>JAUMTR010000006.1:9126757-9195289 GCA_032270685.1 Microctenopoma stevenorrisi
GCTAAAAAGAAAACATGCTTCCAGGATCATCACAGCTAAAATGTCCAGAGGAAGAAGAAAAGCAAAAATACTAGTCTACTATGAATTAACGTTCACTGTTGCACTAAAGGCACGTTTTGTTGTCCTTGCAAGTAACAAGCAACAGAACAGTAATACAGAATTGTATTGTTTTTATCAAACTGAATGTGTCATTGGGGTAATGTCATGTAAAGGTAGAATCTGCTGATATTTTTCATATCTAAATTAGTATATATTTTACACGGAAATCGTCCTGGTGTCCTCTACAGTGGACATGCTGTGAAATTAAAATAAAAAATGTATTTTAAAAAAAATTAATTGTAAGGTGTTTTTTTAGGCCCAAATGGATAGGATATCACACAAAAAAGGAATTTGTAAGACACTTTTTTTCTTTGGTTCTCAGGAGGATAAACCATGGTGCAATCTGTCAAAACATCACATCCGCATTTATTCAGTGATGTAGCAAACTAGTCCCACACAGAAACCTATTGGCTGTAAACCCGTGACTCAAACTCAGATATAACAGTTCAAACCTCATTGTCACCACCCTCATAGTTTAGTTGGCTGTTATAGAAATAGAGAAAATCTGAGTGTGTTAATGAAAATAAAGGAAATGTCAAGCTTATATTAAAGCAAAACTAAATAAAATAATATAATATACTTTACAGTCAATATAGTACTGTAATAAAGTACTGCATTGTACTGAACTGCTTTGTTTTCAAGTCTACTTTTCAAGTGAAAAAATTCTTATTCAATTCGTCATGAATACATCTGCCTTGCAGCACAATACCTTGAAAAAAAGATTAAAAAAGAAACCTGAGAGACTGTAAACCTTTTGATCTAGGTACAACACTAGCCTGAGCATTAATGCAAATCTGGTCTATTGTTTGCAGTAGTTGTTGCTCTGACAGGCTGTGAATGCCCTGTAAACACAAAGTGGCCACACTAATCTGATATATTGCTGCACTACTTGTACGAGAAACCTTTTCTATTATGACACAATACAACAAGGCTGAACAAAAAGCAGGGCAAAGAGAGTGCAAATGAAAGTTGCACAAGACCTGGCTGTGTTCATGTTGTGAAAATGAAAACGCATTAGCGAAGCTCTCCACATATAGGAGTACCTAGACCACTTAAGATTATTTCAATGGAGTACAATACAGTTAAGGACTTTAAGACTGGCACCGTTAAATGGTGAGTCCAAATAGTAAAGAGACTCAAAGTGTATATTCAACCCCCACCTGCCTCTTAAAGTCTTCAGTAACCATGGAAACTGAGAAATTTTACAGTTAAGAGGAAATGTGGGTGAACTAGGAAGAGTGAACTCTCATATAATGCACAGAGATGGGTGGAGAGATTGATCTAATTAATAAAATACAGAGTTCACGATCCATGTAATTCATTTGACACCTTACCATACCCCTAACATCACTTGAAAGCCTTGCAGACAACAATCAGGGAGAAAGAAAAACTTTTGATATGCTAAATTATGTTATATAGTGGGAACACTAAAATGTCAACCACTTATAGTGATTCACTTGTGTTAATTTAAGGTAGATAAATGTCTTAAAAGATGATAAATAATATGTGGATTTGACACCAGCAGGCTTTTGGCTTGGCCCCTAAATGTCATTCTTCTCAGCATTACCTTTACTTTAATTTTACCATGAGCAGTTACCAGCTGTTGGTATGTCACATCAGAAGAAGCAGTGGACAGTGAGCACAATGCTTAACAATAATAGTAATAACATTAACTGATACTTTATTAATCCTCTTGGCGGAGTTCTTGTTTGGACAGCTGCTAGACCTGTGTCAGCGGTGACTTGTCCAATGACACCTCGGCATCTAGCTTGCCTTGACTAAGAATCAAATATGGTCTTATTTTCCTGCAAGTTGTTCTCAGCTGTGGTATGAACTGAATCAGCAGACATTTGTACTCTGAACTCATTTAATAGTCCAGAATCGAAGCCTACATACAAAGATAGGCAAATAATATAGTGTAGTGTACATTTATTTAGTCTCATTTGTATCATTGATGTGTATTTAGTCTGATAGGTTAGGACACCTCATCAGAAATGTGTTACTCCTACTAATCTGAAATTACTCATGCTGTCAACATTCCTCATAAAAGTTGGTTTTGTTTACCCGACGCAAGAATGCTTCAATTTCCAGTTTACTTATTTTAGTCATTCAGAGCAATTAAAATGAGTGCAGTGGTATTTACCAGTAAACAGGATGTAATGTAACAATATTTTGTGCCACAACCTGCACTGAGCTTCCAATTAAGAACCTCATTTGGATGGCAAAGACAATGATGCATCATCTTACAAATGATTACCAACGACGAGGCGAAGCTTATACATCATCAGATCTCAGTGTGTGAGTAAGAAGGGAAAGGGTTCGGTGTCTCCTTCACAGACACTTTTATTACAGCCTCTGATCTCCCAGGTATAGAAAATGATTTCCATCTGACCAGCTGCCCTCCTGCACAGAATCAACACGGCTCTGCCTGCAACTGTCAAACAATCTAATGCAGTGGTTTTGCCACGGTTTCGATATGGGAACACAAAGATGCCAACTCATCAGCCATGAATAAAAGAGGGGTGAATTATTTGACTGAGGGTAGAAAAACGCATGTGAGAAGCCTGTTTTATTAGCTCACAGCCACCCACATCCATTCTGTTAAGGCCAAAGCACACAACATTAACTCCATCGCTTCCAGTTGAATTGTTTAAACTAAGTATTGATACAGGTTATTGATTAACAGGTCCTCCTCTGTAGGTAACAACCGTTATCTTCTTTCAATTATTCACAGCACCAAGGTAACAGCAGCTTAGTGTTTCCCTCGTTGCATAATTCAGTGCTCTTTGGATTTTGACTGCATTGTTTATTGGCAGTTGGTATTTGCTTTCCCACACAACCATGCTGTTAAGTGACACACACACACACACACACACACACACATATGTATGCTAATGTTTTCACCATACAGTAAATACAATGACTTCATTTAGTAGTATTATCTGTGATCACTGCAAATATCAAACCTGTATTGATACTTATACCGATAATGGCAAAAAAGGCGAAAATGGCAACAACACGAGTAATAAAAAAACACACACAGTCCAATGTAGGACCTGACGTGATCCTCCACTCACACTCAGCAATGTGATCACAGCTGACTCACATCCATCATGCTACTAGTCTTTCACAGCATCTCCAACACCAGGATCTGTAGTCCTTCTACACTTCCACTGCAATTACCCAAGGTCATTTGTTGGTGACAGGAACACAACGAGTACACTACAAAGCCAGAGAAGGTCAGTAGTTTGGGAATGGTGGTGTGAGGGCTTGAATCATCAAGGGGACTAAAGAAGTTTCAAAAGACTATTTTATTCTGTATCCTCTCTTTAAGTGTCTAATAGTATTATGAGAGCTTCACTTTAAAAAAGACGTCTACTCAAATTTCAACAAGATATAATGTGCTATCACAAGTACAAGTGCAAGAACTTTAATGAATAATATGCAAACGAAAATGGCTTAAAAATGAGGAGTACACTAATTTAGTCTCTCTGGTGAGTGTAACTTGTGTAACAAAAAACTGCTCTTGAATCAGAAACTGACAGACAATTGGCCTGGAAATCAGAATATATTAACCTTCCAATTCAATCCTGCAACCTACTTATCTCTATAACAGGAATATACCTAAGATGCACATACGTGTGTGTGTGTGTGTGCGTGCGTGCGCGCGCATATGTTTGTGTGATGAAGCCAAATTCCATTTCAGAGTTGTGCTTTCCAAATGGTTTGCTGATTAAGGCATTTAAAGAAAATTAGCCCCACAGCCATCATAAATCTCTCTCTCTCTGCTTTTCTTTAATGAATACTGCACATCTCACATTTCACTTCTCATTTGCATACGAAAAGCGTCACCTTCCCTTTCACTATCTCCGCGCTACAAAAACTGAATTGCAATAGATGAAGTCGGAAAGTGAAAACATTTAAGTCGTGATATGTAAAACAGTTCAGTATCAACATTCACATATGAATTCGTACCCGACCCTTAAGTGGTCCGGCTCATTCGAACCTCGGTGACCTCGTCCTCCTGATTACAAAGTTATTATGCATCAGCAGACGACAGCTAATCATGATGCTCTATGATTCCGGATGATCCGTACGAACTTAGTACCATCATTCATCACTTCGTGGCTAACTAAATATGATGCTAAATGTGAATAGGAAAGAATTATCAAGTGAAGACAACATAGCCGGTGTTTCGGTTTGATGAATATTTGGCTTTTTGGGAGTAAACAATCAAGCCTCAGATGGCTGCTGAGGGAGAAGGAGGGAATGGAGCAACTTCTGTATGGCATTCACAAAGGCCCTAACTTAATGGAAGTTTGAATTACCATTTAAATAGGATTTCTTTTGGGGGAAGGGGAGGCGTCATAGGGAAAGATAAATTACATTGTAAACAATGTCAAAACAGTTTAATGACACATATGAAATGAAAGTACACACCCCATACTTTCTTAGCCACTGAGATATAGAGAGTGGACTACATAAATAACAAGGAAGCCCGAGGAAAAAAGTGACTATGAAGACTTGTTTTGTCTCTGGCTGGCCTGCACTTTTAATTGACTTGAATATAAAACTCAATTACAGCATTCTGGCCACCGGAGGGAGAGAAAGGAAGCAACAGAGAGAGTGAGAGGAGGATAGGAGGGAGGGAAGGAAGCAGAGAGAGGAGTGGATGAAGCATGAGTGGAATGAAGGAGTTATTGGGTCAGAATGGCACCTCAGGGGGGAATCAGGACAGCAGACAAGCTTTTATACGGGCCAGTGTGTCTATGGGAATTACACCTCATAGAGAGGTAGAAGAAAAGAGACTAAAAAAGAAAGGGGAAGAAGGTAAAGTGCTTTGTCAGAACCTTCTAAAGCTTTTTATGCATTTATTGTCATTTATCCTGTGTTATTCCACAGAGGCTGACTGACATACTGATTGAAGGTGAGAGGCATTGATTCAGGTGAAATCAGTAAGCACTCCCACTCAGCTGAGGCGCTGATTTAACTTCCACAGAAGTCGACAGGCTCCGTACTAGGAGGGTATTAAAGAAAAGAACATGAATAGATAAGAAGGAAACAGAACAAATGGTGAGCGTGATGCAAGGAGAAAGAAACTAGAGATTCTTTGTAAAAAAGAAACATCCTCAGCACTGCACATTGAAACTGTCAGCCTGATAAAGCATGACTGATGGTGGATCTATTGGCAGATTGGTCGGTGTGTGTGCGTGTGCATTCATTTTTTATGTTTCTTCATGGGAAGGTGTGGTGGTAGTGGCTCCTGAGGAAGTGTGAGTTTTCCAGATATCCTGAAATCAGAAAACAACACACTCTTTGTCAGCCCACAGCAGTCAATGCATTGTTTGCAGACAGTGAGCCAATATTTCCACCTTGTGTGTGTGTTTGTGAGAGAGAGAGAGAGAGAGAGAGTGTGTGTGTGTGTGTGTGTGTGTGCGCAGACAGTGAGCTGTTGTTCCCATGGTTGTGTGTTATTGATTAGTCATCTCTGTGGGCAATAGGAGCTGTTATCAGGCCTGACATGGAGACGGACGGGGGTGGATGATGCATGGGACGGGAAAACTGTTCAGACGCAAAGATAATGGAGCTACACACACATGCCAATACATGGCACATGTTCCTGGAGATTTTTGCACATACAATAGGCCTATTACACAAACGAGTGCAAATGTGTTGGCAGCGAGAGATTTTTCTTTTCAGCACCATGGACAGCAAACAAAATCCAGAGCAATGCCAGTCCTCCGTACATATGGCTTGTGATTATCTATTGTATGTATATGTATAATCATCTACCACTCATGGAGGTTGAGTGCAGACGCCCTCAAGAACTGTACTAAATTTAAACAATCAATTAAACAGTGGAGATCGGAATGAAGGAAAAACAAGATAAAGTCCATACTGTGCTGATCAACCCATCACTTCTCTCAGTCGTTTCACAAACATCCAGGATGTCAGAATGCATGTACTCACCTACAAGAGAAAGAGAAAATTAGAAGGAGAAAGGTCAGAAAGAATTACACCGCACAAACTGGAGCGTGTGTAAAAAAACACATTTGTCATGCACATAGTGTGAAATGTTATTTAAAAGTAGTACTGCATCCTGTGATTGTAACGATGCCTGTAAACAGATAGTGTGACAATACCACACACACACACACACACACAGAAATATTACCACATTTATGTTTTTCCATCATTTGTTACGTAACACGTAACATATTTTACACATAAATTAGGAAATGATCCATAAGCATAAACTCTATGAAGTTAAATGTCCACTGGTTCCTTACTTTACTAAGTAAAAAAGCGCAGAGACTGCAGTGTGCTCTCCGTAACAACAAAGTGTCGAAGTGAACTTGGTAAATTAACAACATGTAGCCGGGCTCCGCCTTGATATCTTCTGAAAACATCACACAATCATACTGATTCACACGTTTTCCAGTAGAGAGGGGGAGACCTGTTTTATCTTTAACTTCAGACGTACATTTATTATATAAGATATGTTCACAGTATTTCCTCCTCCTGAAAACGGAGTGAATTGTGTGTAAATGTCAGCGGCGTTACTGGCTGGCCATGGGGGGCCAACCATGAGCACACAGGGAATAGATTGTCATGGCCTGCACTCTACAATCCTCTTTTACTCCAGAGGGACAGGTAGACTCAGGTTTTTGCCAGTCAACCATGAAAATACACAGGGGTCAAGCTTCACACCATGTCCTCCACTATCTGTGATGACATGGACAGGGTAAGGTGAGGCCACAGACCAGATACAGGCAAAGTGATCCATGAAAAATTATTTCCATGGCAACCTTTATTACAAAATGATAAAACATGGACAAGGACTGGGTATTGACATTTTGAGATTAGAAAGATTTCACTATTCATCATATTTGAGGTGTTCGAAATTTGCATGGATAATAGTTTTTTTTTTTTATTAATAGATGAAAACTACTCAATACTGATAGACATTGTGTTATTGATACAATCAAACCAGTATTAATTAAAATGTTTGGAAACTATAGGACGCTGACATATTGTACATACAAAAACTCCAACAAAACTATATGTTTATTTCAGACTATATATTGTGATTCTTGTGCTTAAATTAATATCAATAACTGGAGGTCACCTGGGTTTTGTGCAGCAACAACACAGGAGGATAGGTTAATGCTCAAACTAATAAAATATGCCCAAACTACCAATTAAACGAAGAAGCCACATCGTCTCATTGCGGCCAGACAAGGACAGTGTGCCTTCTCTGGTCTAGTTTAAAGAAATATTTCTGAACGACTTTTGGACTCTGTGGTGAACACACTCTGCAGTGATCAATGCGTCGTGATAGAAAGGCCAGCTAATAACACAAAGCTGGGTTGAGGTAAGGCCTCATTAAAACCACAGAGCCAAAACCAATTACACATATTTTGTAAAAACAACTTTAATACGTTTTTTTTCCTCCATTTAATTTACACAGAAAACTGGTTACAAGACAGCCAAGTCATTATAACTGTGCAACTCACTGAGTATTACTGAAGTCATTAATCCACATATGTCTGCTTACAAACCCAGGTTTAAGACAATATTATTATTTAAATGCTGTTAACATGCCAAAATCAAATAACTGAAATATGCTGCAAAACCCTAGGTGCACATTTGTTTTCTAATAGATCCTAATCCGAACACATGTATCATTAAAACAGCCTGGATCTGATGCCTGGATTACATTAGGAAAGGACTGAATCAAATTTAGGAAGCAGGTATGTCCACGGGTTAAACTGTCAGCCTGTTAGCCAGTGCCGGTGACATCTACAGCATCCACCAACGTTGTCATTTTTCTCTAACTGGCCTAATGAACACATATAGTCGGCTAGCAGAGCGAACTTTATAGACTGCCTTGCCATAAAAAGAGAAATGAATGTAAACTGAGAACAGTCCTTATTGGACCTAGGCAAGACAGAGGCCATACCTTAGAAATACCGATAATTCTGATAATTCCAACATTTCTTATTCCTTCCTGCAAAACTATTGAAATACTATGAGATTGTTCCTGATACCTCAGTATGCTGTCTCTAACCTCCTTTTCATGTCACTGGGATCAAGCCTGCAGTCAAAACATTCCTGCTTTCTTATCGTAGAAGAAAGAAACATTATTCTCTTCACTGGCGTCTCTTCTTATTTAAAGAAGGATTCATAGCGTACCAATTTAGGATAGATCATCATTCCACGGACAGCAGAACATTGACAACAGAATTTCTGCCCATTTGTTTCACATTGTCTTCAGCGAGTTTAAATTACAGTAAACAGTAGGGCCATTAAAGAGTATCAGTAAGAAGCCAAAGACTAAAATCAAGTTACCTCTATTGCTTGCAACATAGTTAATAGTACTCATAAATGTGGTCAAATACTTTCTGACCAGAAGCTAGTTCCTAAAATTTACTTTGCACATAACTGAAATTGTTTTTTTCTAATATGTAATCAATAGAAACAGAGGGTCTGGTGTGTTCTGCCGTCTATTGAATTCTTATTTTGTTTGTTTAACCGTGTCTCTCTGTAAATGCCAATTAGTCAAGAAGGCTGCAAAGCGCCAGTGCCACTAACCTTTCATTTTTTTTAACAGACGAGACAGTCCTACAGAAGGGACACAAAAGAAGCGCGGGGAACACACACATACTGTATGAGAGAGACAGATAGATAGCGGCTAAAGACATGCAAACATAGAAGAGGAGAATGACCCGGCTGTTTGTGTGTGGGCATCAACATCAAACTCGAAAAAAGCACTATGGGCTGCCCCTGAACTAATCAACTGTCTCCTTGTATTAAAAAAACTAAACAACAATAAAAACAAAAAAACAAAAGCAGAAACAAATACAAAATGAATGCAAATCGAAAAACACAAAAATAATTGTTGTTAGAAAACACTAGCACAAAGGATTATGTAAGCATCTAATTTTAATTTGTGCTCAATGAAAACATTATTGAAATGGACACCAGTCCAAATCTCAAGCTCTCTAATAATAAACATGTCTGGCAGTGCATGAATTCATTTGATTACATAAGCACTTGCATGTGCATGCACACATGCCAAATTTTGTTGATGGCTAAATTAAGAGAATAATTAGATGTAATGATGAGGAAGATGGAGGACGATATTGCATAACTCCGTGTTGAATCGAGCCGACAAATCAATAGAGAGTCTGTTGTTGCTGCTTCGTTTGCGCCATCCTCCATCAAAAATGTTTACTCATTAATGTTTATGACCATTGGAAAGCTACTGCTCTGTGGGGGACCAGGAGGCTGTCAACAGGTGTGTGTGTGTGTGTGTCCATCCGTCAATGGACCACAGAGGGAATACAGAGACAGTCTGGCCACTGTAATCCTTGTTTTGTCATCTTTCATCCTATGTTTACTCTCACTGCTCCACCCTAACAAGCGACAAAGAGCACCAATGAGAGCTGATGAAAAGATCTGAGTGACAGCTGAGGTCGGAGGCGCAAAACGACAGAGCCAATCCATTGGGTGGACCCAGATGCAGCAGGGCAGCAGGTCGCGAGCCGCGTCACCTCCGTGGACAGTAAACACGATGCCTATGCTGGCTGCGTAGCAATAACCCTGAACCCTGACCGTTACACCATACGGCGGGCGACCCCGTGGCCTCTGACAGCATGGAAGCTAATGGGACAGACTGTGTTAGTCTAAATACATTAGCAGGGGCATCAAGGTCAAAAAGTCAGTTGGTGAAAGAAGTTGTTTTGTGTCTCTTCTTTCCTTTCATCGGCACTGACACCCAAGTGTTTAGAGACCACAGAGTGAAGTGCTGCTGTTATTGTACAGAGGTAAATGGCTGCTTTGTAAGTAAGGCCCATCCATAAAACACTCCCCTTATTGTGTGTGTGTGTGTGTGTGTATATGTGTTTGTGTGTGCACATATGCGTGCACATGAGTGTATTGATTTTTCTTTCCACCTCTTCTCTCATCTTTACTTCTCTAGCATACCTGTATTTTTCTATTTGTTTGTGGACATGTTCTCAGAATTCACTCTGATGGAAAATGCAATCTTGTCCCATCCCCTTACTTTCTTGCTTTTCTCCTTCTTTTTCACACCAATAGAAATTCTGTTAGTATGTTTGTATGGGATGAGAGATGAGAATGATTTTGTGAAGAGGAAGAAAGATGGCGAGGGAAGGGAGGGAGTGGGCGATAAAAAAAATGGCAGAGGATAGAAAATCGATGAGAGATGAAATATATCAGAACTCCTGGAGCAAGGTCAAGAGGATATGATCTCTCACGACACACAGTTGTGCCTCACTGAGCCAGAGGGAGCTAGTGAGATGGAGAGAGAGGAGGAAGACAAAGAGAGGGAGGATGAGGGAAAGAATCAGCCACTAAGAGAGAGAAACGAAGGCAGGGGGCGAGACAGACGCACAACTTTTCTTGAGAGAAGCCACTGTCCATTTATCAAAAACAGCATCCCACTCAAAGCCAGTGTTTGTCCATAAGGGTAAGAGCTCCATTACCACAAGCAGCGGACATGCGGTTTGCTGATAGTAACACAACCGGGACTGGTTGAAAATGTGGAAATTCATATTTCTTCAGTAAAGATTCTTCCCACGCCAACTAATTCAGTGGCTAAGTAGCTAAAGGGCCCAGATCAGCAGTCTGCATCTGCACCGCAAGGGTCCAGTCCTCGTGCCATATGGACAGACCATTAGAATCCCACTCTCACCTCCTACGGAGAGCAGAGCCAGATAACATCTGTCTACAGCTACCTCCCTGCAAAAACTCAACCAATTAAAGAGCCATTAGTACTCAAACTTGGTGGGTGGTGTATGGGTCAGCATTACCATTTGTTTTTGTGCTTATTGTCCAGGATTAATGCAATCTTTTTATGTTACATGATCTGATGTGTGATATTTACACATGAATCCACATGCACGCATCATACTATCACATACAGACACAAACAAACATTTATTTAACTTTCCACACATTTGGCCCCACCCCCACCATGTATCATTCATTAGTCGCCCCAGCCCCCATCATACAATTTTAATTCATAATGGGGATAGAAGTAGGTCATTTGCCAGACATGTCACATCTGCTCCAGTCAAGGCTGCACTCCTTTTAGCATCAATGTTTCATTCCGTCTTAACACAAGAACAGAGGTTTGAGGTAGAAATGTGCCTGGAAAAAAGCTGTGATAACATGCCATCAGCAGTTCAACACTACTAATTATTATTACAGACAGAACTCTTTTTTTGTTTTGTTCTGAAGACATATTGCATTAAGTGAAACATATATATGTACATACAAATATTAAATAAATATTGTCATTTAGCGGATTTATTTTCAAAAAAATAAAAATTTGTCAAAATACCAGATAAAGGTCCAGTTTTTAGATCTTAAATACTGAGTTCATATTCATGTTAAATAACTTCACATTTTCAATAACTAAACATCAAATCTGTAAATTCAAATACAATGAGCAGCACATAATATCTGTGAAAATATATTTCCCTTCAAATTATTATTTTTTTCACTTTGCACTTAAATCATATAAATTATCAAGCAAATATTACTATTACACCAAGCTAACCATAGTATATACAAAATGCTGTTTGTATTAAGTGAAAGAAACTGTCTGAACCTGCCTGGCCCTATGTGATAAAGTAATTGTCCCCTAAACTTATTAAGTGTTTGCGCCACCCTTGGTGGCAACAACAACAACTGTGATAACTGGCAACTAGTCTTTTACATTACTGAGGGAATTTTGGTCCACTCATCTTCGTAGAAATGTTTTAATTTATCCACATTTGGAGCCTGGCAAAGCCATCTTAAAAACTTTTCCACAGCACATTAACAATGGAGGCGGGCATCTTGCAAAATGTCTGGGGAGACTTTTTAGAGTCGAGTGAAACAGAGAGGCCAGATGAGGCCCAGACTGTCTCAGAGTGACCCAGGTGTCAGCTGCCCCCCTGTGCTGTCCCCTGTCCCTAATCACTGACCCAAGAGAGGCAAAGTGTTTGCTGTCCCCAGAGTGCCCTACACACTAGTCTGTCTGTCCACCAACTGGCAGAGTGATTGCTCAACACCATCATAGATACACATCAATATACACACACACTGTCCCTACATATTTATTAACAGTTTAATAGAAGAATGAAAACACCCTCTTTATTTATTTATTGAAATATTGTATGCAGAGAATCATTATATACTGCTTCACTGTATTTATAATTTAGTGTAACACAGTGAACTGTCAACAACAATCAATATACTGTGTTGTCTTCTGTTTATAGCTTGTAGCCACTGGATACATCGTGTTGGCTTTAAAAATCCCCATGTCCAACAACAGTCCCTCAATCTGCGTCCACACTGCTGAGAGCCATTCAGTTGCAGCGTTAGCCTAGCACACTGCAGTGACTGCAGCATGGCTATAAGCACTGAGATTCGAATTGTCAGTGGAATCATAAATGCATGTGTGTGTTTGTAAACTCAGAAATGACACTGTCACCAACACTATGGTAGCTGGAGGAAGGCGACAACCAGCAGAGCAGCTCCTGCTGCGACTAAATAGTGCAGAGTTTGAGGGATACAAAAAAATTCTTTCTAACCACAGTCTGTGAATTTAGAGTGTGATTTACTAAGACAGTAGCTCATTACATAGTCAGCTCATGAAATGCACTTGGTACTGAACCAGCAAGACATACCGTGTGAGTGGAGGAAGGCTTGTAAATGTATTTCAGAGGTGCGATCTCTATATTGTCACTAAGCTTAGAAAAGATGAAACAGTGATTGTGAGTATTTACTTTGCCCATGGCTAAAATCTACCCAAGAAAAACTACAGCTATTGTACAACTACTTCTACAAGTTATATGACTCATAAAAAAAAAACAAAAAAACAAAATAAACAGTATATTCGATAAAAGCATCTACTTTGCCAAGCTTGGCTGCAGTAAATGTTATATGCATTCTCATTTTGTACTGCAGCTTGTAAACCGACTGTTGTGGCTAACCAAAGTTTTTCCCCGCAAAGTTAATTGTGCGAGGAGAGGAGAGGAGGTGCGAGGAGAGGAGAGGAGAGGAGAGGAGAGGAGAGGAGAGGAGGTGCGAGGAGAGGAGAGGAGAGGAGAGGAGAAACTGCTGTCTCTTCCACTTATTGTTAGAAGCTGAATATTTATACATGCCTCAGTGCCTAACAAGAAAACACTGAAAATCATTCTCACTGCCTTTCTTTCATTCCATCTTAGTCACTCTCTCTCATGTGTGCATTCTTGTGACCAAGTAATGTTGTCCACTTAAGCAAACCAAAGTAAGCAAGACACTGCATTTTACATATTGGTCTTAGAGGGTGAATAGATGTTAACTGAGAGGTCTGAGCTTCTGAAAGTGACACAAGCTTCCACTTTCATAAAATCTTCCTTATCAACAGCCTCAGATGAAAAAAAACAAACAAAACAATTACTGCTTCAGTCGGTGATAGGAACCAAGATTATGAGTGCTAATGAGCACAATCAACAACACTTGAACTGTCTGCAAGTGTTTGTGCACATGACTGCATCTGAGGGTGTGTGTGCATTTAGAATTCTGTTCTGTTTCTGCACCAACAGTTACAGTGGTACAGTGTAAGATCATCGCATATGCAGCAATTTGCCAGAACCCAAAGTGACATATTCTTCTTACCAATAAAGCAAAAACAATAATTTTACAAAGGTTTTATCGCATCTAAAAAGCAGAAACACTGCAGTTAATACTTATTTTTTCTATAAATACTCATTGTTTTATCTTTAGCATGTTTATATCAACTCTATATTAAAACCCGTCAACGTATAAAAATGGGTTTTGTTGATGTTTTGAAACAGTCAAAGTGTGTCACAGATGTAGTGCTTCACAGTTTGTCCCGTTAGCTGCGCTCTCACTGTGTTGTCAAGCGCCATTGTGACAAAGTGTTAATGCATTTGCGTCTGTGCCGGTATTAGCATCATGCCTGTCTGTTTTAGGGGAGCTTCTCAGTGTCATCACTCACATAAGCAATTAAGAATATTTAGGAAATGATCATCTAGAGTGCAGAGAATGTGGAAGTGTACACTGTGATGAGTCATTTCCTGCACACCTTTAGCATAAACCCATGCTGAGGATGTTACAGAACAACCTGTTAAAATGCAAGCGCCATACTAACAACATGTTTCTTTTCCAAACAAGAACAATCAAATCCCTTAACTGCTCTCGCCTTTGTTCCCCTTTTAGTAGTGACAAGCCCAGACGGCGGCAGGAGGTGGATAGAGGAAGGGGAGCTGTCTGCCTGTGTCCTATTTGTAGCGCTTGCCAGACTCTATAAAATCCCCCTCTAGTTGTGGAGAATATGTCGCCCACCCACTGACAGCCTCCTCAGCCTGACACACTCTGCATTGCCAGTGGGAGATAGTGGAAAGAGATATGAAACCCAGCTGGGTTAATCCTGTTACACAGTTATGCACAGACCACAATCTCACCGAGAGAACACATACATGCATAAATCAAACAGGAATACCTTAAATAGTGGAACAGGTTTGCACTTAAGACCAAATAAAGCATGTCTTCAAACAATTCATTTTTTGCTTTTAATAATACTTGTAAAGCAACATTTTGTTAGGTTATTTGCCATCCACTTAGTTAGCCCGCACATAAATAGAGGGTTTGTGTGATTATCAAAGAAACATTTATCATTGAGAAAGGTTCTGATACAAATCCATCAATCTCTTTAAATTACCTCTTCTAGATTAATAACAACGCTAATAAAAATTCAGTCTGCGATGTATTCAACCCCTTAAAATAGGCTGCAAGATAGACATTAATATTCTTGAAGCACATGTTTTATATTGAAAAAGAATGAAGTCTATTTAGAAAAGCAAGTGAGTTGGAAACAAGAATTAATGGGAAGAAAGTGACCATATACATACAATGAATTTCAATTACCTTTGTTTGCTGTCTAAGCTCAGACACCAGCATTGACTCAATGTGGAAACCAACAAATAAGAACAATTCAAATATGAAATTCTATTTAAATCAGACACTAAAAGACATGCTAGTAAGAATGTGACAATTAAATGAGATTTAAATAACGTCAGTAAATAGTCAATAGTGTCATCGACAGTACAGTGCAGCAGTACTATATATCTATATATATATATATATATATATATATATATATAAAAGAAAAGAAAAACAGCTTTTTTAAGCTAAAGTGACAAAAGTCCCTGCTGGACTTCTTCCACTATCTAAAAGAAGAAACTCTGAGATAATCAAAATTTTCTTTTTGTCCTTGATCTCTCCAGATATCTATACAGAGATCACACTCATTATTTGTCATTTTAGCCTAAAGAAGCTGTTTTTTGAAAAAAAGACCACATTTTTTTACTGTCTACATTTTGTCTATGTTTCTAATTCTAATAACTAATGGTGGCCTAAAACGTTTGCACAGTACTGTATAATATTTACTGCCAGACGCTGTACCAAAAGCTGAAACGGAAGCTGTGTGTACAACCTCTACACATAATGTTTAAAGGACCTCTCTACTGCACCAGTGTGTAATCACCAAGGCCAGCTTCATGATGACTGCCATTATCTGACATACTTGAATCCTGCCCCTTTATTTTAAATGCCAACTCATGGTTTCCCTGTCTGTCCACTACGATATTCTACAAGTAAATTTGTCACCTCCCAAGTCTGTGTGGGCATGCAGCCCAAAATGTAAGAAAAAATAGAAGTAAACAAGACACTTCTTTCATACATGTCAATGTACGCATCCCAGAATGCACCCTGCATGTCCATAGTGTGAATACTGTAAGTATGCACAGGCCATAAGAGTGTAAAATGCACAGTATTCACAGAACTACACCTCTTCACCACATGCATGTTCTTTTCTTGTACTATGATTCACTGTGTAAAAAAACACTGTGCTGCTTCAAATTCAATATAACTGAGAGCTTAGCATGTGACTGTGAGTAGAAAACCAGTCAAACTTTTAGCTAGCAAAAGGGAAATGCACTTCAAATGTGTTTCCATTAGTCACATAGCAACAGCAGCCTCCATTGCTCCTCCAATGCTTCCTGAAAGCATTTGTTAAAAAAGGGCTACTGCAGTGAAAAAACGACAAATCCCCTCTGCCTTTGACTTGAAAAGGTTCTATGTTTTGTTTTCCCTTCACATTTCTGTATCAATTTGCCACCGATCTGTAACAGATCCTTCACAGTTTATGGATTCTGGATTTACTGTAACTCTGATTTATTATTACATTAGGCATTAACATTCGTTTAATGAGGTAGTAAGATTTGAATTAGCTGGTTAATTCAGCTGAACAAATGCAATGCCACAAGTGAAAATCACTTAAAAGCAGAGATTCCTTGATATCCTATTTTAGCACTTTAACCAGCAGGAGAGCTGCACAGTGTCAGCTTCTTGCCACTCTGTCAGCTAACCTAGTGTCCCACTCCATGTTAACATGCAAGTCCCTATCCAGTAGACATTAACATGCAGAGCCAGCAGCCACTAGGTGGGCCTGAGTAGAGCCCAAGGCAGGTGGCAGATAGTCAATGTGAATGCTCCTAAATCATTCATATGACTGGGTGGAGGGGATTGGGTGTTTGTGAGCGGAAAAAAGACAATGCCTATATTGATGTTACAATATAAGAATAGAACAAACAATTGAGAGAGTGCAACGAATGAAATGGTATATCATTGCATTTGTGGGTTTCCATGAGCGGCTATAATTCATTTGTATATTCCTCCTTACCACATGGGTCCCTTCGATGGAGCAAAAAAGATAAAGAAATGCGGGAAAAGAAAAGAAGGTGAAGCAGCTGAGCGTAGAGGATGGGTTGAGAAGGAAGTGGGAGTTGATGGGATTGGAAGGATGAGAGGAAAGAGGGAAGGTGAAACTGACATTCTTGAGTAGGGGCAGGCCATGTGGGCGAGGTTTGTTAATGAATTAGTATGCATGGCTGGTACTACACAATGACCTCAAGGAAGGAGCTGACACGCCATAGACACGAGACTGAAACTAACACTAACCCCACAAATTATTACCTTTTCATTATGGAAATTAGCCTTTCTCTCTCATTCCTCCCACTCTGTCTCTGTCCCACTTCTCTCACCTTTTCTTTTCCTATTCCTCACATCTCACCACTTGCTCAAGTATATTGGAGGAAGAGTGGTGTTGACTCTGAAAAGCGATTACCTGTCATTTACCTGTCTTTCTCTCCCTCTGATAATGAATTTCTAGTGAAAGGTGAAATCATTATCTTTTCACTCACAAAATCAAAGGTGTGGGTGGGGACAGCACTTGTCACAATATGTGGTATGCCATATGGGATTAAAGGATTCTCTCTAGCACATATGTATGCCCAAGTACAGCATGCACACTAACACATATACAGATACACTACTAAGCTGCTCTTTGAACCGCATTTGCATCAAGAATATCTCTATTAGCCGATACTGTCACAGCAAGTGAGCTTTGCGCAACCTGGTGGCCGGTGTGATTTTAAAGTTTAGCTTTAGATCTGACAGTGAAACATATCTGGAAGCAGAGATATTACAGCTAATTACTTGTGTTCTGCTAACAATATGAGAGCAATAGTCATGTTTACCTATTACTGAATTTTAATTTTGTACTGGAATAACAGCAAAGGTAAGCAAACCTGTCGAGAGAGGCATGAAGGCCAAAGCAAAACCTCTACAGCAGAGGTCCCCAATCGCTGGTATCGCTCTGTGAGTCATTTAGTACTAGAACATTTTTCAAAATATCCTCGGTCCAAGCTCATTTGTATACATGTCTGTTTACAAGACGAACAATACTTATGGAACAATGGTTGTGGAACACTGAACCAGCTCTTCGTCCAAGGCAGGATCCTGGAGGGGGCATGGAAGTTTACACAACCAATTCACTTGTGTTTTGTGGATTTGGAGAAGGCATTTGACCGTGTCCCTCGGGGGATCCTGTGGGGTACAGGGCTTGTTGGTTAAGTCCCTGTACAGAAAGAGCAGAAACCTGGTTCGCATTGCCAGTAATAGGTTGGTCTCATTTCCCATTGAGCTTGGACTCCATCAAGGCTGTCCTTTGTCACCGTTTCTGTTCTTAAGCTTTGAGGACAGAATTTCTAGGCTTAGCCATGGGGCGAAGTGGGTCCTGTTTGGTGACCTCAGAATCTCATCTCTGCTTTTTGTAGATGACGTGTTTTTCTTTTTTTGGCTCCATCCAGCAGTGACCTTCAAGCTCTCACTGGAGTGGTTCACAGCCCAGTTTGAAGCGGCAGCGATAAGAGTTAGCACCTATAAATATGAGGCCATGGTTCCCAGCTGGAAAAAGGGGTGAATGTTTGGGACAAGGTGCTGCCTTAAGTGGAAGAGTTCAAGAATCTCGGGGTCTTGTTCACAAGTGAGGGACGAATGGAGCAGAAGTTCGACAGAAAGATTGGTGCAGCATCTGCAGTAATGTGGGATCTGCACTGGTCTGTCGTGGTGAAAAACGAGCTGAGGCAAGCTTTTGATTTACCGGTCGATCTACGTTCCTACCCTCAGCTATGGTCACGAGCTTCGGGTAGTGACCAAAAGAGCAAGATCGCAGATACAAGTGGTCGAAAAGAGTTTTCTCTGCAGGGTTTCTGGACTCTCTACCCCGTCCCTATCCTTAGAGATAAGGTAAGAGTAATCTGGGAGGATCGCTAACAGTTTTTTCAGTGAAATTACAAAACATCTTCAACATGATTACTTGTTTCCAGCAAATCAAATATCTGACCAAGTGTCAAAACTATGCCTTAACAGAATGAAAAATATGTACACTAGACATCACACTAGACCACAACATGCATCAGAGAACAAATACATAATAAACTTCAGTGTTTCATTTCTCTCATGTCGGTTCAAAACAATTATGGTTTGAGTGAGTCAAAGAAAAAGCATGTCATCCCTTCTTCTTGTTGTCTATGAACTGTTAATAAACTTTAGCTGTCAGACTATGTGACTGTGTGCTTTTACAATTTGTGTAGTTCACAAGAGCCAATGCAGTGTGTAACAGGGGAGGTTGCATAAGCTTTCACAGCAAGCAGTTGCTCAACATGAGAATGAAACAGGGAGATTAGGAGGAAAAGGGAATAAGATAATAAGGAAAGCAAAGATGGAGGACAATTAAATTTGAGGTGAGAAGTGGGTGTACTGAAAAGGTGGTTGTTGTTTGATGCAGGTTTCTCCTTGTGGCAGGGAACAGCTTTTTACTAAAGGTAACAAAAGGGGCTTTAAAAAAAGACCTGTCTGTCAGACTGCAGAGTAAGTGAATGGAAGAATGAAATGGGAAAATAGAAGACACTATGGGTCCACTTGGCCTCTAAGGTTCACTGCAAATCAATACAGAAATGTTGTGAGTGATCATCTTTATCCTAGAGATGGGCAATATGGTCAAAAACCTTTTTACTTTTTCCTGCTGATTAATATTTGCAGTTATTGATCGCTACAACTGATATTCAAAAGATATTTGGTGTTTTGAAGGTGATGGTGGTGGTGGAGAACACGGTCTAACATGCTCGTCCAAAGTCTCCCGTACTTATTCATCAAACCTTTCAGTGGCCTCTTGTGCCTCAAGGATGGGTGGACTGTCATCCATTCCCAGCAGGAGAGAAATGTTTTAGCATAGGATGAAGGTGATCACTCAGAACACTGTACTGATTAGTAATGAGTCTTCCAAAGAGGCAAGTAATTATAACCAAGGTAGCAAAATGCCCCCCATAGTGTAACAGAGCCAGCAGATCCACTCAATCTAGTTAAAGAGTAGTTCAATGAGTTACGCTTTCAGAGCTTTATTAAAAGTTTGTCACCTGTCTGTGTGTGTGCAGGTTTTTACTCCCACACACACAGACGAATATAAATTTGAAAAAGCATGAAAAGTCTCACAACTCCCATTCCGGACTGTCCTTCATTTATTTCTTTTACTCCTTCATTCATGCTTCTACAGTTAATTTGTATATTGCCATATCCTGTATATGACTCCATGAAATGAGAATCATAATTGCCGTCCTTTGATTATCCCATCAAATTTGGTAAATTACCTCGCTAAGAGCAGCAAATGTGATTTCTAGGAAAATATGTTTTTTTCTTTTCTGTTTACTACAACTCAGAATCAGCAAACTCATAAATGTACAGATAAAGGGGAACTAATGAAAAAAAGAAGAAAATGTGGTTTGTTTATTTCATACACACAGCGGCAGGGATAAAAACCAGCTGCAACAGTGCAACATATACAGAAAGAGAAATTGATAGAGCATCAGAGACAGAGAGAGTGCAATTCACAGATAAAGAGAGAGACGCATGCTGGAATCTCAACATCTGAACCACAAGCAAGCTAGTTAGAGGTAGACTCTTTGATCTCTGGAGAATGGCTTGGTTTGTGGAAGGCTGATTAGAGAACTCTGTTACACACTACGCTACACGAACACACACACACACATACATACTCAAAGTGAAAGACATATTACATGAACTCATTTCTTCCACACTGACATATTTATGTACCTGAAATTGAGAACATAAAGTTGTTTGCTATTTCTGCACATCATATCCATCACGATATAGTAAGTCTGACTCAACACAACGAGCACTTTCCACTCTCCACCGTGTTAGAGACCACATACAGACATTTCACATTGTTTGAATGATTATCTGATAGCACATCAGGAAAAGAAGTCAAAGCCAACTCTTACTGCTAATACAATTCTTTTTTGTGAACAGTTTCACACTTTCAAATTCCAGCTGCCTCTTTTCTCTTTCGGTTTCTCTCTCTCTCTCTCTCTTATGCCACCAGCAAAAGTTGATATTATGCAAATGCTCACTAATGCTAATGTTTGAAAGCTGGCACAGGCCTCATTTGCATATGGCAGCACACTCACCCAGTGAAGCAGCGTGACATGTTGACCCTGGTCAGGTTGCCAGGGGAACACCACCACCACCCCCCTGCTCCAATCCCACCTCTCCCTCCCACCCACACACATACATACACACCACACTCCCACACACAAAAAGAATAATTGCACACACTGTTAGCCCGACTACAACAATGCAGGTCCGCTTCGATGTACAACACTAATTCCCAATGAAGAGTTCACAACTTGATCTGAAATACTATGTGAAGTTTTTTCCCTGCCCCCATGAACATATGGTCATCCCATGGCAACCATGGTCCTGTGATCCAACAGGCACAGAATGTCAGTGGTAGTAGGCTGCTCTCTATCATAGCCACTTAGCCTAAAATCAGAATCTTCTAGTTGGATTAGTGACAACAAAGGGCTCAGTCATCCTTTGGTTAATTTTATAATAGAATGACAGAGAACTGTGCTAAAGTTCACTCCCACTCTGCTTCCTAAGTAAACACATATTTCATTTTCCCTACTATTCTTTTCCTAGTGACACGGACACACACACATTTGCAGCACAGCGAAAAAAGAGAAGTTTGCGACTAACAAAGATACATGAAAATATGGATGGGTAGTCAGCACCGTTTATACAGTATGTATGTGCCATGCTTTCAGGCAAACACACAAACACTTCCCGTTTTTCTCACCAGAACAAAGGCTGACAGGGATGGATGTTCTGGATTCTAGCTGCTTAAGGATTATGTGAATGGGTCTTCTCAGCATACGATAAACCAATAAGACCTTCTCTTGGACAGCACATTTGGGCTGCTGGGATGTCACTTTCGAGAATCCTCTTTCAGTCAGAACATCTATACATATATCAAAACTGACACTTGCACACATTTGCTGAGAAACTAAAGAGATGGAGTGAGAGAGGGAAAAAACAAGTGACTTAGAGGGAGGAGTTGACTGGATGCACGAGCTTTACAGTCGGGGAGGCTGCATGTTTGACGTCTCGCATTCAACAGCTACAAGACGCAGGTCTTGCCATTTCTATCTGTTTATCTGATTATATATGCCAACACAAACAGGAACCTGCACTTTTTTGTAATAACCTGACATCTCTATAAAGGAGAAAATTCTCGCCAAGGTTATCTGGACTTATTTTAGGCATTCATTCAGTCTTTCTCTTTTTTTCACTCCCACTTTTTTTCAGTTTTACTGCCGTTACCTGACATAACATCTTTCTGCATTGTGCTTCTCTAGGAGTAAAAGTTGCATTAAGTGATCATGTGTACACTAAGACAGATTTCAACTGATGTGAGAAAATCAATATTGAGATAAATCCAATGATATGATTGGGGGTTAACTACGTATTAGATAAACTATATTTGATTTGTTTTTTTACACAAAATGTTCGATTGACATTTTAGACTTTAGGCTGAAGCAGAAGATCAGTATTGGCTGGTTTTCCTTTGAATTCATTATCATAACAATGGTCCAAAAGGTAGGTAGTAGACATTGCTCATGCTATAACAGGCTGTGGAAACCAATGTTTACTGTTGGGTCACTGTGGAAGGAATACAACTATCTCTGCCCTACACACTGCTGATTACCTGGATCAGGTGTGTTCAGCCAATCAGAAGCCGCAAGTGCATAGATGTTTGCAAAACAAGCAGGGCAGCAGCCATCCAGGAACAAACCTGCTCTACTATCTTAATGCAGGGATATAGTATTAATACATAATAATTTGGAATATGGGCAGTACGATGGTGTAGTGCATAGTGATGGTGCTCATAGCAAGAAAGACCTTTCTGGGTGGAGCTTGCATCTTCACAGTGTCTGTGTGGATTTTCTCTGGGTATACTGGCTTCCTCCCACTGTCCAAAGACATGCATGTCAGGTTATCTGGTGACTCTAAATTGAATGTGTATGGTTGTCTGTCTCCATATGTCAGTCCTGTGATAGACGTGCGACCTGTCCAGAGTGTACCCCGCCGCTCACCTAATGACAGCTGGGATAGGCTCCAGCACTTGAAAACTATGCAAATGATATGCATAAATATACTTCAACATAAAGACTCTTGACAAGAGCTTGGTAGACATGAACATGAACTGTATAGTACTCACTTTTCATACATTGAAAGACTAAAATTATTATCATACTGGATATAATAGTACATCCAGCTTATACATGTGTATTTCACATTACTCAGATATGTTTCTATTTAAACATTTTAGCCAACCCGTTATAGGTGTGTTTTTCAAACACCACATTATGTTTCCCATAGAAAAACAACAAAACTCAGGCTGCCTGCGTCTTTTTAAGCTCTGTGCTACAGGTTGGAAAACACTCAGCCAGCTATCTTTGTATTCTACACGCACACGTCCATTGACGTGCACTCACAAACACACACCTTTGTTTGAGAGTGGGTGACTGGCATTTATCCCTTGGCAGCCTTTATGCAGTCCCTTCTTGTAACACCTGTTCAATCCATTTCTAGTTGGCTAGACCGAAGCCCCGTGGCTATACATTAGATTGCAGGCACACAAATGATGTACTTGTGCTGTGATCGTAAAGGTAATTGTTGATTTTCATTTCCATTTTTGTACTAAATGCACATGTGTTGAAAATTGAGGTGAAAGACCCAGCCTTAAGAGGGGCAGTGGCCAAGTTCAACCCATGGGCCTTCCTTGCCCTTCATCATTGTAGATGCCCTTAAGCCCTCCCTGTACTCCCCATGTAAATGGATTTCCGGATTCATTAGCCCTGGAAACCAAGGTTAATCAGCTCATCACTTGGTAAAAAAATCTTAGAGAGCATCCAAGTGTTGAAAGACTCAACTTTATTCTTACATGCTAAAGGAATCAGAAGAAATACAGCTGGGTTTATATGATTTTAACTGACTTTAAAAACATTTGGAAACAGTAAGCTCCTAAATCCAGACTGAGATGTTGATGGCAGCTTTAATTTACGTATCTGACTGGGCTCTAGGGAATGTGCAATGTTACAATTATTGTGGGTATAGCTGGAGGCACTGAGTATGACTCTGTGTTGCCACACTCAGTGTTGATGCACTTTATAGAACACACATTTCTTTTTTGCGCGTCTTATTCAATAATGCAGCATATGCACTTTTTCCATTCTTTTACCCCTATTTCTTGTTTATGAGTTTTCTTTCATTAGACTGGCTTTTTAATTACTGTTCCCTTTCTTTTTATGGCCTTGTTTTTTTCATTTCAAGTACTTCTTTGATAGTTTTATAAGTTGCACCAGTGGCTGTGTGGTAAGCAGATTAATAGGAGAGTAATGTCATTAAAATGGTAATGTGCAGACTTGGGCGAGATGCTGAAAACAATAATACTCCACTTGATTAATGACACTCTAAAGCATGAGCATGCACAATAAATGTACACAGACACACGCACACAAAGGATCATGGTGACTTACTTTTTTAAAACAAGCATGAATATTGGCTCATCCTCATCATCAATGGTTCAAAATTTGATGGTTATTCCTCATATTTCTTCAATAGATGAGATGGTAAGCAGTAATGCTGGGTTTTCAAATTTCAAGAATTGATTTGATTCCAATTCTCAAGATTTAAAATTAATTTGCGTTTTCAAAGCAGGCGCCAGGCTAAGGTTACCGCCAGTGTACGACGCCATGATGTTTTAACTGCGTTAACCCTTTAACACCTAAGCCTCTGGTCTTTTTTTTCCTATTTCAGCCAAAAAAAGGGCAGAAAATGTTAAATGGTTAAATCAATCTTTGGACGAACAAATCTTTATCTTTTATGTGAGAATCGATTCAGAATCAGATAATCGATTTTTTCAACGCAGCATTAGTAAACAGGCTGCATTCAAACAGCCTTTTATCCAAAGCACTTTAAATTTTGCCTCTCTACCACACATGTGCTCACTGATAAGTGGTAACTGAAGACATACATAGTAAAGTAGTACATATAGTACAGTTACTTATATTTCTACTCTGCTACATTTACATTTATATTTCTTCCACCACTATAGATCACACACTTGCCTTAGATACGTAGGCAGATGGCTTCAAACATCGCACCATGTATTTATACTTTTAGGCTTCGATTAAAAAAATCCAGTCAGACTTCAGGAAGTAGATATTAACTAGTTCCTATTAAATGCATGTAAACACAGTAATGGAGACAGAGAAGATAAAATCCAGCACAATGTGTCTGGAGATGGCATTATGCAGTGTTATTGTGGAGGGTTTTCTAATAAAATCTGGAGCTGTGTGTTTGCCATATGCAACTCGTGTTTTCCAACCGCACAGACACAGAGTGGGTGAGAACAAACCAAAACAAAGACAGAAAGGGAGTATAAAATAATAAAGTTGCAAAAGGTTTTGGTAAGAAACAAAAAAGCAAAGATTACTGACTTCTGGACCCATTTTGTTTTCCACACCTCACAGAAATTATAGTTTGAAAAACTAGACATAATTGAGGATAAACCTTGTTTATAGATTGCGTGATGACCTGAATGTTTTGTTGAAAAACACAGAGATTCTAAACCATGCAAATTACAAAAATAACAAATCACTGCACCTCTAGTCATATTTCCAGAAATCTGGTTCAGTGTGGCTCCGTGACCAGGGTCAGGAGGGTTGGTATGAGCTGTAGTCAGAGTTGATCAGCACCTTCAAAATTGTAAGCAATTTTAGAACTTACCACAGTGTGTTTATGGTAATAAAAATTTAATAACACTCTGCTTCAGAGAATTATGAAAGAGCTCTATGAAAGCAACAGCTAACCTACCGTGCTGTTTTCCGCTGAGCTAACCGACAACAGTAATCTGTACTTTTGTGAGTGTTCATCTTTGTGCCTGGGTATTTGTATGCCTCCATATTTTCTGATAGAAAACAGTTGGCAAATGGTCAAATAATGAGTGGTGGTGACAGAAACGGAGTGTTTGATGGTCTGAATTCATTGTTTCTCTCAGCTTCCCAGCATGCAAACAAATTTGCCGTGTTGGTTTGAAATGACTCTGTAGGTATAAATCTAGCTCCTGGGCTACAGTACTAGATACAGCACAACACCCTGTGGTTCGCACGCATTCTGATGTGCCTGTTCTACCCGCGTCTCTGTAACAGACGTTGAGGATAGGTATGGATGTGTCATGGTGCTTGGTATCATTTCAGGTACTGAATTATCAAAATGTAGAGTGTAAGGACCTTTGTGGAATACAAACGCTTCAAAAAGCAACTGAAGGCTAAGTCAAACATGAGGAGACATACATTTTTCATGCATGCATGCACACAAACACACACCTCTGGGCCAGCCTCCAGGAGGGAGTTGAGGCCCTTCAGCCAGAGCGGCATCAGGGGAACGCAGTCTCTGATCATGTAATAGGCCTGGCCCCTGACAGACAGCGCTTGCTTCATCAGCCTTTCAGGGGGCCAAAGCTGACCCTGCAGAGGGATGTTGGCTCTGCCCTCACGCTATCACAGTGAGAAAAACAGAAAATCTAGGACCTCAAAGCTTCTGCCTCTGTCACTACAGGGCGTTATTTAACCATTCATTAACAGTTTTCAAATCATCAGGACACAAAAACAAACATGAACACACCCAGAGGCAACACATTCAGAGACAGACAGAGACAGAGTTAAATCCATTAGGTTCCTGCTTGTACTGAATCATTTATTTGTACATCTTGTTCAGCAGTGGGCTTTTTTTACTGATTAGAGACACAGACGTTACAAAAAACATAAACAAAGATATAACACAAATCCTGTGTGCTGGCATTCTGTTACTTTGCTCTATGCTGTGCCATAGGCTAAAAGGCACGCTGTATTTGAGGCACAACAAAAATAGAATGTGACTAAAAGAAAGCCAAACAATACTAGAACCACAACTGTGCCTGTAGCCAAGGAAAATGACAGCATGTCTGAGCACACACACACACACACACGCACACACACACACAAAACAAAGCGTGAGAACAGGGAGAAGAAGCGCTGAGCGACTTTGACACAGAACCAGCAAATACACCTCAGCATGCTAAATGAGCTCCATGTGACCTTGGTTAAAGGTGTGTGTGTGTGTGTGCGTGTGTGCGTGTGTGTGTGTGAGAGAGAGAGAGAGAGAAAGCCACAGAAATTAAATCTGACCTGTATGTGCCTGAGACAGTGACATGGGCTGAAATCAGACACACACATGCATGTATGTGTCGGTGGTATGGTATGACAGGAACCACAAACGGTGGTTATACCCAGAAATATCTGAACAGTGACAGAGAGGCTGCACAAAACTTTGACTATGGTAAAACAACTTTCCATTTTAAAAATTCATTTTAAGCAAAGTACTTTAATTTTATTTCCCATTTCTTGGTATGGTCACATCTAAGGTTTTTGCTTTCTCTCTCATCTATTTATGTTGTTTTTCAACTTACAAATGCCTCAAAACTAAGCTCCTGATTTCAACTCCAAACCTATTCTCTGCTTCATACTTTCTAACTGTATATAAAGCATGGTGCCTAGTGATATACTGTATTATCTATTTCCTAGAGACTACCTTAGTCTTTAGTCTCTAGATTTTTTAAAACACATTTGATATTTACAGTTGACATCAACAACTGATGCTGCCAGTTGGCATCCATGTTTGATCTGACACAAAGAACACAGAAGAATAAAACAGTTGGTGGAAAGTGGAAAACTGTCTAGTCTTTGGAAGTCTCAGCCTGTCCAAGTCAACTCTTCTATGACAACAACGCATGTCTACAACATGTTACTGTTAAGGAAATTAGGACAAGTAAGAGGGGAGAAATAAACTAAACAAAAAAATCTGTTTGCTGTTGTTGCCAGTTGAAAAGAAATATAGAAACTATTAAAATGCCTAGTTCTCACTTTTACTTTTTCAAACCAATGTTACCAGTTCTAAAACACTGACACATGCAATATATTCAACACTAAACATAGCTCAGCTCTTCAAAACTTTGCCAAAACACTCTGGGCCAAATCAAACAAGATACAAACTCAAACCAATCCAAATGACTATCTGACATACGGGCTGTTCATCTCCTGCTTTGCTAAATCAACACAGATTGGACTAATGTATCAGCATAATCCTCACAACACTGAAGCAGAACTGCATTCTCGTCCAACAGCGAAATGATCTCTTTTTGGTTTGTGGAAAGTTTTCACATTTTGATTCTCACTAAAAGAGTCAGGTTTGTTTTGGCTTGGTTTGTTCACAGTAGAAGAAGCTCACAACAACCTGTTCTCCTACGAAGTCCAACTCAGTGAGTTTTACTTCTAATGCCTCCATGCTACAGATGGATTATGTGTGGAAATTTGGTTGGGAGGCAAAAAGATGCTGAAGGATGATGTGGATGCAATCGTTTCAGTAAATGTCAGAAGATAGTTTCTAATGAATGCTAAGGTGTGTGCATGTGCCTATGTGTGTGTGCATGTGCAAAAACTAAAGAGTGAAGGGCAACTTAGGATCACTGCATAATAACTGTGTTTCAATGGGGCAGAAAAGTAGAGGGGCCCCTAATTACTCATGCATGACCAGCCCATAATGCACTTCTGTGCTTTCACTCACCGTTGGCAGGACAACAGATATAGTAAGAAAGGATTTTAGAAGGAAGGATTTGCCAAGACTGTGGGAATAGCCAGATTCCTTCTTATACCACAAAAGATGGAGGAAGAGAAGCTCAACTCTCTCACTCTCTAATTCCTACTGTACATTCAGTGCAGTATTATACTTGATTGTATCACCTTTTTTTCTCTGCCTGATTCAGCAGTGATTGTTCTGTTTTGATTGTCTGCAAAACATTTACACATAAAAGCGCTGGGCTGAAATGAAAAAAAGTACTTTCAGAATAGAAGAAAGAAAATGATGCGAAATGATTGCACCTGCAAGTCATATCCTGTACCTTGAACTATGTATACATGTGTGCGTGAGGATGTGCATGCGCACGCACCCAAGTCTCCAACTCTGGCTGAGCATTGATCGGTCTGGCTCTCTACAAAGAAGATGTGAGCAGAGAACTAATGGAAGAGCTATCCTCAATTAGCCCACTGACTGATGGGAAATGTGATTTAATTTAGTTGTTGCTACAGACACTGTAAACAAGTCATGTTACCACTGCAGGAGACACAGTGAAAGAAAGGAAACACACACATACACCCACACAGGCGAAGTGGGAAGGATGTTTGCTATGTTGCAGCTGTTCAGTGGCAACACCTGCATCAGTCCATCGTGAAATTTGAAAGTCTTATTATGTGTCTGCGTCACCTAGCAGGAAGTCCAAGGAGGCACACAATGACCCACTGAGTGCCTTTGTGTTAAATGAATGATATAATTTTTGTCTTCATACAGTTTAAAGTGCACCTTTTGTCTCCTCAAATCAGACTGTTGTTCAAGCTATCACATCCTGTAAAATGATTGGCAGCAAGAGAAGCAAACTCCAGAGTACCTGTCCTTATCATAGAATATGTTTTTTTCATGTTCCTCTGCATATAACATAACTGCATGGTCTGTATTCTATTGCTCTTACAAAGCTATCCAGCCCCACCCCCTCTTGCACTCATCATAAAGCACCACCTCTGATCTGGAATAAACTACAGGTCAATATTAAACTAAACAGAAATGATTAGTACGTATAAGAGCTCTAAATTCACTCCAGGGCTATAAAGATATTTCATTTTATTTCCCTTTGCAAAGTGATTAACCATCCCTGTCCATATGTGCCTTATGATCCAATGATGGGAAGATCATGTCAGATCATGGTCTGGACTCTATTAGAGGAGTTTAAAATTATTCAAGACAAGATACAGAGACGCTTAGGTCAGAACTGATGTGACCCCTCTGACAGAGTCTTTATATACACGAAACTGTCATTTGGATGCACACAACCTTTATGCTGGTGAATTACCCCGGCGCTAAGATAAAGCCGAGGCCTCACTTCATTTAAAGATAGACAGAGAGTGTAGAGGACGCAGAGAATGAAACAGAAAGAACATAGCTGGCGAGTGTAACAGTTTCATCAGAACAGCCTGGGTGCATCCTGATGGAATCACAGCACTGAACGTATCGTTCTGAAGAGAGGAAATTATGTGTCATGCTCTATAAAGCAGACACGTTTTATATTTTCAGAGAGCATTCTGGGGGCTTAGATCGTTGTACGGTGGGTGTTCAACACTCAGTAATGATGACATCACCTCATTTTAAGCCACATACTTTCTCTGCTGTAGGAGACCACATGGGATGAAGTTACTGTAAGTTGACAGTTTGAGAAACTCTGTTCACGTAATCTGAGCAGGATAAACAGCCAAATGTGGTTATATTTACACACACATATTTCTTCTTGCTAATGTCCAATTGATGTCTGAAAGATTTACTCTGACAGTAACTACTCAAAAGTGAAATAGGCACAATAAGGGCAGTGATGATGAATGCATGTCTGTATCACGGCTTGCTGAAATATATGATGGAGACTTATTGTTCAACATACTGTACATTTAAAGTAAAATCAGAGCAAGACAGTAACATATATGTAAGTATATATGTAACTGTATGTATGTGACCTTAAAAGTACTGGTTAAACCCTCACAAGTTGCTTTAATTGCGTGTTCGCCATCATATGAAGGTACTTAGAATCTGGAACAAAGGGATACTATTGGGATTTGCAACAAAAAAAGGACCAGGTGGAAGAACAGGTTGATAGGGCAACCTGGGAGGAAAATGTCAGCACCATGTTACCCCACAACTGAGCTAGTTTCTATAAATTACATGGAGGTTGTTTTGCATACACTGTTTTACACAAGGCACAGAACTAAAACATTGCTAAAGGGGTGAATATAAATATTTTTATTTACTGGCTCTCTGTTTTGTTTTAGCATATTTTGCTTCTTTTTTTTTCCTCTTAGGCCAAACATCTCCTTCCACATTTTCTTATTCTAAACAGCAACTGCAGAAGCTATGCAAAGATCAGAAAAAGACAAAAACTGTTTCTAGACAACATCTGTCTAGATTTCAAAAGAGGAAAATCTGTTTGAACAGTATGAAACTTGTATATCTAAAAATCATATACAGGTTACTGTTGTGACAGACTAAAGTAAGCACAGATATCGTATGTTTTACCAAATTGAAGGCAAGAAAATCAAATTAAAAAAATGATACCGTATACAGTTCACCTAACGAGATCCAAATTCTCCTTGGATATCCATAAAGGGATGCAAACTTTGCTCCCTCACTACCTCGGGGCTGCTGCACTGAAACTTTAATGTCTGACAAGGATATCAACATAACTGTCTCCAAACTTCACTGCCTCTTTAATTTGGTCACAGAATCTGCATTGCCATTGGTATGCAGTTTCCACTGCACCACAAAACTCAGTGGTGCTTGTTAAAACACTTTTCATATCTATGCAAGTGCGATGAATGGTGTCTGACAAGGGCGCTTGTCTGCCAATTGGAGTATTCTCATAAAGGAAGCACCCTGCCAAGATAAAAGCCCTGGGTGATGCTAGAGAGTGAGGTGTTGGTGTAAGAGAGAAATCAAACATCCAGATAGGAAGGAGTGAGAGAGCTGAGGGAGACACATGAAGAGAAAGATAGACAAACATGAAGCGAAAAAGTGAAAGACGAGTAGGAATGAAAACCCACCTTCCTTTTCACAATGAAGAGATGTAGATAAAGCCTGTATTTTTGACAGGAGACATTTGCATTTGTATCTGGAGGCCAATTCAATAAAAAGAAATGGAAAAGTTTGTATAAAAAGCTTTTTGATGCTTTGCTTCAGTGTGTGTGTACTATTGTGCATCATGCACAATTAGCAAAAAATGTTTCCAATAAGGTTAATTTCTCTCTCTCTAAATCTCATGCTTGTTATTTTTCTTTTTTGTGTCATTTCTTTGCACTGTTTTCTATGACTAATCTGTCTGTTCCAACATCCTTTCTGTACATGGTTGCATTCCTCTGTCCTGCTCCATTAATCCTACGCCCACACCCCTCCCTACATACTGTACGTTTTGATGTTACAATGTTTGATGTTTTGATGTTACCTCCATCCCTGTCTCATCTCATCTTATCACAGTGAAGCTTTAGGAAAGCATTGGCACAGCAGTGGCCAGCAATATGTCACTTGGGATCCCAGTCAAACTGCAAGTACAACATACACTAACATAGTATCTCAAAGCAACCCATCACCTTCCCCTGGCTCATTTTTTGTTTGTCATGTGTTTCCACCTATCTTTCGCATTCTTCTTCTTATTTCTATCAAAGGTGGACTCCTTTAAATGACAAGTACCCACAGGAAATCAGGAGAACTGCTGAGACTTCCAGGATTATGCTATTAATCGTGCTCATCAAGCTGGGAAAGACACTGCAAGAAGTCTAACCAACATTTGTGTTTGGCATAGATTAAAGGCCTAATTTGACACTGTTTTGCAAATGTATGACTTCTTGGTTACATTATATATAAATCTATTTCTTGCCTTCGTCTTCTTTGAGAGATTATATAATGTCTACAGTATGTTTGCACAACATACAGTCCATCAATGCAATGCGCCATGTTCATCATTTGAGTAGTTTGTTCATTTCATCGCTATGGGTGATGGTAGCACTGCATTCTGTAGGACATCCAGGTCTCAAAGTTAGTAAAACATACTGTATGAAATCTCTTTATTAAGGATCTCAGATAAGCAAAACCTAACACGTTATATTTAAATTGAGGTTGTTGTGGCTGATAGAACATTTCTTAGAATTTTGGGGAAATTTGGTCTTGTTGCCATAGGCAATATGATACTGAGAAATACTCTCTGTAGCAACAGTGCATAAATATTGAAATGCTCAGATTCTCAAATTTTCCATTTCTGTATTCTTCACTGTTTACACACTGCAGTTTTCTTACAATAAAAATCTAAATAAATTATATCAAATGTAACTCGAAAGTGACCTAAGCCCTGCTACCATTATGTTTACTGTATATGGGTAAAAGGTAGCTCCGGGATTAAGGACTGTGAAGGTCACCTCTTCTCAATCAGGCTCCACCAGGACCAGCTGTATTGAGGATCTACTACAGTCTAAAGATATGACTCCTTTTTAGTTAGAGGCTCACTTTTAATAAGGTCAGGATTAGGGTGACCAGTGTATTACGACAAGGGCTTAGGATCAGTGCTTAGTCCTGGAGAGAGAGCTACAATTTACCAGCTCTGTGTGAGTGTGGTTAACACTGTCTCATTATGACTGCTATGCCTGGAGATTTTGGGTCCATCTCTTCAATAATAGGCAGCTTTGTGTGTGCATGTGTGAGTGTATGTAAGTGCAAAGAAGCAAGCATTGAAAGGTGACCACTGGTGTGAGGATTTGTGTGCGTCAGCGATTATGATTTAATATTTGCAGTGCCAGTGTCTCCATTTACGATTTTCTTGTGCACTCTCCACCACCATTCATCATAACTACAGAGTAGTATGATAGTGTCACTCTGTCGAGCTTCTCAGAGGATAAATATAGATTAGCATTAGCTAGTCCATTTAGATTAGATTAGACTAGATTTCAATGCACAAAGAACAGGTACACAAGCATTGAAATGCATTTTGCATCAAACCAGAAGTGCAAAAGCAGTTATATACAGATACAGTATCAGATATGTACAATTAAAATGTTGTATTGTTCTATATGTTAAACATATAGAGTCTAATCTTGGTAGTATAAGCAGGATTTTATGAACAGAATATATAGAACAGTATTGTTATTTAGAAAATACAGTGTTGATAGAGACACAAACTTTGAATCAATGTTTACCATGTGTGTGTGTAAGTGTGTGTGTGTGTGTGTGTGTGTGTGTGTGTGTGTGTGTGTGTGTGCGCGCGTGTTTCTGTGTTTTCAGGCAGGGGGTAGGGTGGGTGCGGTAACCAAGGAAACGGGACTGTGGACGAATCCTTGCTGGAAAAGGTCTATCATGTTTCACATTATTGTGCAGAGCTTGGAAAGAGTCATGAGTGATTCATACAGGGGGCAAAGCTCAAATAATTATCTTTAGTTACTTAGGGACACACCTGGTGGGGGATGGACTAGGAGGCGACCTTCTGCATCTCAGACTGGCACTTAACCCAATAATCTAAGAGGCCGTTACTTTTGTACACTTTAGAAAACTAGCTCAAAAACTTGCGAATGTCGATATTTGCAAGTTACTTTTTTTAGGTGTTGAGGCTACACCCCCTCCAGAAAGTGTCCATGTCTGGTCCAAGAGAGATCTTCAGTGCGGAGCCCCAGATATTTTAAGCTGGAGACACGCTCCACTACTATTCCATTAATATGGACGGTGCGTTTGCATCACCTTCCTTTCCTGAAGTTCACAATAATCTTCTTCATTTTTGATGAATTAAGGACCAGGTTGTTATCAGAACACCAAGATGTCAGGTTGTTGACCTCCTCTCTGTAGGCTGACTCATCATTGTTTTTAATGAGTCCAATTACTGTGGTGTCGCCGGCAAATTCGATAATGATGTTGGAGTGAAGTGAGTGACAACAGCCGTGCTATTATAAGTGAAAAGGATGTGCAGGTAGGGGGTGAGTGTCTAACACTGTGGGAAGGTGAGGATTGTGCAAGTAAAGTTGACTAACCTTACATGCAGGGTCTGTTAGTTCAGTATCCAATTCCAAAGTGATGTATCAATGTCCAGGGTCTTTAGTTTACTGATGAGCATGATTGGTCAGACTGTGTTTAACGCCAAACTTTTTCTCACATAAAAGCCAGAACGTTCAGTCCAGGTAAGAAGAACATTGAGTCCCTCAAATGTAATCCAGCTGTGCTAGATTCACATCCCAGGTTTAAAGTAATAAAATGATGCAGCAGTAAGGCTCTGATAAAAAAAATTAAAACACCAATGTAACACCAGGCTTTAAAATGTTTCTGTTAAGCAAATAAATGCACATTTCAGTCTCTAATTAGTCACTAACTTAGAGGATTTTAACTACAAGTGAGTATACCCTCACTTCAGCCAGTGGAAGCTTTTGACTTGTGGGTATAGGAGAATGATGGACTGAGTAAATGAGTGCACTGTGAGACAAACACTAATGAGGAAGATAAAGGAGAAATGTAGTTAACTGTGTTTCCCTTTTCTAATAATGAGATATGAGAAGAGACAGAGAGGTAGAGCAAAGAGGAGAGCATTCTGCTCTCCAGAAGAATGCATCTGCTCTATGTCTAACTTGTCTGCTTGTTGTTTTGCAAAACACAGTGCTCGCTCTACCCAACAGAGCAAAGTGAGAGAAAAGCAAATAGCTTTAGGATAGGCAGTGAAATTATCCATAATTGGAGACCATTTAAAACCATAATAACTTTGTTTCCTCAGCAGGAGGTTCAGGATTGGGAAGCTTTATGATTGGACCTGGAGACGAGTTAGCTATAAAACTAGTGAGCCAAACCTTGGGCAGATTCATGCAGCGTGCAGGGGTTAAATATGTCTGCCAAAATGTAAAAATTAATAAATCTAGAGATGGCAGGATTATTAAAATTCAGAGTGAGTTCAACAGGGACCAGTTGAAAATATCCCACAAATTCCCCCTTGAAGCAGCAGAACAAGTAAATGGGCTTGTAAAATCTCAAAGCATCAATGCTAAACACCAACTTACAAAACATTCAAATGGAGCATGAAAATATGTATTAAAATCCAGCTGGAAACGTGCCACCGCATCTTTAACAAAGATGTGTATGCGCTAGCAAATTGTCACCGTTCCACTGAGTAGGATAGTGGAAGTAAGCTTAGGGGTGTGTGCCACTTACGGTGGGGGGAATAATGTTGTGAAGCATATAATGGATTTGCAATGTGGCAAACAGAGACAGATGGTGGAGAGGGCTGTGTATTGCTCTGTGCTGTGTGTTTGCGAGTTTTGACACGGACAGACACGCGCACACACACACACACACACACACACACACACACACACACACACACACACACACACACCCTACCCAGTAAAAATGCGTGTGGAGAAGAAGTCCCCAAGGCGCATTATGAATGCTGCCGCTCGCTCACCCAAGCCAAGGGTCTCAGTTCATTTGGTTTTTAACTGTTATAAATTGTCTCACTTGACTCCATCTTCCCTCCCCTCTACATCAGGCCCGGAGCAATCTCTACATAAAGAAATGCCAGACTCCAAATTTAGAACTAATATAGTCCAATATTTTGGAATATTCATAAACAGTATCCATGCCAAAGTATCCATAACAACAATTTTCATGTGGATGAAATTTCACACCTGTAGTTCTCAAAAGTAATCACTTAATTACAGCCTTCAAATATAATGTATTTCCTCACATTTCACATGCATCAAACCACTGCGCGCACACACACACACACACACACACACACACGTCTTCTAAAGATAACACGCAAACCTCTGATTGCTCCCATCTACAGCCTTATTGTTCTGTATATTGTACCACTTGTACAACAGAAATAAGATCCGAAACAACATAGTGGTAAAGAGTGCTTTGATTTGTGATGTGCGCTAACTACAGTGGAAGGACCGGTTGAATTTGAGACAACATCAGTGGATTCCTGCTGCATAATTTCACGACATGAGATGTGTTTATGTGCTCATGCAAAAGAGTGTCTAATAGCTTTCAAAGACCAAATTAAGATGTGGGGGGACCCTCAAGCTGATGATTAGACAAGGGACTAGAAAGTGACTTCTGGCAATAATATGAATACAAAAACACACACACTGGCTGCATGTGTGTGTGTGTGTGTGTGTGTGTGTGCGCACAAACACCGGCTCACACAGAAAGTCAATTAAAATGAACATGTGTCTTTGGGGAATTATATTTCAATTAGCTTTAGCTACTTCTAGGCATCCTTCGAGACCACAATGCTGGTGCATGTGTATTTGTGGATGCAGTAAATCTTGCTTTTCAATTAGTATCATACCATAATTCCATATTGTTATTGTATAAATGCATGTTAGGCAGTTAAGTTCTAAAACAATGTTTTTGCATGATATCAAATAAGCATTAAACTCAGTTATAGACACAGAACATTGTATAGAGTGAAACTAGAAGCTTTCTGAAGCCAGGAGGAATCTGAATGTGAAACAACTACAGTACGTATATGTCATCTAGGCTGTCATTAGGGAGGAATACAACTCATTGATGGACCTTTGGTGAGAGGAGAGGGAGGAAGATTTCTTGGTATATCTCCCACAAATCTAATGGCCTGAAAATATCATCTTTCTTTTACTTCCACATTCTGGTTTTCCAACATGTTTCCCTGCCTGTCAGCACTGTTTTGACAACAAACACATGACTTCATGTAGACAGAAAAAGTGATAATAAAAACAGAAACCATAAAGTTAAAAATGTTACAATTTTTGGGCTTTTTCCCATTTTTTTCCATATCATTCGAGCAAATATAGTCTGGGAAAACAAAAGATTTCCTTGCTGTTTTCTCACTGCTCTGTCTTCTTTACACTGCTGGGTTTTGTGTGCACAAATGTGCGCCTGTGTTTGCGTGGGTGTGTATGTTTTTGGTTACATGTACATATGGATACAGCGGTGAGCGCTTCTGCACAAAATATGTGGCTACTTTGCTTTGAGTAATTTCTGTCAGGAACAGACACAGAGTCCCCGAACAATATCAGAGTTGGTGCAATAGAGTTGAGGGAGAAGGCCGAGGGAGAGTGTGAGAGTCATGGCTGTCCATGTCTTTATCTCTTTTAAGCTATGGTATGATATAAGAAAATGATTACTGTAACATGTACTACCAGCTCTCTAGACAATGCCCCATGGGGAACTGTTTGAAAAGGAGCTGTCATGTGAAAGGGCACATAACATAAAGAGAATATTATCAAGTCTAAAGGCTGGTGAAGAAGGGGACTAAACGTGAACCTCAGAGCACATTATGTTCAACGTCTATGTTAAATCAACCCACTTCATTTCTTATTTATGTACTTATTTCGAGGAACAGTGCTTGTTTCTGAGAGAAAGACGTTCAGAAAGTAATGTAATCATTTTCCATTTTCTTTTGTCTTTCTATTAAGTTTAAACCTTTTGGCAACAAAAGACATTTTGCGGTTTTGAGTGAAAGATTACAACATGAAGAATTTTAATCTAAAAAGTGATTGTGTTTGTGTCTCTTTATTCCAGTGTGTGAGATTAGTGACACATGGCTTGTCAAAGACTGAAGCTTCAGATTAGTCACTCGCTAATCCTTCGAAATTCAATGCTAATACAGACATCACATATACATGCACATGTACATGCGTACACGCAGACAAACAGCTCCAGTATTTAAGAACACAATCCCAATCTGTGTCTTTCCCAATGCATGTACTTGTGTTTAATTTAGATTACATCTATTCGCCTATCCTGCATCTCTTATGCAGATATTTAGTCATAGAATAGTGGGACTGTTGGGTTTTCTGTATATATAAGTTCTCTAAATTGCCTTGAGATGACTTGTGTTTTGGCGCTATATAAATAAAATTGAATTGAACCATACTTGTACAACTAGTAACAGCTGGATATTTCAACCACTTAAGAGTTTTTTTAATTTTAGTTTTTCCAGATCATGTTTGCTAACTATTGTTAACACAAGCAAAAGAAGCCAATGAGGTCTGCTTGTCAATCAAGCGACAAAAGGTCCACTGACCAAGGTGGTAATCCTTAGATTCCCTAGAATTCCCTAAGTTTAGGAACACTGTGTTTGATATCTATTATTGTATTGTGTACTGTATCTCATTACTTAAGTTTTAGATCCATAGATGCACATTATCAATCAGGAAATCTTTCCTGCTCCTATGATCTCCTGACATAAAAACAGTGATATTAACTTAGAGAAAAAGCCCCATCAGCTGATATGTTAGCTGAGCTTGCGTAACTTCCTTCACCTACTGGGAGGTCTATTTAGGGTGCAAACCTGCTGTCTGGTGCTGCTGCTGCAGCCAGATTTACCTGGGGGCTTGTATTCTCAGCGATCTCCATGGGAGGCTGCATTTGATCTCTCTTCACTTGCTTACAGCTGGTTTTAAATTACACACTGCCAGATAATAAAAAGAACACAGCGTTTGATGCAAAAATAAAAAACTACATTTATCTTACATTAATTCTGTATAAAAATGTGTTTTGTATTTGTAGGAGGATCATTGCTCATTACATCACTTATGCACAATTCTATTAGTAAATTACTTAAAATACATTATACTATTTAATAGAAATAAACATATCTTTAAAATGTGACATGTTGTTTAATTAAATTGTGACATAACCTAATGAGAGATGTGTTGGTTGGTTTGTGTGCTTGAATTAGAAATGTGTGTGAGCGAGTATTCCCTTCATTTTCAGGAGACACTTTTTCAGAACCACTAAAGCCTAATATTAAAGAATTCAGTAAACTGAACACTTGCTTTAAAGTTCAGGTGATGTGTGCGCCCACGCAACGAGGTGAGATGGAAACCTAGGAGATATATATGAAATCTCAGCAGCTGGCATATTGTAAAGCAAATTCTCAGGAGACACAATCTTTATATCAGTGTGTTCAGACATCGCAGCAGACTGAATTTTCCCTCTCACTGAATCCGTGGCTTTCGGGGATATTTAGCAAACAGCACATGCATCATTGTAAACACTGAGCATTTTGGCAGATGTTTTGTGAGGTGGTTTTCTTCTCTGTTTTCTGTTTTGATCTTGTCTGATAAAATCATCACTGTTCTATGTCTCGCATTACTTGACGGAACAGTAGAACAATGACGCCTGGTCCGTCTGGCACTGCAGTGTGTGTGCTGCGTCACTCAGTGTGGGCGCATCCTATTCTGCAAGGTCATAAAAGTCCTGTCTTGTTAGGTGAGTTCTTGCAACCTGTGAATCTCCTGTTGCCATCTCCAACTGTCTGTGCATTAGGCTTAACGATGACTGGCTTCCTTCTTCTTGCAGCTCCATTTTACCCACAGATCTAAACCCGCTGTTAGAGCGTCTGTATTGTATTTGTCATGCCTGTACATTGCCAAGCACAAATAGGCCCAAATGCACTAGTTTACTGTTAGAGAAGGAGCTGGAACAGCATGGTCACTGTGTTTCTGGAGCAATTCTAGAAAGGCACATTTCTACACTGCCATGAAAAGCGTGTAAGCTCTGAATCCTACCACATTCCCCTCCAGCCGCCTCCCCCTTTCTGTTTTAACTTTTTAACACCTGGACTAACAAAAGACTGGCTTTGATCATGGGAAATCCCTTGGCAGAGCTGCAATGAACCCACACTACAGTCTGGTGTGTGTGTGTGTGTGTGTGTGTGTGTGTGTGTGTGCGATGCACATTGAGCCAGCGATGCTCTACTGAGGATTCTCAGCATTGAAGATTCATGTCATTGGTATAAGGTACAGAGCACCTCACACGCTCTGCTCATCAAAGCACAGCCATGAAAATGAATACATCGCTAACACACATAAGTGGGAGGAAAAGTGCAAGTGAGCAGTAGCTCAGCAAACACACACAGGCTGCTTGTTATCAGAAGCTTTCCCACGCTGCTGTGGTACAAAGCTCCATACCAGGATGGGAGGATAAGGCGAGGGAGGAATGGACGGAAGTACAGAGGGATGGAGGGTCAACCTTTAGCAGCTTAGACTCACTGTGGGGATAAACACATTCCTCAGCATGGGTTTGTATTTAGGCTAGCAAGATCAGAGTTCAAAACAGACGGACTACCAGGCAGGCAGAGTGACGGGAAACAGACAGAGCAGCTGAGATAAACGGGCGTCCAAACGGCAAACAACACCCAGTGCACACATCACACACTGCACATTCCTCCTCCATACCTCTCCTCCCACATTCCTCTCACATCAACTCTATATTCCATAACATCTCCCTGTTCCTCTGTCACTCTCCGTCTATCTCCCTTCGCCTGCCGCTCAGCCCAAAGCTCTTACGTAAGAGCCCCATTTGCATAACAGGCTGTTTTCTCTCTGGCTTCGACATTGGGCACACCGTACACACTGGATAATATGTTAACAACCCAGCCTGTTAGTAAACAACAACCTCCATCAGCACTTCACATTTGCACTGTATACTGTGCAGGTCTAGTCAGCGATGGAAGCTCAGAATCCCTGAATCTCCGATGCCAGCTGGCACCGGGACAGAGGTGCTGAAACAGCTGTCATTTACAGAGCGCGCAGATACGGCTTCAGTTAGCCAGACTTCATTCAGGAGGAGGCTGACCTGCCTGCTGTGCGGAACCTATACAATAATAGGTCTTGCACCAAGAGATGACTGTTGAAATCAAGCAGCCTAGCATTATCCTCTTCAGGGTAAGGGAGAGAGAGGAAACGAGAAAAAGGTTGATGTGAGTGCGTGTGTGTGTGGTGGAGAGCCACACATGAAATAAGCCCTGCTGTTACTCGCATGCTTATGTGTTTGCCTCTTCATGCCGAAGCTTTGCAAACAGGGCACATATTTGCAGGAATATGTACAAACGCACACACACACACAAATACATGCGCGCACACACAAAATGAGCGCGCTGCCCTTAACAGAATAAAGAGGATGAGAAAGGCTCTGAACTGTCAGTCAATGTGCGAGCTGCCAGATACACCTAAGATACTGTTAGATGCCTCATTACATAGCAGTCAAGAATGGCCTTAATCATGTCTGGTTATTAAGGCAGGGCTGCTGTCACACACACACACACACTTCAAAGAAGCAACAATAAATGATCAAGGGAATCAAAGACAAATAGTGTCTCATTTGGGATTTGTCATTTACTCCTGTTTGAAACAGCCGCTAAAGTCAAGATTATGCTCTTGTCTTTCATGTTAATAAATGTGTTATGCGGTGTCTTAAAATGCAGCTTGATTCGATTTGAGAAGAATAAAGCGGGCTTTAAAACATAAACCTGAAGCTGAAAACGTGCATATTTGGCCCTGCTGTTAGACGGAGGGAGTGTCTCTGGAGAAAATGGACCACCTCATTCCCTGATCTACACAGTACGAATGTACTGGTCCAGTAAACCAAGAAGATGGATTCCCTCTTTTAACTTCTCACTTTTGAACATATGCTTGTACTCCGGTGACTTTGTGTCCTTTTTTACTAAAAGCAAAGCAGGCAAGAAAATGTATTGTGCACAGTTTGTTCTGGATGGAGTCCTGAACGTGTATCTTGATGTGAACACATTTGATGACAGTCCGATTACGTCATTCAGCCATCAAACTATAGTAGCCTCGTAATTCATAAGCTTCCATACACTGTATCATATGTAACCTCTGTTGTTATACACTTATACTGTAGACTAAACATAAATATGAACTAATCTTAAAAATGTTGTTTCCAAATCATTTTAAAGTTACATTTATCTTATTTTAGAGCATTAATATAGTCTCCTTTTTCTACATATGCACCTCTAATAAACCCCAAACCATCAGAAACAGACAATTCAATGTGACCTTGACCCCCAAAGTCACCTTACTACAGTGTTTACAGTCTGGTCCTGTCACATAAACATCCCTGTGAGATGTTTAGCACATAATTATTAGAAATCCTCGAGATCAGAATAATATCCACACATATCGAAGTTCATCCAAATAATTCCAAAAGTTACCTGTATAACATTCCAAATATCATGATATCAACTGCAACCACAAAGAAATATCAACTTTTAAAAATATTTTATACCTATATCCAACTCCGTCATTCTGACACGACCTGTACTACTGTTACTGATACAACTCCTTTTCAGGTTATTGACAACAGTTGTGTTTCAATCTCAGACGACGTAGTGGAGTCGACTGTGCGCACCATCCACGGCCACCACACCTGCGCACGAGAAACACGAGTCAAAAGCACAAAAGAGAAGAAGAAAACATGCTCGTTGTGCGTGTTTGTGCCATCTCATCCTGCCACTGTAATCAGAGGCACCAAAACAGCTCGGTGCGTAAAATGTTTCCAGAGTCTCTGACTCATCCAAGTGCTGCGAGTCAAACACATCCGCGGAGCTGGTCATATGATGAGGTGTGTCTTCTCAGCGGAATAACCCGAGAGCATAGTCGCAAGAGACAGACTGGTCCGGATGTGTGTTTCTAAACCACTTCACGGGCATGTTCGGTTTGTATCCTGAACATAAAGTCACGCAAACAACAGGACACGCTCTCACATCTCGAGCAGTGTGTCACATCACGCACATTCATCGCACGCACACACACGCGTGCGCACATTCATCGCACGCGCACACACGCACAGGCACAATGAATGTGCACCACACTGAGAACCCGCTGCCACTGCCTCGACCCGCGTATGACCGCGTGTGCTGCCCCTCCATCACCCCGCTCTGCTGCTGGCCACTAACATGCGCGCATACACACATTATTACGCACAAACACGCGCTCACGCACGCGCCGCACCACTCGTCCCAGGCTCACCTTTCAAAAGAATCCCATAAATAGTGTAGAGGCTGAAAATCAAATGACTCTTGACTTTCATCCTGTCTTCTCTGTGTCTTGCTCTTGCCTTCCGCGCTAACTGCTCCTGGCCTCGTCTCCCCTCTGGACCTCAAACCGGACCGGACGGCTGTGTCAGCTATCCAGCTGGACTTGAGAGTGCGTCTTTTGCGCGTCCCTAGAAAGGCGTTAAGACAAGCGACTTCCCGACCCGCAGACTGTGTTGTTGTTGTACAATGCAGTGTCCTGTATATTTAATGGATGCACCAGCGCTAAGGTACCGGCTCAGTTTAAAGAACTGTGAACAGCAGCAGTGAACCTCATGCACTGAGAGCAGGCGTCTTCCCCTGGTGGAGTAGATGCTGCCGCTGCCTGTGGACGGTCTGCTCCGCTTCTGCTGTGGCGCACAGTCCACCGTGCAGGGAACACGAGTGGATTGTTTGAGTCCCGCCCACACCGTTTTAACGGACATGAGAGGCGAACCAATCACGAAGAGCGAAGACTAAGACGTATTGAAGGAGGGGGGATTCAGCGAGTAAGACACAAAAAAGGCCCATTTCATCTAGTTTTTATGCTCGCTGAGTCGGAGATATAATGTCACAAATATCCTAAAATACAATTGTCCATTACCTAAAATGGACAATTTTACTTTGTAGATTGAGTTCTTTCAATAATCAAAATTAAATCTTTAGTTTTATTTTATTTTATTTGCAAAATAAATCAAATACACAAGGCAAAACATCATATGTAGACATATAAAGCTGTGGAAATGTGCAACTAAGGCAGTGCAAAGTGCGGTTGCAATTATCTCTCTGTAGTCAAATAAAAACAGATTCTATGGATTCTAAATGAACTGAATGATCACATCTGGAATCCCTGCAGAAGTGAGTTGTGCAAAGTGGAAAAGTTGCAAAATGTTACTTGAAGTTGATTCTTGATCTCAGAGCATGAAATGTGGTGTGAAATTTAATACCCGTAAGACTCAAACACACTTCATTGTTGCATGAGCGAAGACACAATCTCAACATTTTTTGCAGTGTACATGTATGGGCTCAGAATTCAAAACAGAAAGAGCATGCAGACCAGCTCCTGGGAGGGAGCTATCTTTCCACACAAGCTAACGTATACGTTTCATAGCTTACTGCCCTCTAACCCAGTGATGATCTGGGTTAGAGGGCTGTTGAGTATTAGAGGGTAACCTTAATCCATAGCTTGTCCTGGAGGAGGGATCTGTCCTCTGTTTCTTCCATTTTTATTATACGCTACCAATCAAAAGGTTGGACACATACAGAAATGACTACGTTTTGAAATAGAAGCAGATTTTAACATCCAATTATAATAGACATTGTTACTATTAAACGTGACTATTGTATATAGAAACTGTCTATTAAAGGCACATTTACAGAAACATACAGAGGCCTGTGTGTTCAAACTTTTTACTGATAGTGTACATCTTTGGTGATAACATTTTTATGTGATTCGAGGCACAGAGCATTTCATTTCTTAGAACACCTTCATGAAAAAAATATGGTTTCTGATATTGGCCTATGATGATCGTTTATATTATTTACATTTGATTTGATGTGAAATTAGTTTTGAAAAGTTTGGACTTTTTTTCTATCTTCCACATATTAAAATTGCTCTGTACCTGAAAATCCCATCCAGATGACATAATCTGGAGGAGGTTTTGCTAGAAGCAGAGAGATAATTCAACATAGAGAATAAGTAGAATGTTTAATACCTTTCATATAAACTCAGTCCCAAGCTAGAATCATAGGAAGCAAAATCTAAATCAGTCGGTCGCCCTTTACGTTTACAACTTTTGATTTTCTTATAGCCGACAATGACAAGAGCTGAGGTGTGAGGTGGGACATGTTAAGACAAGGTGGTGTAGGTGTAGGGTACGGCCCCTTACAATAGATTAAGAGTGAAAAAGAGAGAGAAAGAGCAGGTTTCAGGTGCACTGGGTTAATAAAACAGAAGGTGTACAATCCAGGAGTGCAGTATATGTCAAGTAGCCACCAAAGGTTTGTCTTCAAACCATCACAGAAGAGAATAAGAATTGTTCATCATAAAAATCTGTAACTTATGATATACACATTTTTTCTGCTAAGATAAAGACATATTAGACATAGACAGAGCGAATACAAAAAAGAGTGAGTCATCCTTTGTAAAAAAAAAATCAACATACGCTACCCTACTTTGTTCATATAACAATTTGAGCTATGTATATAAAAAATACTGTGAGATGAATTGGATAATGTGAGAGACATCAGAAGCTCAGTAATCAAAGGTTTTATGCAAAGGTAAGAATAAATAACATGCTTATTAGGAAATGAGTGCATAGTGTGACTTGTGTTACTTTATATCTAAGCTAATTAAGGATATGTCAGATGTTTTATGTCATAAAATGTGCTTTGCAATCACATACTGTATTCGTGTGACTGCTTTTTGAAACACCACATGCATTATGTATAAAATTTGCTTTTCTTCTTTGACATTGCCTATTCTAATAACAATATGATTTCAATCACACAACTGTAGATGCTTAGCAGGGAATGTCCTCCACCAGACAACACAAAGAAGTGTCATGCCATAATTATCATTTCACCTTCGGTTCATTTAGGAACTATTAGTGTGACTCAAATGTGCACTGATTGGAAAATGACCTTATGGTTTTAATTTTAGTTTTTCAGTGCATTAACACTCAGCTGTACACAGTCCTTCCTCTGCAAACCGATGTATTCAGTAAACAGCAGACCTTTCTTACTCCATTATAAAAAGGAAGCCTCTTATACACGTATACACACTGCAAACACTGTGGTGTCTATTGTTTCTGTAAAACATTTTAATCTGTTGGTGGAAGACGTTCTATAAATAAACTTGACTTGGTCGGCTGATCTCATTTTGGGTCAATCCACTCTTAGAGGGGGTGCAGCACACCTTGTAATGGCTCATTTCACACTCTCAGAAGTGGTGTGTGCCGTCACTAGAGGCGTAGAAAGGCGCCACCAAGTCTTCTCTAAAATGTCTTTAGATCCGGGAGAGAGGAAAGTCAGTGGACTGATAGTAGCGGCACATTCAAGTTTCCGCCTCACCTGGGATTGTCTGGGTGCTCCAGATGGCAGACAGACCAGTCCCTCTCTCTCATACATTCACACACACACGCACACACACACACAGTGCTTCTAATGCATACCCTCCTCTCAGATTTTCAAGTACCACCACCTGCTCCTGAGGTGTGATTGGTGATTGTTCACTAGTCCACCTAACGCAGGCTGACACATGTTGCCAAACTGTTCTTTGTTTTGGACAGAAAAAGGTGCGGCACCACATAAATCACCAAATCTTTTATACTTAATCGTATGTGTGTGTGTGTATTTTCTAATAGAAATTGGGCAAACAGTTCCATACAAACTTACCAGTGCCTCCATTTATAAAATATGCTCAAACATAAAGATTTATTTACAGATTAATCATAAAATCTGATTTACATTTTAATCTTAGAAACCAATTAACCAGCATAGCAAACTGAAGACTGTTGTACAATATGTAGATGCAACTGATATGAGTAAGGCTGGTAAAAAAAACAAAAAACATTTTTTAATATTACACATTATGTCTCCTTCGCACTTTTCTTGGATGCATGGCATCTGTTAATAACATACAGTTTAGAAGTTTGTGGTGTGACATCTGGAAGTGCGTGGGAGTTGTTGCCAGGACTTGGTGGGTTTGGAGCGCTCTCTTTTCTGCAGTGCTGCTCTCCTGCCATCCATGTTCCATTTTCCTGCTGCCCGCTTCAGTCTTTCTGCTTCAAGCTAAAAGTATCATCTGGTAGTTAACGGAGATTCAAGACATATTATGAGCATAAATATTGCTCATTTGAAACAACTATTTAATCAGAGCATGATTATATTATGTGTGATGATATTGTGTTTGTTTACACATGTGAAGTTCAGCATAAAATGCCTGTTATTAGTCATAATAAGACACCATAAAAACACGCCACAAGTGGAACCTAACAATGAATCTTCAGTTTGTCAGTGCAGGGTGTCGTAACTTATATTTAATATTAGCCACTATCTACTATCCAGATATTCAGGATGTGTATCCCTGCTATTGTATGACACATGAGTATTTTCCTCTTACCGAGTCTGCAGTATACAGTAAATGACCTTTCTCAGATTTTGGCAGCCACGAAGTGCTACAGAGACCAAAGCCTTTGCAGGCTGCCATACCACAAGAGGAGAATGTCCGCCAAATACAACCAGATCCAAAGCTCAGCAGCAGTGTTGAGATTAGAGTGGCACACCAATTGTTTCAGTACCACTCACTCGGAAAGTGTTCCTAGAACAAACTCTGAATACAAAGACAGTATGAACTGCCCTCTTGTTAATGAGAATGGCAACATTCCACAGTCATTCAGAAGTGAGACTGTCTGGGTAATATTCTTCTCACATTTTAACCCTTCATGTGTGCAGATACTAAAGTAAATATGTATTTTATAAGTACCACTGATTGATTTGTAGAAGATACATGGCATTGAGATAGGAAATAAAAAATATCTTGTGTTGCTTGGTAACTTAGGTCAAGTTCATATCCGGGCATATTCAGTAACAGCACATTTACTGTTGGTGGCTACAAGGCTGTGTACTAATGTGTGTGAATAGTTTACCTTTTGCTCTTGGTGTTTTTCTGGTTATCAACTCAGTTTATGCTCTTTTCTGGTAGCTGAAAGAAAAATCAGTGGTTGCTGGTGGAAATCTGTCATCATAATAATGGTTTTTATGTGATACTACAACATTAGTTGGACAGGCCATTAAGGTCGTACATCTAATTTATTCAGACATATAGAGTCATGACCATAATAAAGTACACAACAATGCTCTCTCATGCACATTTTTATACAATACAAACAGTACTCTGCGTCACTCATACGCTGTTCGTGTAACACAGTATATTGATTTGCACATTTATTCTGCTTTGAAACCAACAATAACACATTATGTGAAGATAGAAGTGCCACAATAAGATAAAGTAAATGGTTGAAGGTTGAATGTTTTTGGTACTTTAGAATGGGGAGGGGGGGCTTGTTATCTTTCAGTAAATTGTATTAGTATGTTAGTTTAGCCTGGGTACCCCCCCCCCATTCACTAGTTAGTTGTCTTTTTTCCAGTTCTCATTTCTTAATCAAAACAATATCCCTTTTGCAACTGGAGACAAATTCTAACTTTTTAAATAATATTTTTATAACCACCTGATTGGCTATATCTATCTCAGTACATAAATTGTAAAGCAATTGGCCTGCATAAATTAATATGCTATTACATTAGTATATTTGATCCAAATATACTATGGTTTCAGTAAAGATGTGAAGAATTTAGCTTAACAAAGTTTGGCCACAGTAAACACTCTAAACGTTATTTCACCATTATAGGAAAAGCAGTTTTCTATATTGCTGAGATTTGGGTGTACAGAGGTCTGCTCTTGTGCTATATGAAAGCTTGATGATCACAGTAGAGAAGTTATAAAAGCTCATATTTCCCTCAGAAGGCAGATGAATTATAATGTTTATACATTTGTGATAAATATTTAAATTAGCCACATTTAAGTTTAACATTGTAGCAGCTTTGAATAATGTAATGTAGGGTCTGATATATTTAGGTGGATTACTGCTGCTTTCCTTGTCCCTCACCATATTTCTTTAAACTGCTTGACCACGCACTGACCACCAGCTCTTTACTGTGTTGAAGATGAGGGGAAAATCTACCTCACTGTGAAAACAGTGGCACACATTTGTACAAAACACAAGAAAAAAATAGTATAAGTATGAAGAAGTTTACTTTTCTATTTACCAGGTAATCTGTTCACATGTTTTAAATGTGTATGAACTTTTTTAGTTGTGGGAGTGACCTAAATGCAGTCAGTGTCACCATAAGTATTATTGATCATGGAGCTCTTACAATCAATAATACAATAAAACGTAGCTATATAAACATAAATAAATAATGAATGAATGTGAGATGTGCTCACCATTCAAGTCACTATGGCTTTATGAACTTAATTTGAAAATAATGGGTCATCAATTAAGAGCAGTTTGGTTAGTTAGTTCATTAATTTACTATTAAAGCTGCATTCTAGTTACGCAAAGGTTCATTTCACATCCATACATTCAGACATCTCTGTTTATTTTCCACTAATGTGTCAAATTACACCCTTTAAATCATTTAGATGTTCATGCAGAATTCTCTGGCATGTTAAAGGAGAAAAAAGTTTCAGACTTTTATGAGAAAAAGGAGCGCTCATGTATAGCGCCCTCAATGTATTTCATCATTCCAAGACGACCTTTTCCTGGTGTCTGTAGCTTTAAATGCAAAAAAGCTACAGGTCCCCACACTCTTTGCATAAGTGTCTGTGACGTATGTGAACATCCCATGGTAACGGAAAAGTCTTGTGTGAAGACGGAAAACACGGTTGTGCAAGCAAGGCTACAGCCAAGACTTCTGCAACAGTGCAAGTGCACTTATTTGATCCTGAATTGGATTTAAATGCAGAGGAGGCTGTTTGAAATACAGAGTTTGCGAATGCAGCAAGTGGTGTCTCACTGTTTTGTTAGCATTTTATTGCCTGGACTACTATGAAACATTTGTTGTTAAATTTAGTATAACTAAAGAACATGTAAATGGGTGGTACCATCTTTATTCCTTTTTTGTGATCAAATGAATTGTGTTATTTGTTTAGTCAGAATTAACATTGGAGGGCAAAGCCTGATGTTCATAGTAGACAACACCAGTGTGTAGTCAAGCTTGTATTCTGGTTTTTGTCTCTGTCTGTCTTTAGTCTGTCTTTGTGCTTGGACAAAATACATCTAATTCAGTTAAATCCAGCAGTGGTCTGAAGGGAAGTAGCCAGCGCTGAATACACAATTTCCTTGGCAGTGAAGAATAAATTAATTTAATAGCCAATTCATTTAAGTACATTTCAATGTCTGATTGCCATATTCAGCCAGGCAGTGCCAGCAATGCCAAAACAGTGGGAGTAGTGCTAACATCAAGTGCTAAAAACAGACTCCCGATGCTTCAAATTTTCAACCACACTGAAGACGGCAGAAAAAAAACGATTAAGCCAGTTTAAAGAGGAAAATTCTGAATGTAATGTGATGAACAGTCAGTATTTATATGAAAGAATGAATAAAATATCTCTTCATAGATTATAAATGGGAAAAAAGGGAGACATTTTACCAGGTTGATGTGGAGAATTCACAAGCAGTTATGGAGTCTCACTAAACAATTGTTCAGGTAGTTCAAACAACAGATATGCTAAATGCGTGCATGCATTATGGATTTCTAATGAACAACGGAAATACACATTATGTGAAATACACAAAAATACTAATCACATACTGTCGTTATTTCTCTGACAAATATAGTAATTCTCTTTGAGTCCTTTGTTTTTACATAAGAAAAGGACCCCCCCCACACACACACACACAGAGTGTAAGATGCTCCATCATTTGTCATTTATATTATAATGTGAGTGTGACCATCCCCAGCTGAAGTATCTAGTTGGGCCAGAGACCTCTCACTCATGCAGAACCACACAAATGCCATGTGCTCGCAAACATGCCCGCAAGTGCTATACACACCTGGACATACACTGAGCTCAAGTGTAGGCCGAAACCCAACAGACCAGAACTTGCACAGATTTTGGGACGATTCACTAGAGAAGTGGGCTTTCTGCGCACACACATGCAGTCCCTCTCACTCATAGCTCTAGCCTCTAGGTAAGGGAAGGCTCACAAAATTGAGTTCACGGTGGTCGCTTAGCAATGTTGAGCAGAGGGTGTGCTATCAGGCCAAATTGTTCCGGTTCCTCTTGGCTCCCCTCAATTCCGTTTGAGTGTTCAGCAGTGGAACGACGGCGCAGTGATCTGGTGGCACTGACATTTAGAAAAGAGGAAGGGGAAAATAAAAGACCAAAAGTGAGAATTTATCAGCTTTTCACATAAAAGAAGCTGTAACAAGGGCAAACAGGAACAGCAAATATTCCCTCTTTAAAGAAAATTACTTGGTATTAGTTTTATTTGAGTACTCCTTTTCCACATCTTTTAGATGTACGAACTGTATTTGAACAAGACTTGTTTTCTAGAAGTTACAAAGCAATTCATTTTAAACAACAGTAAAAACAATAAAAATGTAAAAAATAGTAATAGTTATTCTGTCTGAAACTTTATTTTCAGAGAAATCTGGAACCCTAACTTGGTCACATATGGGTACACACTTGCATAGATGCATGCTCACACAGTTAAAAGCCTGAAGGTGTATGTGACTAATTAGCAGATACTATTTTCCAAACCTCACTCTCAGCACTTTTCTACCATTTTCTTGTTTTTATTCATTTGACCTTACGGCTAGAGAGGTAAGTATAGGAAAACGAGTAATTTGGCAACTCACCTATCCCTACATCTCAAAGTAAAGGACAAACTACAGGCACATTTTGAATTTCAGCTTGTGGGGTAAAGCTGGATGTACAATCTGCTAAATTCTTGGCTAAATGTAAAATCTTGTCTAAATTACCTCTCATTACCTAATGTCACCTTCATACACTGCCAAAAGGAAATTATATGTGAAGAGCAATTAAATTTGTAGCTTTTACAGATACACAGATGCTTGTGTATGTGTGCATGTTTTTATTACTGCTAGAGGCAGCTGGAAAACTTGGCTAGTAGTTATCCAGATGTTCTGCTCCACTTGTACCTTTCTGTATCCTTTGAAAGACATTACACCCCTCATGCAGTGGAAAACAAAGTAATTCCTATTACTGTTACATTTATTGCAAAGTTTGATGTTCAGTAAGTGCTGGACATCTTGAAGCCTGCTCTGTGTTCAAGTCTTAGAATGTAATTTCTAGGAAACCAATTTTTGTGCGTTAATAATCAGTTCTTGACTTTTTCTCTGAGATATTATCTTGGTTTTCCTTTTATGTCTTAGAAATTAGTGGGCAATTATTTCCGCAGTGACTACCACAGTACAGCATACTGTATATCTCTTGATGAAGGTCACATTGTGGCATGCCAAACTGTCATTACCAGTGGCTGCTGGTGAAATGTTTTTTTGGGGGGGGTGCACTGTTGCAAATCCCTTCTCTGATGCATGCACACACATATCAATAGTATAAACCAACGCACCATTATAATTGTCAAGGAACAAACAGTAACGCGCAGGACGACCAGGTGTTATAATTTATAATTTATTCATCAATTAATTAACCTAACTTAACAAGTTTCAAGTAGTAGTGCAAAAAAAAAAATACTAAAATAAATTTCTAAAACAAGACAGACTGAGGTCAACTAAATAAATTGTAACGCAACACATCAATGAACATAACTGACCTGAGGATGAACCCAACATCAAATTGTATATACACAGAGGCTAGCCTACAGGAGGGACAAGAAAACCTAATTAACTTACTCAAAGCCCTCAACGTAGTACCAAACCACCTATAAACATGTCAAACTTACATACATCGCACTGCTTTTATATATTAAATTAACATGGAAATATACCAGGTGTGTTTTCAGTCATTTATTCTTTATATATTTGCCTGTCTCTCCTTCAAGTAAAAAACATGCAGTCAAGCAGCTCACTGCTTAGTAAAACTACAAGATGCTTACTGGACAGTCAAATTCCCTTAAACTCTACCAATTGGCAAGTCTAATATTGAGCTGCATTGAACATAATGTAACATAACATAACGCACCTCAGTAGCCGCTTTAACAGGAGGGAAATAAACCGCATGAGTTCGTACTCCAAATACATTCTTCAAATCACAGCAATGTCACTTCAACATAATCCAAGTTACTCACAGGGGCAGCCTGTCCAAGGAAATCAATAAAGTACCTATTATTATTATGAAGTCTGTTGTGTCACTAACAACAAGACACTGACTTCACATAACAGACAAACTTTGGTTCTGATATCTAGCTACACATATACCTTAATTTACATCACACGGTTTAGCAGTTGCACTAATCAGTGAACAACGTGTAGGGGTTAACATTTTCATGTAGCTGCTAGTCTTTTCACGTTTTCTCATTTTATCAGGAAAATATATTAAATCTGAATCACCTGTCTGGATCCAGACTCTTTCTTTCTTATTCTGACTGAGGAGCCAAAGGAAAAACAACCCAATCTTCTTCCTCTGTAGAACGGTTCCGTATTAAGCTGCTGAAATTAATGACAAAAAACTGCTCCTCTGACTAACTGTAAAGTTTCCTGTCGAATTTTCTGGTCTGGAGCTGTAACTATGGTATTGATTATTAAATTAAATGTTAAGGTTAACTCAATATTTCTCATTAATATTCAGATATCTTGAATAAGGATTCTGTGTTGCCAAACAAAGCCATATAATTTAATGGTAGCTACCTTTTTTACTTATAATAAATAAATAAATAGATAATTTATCACAGCATAAGTGTGTCACAATGAAAATGATAAAAAGAGACCAGTTGAAATATCAAGTCACCGCATCTTAAGCTGCTGACAAGTGCTCTTACCTCATTGTCATTAAGACACACAGGTTTGCTGTGATAACAGAATCATGCACTTTCACTTTAAGATTTGATTGTGTGACAGCTTCATATCTTTCATTTTATTTCTTTCACTAACTGTCAAATAATCTTGTAGGAAAAGAGAGACATTAAAGCTTTAAAAGAGGAGAATCTATTAAAATGTGAGCTCCTTGATTGACTAGATCAGAATCAAAAACAGCTTGATTGGCCAAGTATTCTAACACATGCATGAATACGCTTTTGTTTGTTCTCAGTAGCTCTCAAGGACAGTACATGGTAAACAGTAAAGGAGGGAAATGTGTCCTTCTGCATTTTAGCACTAATGTCTTACTCAAAGACACACCTAGTATGTGGGGTGGGCTGGGTGCTGCAGCTGGGAATCGATCCTGCTATCTCTGCATCCCAGGCCTCTGCCTTAACCACTGAACTACAAGACTTGGGATGGATTAGGAATCTGAAAGCATTAAAAGTATAGACATGAGCATTTTGATGAAAAAAAAACATGAACACATGAACTAGACATAATCACTCTGGGAAATACTCATTAGGAAAACATAGTTTACAAAACAAAGCAGAAATATGATCAGAAATGCCAATCTCAGTTCAGACATGAACTACAGCCATCTGGTCCATGCCAACCTGGCTGCCTACACGCACTGCTGAGAGAGACGGTTTTCTCCAAAACCGATCCAATGACCTTTCTTCAGACCAGTAAGCGCTAAAATGCACAGCGTGAGATGTCTCTTAAAGATGCTAGTGCTTTTCTGTGTGGGTGTTATCACCTTATTAGAGTGAATTCACTGCCAATCTATGTCCTGCTGTGCTTCAAAACTCGTGTTCTTCAACAAAAGCAGCAGTAATGTAACTGTTTGATGACAGTGAAGTGATTGCTTGGTAAAACCTTTCAGCACTTCACTTTCAAATATTACTTCTCATCAAGGGTGCATTTGCATCGTGTTTAGTATATCATTAATTAATACATTTAATATTTTGTCACTGCTTGTTTAGCCATCAGAATCTGCCATTAGTGTTATTAATTTATCATTAGTAAAACATAATGATACATGCGCTGTATATTACAGTCAACTGATTGCATAATTAATTATTTAATTAATTGCATTCATTGCATAATCCCATGTATTGTAATTCCATTTTCCATCTGTCTTTTTCACAATAACGGCAACCATCCCTTTAAATATCCATTCATGTTAATCTGTCCCAGTTTCAGAATATCCCAGATGTGCGTAAAATAATGATCTTTTTTTGTTTAATTTTTAAAAATGCCATGTGGCCAAATCAAATACAGCAACACCTTCATCTACCTCATCTATTTCAGGAGAAACTCACAGTGACTTTGAAGATATTGCCGCGTCTACTGGGGAACAAATGTGACTAGTAAAATCTACAGCTTTGTCAGTGGCATCAGACTTAGGTAAAGCATAGGGGTATCCCTACTGAATACACCAGCCTCACTGGCCACGAGTGTTTGTGCCATAATATCTCAAAAGGTGAGCAAGTCATCCCTCTAGTGTTCTTCCTGTATTTAAGGCGAGTCCACATCACTTCTGAATTCAGTCCACAATATGTTGGAGCTACAGAAGATGAAGAGAAACTGTTAACCTCACCTTACCTAAAGGAGACCCAGGAAGGATATTGGATACTGTGGTTTACTGTTCTTGGGTCTCAAAGGATTTGCAACATGTATTTAATTTTTATTTGTTTCTCACTATTCGTCTTTGAGTTAACTTCAGTCGTCAAGTTAAAAAGTAACGCTACAAATGTTCTTCACGATTCCAAATCGACTACTGATTCAGTTTTATTACAGTTTCCCAACTCCATTTACACTGTAGTCTGTTTTAAGTCAAGGTTGTTTTGTCACGTTAAGGTCAAATGTGCTTTCTCTGTGGGCTAATTACAATATTAATGAATCACTTCTTTCTAGGTTACATTAAAATAGCTGGTCGTGAGACTGTTCTTTCACAGCTTCATGTCCCTTCTTAAGAACTAAATCTGGATCTGAATATTGTAGATAGCAAAACATTTGATTGTTTAAGTCAATAATAATTCACACACAAATAAAGAATTTTGCTTGTGGGTTATGTAATATGAAGATTTTACAACATTCAGATTTAAGCTTCTCGTCATATGCATTTATTGCTGTTTTGTGCACAAATATGTAGATTTTGGAAGTTCACTTATGAGTAAGTATAAAGGTCACTGAATAAGCTGAACAAACCCTTAGGCATCTTCGGGCACCTTAGTCCATCTTCCACTTACATATATCTTGATATATTCATGTTGTCTTCTTTCATGACTACTTGATTTTTAATTCCATAGTTTCCTTTAATGTATAGTTGTACTTTATCTTTGTCACTTTCTTATCGTTGTGTCCTGTGCTGTGTCCTTGCCTCCTTAGAAAGCCTTAAATGAATAATAGAAAATGCTTCCTTAATGCGAGTGAGCGGTCTAACTTAATTATGGATGCTTTCTTAACATGTGTGTAGCAACTCTTTCTATACAAACAACTATTTAGGCTGACATTCAGAACTAAAATGTGTGTGTAAATATGTGTGTTGCTACAGTTTTAAGTAATTTTCAGTCAAAATATAAGTTTCAACACAATTCAGTCCCATGGGTATCCCACATCTTCCATGCTCACCAATTGTGTGTCTTAGCTACATTCATTATCACTTCACAGATATGTTAGAACTGAAACAACACTACAATGACACCAACCATTCTGAATGAACCTGTTCATGCTGGCTTCCTCTGTGCATTGTCGCTGCATAATTTTACCATGTTAGAGCTGTTTGAAAATATTGGATTGTGCAGGGGTTTGTCTAACATTAAAAAAAACAAACTGATATGTCAAAGCTGATCATAAAATGTGGGAAATGTTTAGTTTAGTTTGACTTTATAAAGACTGTGAACTGGATAACTGAGTCCATGCATTCATTGACTCATCAGTAACTCACTCAGTAAGCAGAGGTAGAACATGTAAAACTAACTAACCAACAGAAAAGCTGGTAGTGCTGGTACAAGCTTTGTTATTCTGTAGCCTACTCATCTGACTCATGTAAACCCACTGCCGCCTGTGCTCCTGCAGTGGGTTCACTAATTAGCAAGAGCGCTGTTAGTAGCAGCTTTGTGAGCAGCAAACCTTTGCTATATTCTCCCACCAAAGCAGCAGCCCTGGAGCATCCTTATAATCTGCTCTCTGTGCAGCATACAGTAAATGTTCCAAACACTTGATTTGTTGGCTCGTGTCATTTGAGTGTGGTGTGCACTGAGAATTCTGATTGTATTACCCTTCTCAGGAACATTTTGTTTGACACATCTTTTAGCTTACATATGTTAGAGTTTCTAACAATAGTTGTATGCTGTATGTAATAGCTGTATGTCAACTCATTGGTAGAGTATAATTACTAAAAGTAAGTTTCAAAATGAATGAGATGAGCTGTGTAATGTAGCAAAGGCTATAATGAAAGAAAAAGGCTTATGAATTAATGCATTTTAGTTTAGGAGAGTTGTAAAAAAACTGTCAAAGCTGAGGCTTAACTGTAAAATGTGAGGTAACCTGATTGGATGGGACAGGGGAGCCGGTGAATTTATAGGGTTGTGGAGTACTGAAATAAATAAAAAAAGCAATTTGTTATAATACTGATAATAGTTATAATAATATGGTAATTAATGAGTAACCAAATTAAATTGGGACGAGTAAAGAAACATTCATACGGGACAAAAACAAACAGACTGTGTTTGTGCCCTGAAACAATGTGATCATTGACATCGCTGACCTCCATGTCTCCCTGTTCACTACAAACCTCCCAGATGTATACTGAACATGGGTAGTAGATGTAAATAATCTCTCTGAGAATAGTCCAGTCTGATTTCCAGCTTTGTTGGGTTGTGGAGGACAATGTAGACTCACATTGCCTGAGAGATAAAACACACTAGGCTGGTTTGTCAAAAACAACACTTTGGAGACATTCCCTGTACACACCAACGCTTGATCAAAGAGGTTTTGCACTGTATACAACCTGAGAAAATGCAGTCCTCTCTTCTTTTTTACATCCTTCTGTGACTAAACATAGACCGTTTTACCTTTAAAAAATAACATTGCTTTTGTCCCTGCAGCTTGCTATTTTGGGTGTGGGTGAATCAGTTGCTTCACAGGGGCCTTGGATGAAATGGAGGATATTATATCGATAAGATTATTGAAAGTACGGCAGTAGATGCAATTAAATTGTGTGATGGTGCAATTTTTTATTTTTTATTATATAAACTGTTTATTGTTTAATGAGATAGAGTCCTCAGAGAAATGATTTGTTATCAAAGGCTACATAAATGAGGTCCTATCCCAACCTCTCCCTCCACCCATATTCATCACTTTTTTTATTCCTTTATATCTTCATTTACCATTTTCATTCTTTTATTTTCTGGATACATGGCTCACTCTGATTCTGGGGAAATCTGACTCTGGTTACCTTTTCCTCCTCTAGAGGATTTATATTTAAATCTGGACTTCGTTTAGGTTTTGGCTGAAAACGTTTAACGTGCACTTCCCTACTCCCCTCTTCCCTGTCGCCTGTGACTGAGAGTGTTTGTGCCATGTGCTGCAGTGTTTCCTCCTCCGTTAGTCTCTGCTCACACTACCTGCTCCACCATTTTGTTTTTTCCCAAACCCCACCTTAGCCATCTTGTGAACCTCCTCGCCTGGTGGGTTCACCTTCCTTTGCTGTTCGCCACATTCAGTCCAGTCCCTCTCTATTCTGTAATATTTATTATTTGCCTTTCTTAAATAACCCCCTGAACTCTCCTGGCATGTCTGACTGAGTCCTTCAAATACAATCTCTTACAGTGTAACTGTGTAAATAGAAAAATCATGCAATAAATTAGAGCATATAGTTGGTCTCAGCTTGAACGTGAAAAGGTGAAAGAAAAGAAGTGTTAAACCTCTTTCTTCTCTCTGGCCTCTGGTGGGACGCCAAAATGAAATTACCTGCAATATCACCAATCTGACTCAGCACCGACTTATTGTTCTTTTCTCTTCATTCCTATTGCTCTCTAGTCACCTATTAGTATTATCCTTCACCTCCTCTTCTGCCGCAGTACTATGCACAGGCAGGAAAGTCAATGTGCAGTTCGAGGTTTATCTGTTATTTTCTACTCCCCTTTCTCCTCCCCGTACACTCTATCGCCTATGTTTTCTCCCCACATGTTTTGCGCTGTTGATGGGCCACAGAGAAGTCATTAATTCCCAACACAGTATGAGCGAGAGCACACACCAGATGAGAGCAGGACTGAAGCATTCACAGCTCCGCATCCTTCTGATCCCTCAGCCAAAAGAAAAATATCCCCATGGGCGATGGTTCTCAGATGGGTGTGCGTTTGTGCGAGTGTGTGAAAGAGTGGCAGACAGACGCAGCGCAGGACAAAGAGGGAGAGTGATGGCTAACCTAAATCACAGGTATTGTTCCGAAGTTAGCTCCTCTGGGATAAACTGACAGTGGGTAAGAGTGATAACTGGGATTTCTGAATGTCTGAAGGTGTCATAGATTCTAAAACTCCTAAAAAAGCCTTTCCTCGTGAGACAGGAATGTTACGGTCTGTGTGATCAGAAGCAGCACAAAGTGGGCACCTAGGACGTGTTTCACCTATACTTGGAATAGTCAATATGCACTCCATGTATAATCATACTGTATAAAGTGTACTTTATCTACTCGATACAAAATATTCAAACATATTTTCACTTCTGGTGTGCAGCTGCTGGTCCTACCAACCTGCCTAGTGTTCTGCCTGCTGCCCCTTGTTGTTCTCTTTGATTTGCCTGTTGTTCTTTTCTCGCTCCTCTGTCCGCTAACCCTAACCGGTCGAGGCAGATGACCGCCCACCCTGAGCCTGGTTCTGCTGGAGGTTTCCTCCGTTAGAGGGAGTTTTTCCTCTCCACGGCCCCCTTAGTGCTTGCCCAAGTGGGACTGTTGGGATTATTTTGTATTTACCTATTTTTGTAAGGTCCTAAACTTTACAATGTAAAGCGCCTCGGGATAACGTCTGTTGTGAATTGGCGCTATATAAATAAAAGTGAATTGTATTCCTCCCTCTGTATCAGTTATTTAGTGTTGGTTTCCAAGAAAATTGTTGTTAAATATTTTGAGTGTATTTTATCCAAACACTGGACACAAATTTGTTAGATGAAAGTGTCTAAAGTTGCTTTAGAGGACTATAGTTACCATAAAAAGACAAGGAAGAAAGCTAAACAAACACACTGTTATCACTACGCTTTACTCGCACTTTATCCAAAATATGGATTTAATCAAGTCTGATCTATGATCTACAGTAAAAAACTGAGATCTATAATAATGCATCTGAGCCTTCTTCGGTTGACATCACATCAGCTGACTGAAAGATGTGATTTATGTCACCGTTCAACTCATCCCTGATTATTTTGGCCACTCTGCCCCTGTCACCTGCCAGTCTACTGCGCGCCAGATGCCCCAGGACTTTTCTCTTTTTCCCAGCCAAGTGGATCCTCAAAGATCCACCTGGTCATGGGTTTCTTTTTCTGAATCGACAGACCTCCTTTGCCTACCTATACACCTGCTTCCACTGTCTTTCCTGAATAAAGAGCAGCCATTTTTCCTTGGTGAGTTGTCAGATTGATAAGTTATTTGTGCTTTCTGGATCATGGTTGACTTTAGTTGCCAACCAGCTTGTAACTTATTGACCCTGCCTACCGGCACGTCTGCTTTTCATTGCTCCTTCCTTCCAGACCTTAGTTGTGACAATTATAGGTGCCCACTTCAAAATACTACTAATAGTTAAAAAAAATACTACTAATAGGCCTGGTAGCTCAATGGGTTAAGCGTCAGACTGGGATGTAGAACGTCACAGGTTCGAAATCCGTCTGACTCCTAATCTATCCCCTACCAGGTGTGTCCCTGAGCCAGACACCAAGCGCTAGCTCCCTGTAAGTCGCTTTGGATAATATACACATCCCACCACATTTTTTGTAATTTTTGTGTGTGAGGTACCTCAGGGATCTGTATTAGGGCTAAAACTGTTCATTACGTTTATAAATGACATTTGCGTATTACAGCTGTTGAAATTTGTATTATTTGCAGATGATACAAATATCTGTTGTTCAGGTGTGGAATTGCAGCAGGTCCTGGAAATGATCCCAAAAGAAATAAATCAATTATAAAGGTGGTTCGATGTTAATAAAGTGTTATTACATTTAGATAAAACCAAATTTATGTTATTTGAAAACCAAAAAAAGATGTAATGAAGTAGAAATATCTATTAATATACTGGGAAAAACTAAACATATCTTCAATCAGAAAGCACTTCATACACTATACAACACCTTACTACTACCATATCCGAGTTACTGTGTAGGGGAACACATACAAAAGTAACACACGAACAATAACTATAATGCATAAAATGGCAATCATTAATCATTAATTAATTACAAATGCAGGCTATTTGGACCACACAAATAAATTTATTAAAACACGGGCTATAAAATTCCAACACCTGGGTAAATATAAAACAGGACAAATTACACATAAAGCAAGAAACAAATTACTACCAATATACAGAAATGGTTCACTTAGGAGGAAGACTATATTTAAAGATACATAGTGTTAGAACAACATTAAAAAGTATGGGTATCACAGTAGAAGGGGTCAAATTATGGAACAGCTTAGAAGTAAAAATATAAACCAGTTCAAAAAAAGTACATTTTAAATAACTATAAAGAGGAAAATACATGATATTTAAACTTCAGCACTACTCCTTTTCAAACTGAAGAATTAACATGGAGAAATGAGGATGAAAAATAAAAACTTAATGTCCGTTTGAAATAAATTATCAACAATTAATCTGCAATCTGATTTATACAACCCAAGCAGTGCGGTTAAAGCTTGGGAGAAACTGTGGTCTTGGAAACCAAGTGCTCAGAGTGCCTGAAGAAAGCCATAAACATTTTAATAATTCTGTGGCTGGATATTATGTTGCAAGAGCTAATATTTGACTGAAAACAAATACAGGATGTTGCGGGAGTTTATTGAGGTGTTTACATTTTGGGGGATTTCCTATAAGACCAAACACACAATACAAAAGGCCTGCACTAAGCTAAATATCCCAATCACAACAACAACTGCTTCATCTCTCTACAAATGCAACTCCATCAGGACTTTTGCTCTGCAAAATCCCAAGACAGCCGTGCATTCATCTCTTATGAGCACTACGTTTCATGAGACATGACCCTGAAGCCATTTAGAGGGTCAAGAAAGTGTTACCAAATGCCAAAACGACAAAGTAGCGGGCAGGATTTATGTTAAGAGATGGGATCACAGACTGAGAGAAAACGGACCTAGCAAACAACACTGTGTGCACCATGGAGGTCAATCTTCTTAAAAAAGAAATTAATTAAAGAAATTAGGTAACATTGACAGTAGATTCAGTAATGGACCCATAATCGTGAGCTGTGAGTGCAATACACAGTCCTCTCTCTGGACTAAAAATGCTTTAATCAAGAAACTGTAAAAAGCGGTTAAATGTTCTTTAATGTTTTCATAACAATGTAGCGTTTAATCAGTTTGCATATCACATTTTACAAATATATTAGAAAAGTTTTCTAGTTTTACAAATGAGTTTAAAACACTGTGAGAAGACACCTGACCAACTACTGGGTGCAGGAGACTGGCAGTGATTTGTGTCACTGAAGTGTTGTGCTGTGTTATTGTTTTATGATTGCTGTTCAAATACAACACACCATTATTTGTGATTGGAGATCCACTTTGCATTTTTCACCAAATTCATGAGCAGAAACAAATATGGTACTTACATGCAGCGTCTCATTCTTCATTTTTCTTCTGCCTCTTTCCAGAGCTAAGTGCCTAGAGGACAGTGAATTCATTGTTTCTCTTAGCTGCACAGCTTATCATGGTGTTCTTGTGAGATATTGCTGTCTAACCACACACCACAGCATTTTTCCAGTTCTGGCTATAACCATAACTACATGGTTTTGCTTTCTGACACAGATCTAAAATTAACTTTTGACCATGCAAAGCCTATTCAAAGCACACTGCTGGGTACTGTAAAATGATACATGTGAAGCCATGTGCTTTCTTCACAGTTTCCCATTTTTCTGATACTTTGAGGTTTTGACTCAACACTGAGCAGTTTTAGCAAGGTCAAAGAGATGTCTGGTTGTTGTAACAGGTGAAGGATTCAGGAGCAGTACAAATCTGCTTACATAGTAGTACACCACATGACTACACAATAGTAAGACTGCAACCTTTGACTTATAGGTAATCTCATTGCTGAATCCTTCAATGTTACTGCCTCATCAAATTGCTTCAATTCTTTTTAAGACGGATCTGTCGGTGGGCCTGTCTAGACCCAAATATACAATAAACCTTGGGTTTATGACAGAGGTCTTGATGATGGGCTTTAAGGGTTCCTGTATGCTGACAAACCTTCTGGCCATCAGGCTCACTGAGTTTACAGGCCCTCTCTGTACTAGTTGTACACACAGACACACTCACAGATACATGCACAGAAGGGGAAAAACACAAAAATGTGTTTAGTGAAGAGCTGCTGCTATAACAAGCCCAATAGAAAGCTTTGCTGCAGTGCACACAAGCAAGTATTCATAAAATATTTTGGGATGGATAAATATCAAATCAAGCCATGGGTCATTATAAATCAGCATGAAATTGGAGGTTTCTGTACCTTTATCATTAGACAGTCCGACCTGATACACTTGATAGCGGGAATACCATTGATTCTAAATGTAGCATCCAATTTTCCATAAACTAGGGGGGGGGGGGGCACAAAGTTAATAACATGCAAAAATGACATGATAGTGGACAGGGAGACAAAAGAAGATGATAAGAGGAGCTCAGTGTATCAGGAAGGTCCGACAGCATAACTAAGAGATGGTTCAGAGTCACCTGAGCCATCTCTGTCCAACCGTACGCTTTATCAAAAATGAAAGTTTTAAGCCTGCTTTTAAAGGTGTCTGCCTCCCAAACCTGGTTCGGAAGCTGGTTCAACGAGAGATGACCTTAATAGTTAAAGGTTCTTCCACCCATTGTACAAATTCCAGGAACCACAAGTAGACCAGCACTCGGAGAGCAAAGTGTGCTGTTGGGGTAATAAGGTTCTATAAGGTCTTTAAGATATGTTGGAGCCTGATCATTTAGCGCCAAGTGAGGGGAAGGATTTAAAACTATATTCTAGATTTTACAGGGAGCCGATGAAGAGAGGAAAAAGTAGGATTACTCTTGGTAATTTTAGTTATTTTGCCTCCAATTCCTGAACAGTAGTCTGAAAGAAATACATTGCCTTTTTTTGTATTGTCACAGATTAAACAGGTAGAATGTCATTTATTTTAGCATCCCATTAAATGTTTATACGTAATTATTTTTAAATAAATACATTTTATAAAAGACTCAGAAATATAAAAGTCTAGAGAATTACATTAGAGCTCTTTCGCAGAGAGAGTTTATTGCTGTGTGTTTTGAAAGAAGTGTAATGTAAAATAGTTCAAGTGATTCAAGAGATTGTGCAATGTGGACCTTCTCTTTAAACACAACAGGGAATATTTCATATCGTCAAGCAGTCACAGGAAAACTATTCCAGCCTTTTTAATTGCAGGCAGTAACATTTTTTCTCAGTTACTGTACTTTACTTTGCAGACGCTGTCACCCAAAGCAACTTACAGGGAGCCAGTGCTGGGTGTCTGGCTCAGGGACACACCTGGTGGGGCATGGATTAAGAGTCAGACAGGGTTTTGAACCTGCAACCTTCTGCATCCCAGTCTGAGTATGTGTGGTTAAAACATAGTTGTGGGTAATCTGTGGGGAAATCTGTTTCCCTCTGCAAGAAAAGGAATTTATTACTTTTCCACAGCTGTCATTTTTCACTTAAAGCTATGATATTTTACTCAGTGTGGCTTCTTACCTTTATCGTCACTCTTAATAGCAGCAAATCAGAGAGGACAAAGATATAAGTACTTATTTCCACCATATCAATTTTCACTATATTAATCACAGCTGCTATTGCTACAACTTCGGCTACATATAGATTAAATTCACATTAAGGGAAAAATAAATGATAGTATGCATATGTGGATATAGATTTGATAGCTAATGGGTTTACTTACACAAAAGATAAAGCTTATGTTTCCTTTTTATCCGAGCACTGGGACTGGCATACAAGAATAGATAATATCATGTCCCAGGATGACTGAAAAAAACCTAGATGTTAGAATTGAACTCAATACTGAGGTATTGGTGAGGTTTGAACTGGAGACCAAAAGAGGGCAGGTATTGGAAAACTGTTATGACTATAAAGCCATGCCCGCTTCACTGTTTAATGGCGGTGAAAAGCAATGTAACCGATTACTGTTATCAGTGGACAGGCAGTTACTGTAACACAGATAATGGCAGCCATAATACACTGCCCTGCAACATACTGGTAGACTGATGGAAAGAGATTGATCGAAAACTCAGGAGCAAGGCAAAGACAAAGAGAGAAATCTGTGAGAGATAATGGTCTAAAAGGAGTATAGAGATAAAGGAGTAGAGACAGAGACAGAGGAGAGCAATGAGGAGGTTCTAATAATATAATGGTGTATTCATATATCAGTGTTGTCCTTTGCAGGGAGGTTTGATCTTTCTTCGTATGCCGTCTGCCCATTCTGTGATCTATATTTTCCTCACTAGTATACTTTCATCTTTTATTATCAATTTCCACCTATTCCTCCCACATGACATCTATGACATCTCTATTCATCTATTTTTACAGTATTTGCCCCCTTTTCACCTGTTGGCACCCAATGATCACCTGTTCCCACTTCTCCTACATCAAGTCTCCCTCATCTATTACCTGTCGCTTCACTTTTCTCATTCATTCTCCAATATGCCGCTAAGCCCTTCTGTCTTAAGCTGAGTAGAGATCAGAGAAACACTGTGGCCGCTGTGGTCACAGGCTAATGACAAGATGCTGTAAGCCAGCCAAGAGCCTATTATTGTAAAGGAAGAAAGAGGATGATATCCCTATTAAGAGATGTGCACACACATTCACACACCTGACAATGGAAGCTTGGGAGCGTGTGAATAAATAGCCACTGTCATGCTTGCAGGGATAGAAGAAAGTGTATATGCACCCACATGCACAAAGTCAGACAGACCCAGACTGTACTGCAATATTTAATGTTCCTGTGTGACTCATGTCTCATGAAAGTCCATGCCTCAGCTGTAAATCTTTGAAATTTCTGCAACTCTTCATTGTGTTTAGTGGTCATCTGGGAGCAAACAAAGGAACACACTCATATGCTCACACTGCCTCATAAACCTTTACAGTTATGATGGAAATTGCACAGGCAGAATGAAGGCAGTGATTTAATTTGAATTCACATTGTTCAGGCACTAACACGCATTTGCCTTTTCTGCACTGTATTGTTGATAAGACAACTGTATTCTTACATTGTGCAGTAGAACTATTGGATACATGGCATTAATGAAACAGATTACATTAAGAAAACAACATGAGAGAAAATGGCAATGGATGACAATCACCTACTGCTAACTAAAATGAAAATTGCTCAAAAAGTCATAAAACTTTATTTTTTAAATTCCATTGCAAATTTGAAGCTGTGCTATTTTTTTTTTATTGCACTCAGTTGTAAGTGGCACATATAACTTTATTACGCACCACTAAATCAACCCTGCCTCACATTCGTATACAACTAAACTGAAATCGCTAATTTAAAGGTCTGCACTAAATTCAAGGTCTTCTGAAGAGGTGGTTGTGCTTGGTGGTTTGTGTAATCATATATCAGATGTTATGCTAATGGAAATCAAGGCAAACGTATGATACACGAAATAAAAGTGATATGTGATATCTTTGTGGATGTGGTTATGACCTTTATTGATGTAAAAGTTGGTAATACCACATTCACCCTTGTTCAAGGCATGATACAGTTATCCCACATCAGTTTCTCTCACACCGACACATTCCTGTCATGCTTTTGAAGTATCTTTTTATACAGGTCTAACATGACAAACTGTAGATCATATACATCTAAACACTAAAATATCTCTGAGATTAGGACGAGCACAATGTGTTAGTTACATGAATGGTTGGTTTGTCATATATTAATGGATAAGACTTGAAAAGGGTAAACAGTATGTTATCCACAAGCATAAGCACGATGCAACAATAGCACTCTGGCAAATTCCCTTGTCTAAAACATGGTCCAACAAAAATACAAAACAAGCATTTTAGGTCATGAAATTCTTAGTGCAGAATGAGAGCGATCTTGGCATACTAACATTTACATACAGTACCTTACCACAGTACTTGTCATAGTATAGCAGAGGTTTTATGGAGCTGAAGCAGTTTACAGGTGATGCTGATATGCATTAGTTGAATTTCCCTAATGTCATGAATAAAGTAATAAACAGAATCCTCCAGCCCACTTGTGGCGAGCCACCCACAGATCAAGTATTCCGTCAGCAGAAAAAAGTCCACAGGATGCATATATCTAAAATGGACTTCTACTGAGCAGAATAACTTTAGTTTGTGGTAAAAATGGGATTAAAGAAGTGATAAAATAATGCCAAGTATAGCTAAACTTTGTTGACATACAAACTGCTGTTGCGTCTCAGTAGAAGATGCACATGCATACAAAGAAGAGCATGGGACACAAATGTAAGGAATCTCCAGGTCTGGAGCTGGCAGCTCATCACTTCACATACCTGGCTGCCGTCCCAGTCTGTTAGAGAGGCTACCAAAGACCTGCTACGATCAAATTACTGGGAACACACAGCAAGGTAACATCAATCCCCAAGTGACTTCTACACCCTATTTTCTGGAGATTTTAGCTGGGACAGACCCCCACCTTTTTTCAGAGAAGAACCTTCTTATAGCCGTAGCAATCACACACACAACCATCTTTAATCTGCACATGCTTGGACCCTATAGTGGGAACTACTGATTTGGTAAATCTAAATAAATAGACACACACAATTAATTAAAGTGACTATCATAATGTCACTTTAGTGCAGCACCTTGGTATATCGTTTCTTTTCTAACTTAAAGTGGGCTGATTCATCAGACAACGATATGCATGAGAGCTAACAGGAAGGGGGGTGTGATCAAACTACAAATGTGTTAATACTGACACAACAACAAGTAGGTTTTACGAAATCTCACTAGCACAACATATTATTAAGGAAGCACCAAATTTTTATTCACCTATGTATATTGCGAGAAATTACCACTAAGACAACGTTAGTCCAACTGATAAATCATCCAGATGATTTTTCGAAGCTGAAAACTTGTCATTAACATGCTCGAAATGGAGGACCCAAACGCAGACCAGAGACAAGAGAGGGTTCAAACAAAGGATGTTTATCATAAAAAACAGGATGTAACTGAAAATCACTCTTAGAAAGAGGCTAAACGGCTATACTGGAAATAACAAATGACAGGGGAGTAAACACTCACAGAGAGACAAAGAGAAGAAATGAGAGACTGAACGGAAAGGCAGACTGAGAGGTTTGAATG
>JAUMTR010000006.1:9201556-9215027 GCA_032270685.1 Microctenopoma stevenorrisi
TTTTAGCACAAAATAAACTTTTGCTTGCACGGTTTATGTTTTCGGTGTTCAAAATATCAAATTACGCTCGTACGAATTGTGGCACAAATATAATTCCATACTTAAATGTCAAGAACACCTACAATGTGTGCGAGCTGTAGACAGTCATCAGGAAATACTAACCTTGTGGTTTAATCATATTCAATATACATGCTATTAAGTTCTGTAACCTTGTATTCTAAGTGTGTGTGCTGCATCTGTCTGGCTTCTGTTTGATCAAAAAATATCAGTTTAATTATCCTACAAGCCAAAGTGCCTAGGATGGAGAAGTCCTTCCAGTTGTTTCTTTCGTCCTAATTTAAATATAAAGAGAGACATCTTAATACACCCAATTTGTATTTGTGGCTTTATATAACATATCTTTGCATTGGTGAGTTATTCCACTTTTGCATGCTGCTGCTTAATATCATTGTGCTTTTTTTATGTTTGAGTGCTGTTTACTAATCAAATACGATGGGCTATTTTTAAATGAAATAGTTTAATGACTCAGTACTGACCAACATCATGCATGCATACATGCATACTGCCATTTGGCCACATACGTGCAAGCAGGCGCACATACAGAGTCATAGAAGGATATTAACAAAACAACACATTTGTAGACGCATTATTTATGTCCTGCATGCATGCGTGCATATACACGTGCCTTTAGTCACACTCACACACTCAGGACATTAGATAGAGTCAGCAGGGTAACATGATGAAATTATAAAATGTAACTCCTGCTTATCTCAACATTGATTAAAAGGGAAAACTGGCCCTGAATACCATCTAGAGCCCAAAATGTTTAGAAATGAATAAATCATAGCTCTTATCCCAAACAGCAGAAGGAGAAAATGAGCAATATCCTAGAAAGCTTTAATTTTTTTCTCCCCGTAAATATGAAAGGTTGCTTAGTGAATTCTAAGCAGATGCTTACCTGATTGGAATTTGATGCACAGCAGCAAAGGTGGAGTTATAAGTAATCCAGAAAATCACTATTTAAAATACCACCTTTAATTCCACCATAAAGCATAATTTAAAAACACAACAGTTCATCTAAAAATAAACTGCCTATGTTTAGCACATATACCACAAAAAAAGTTGTTGCCTGCATAAATACAGTAACGTATGTTTCTCTCGTGCTTGTATCCAGACTGGGTAACAATGAGTGACCTGACACTTTTGGCCAAGCATGTTTTGGCACATTAATTCTTTACTGTATAACTACTACAAATCGTGGCATTTTGTAATGGCAGGCAGCACATTTTGAAGTAGGCTAGCTGAAGTAGTTAATCAGCCCAGAATATAGATTGGTTTATTTTTATCTCATTCATTTGCAGGCATGAATTGGACAAATGGCTCTTTCTGTTTCTTGAAATGATGGAATGAATCGCCCTATTTAAAATGTAGGTTATAGTCATTGCTCTGATTAATGAATTCAAGGTAAAAAAAAAAAAAAGTAAATCCATGTACTCAAGCCAAGCCGAGCTGAATTTTTCCCCTTCTTGTGTCTCCACCTCATGCATCAGGGCTTTACCTTTTGAAATATGAAGAAGTCAAATAAATAAGTTAAGGACATCATACAGCCTCACACTGATGTTCTTTGATTCCCATTATTTGTGCAAGACAATCTTTTTCACTGCTACACTTTTATCTGTTTTGTCTGCACAATGAGCATGGCCAAAAGGGAGCACGGGTAAAAAAAAAGTGCAAAAAACAGGTGCTTAGCAATGAGTCCCATGTTACAAGTTGTAATAGAACAAAAATAGATCATTTATAATTATCCATTTGGTGTCTGTGGTGGAGGAGGGATATTAATTTTCATATTTTATTTTTGTATTGCTGTCAGAACATCTCAATACATCGTTTTTAGGTATTACAACTTTAATCCTAATGAACAGAAAATCAGGATGTGTTGGCATCATTTGTTGACAACTGATCAAATTATTTTCCAAATGGCAAAACTAATTTAAACTCAAGATCTCGATGCAGATGTAGCGCTTCATGTGCATAAACATTCAGGTGCTCCACAATATTCCAGTGTGATCTGTGCCAGATATCACGCCACAGGATCCATGAGTAGCAATTTTTTTCCATCAACAAAATATGATGCAGCATGACTCTACCCACTGTGCTCTGCGTTCTGCCGTTTGGGTTTTTTCACTCTTTGTAGAATCCATTTCTCCATAGGGTCAAAATTCTTGTTCCTCTCTTTAGCAGGAATATAATGTCCTAATTATCCCAACTGTAGTTCTCTATTAAATGATTGACTTATACTTGTTTCAGATCCTCTTGGTAACAGCAGCATTAAAAACCTTAGCAGATAAGCACAACATTTAAATTCTATATATATTCTGCAGAACAGCAGAAAAGGTATTTGCTGATTAACACTAAAAGTTTTATTTAACACATATCATTTTGTGACAACTTGAATGTGGTTATAAAATTATGATGACGCTAAAAGTAATTTTTCAATTTTCTAAAAAATAATAAATAAGGTATCTGAAGATATTTTAGAAAGTGATTTTTGAAATGTCTTCACAAAGCTCTTTGCAACAGCCAGAAGTGAGGTTGGGAATGGCTTATTTAAATCGCAGCTGTGTTCTCACTGCATGCTCAGAAACTATTAACAAGTCAGTTGTTTTAGTTTTTCTTTGAAAGATAATTTAGTATTTTCATTGGACTTTTCACGCATTTTTCCTATTATTAGGTTTATTTTTTGTAATACAATGATGTCTTCACTAAATCTGAGAGAACATCCTTTAGCACAGGATTTGCCAAATGCTCTAGTCCAAAGAGTTTGCAGGTTTTCATTCAATCCAAGTCTACACCATTCGCGTTACTGATCAACATATTTCCAACCAGATAGCTGCGGCTCTAGTCTTTGGATGACTAGGAAATCAGAGAACATTCTCCCTAAGTTCTAAGCGGTGTACACACTGCACACACAAATGAATTTTAAAGGCAATATGATTACATTCAAAGTCTATTAAATGCATGCTGTATGTGGACAAAAGGATGGCCTGGACAAAATTGGTTTTCACAATTTCTTCAAGTAAGATTTTGAATCAATCTGAGTTGTATAGTGCATATCAGCCAAGTCCACACACACACACACACACACACACACATCTGTGCTTATTGTCAGCTAACCAGCTGTCAGACAGTCTTTACCGTCACATTCGCTCACATGGTTATTAAACAGGGACTGAAAAAGCTTCAGTGATCACTTGTGAATTATTTAAATGCAATAATCTTTAAAATCGTATTTCTGAGGTACCTATTGTCCCTCTATTTGTGTAATAATTCATTTTCAGTCTGAGATATATATTTAATAGATTATCTAGTGCGCTGAATATCACATAGTGACAAAAGTGCTGACCTTTCACTAAATCTTGGGATGTCGTGTTTTATGCTAAGTGGAAGTTATCACTTCTATATAGTCTGCTATGTAGATTTGACACCACATTTTTGGATTCACTGCTTTGCAGATTTCATGATATCTGTGGTACACAATCAACTAAACCAGGCCTAACCCTGAGACCCAAAATTTAGGTTTGCAGGACATCAGGGATGTGTGGAACCTTCTCTGCTGTGTATATGTGATTGTACATGAATGTGTGTCTTTACCTGCTAACCCTCCAAGACTGTGAGGGCTTAGCAGGGTACTGACCACCTGGTGCTTGACTGGCATGTTTTCTGCGCAGCAGATAGCAAAGACACATCTGCAGAGACATTATTTCACAACCTTGTTCCTTTTTCGTATTTTTAAATTTCACTACCTTTACTTCCGTCATTTCCTTTATGGTTAATCGACATAATCTCAAAGAATTAAGAAGGCTCTAAAACCAGCATTAATCAGTGGCCCTGTCCTTCTTGCCTCAAGTGTTTCAGGAAGACCTTCAGACACAATTGTAATTACATTTTGAATAGTAATTAAGTTTCCCCACTAGAAAAAACAATAAAGCCTCTTCCACACATGGACTGCTTTCCATTTATCTGACTGCATCTGAATGTGTCAGGTCTGAATGAGTGTCCTGGTCAGTTTTCCATAAAGGTTACAATTGCAATCTTAGTAGGCAAGACATTTATGTCATTTGTTTCTGACTTTCAATGCAACAGTAAAACTCTGAATAACATGTAGTCACATTACAGGTGGGCAGCAGGGTTATTACCTAAAACAAAAACTGACTTATATCAAGAAAAGATATAAAAGATATAAAGAAAAAAGAACCCCCCCTAATCAAGTTCATTAAAGTCACCATCTGAGGGAACTTGTGCTGTTGGTGCAAAAAGATGCAGAGAGTAAGAGCAACATGGGAAACGTCATTATCAAGCAGCAACAGACCATAACTCACTGAAAAGATCAGAGGAGGATGACCAGTTCTAGTCAATAGAAAAAAACTGTAAGATGTGAGTCAGATTATTTGACATGCACACGTTCAAAGAATTCTCTGTTGCACATGATCTGAAATTCAAACTCCACAGACTGTGCACATGAATTAATTCTTTGCGCCAGAAATGCAAAGAGCAGCTCACAGCGTCAGTCTTGCATTAATGTTTTTAGATTAAAGATTGATGTCAGAAAATGTCACAGTCTTGATGTCTGTGTGTAAAGTTTGTGTATGACTAATATTTTGCGTGCACTACAGCTTTCTCTGTCACAGTCGTGGGTATTTCTCAAAGCCATGAGCAATATTAACCTAAAATTGTAAAAAAAAAGAAGTACACTCAATTGTACACGGACTCCTTTGTGCTCTGATTCTCATTAAACAACATATTGTACACACGCATATGCATATACAAATCATTTTCGGCCCTAAACAATGAGTGTGAAATGTGTGAATGTGAAGGTGAATATGAACGTGTCTGTCCCTCTGTGTGTGTGTGTGTGTCCTCATGGGTGCATGTGTGTGTGCTATAAACCCTTAAGCCTTGAGAGCTTATAGCTTTGAGGACCCAGCCCCACCAATTAAAACACGTTAAAGGCAGAATTCTTCTTACTTCTCTCCACAGGGAACCAACAGAGAAGGCTTGTCAAGTTTCTCACTCTACCCAGAGTAATAATTACCCGAGATAATTACTTTCCTTTCTCAGGCAATTAATGCCAATTCCAAGGGAGATGGTTTGGGACTCAGGCAGGGGCTGAGGTTGTGCACAGGCTCAGAAATTAACAGCAGGGAGCTTTTATTTATTTATTTAGTTTTTTACTAAACACTTTGAGAAATTAAACCATGAGGCATGTGAGCCGTGGCACGCCGTATTGAACTGTAAAACAGAGGAAACATAGCAGCACAGGTAAACCTAAACAGAATGCAGGTAATTGGAACAGATGTTGGTGTGACAGAGTTTTTCTTTTCTTCTTTAGTCTTGTTTCCTCTGGTTATCCCGTTAGGCAGTCTGCTGTAGTGAAGTGACTAATTGTGAAATCAAAGAAATTCACGGCACAGTAAAGATACACATACATCTGTCCTTTTAAAACCATACCACAGATACACAGAAACACCTGACTCTCTGTGAATGACTAAAACAACCCTTCCAGCAGAATCACGTGGAGCAGCATTCAACTGAGTGGGATCAGGATCAAAACCATACATGGCCATTTGTGGTCCTGCTGTCTGTGTGTGTGCGCGGGTGTTGGCATATGTGCACACGTGAATAAGCGAAGCTGATAGCCGTCACATGCAGCTGCCACCCTAGGCTGAGTGCCCATACGCTGGTGCCAGTGTCTCATCATGGGGTATGTAAAACATTGGGAGAGAATGACCCACACTCACAACTATTAATTTTTTCTCTTATAATTATGCAGTTCCAGAGATAAAAAGAGACACAGCAGGAAAAGATGAACACTCATTTCATTGTACGGTAACAGATCTCATCAAATGATTGGTATTCTTGTATTTTACATGTAGAAATAGTTCTTTCAAGCATATTCACGTCATAATGTAGAAGCTATTGCACCAAGAGGTTTTCTTCAAATTTGTACAATACAATCATTCCACTCTCTAGGAGCATTTAGAAATGTTACTTCACTCATGGAGTAGCAATAAAGATTGAAGACTGAACTACTGATGTGCAGTAACATAAACAATGACAGCAAGGGTTGTTGCATTTATACATTATTAACGCAAAGTCTAAGTAGTTTTGTGCTTACCACACAAATTATGACTAATAACATTACATTGGTCAAAACTGAAAATTACATTCCCTACATATCATACTCTCAAGAAAGTAAATTCAATCATCTATGGGCTCAAATGTCACAGGTATCAAGGGTAAATTGAGATGAAACAAACGAATAAAATAGATGATGGTGATTGTCAGCTTTGATTTATATGTTATATAGTGTGAAACAGTTACTTTTGTAGGATGCTTAAATAACATTATAATAAACGTGACATCCTCATACAGGCGTCTTTTTATTTACTCATTTCTTGCCTACAAATACATGAGGACGCGAAACACTTTCTGCTTTCTGATTATGTACTGAAGAATAATACATATAATAATAGGACCCTGTTACTGACCTGTTACTTTCTGCCTTTTGCTTCACTTCTCTCTGGGTTTGTCAGTTATCATTGTCCTTGGGAGAAAAGATGTATTTGTAACAAATTACATAAAAACTAGCAGACACAGTCTGAGCTGTCTAAATGGTCTAAAACACTGTACATGTTGCAATCAATTTTAAAAAATAAAGATTTGATAGAGGAATAGTTTAACACATAATCTACACGTAAGAAACACTGTTATGTTAATAGACAAACACAACAGCTTCAGTATGTCAGATTTAATCAATGCTTGTTGTTGCCCTGTCTAACTGAAACAGTATAAGATCCACAGTACATCATAAACCAGTGAGCCTGGATGCAAAAAACAAGAAATACGCATTTCCTCCACGTGCATGCAGGTGTAATGAAAGCGTATGTGTATCTATAAGGTTTTAATATGCATTGTCAATGCATCTTTTTCCATCTTAATATAGAGACACAGACACAAAAACACTCAAGAATCTAAGAAAGATGAAAAGAGAATAATTCAATGTAATGAAAAACAGAAGAAGTGGTTTAGAAGGGGTGTAAGAGAGTGAGGTGGCCTTTAAAATGTACCATTGTTATTACTGTTTGTGTCCCATTTCAACTGGAAGCAAAATGATCACTTTGTTTTGTCAATAGTGAGTAAATGACAGTAAGAGAAAGATTTTCACCTTAGCGTGAGCAACAAACAATACCTGTAATGGCTCATTGTGTCCATGATAAACACAATGAGCCTATCTTTTTAGGCTGTTTTTCGCTGTCAGGAGCAAGATAATGTGCTTGTTAAATATTCATCTAATTACTATAGAAGAAGAGCCTTTCTTGTGCCATGAGGTGACATTTCAATTGCCATTCAATAAATCTTCAAGTCTAACCTATTCCTTTTTAGTTCAGGTTCAAATATATCAGCTGAAAATGAAAATCTCAGTACAGTGAAAGAGAACCACTGCTAATACAAGAAGTAAATGTACAGTATAAGCAAAGAACACTGAAATAAACATTTCGATAATTTGTCTAAGAAAAAAAGAACAGTTCCATGATTCTTTCCAAAACATGTAAGATTACCTTTAGTCTGATATTGGTATGTCCTTTAAGGATGATGTCCTCTACACAAACAAGAAGTTTGTTTAAATGCCTTAAATGGCCACAAATATACAAGGAGAAAAGTATTGGATGCTGAGGTAGAGAAATGGGGATAAACATACAGGAAGAGAAGAAAATCGAGTGAATTCCTAATTCACTCGCTTTTCTTTATAGGCAGGATAATAAAGTGACAAAGGGGACAAGATGCCTGGTGGGAACCTAAAGCATGAGAATGGCTTAACTATTAACTAATTACACCATCTAGTCTCCACACCACCAGGTGGTATTAATGTTGTGGTGGACAGGGTTCAGTATGGGCACTAGAAATTGAATCCCGGCTGTGCTCGACAGGTGTTAGAACACACAGAGCTTAGTAGCTTGTTGCATGTGGTGCTGGGTAGCTGCTGCCCATTCGGAGAACCCGTCCTGTGTCATCACATTAAAACATTAAAGTCAAGGTACAGTGATAAATATGTGTTTGGTGTTTGCCATACCACAGATAAATTTGTTATTAACCATTAAACCAAATTTGAATGACTTAAACAATTGGCAAATGTATAATATAAGGTCCCCAACTCGTGAAAAATTAATCAGCACTTCCTGCACTGAAATACTGGGGACATGACTATTGAAATCTCTGAAAGTGAGTGAGTGGTTTTTAATGTCATTTCATGGTGTAGTACATATTAAATAAATGTAAAAAAAAAAAGCAACACTCTTTCTACAGTTGTTATTTCAGTGTGGGAGCTCTACTCTGTTTTCTAAAAATGTCTGCAGCATCCAGTCCTCACTTCCCTGCTGTTTTTCCAGATGCATCGGAGCTCTCAGCCAACCGTCCACTCAACAACATGGACTCGCGTTTTCTGTTGAGCCATGTCCTAGAGCTCGTGGGAACTGGGGTTCTAACAATCGTTTCACATTGCCTTTTAAAAAAATGTACTTACTTATCTTAAGTTATACTACAACTGATAAAGGTTGTGTTCCAAGACTACAAACAGTTATCAGTCATGTTGAAATCCCTGATAAAACTGAAATGAATTGAAAAAAGTTAAAGTTAGTTTCCACAGTTCAGTACTTTATAATCCTCAGACGTTCATCACATTCTCAGAAAAATAAAAATCTTTTTATGCCATGAACAATATTTTAATATAATAGGGTGACAGAAGATTAATTTCAGCAAGTGGAAACTTGTGAGAGTCACAAGAGATTTGGTGACCAATGTCTTGTCCAGGGAAACTCATGTGGCCAGCAGTTGAACCACCAATCTTTGAGTTGGTAGACGACAGCGCTACCAACTGATCCATGGCTGCCCCCATTTGTGAGCTTCTGTTAGATTATCTTTGCATTAGGTTGTTCTTACAGCTTCTAATGGTTTGTTATTAGCACTGCACCACCTCAGTGGCTCCGTGGCCTCAGGCCTACAGCATGAGGTGGTCTCGTTATCCATTCCTGCTCTATGATCACTGTGTTTTCTGTCTAGTAAACAACACGCTGGACTGGAAAATTTGCTTAAAAGACTAGATTATTCTAGCAATCCAGTTATGTTCTCATTTACATTCAGCTCAGATTGTGAGCCACTGCAGTCTTTTAAACCCTGACATTTCTTTCAACGAATCTGGTCGTGTGGTGTTGTTTCCATTAGCTAGTTTACTCTGCATACGGTTAGTAAATTGCCTTTCTTACCGCACCCTGACTTTTTAAAATGTGACATTCAAAAGGGTTCTTTCTTTTAAAAAAGAGTGAGGATGTAACTTCACCTGTCAAGAAAAAAGTTAACATACACACAAACGGCTGAAATGGACTCAACATTTGCTGAAAGTATTTCATCTAGATAGAAGGTAATGAATGAAAACACACATGAGAAAGTGAACTCACATGTATACAGATGCATGTATAGTTGAAAATATGCACCAACAAGAATGTGTCCATCATTCACTGGCTTTAAAATTTAGATAATTCATTCCTTTCACCAATGCCCCATCTCTTTTCTTCTCTTTCTTTTCATAGATAAAAAGTGCTCTGGCAAAAGAAAGTCATCTGTAAAGGAGACTGATGGCTAACAATTGATGTGCCAATCCCGTCTAGACAGCAGCACTTCATCCAATTATGTTGGAAATACAAACATGATCTCAACAACAATGGCAGGATTACCAACACCATAAAGAGGAGAGGAAGAAGTAGAGGAAGACAGGTGATGAGGATGAAATTGACAAAGGAAGATAGATGGTGACAAGCCTGGACTGCGTAAGACATGATGGTATCAATAGTGAGAGATATGGATTTTATTTAGCAAGACGAACAAAATACAAATAAATGTACCATCTTGTCATGCTGCCATTGAGTAGGGATTAGTGAGAGGAAGGCTTGTGATTGAGTTCATGTGTGTAACAAAAGAAATGATAATACAAAGACAATAGCACACATACAGAGCGTGTTGCATAGCAAAAGATGAACTAGCACAAGCATGAGCTTTCAGCATTATTTCTTTACTGCAAATATTGAAAAGTCATTTTTATCCCACGTAGGTTTACCAATTTATTATATGACAAAGGAACTGCTTACTAATATTTAATGATAATAATACATACTTGGGGAAATTGTTGTTTGGACAGCTGCCTGACCTGTGTCTACTGGGTATCGGTGTCTTGTCCAAGGACATCTCGACATGAAACTTTTTGTGGAGACGGAAAATCAAACCGCTGACCCTTAGGTTGGAAGACAACTGCTTTACCCACTAAGCTATTTGGGTTCTTCATTTACTAATCTAGTTAGTAGATTAGTAAATGATTGTTTTCAGTGGCTGATTTTCAAACAATAGCTTTTCATCACAATATTCTGAAGGTTGCAACGTAAGTCCAAAATATCACAGCTCTTCTAAACTGCACATTATTGAAGCACACCTATACAATATTGTCTTAAATTTTATCAGATGACTTTCTGAAGTCTAACTTTTAACACATAGAGGGGGGAGGAAAACAAATTAATAATTAGACTGAAATTGGAAACATTAAACTATAAGTGTACATAGTACACAACAAATGTGTTGGTGTCAAAATTAGGTTTTCAGTATAATGTTTCAAAATGTGTAGCCAGGTGATACATTTATTTAGATTTTTCTAGACAGGATCTCACATTATTTCTCACTTTGATCACAAGGTGGCAGTACTGAGAAGATTTGTCTTTATGCCACTAAATGCATGCTGGTCCTTTCGTCCGTAGAGAATAGTAGCAGGTGCATTAAATCTGGTAAATAACCATGTACTGTATGTTGTTTTAAGAATGTGATCAAGTAATTAGATAGTGATAAGAAGTTAGCTAACATTTCAAAGAGATGATTTTTATTTTAATATGATTCTTCGAACTGATGGAAGAATCTGGCACATGCAGTTTATCACTGTTTTCTCAGTTGCCCAACAGGGTAGGAAAACCGGTAGGTGTCCCACATAGAGTCACTGATATGTTTCTTTAGATGTAAGTGTATCTTCCCAATTGGATGATTGGGTCTGTGGATGATAAATGTGTGCTATATTTTTAGCATTATGTTTCTATACTTTTGTCCATAGCCTCAGTGACATTTATGTTGCAGCATGTTTCTGTCGCTGGATTTGGTTAGATTTATTTTTCAAAATGAAAGCTGCAAGAACTCTGAAGTAATTATGTTCTGTGCAGCAATTAATTTTCCCAGGGTACATATGCATAAATTCAATAGGAGATTAGTTATTGTTGAAGTTGAATGTATGAATTGTAATTTGAATGTTGTGTGTACACATTAATTTTTTGACTGCTGATTAAATCAGTTCTAATAATCAGTCTAATATTTTTTTTATATAACAGCAAAAAACTGAAGTTCTTTCATTTTAAAAAACAAAAAGCTTATTTATGGTAGGTTGAAGTTGTGTTTGCCTTTTATTGAGCAACTTCAATATCAACTTAACAGTATTTGATTAAAAGAAAATGTATTTTTTTATGGACAAGGGGAAATATTTAATGTAAGTGGAGTAAATAATGAAAATTATTGAAAAAAAAATTTAATGTGTACACTGGTACATGGCAAAAAACACCATAAACTGTGGATAAAAATGCCTTGTATAATTAGCTTTTAGTCTAATTAGTTTTGTTTTTTAAGTCATGCTCTCGTGTATGAAATACAGTGTTCACAGCACTACTGAATTAGGTAACATTTCCGAGATATCTTGCTGTTCTGTTCTTTTATGTTCATTTAATAATCCATGTCCTTTAGGATTTGTGGTAGAAATAATAAAACATTGATTTTTCATTTGACATTCTGTGATGCAATTAAATCCGGCTCTGGACTAAAATTTAAGAATGCAGCCTGTGATGTGCAATGTTTTTTTAAAGGTTTTGTTGCCGTGGGGGATGTAAAACGTGCTGACATAATGTCTGATGACCAGTTCCAGAAATAGACATCCCACCAGACAGTTTAAGATATAATGTGGATATATCAGCCTTTAGAAGATTTGCACTGGCTCAATTCAGTCTGTAATTTTATTGCCCAGATGTGTAATGTCAGTTGAGTGCACGTGGTAGCACTTGTGTGTTAGTGTATTTATGTCCTCCAATTCTCTGCCTTATTTTCGTTCCCTACATTTCTCTATTTATTTTGCGCAAAATGTTAATCAACTTGATAGTATGAACATTTGTCCTCCTTCTCCAGTGATTAATTTAATAGTCAACTGTATATTATTACTCTGATCTCAACTTTTCTTTAGTTAGAGGAGGCAATGCTTTGGTCTTAATGCACATTTGTCATTGTAGCTCAGTGTTCTTAATAGTGACTTTTCTATTTTATCTGTCAAAGATGCATTTATGTATTATAAAATTTATATTGTGCCTTCTGGCTTTTTAGTGGACATTATTTAATTTCTAGCACATTGGGTCTTGGATATATTAGTCTTTAATTTGCTTACCTAAAACGCTGTTAACTTGGTTGCCATGGCTGTGAAATTAACAGGGTCCGTGTTGTCTCCTGAATTGCGTTCCTCTACGGGGACATGACTGCTGTCATAATACTGCCATTAACAGGGTGCAAGCACATGGAAACGGGTGGAAGACTACTGCAGATTAGTTGTTAGATTTGACTGGAAAGTGTGCGGTGGCAACACCACAGAATTTGCTTTCAAATTGATGGTAATACCAGTTTAGGATTAATACCACTTTCAGTGCTATTACTTTTTACAGTAGTAAACAGCTTGCTAACTATCATGTAAAAGAGAGAAATTTCATTATTATGTGTGAGCTAAATGCACTATTAATAGGCCAAAGTCCTGCATATTGTGAGTTGTTGCTAATATCTTTGTGTTAAAGAGTACATTGGTGCTGACATGTGGATGCAATGTTGCAGTGGAAAACAAAATGAGCAATTTATTGCTTATTTTATTTAATTGCTCATTATATGAACACTGTAAATTAATAAATTGGAAATAAACCAACTGGGAGCTTTAGAACTTGTTTTCTTTATTTAAAAAAAATGATTAACCATCCTGTTATCTTTATTTCTCAGAAACAGCAATAATGTTTCTGGGTCAATTTAACTCTCCAAAAAATCCAATGAACTTTGATTATATCTCCATCATATTGACTTAATTATTAACCATTTCAATCAATATTTAGGGCAGCGGTAATATAATCCACTCTTTTTTGATTAAAAAATGAATGTTAACACCTTTTAGATGTACCTACATATAAAATACAATAGTTTTACATGATGTATCTTTCTACAAAGTCCAGATTACACAAACACATATAAAAATATACATACATACATACCTCATTTCAAGTCAGCAAAAGCTTAATTGTAGTTTTTTACATTTATA
>JAUMTR010000006.1:9215140-9246826 GCA_032270685.1 Microctenopoma stevenorrisi
TATAGGTTGATTATCTTAAACCTGGAATAAATAGATTTATTGTATTTTTTAAATTATATTTTTAATTAAGGGTGTTGTGAATAGGCTCTTAGTTTGGGAAGTGTCACACGCAGAAAACTAATTGGTTAATGAATTAAATTGAAAATTAATGGTACATGTGTAAAACATTTATATTTATTTCTGACAGAATGTTCTGGCTCACAGTGTTCACGTTGGTTTGTTTTTCCTGTGATAAGTGACATTTACTTATGATACTAATTAGGTGAAACTTAGTTTCATAGTATGCTGAATTATGAACAAATGTCAAAAGATCGCTACAAGATTTTAAGCACATTAACAAAGTTGGTGTTTTTGACAAAGACTCGGTTCAGTGTGGTGATGTTAATGTGATCTGATTTTGACATAATATTACTACTTATTGTTAATTAACATTTATATCGCTTTTTACTCACAAATCCAGAAGTCTGCTTCACAAGGGTAAAGACATTAGAATTTCGGAAAGATCAGCATGCCAATAAAGTCTTTCCGCATTTTAATTAGAGACAGATCATTAATGAGTCATCTGAAACTCCACACTCTGAATGAGCAACTCCTTTTTAAAATGTGGTGCTGGCTGCCTCTGAGGCCAGTGTGCTAATAGAAAAGTTAATTACATCAGAGGCATTCATGTTAATGTATGTACTTTGACAGAAGCGATATAATAAAAGGTTAGAGGAGTGTGTTCCAGTCCCCTGATAGCAGACACATTTAATTGCTTTGTCTTGGGTTTCACCGTCAGTCATCTTGACAATGTTGTATAATACAGTTGTATATTAGTCAAGAGTGGCTTGTTACACTTTGTTAAAGCAGAAACCACAGTTCTGAAAGATTTTGTGTAATGTATGGAGTTACTTTCATGAATAACAGGAAATAGGCAATAATTACATGATACCTTGATTCCTATGGTGGTTTATAGTTATCATTAAAAATCAAATACGATAATATATATCGTATATATATATATATAAAGGTTTTGCAATAGTGGATTTTTACACTGTAACAAAACCTGCAAATTATTTCAATATAGAGGTGAACATTATTATTAAAATAAATACTGGGATGGATAAAATAATGGGTCAGGTATCCACAAGCTTTGACTTATAATGCCTATGATTAGCAAATATCTATATATGTATATTCTCCTGGCAATAATCAGCAAGCAATAAATATATCAGCATTTTTATTTATAAATTACAATGGCTAAATGTAAGTATCAGATCACTATCTGTATTGCCAAGAGGTTTCATGAACTTTTTTCCCATTTACACAATAATCTCTAAACTTTCCAATATTTTCTAGTCTTGGATTTCTCCACATTGCTTCCTCCCACAGCCAAAAAACATGCAGTTTAAGTTAATTTGTGACTATAAATTCTGAAAAGGTATGAATGGTTTCTGTATATCAGCTCTGGAATTTAGACTGGCGATCTGTCTGGTTGTACCCTGCTTCTTGGCAACTGACAGCTTTAAATGGCTTCCCTAAGGAGGAAAAGAGGTGAAGCTAAAGGATTGATGACTTTCTGCAACTGCAAAAACAGCTGGTAAAGGTGCAGGTAATTCTGACTGTAAACAGTTTATGTATTGACATATATTTCTTGTTTATATCATATGAAAAAAGTTTATCTGAAATGTCAAATAATGTAAACTCAGTAGAGTTAAAGTATGTAGATATTTCTATGTAACTGTAGTGGAATAAGATTAAATGTATAAAATAAAATAATAAAATAAACTAAAGTTGTAAAACATTACAATTCATTAGAACTATGTATTTGACCTCTAATACATCTTTGTGCATGCCTGAAGCTGTATAAAAGATGAAATGTAGTTGTTAGTGTTTCCATAGCAAACAGGTTGAAATGAAATGTATGTGAATAATGTTTAAACAAAAGATGAAAGAACACCAACTAAAAGATGAGGGATTGTGCAGAGCAAAGTCCCTGACCACTGCACCACAAGCCTGAAGATGGATTAAGAGTACTGTGGGATTTGTATTACTTGCTCAACAACATAGTATTTTATGTCCTCAATATCGGTTTATATCACTTGTATCTGTTTGTTTTGTTTTACAGTGTAAATACTAACAGTGTAGATACTAACAGTGCTCGCTGTAATGAAGAGTGCTTCTGTCTTGTAAGACATTGACCAGGTTAAGGGAACAATGTTGAACTCTTCTTAACCTTTATGATAGTGTATATCCAGTAGTAGGAGCCCATTTCTGTCAGTAGTAGTAGACTGAGCTCTCGTCCCTGCAGAAAGCCTTCACTGCTGAGCAGAGAGACACAGAGGAGGACAGATGGATGGGTACAGTGGACTGATAGAGGGACATAAACCAGATTAATCATCTCATCGTGTGTGATTAATTTGGAACTGGGCACCGAGGGTAAGTAACACAGTGAACCAGACACCACACTGACAGGTCAATATGTTTACACTGGTGGATTTGCTCTCGTACTGTACATGATCTCATGCAGACACACACACACACACACACACACACACACACACAAACAAACATACATACATACTGAATCACTTGAGTCAATGCTTATTGTTTTAGAAAAGCAAATCCTGTATAAATAGGGTAATAAGGATAATTTTTATGATGCAATTGCAAACAACTGAGTTAACTATGTAAACAACATGGCTTCTTATTATTTTTGTTGGAGCAGGATGGTGCTCAGCTGGTGATCATGCAGCAGATGATACTAAGGATTTTAACCCCTGATCCTCACTGTGACGAGTTACACCATATGCTGATAGATCAGAGTTTAACAAAATTAGTCAAGTTTGACTACATACGTAATGTTTGTCCAATCCAATAAAACCAAGTTTCCTAACAACTACCTGGTGCAGTTCTCTGAATACCAGATGTGGTTTTGGCAAGCCAGCTGTATGTACATACATTACACGTTATCTACACTTATTAATTACATTTTAACAAAACAACTGAGCTACAAATATGACTCGACTCGACGTTTGTTTGATAGAAATGTAATTTTAAGAGACAGTTTATTTGTCGTGTGGACAATCTTACCTTAACTAAGGACCTCAGGAGGATTTTTCCCAATTCTTCCTTGCTCATATTCACTTCCTTGGCTTAAGAATCTGATCATATTTTGTTTACTCATTTACCTCTTGGCATCTATGTTTTGCTCATAAAGTTAATGCATTTTAGAACATGTATACACAAGTCTCATTTGATAATATGGAGCTTTTGACAATAATGATCACTGTAAGAATTTGCACAAATGAAGTCACAGAAGTCACAAATGCATGGGTGCTTGGAAAACTAGCAGGGCTGCGGCCCTCGAGGACCGAGTTTGGACACCCCTGCACTACGCATTTATTAGGTAAACACAGCTGAACTAATCCTTCTACTATAGTCTATAAATACGTTGTATTCAAACTAATTTAAAAATGCAGTTATTGAACTGTATGATTGTTTGGGAATGTACTTTGTGGTGATATTTTTCTGACAGGCTGGTTCTATTATTTTGTTAATCCCATTTTGTGTATATTAAAGAGGATAGAATGTGCAGAAACAGCTGACAAATTATGGAGGTTATTCAGTCTCAAAGCTAATTAGGCCACTGTTTTCCTACATGGGAACACTCAAAGCTGTAGATACACTTTAACTTATATTAAAGAAAATAGAAAATAAATTGGACACATGGCTACTACGCAATTTGGATTTTCACTGCAATGTGCCTGGATAATTTCTAAAGTTATTTATATTAAATTGATGAGGGCAAAATGCATTTTTATCCTCATTAAATAAAATCTGCAATAAAAGTTTATTGTGGAAGAAGAGGTCCGCAAGATTTGAATTCTGCTGACACCAAATGCAATACACAATTTTCAAAAGTTTACTTTCATGAAGGACAGCACATCAGTAGAATGCCTTTCACAGTAGAGTGATGACCAGCTCAGTATCTAATGGCCTCTCTCGTATAGCACTTCAATGGGCCCATCCCTTCTCTGTCAGGAATCAAAATGCACAAGGGAGGAATCCAGGGGAAAACAATGGTGTCACCTCATGGCTCCTGAATAAAAAAAGAGAGATGCTTTGTGTTGCTCTCTTTTTCAAACATGCAGGTGTTCTGGCAAACAACTCAAAGTGTGTGCGTGTGTGTGTGTGTGTGTGTGTGTGTGTGTGTGTTTACCCGCTCACCTTTTCTGTCCTCTTCTGAACTGCCCTTGATCACTGAAACGTACTGCGTCATCAAAAAACAGACACATCAAAACAATGTTTGCAAAGTTGTGAGAAATGCTCTCTGGGGATCTAGTGACTTTTGTGTTGTTCAGGGTCCTGCGGAAAAAAAAGGCAGAGAGATGGCAGGAGTGCTCCACTGTCAGTCAGGAGATAAAAAGAAGGCTTTATCATAAGAAAACACATCACCGTGGCTGTCCATATGTTATAGTAGCCTGCACTGAAGTAATCTTTTCTACATTCATGATACATTATATATTTATACTGTATATGATGTGATTTTCTATTAAGAAACTTAACTTTACAGAAGGGTGCTGAGTCTAAATGTATTCTACCTAGTACCAGTTCCACTCAAAATTTCAAATTTGCCTTTTAAATATAGTTTTTATACAACATGTTTATTTGTCCATGAATACAATTAATAGGAATAAATATTTTTAAACGATCTTGTGATGTGTTTGGGAAAAGTCAAAAACTCACTTGTTTTGCAGCAATGTCATTGGAGGTTCAGTACTGTATCAGTATAGTTTATAACAGAGATTTTGATTTAAATTCCTCACCAGCTACAACAATGATTGCCATGAAGTTTTGTACTCACATTCATGGCCAGAAAGCTACTCACTTTCATCTAGCTTCACTGTGAAGCTGATATTTAGTGGAACCAGTGAATGGATTGCTATCAAATTTGTTAAAGGTATTTATGATGTTGAGTGTCTGGGACGGTGGCACAGTGGTTGGAGCAGTTGGCAGTTGTCAGCTGTCACATCCTGGTCCTTCTCTAGCTGCCGGTTTGAAGCGTGGTGGGGAAGGTTGCGTCAGGAAGGGCATCAGGCATAAAATCCTTGCCAAATCAATATGCGACAATGATGCATCGTGACGACCCTGAAAAAGAGGAGCAGCTAAAATATCATTATGATGGTTGACTTCTAATGACTTTGCTCCTGTCAGTCAAGTTAGCACAAGCACTATTCAATGTTTTCACTTATCCTGGTGAAATAAACCAACGTCCACTGGCTTGACTGCAAGATTGATTTTTACAGATTTTCAGGGATCATAGAAAATATATTCTGCTGTATTTGCAACTAGGTTCGCAAAAATATTTGTATTTTTGCAAACTCTTTTGTTGTTTTGGTATTGAGTTAATGTGACACCCGGTACAGAGCATTACTCCACTGCTAAGATTACTGTTAATATCAAAGTCTTATCGTTCAGCCCTTCAGTTTCACGTCCGGTCAAGTTTAAGGAATTGATGTGCTATATTTCATAAATATTACACAGAATTATACAGTAGTAAATGTGATGCATTGTACATGTTAATGATACTGCACGTTTGCCAGGTAACTGCCTGAGGCAACTGGAGCTCAGAGCATCATTTGACCTAACTCACTGGTTGTCAGGCCACCAGGAAAAACACAGTTTTACAAATTATACAAACACATTGTACAGATTTTGTCGGTTAAGGTTCTGATTACATTTATTATTCGTAGTTTCACTATTGTCACATACTAATACACAGTGGCCAAGTAACCACCTCAGTTTTTACGGGATCTGAATGGTAATTGCTGGTGTCTTCTCCTTGTAAGTCGCTTTGGATAAAAAGTTAAGTAAAGTGAAGTAAAGTTGATCTTATCATTTAGCTCAGCTCAATGTGAATGCTTAACTTGATCCAAATTCCAATAAGTGGGCATATAAAGCAGTGCACTTGTCTAGGAACATAATTTTTATCTTTGTCCTCTAAAAGTCCTCATCAAGTTTAGCATTTTGACATAGTATAAGGTCATCACATACGTTTGTGAGGTTTTTATTGAGGATAAACGGCAAAAAGAGTTCCTTTATCAGCAGGAATCCACCAAATTCCCCATTACTAAGAAAAAGAAGTTCGGTGTGAAAGTGAATATATATGTGTATTTACTCAGTTGTATAACACATGCAGATGTTTCATCTTTTTAAAAGAAATTCCCTTATTCAGTCATTCATTTTTGTGTACCATGATGTAGCAATTATCTCAAATTAAACTTATTTCAGGAAGATTGCAGTACAATCATCAGACATCCTGCAGAAACATACTGTTCTGTCACAGGCCACAACAACCAACAGATTTTAATTCAGCATACCAACCTATAATTAACTCTTTTTCTACCAGATTACAGCATGTTTAGAACACATTTCACACAGGTTTTGGTTATTAACTATCATTAACTAACAAACAAAGCTCTGGGAAAGATTGAATGCAGCTAGATTAAAAGACCACAGCAAAATTATCAGTTTGATTAATTCTGCTATTAAAAGGTATAAGTTTAAATAAAATGTTCATTTTTGTTTTATTCTTTAAACTACAGTGGCCCCTAGAGACTAAGGACATATAAACGTAAAAGCGACTGCAAATGTCAAAAAGACTGCGACAGAAGTTTTTCTTTCAGTTACTACAAAGATCAGTTGATTATTCCTTATGCTAATTGGTGACATAGTTAAAACTTAATAAGTTAATCAAGGTCTGCCCCTCTTTTATAAAGGATGCTCAGTGATGCTTAAACATTTAACAGCTGTTATTTATAAAAACAATTGCAGGTTGTTTTTTATTTGCTACGGCTAATTAGCATACAAAAAATCCTAAAGATACAATGTACTCTACTGTAGAATGCATCACACGATTAGACATCTCGCACCAGAATTTAAAAGAAACAACCTGAGCAGAAAACCATAACAACATAATTGCATATTGATCAAAAAACAACTGGAAGAGTTTTTCCCTTATACTGCAAGCAATAATAAACATATTGAACAAAGGTTTGCATGATAATATCCATTAATACTGCAGCAGGCCTGGGTCGGTGCGAGTTGACCCCACTGAGTGCTAGTAAAGATGAGATACATTTGACGCTGGTAAGAATCTGATACTGGTCTCTCAGGTCATAATTTCCTCCAGAAAATGGCCTTTTGACTTCCTCAACAAAATTTTCAGATAACCTACCTCTAAACTATTGCAGATACTGTATCATCACATGTGCTTATGTTTGCAATGCTTTACTAAGTAATACATTTAGAAGTAATCCAATCTCCCAAGCGCTTGTAAAAGAAAAATGTTAACCATCAAGCTGACCATGTAATATAACTGAAAACTGAAAGCATTGCTGCACTGCTAAGATTAGTGTTAACATCAAAGCAATTCTCATCAGTCAGCCATTCAATTTCCCTGCAGGTCGGATTTAAGGAATATTATGTGCTATATTTGATAAATATTATACAGAATTATACAGTAGTGAATGCAGTGCATTGATCATAGTAATGATACTGCATGTTTGCCATAAACTGATGGAGATAAGGCAGGTAACTGCCAACTGCCTGAGGCAACTGGAGCCCTGAGCATTATCTGACCTAACCCACTGTTTGTCAGGCCACCAGGAGAAACACAGTTTTACAAATTGTACAAACACATTGTGCACATTTTGTCTTTTAAGGGTCTGAATTTTTATTATTTGTAGTTTCATTTTCCTAATTCGCTGTCACTCTTAACAGTTTGGACTAAAAGTTTTTGTTTTTATGTTTTGTCATTTGGATTAGATTTGACATCTATAGGTTAATTTATTAATCCTTACAATGTTTGTATTCTGATTGTAATGCATTACAGCAATGGATGTACATTATTTGAATAGGCAGCACAAAATATGTTTACCTGAAAGTTTCAGTTTATTAATGTCTGCATGCAAGTTTTGTCTGTTTTCATCAGGTGCCTTAAGATTTCATTATCATATTTCAGTATTCTAACCACAGTTATTGGAGCTTTGAAGCAAAGCTGAAAAAAATGAAAGAAAAAAAAATTCATGAGTCTTCTCAGTGAAGGTAAACCCTTTTTTCAGAGCTTCTGTAATTTCCATGTCAATAGTGTCCCTCTTAGCAAGGTGAGCCATCATACAAAGTAAAGAGGTCTGGAGTGCTTCAAGGTTGACGCTGAATTGAAACATACTGTATATTGCAGTATTTTAAAAGTCACTTACATAAATGTTTCATCCCTGTAGGTGCTCTAAAACAGTATGAATTGAAGTTCTTCATTCCAAAGTTTTTGTTCTCAAGAATTATCACTTCCTATTTTGGACAGAAAGCAGGAAAGAGTGTTTTGTATACTGATTGATCATCATATATACATGTTTAAGTTCCATGTTTGACATAACATATTATGTTTGCTTGCACATTTAAACTTAGCATGGAGCATTTCCAAGAACACAAATATTTATTATTATTTAAGTACGTATGCTTAAATACCAGAATACCAACAATTCTAAAAACTTTGATAACTGTAAGGTTGTTGTAGTTTTTTGCAATTGAAAAGCAACATCATAATGATAAAAAAAAATGATATGCACAACATGGAAGACAGAAAAACTGTATTATTAGACAATTAATTGCAATCAAAAACCACGGTCATACTGCAGTCTATTTGGCCTGAAGGGCAATGTATTAACAGTCTAGTTAGTCTGCAATTTTGATTAATGAAATACCATCTGTGACAGCCAGCTGGCCAAGAAGTTCTAACCTTTATCTAGGGATTTATATATACATTATATACATGAACTGAATTGGCAAAAACTTTCATAACTGTAAATTGCACTAGAAACCAGAATGACAGATATTATATGCACCAAAGTATTATAACATTCGCAAAGTTGTAGATTTATTTTCTGCAGTCTGCATTGTGCCATTGTTTAGACCTAAGACTCTAGTCCCATGACCACAATGTAGAGTTGTAGAGTTTGTTTTGTGTGCCTACACAAAGACAGTATTGTTGTTTCCATCAAATTTATAAAGATGCATGTATCTCAATCTTTGTGGAAATAAGCGCATTAGCCTCATTTCACTCAAACAAGCTGAGGAGGTAGAGACTCTTAAAAGACAAAGATGTAAGCTGTTATACTTTAGTTTGCATATTGGTTGTACTGCTCATCAGTAGAACCAACCATGTGAAGAACAGAGGATGTACAGTTTGACTAATGAACTGTGATTAACCACATTTTCGAAAGCTGAGTTCAACTGATTGACTTGCCACACCCAGGCCTGATTACTATCAGGAAAATCAGGAAAGTACTGAAACAGACGCGATCTTTCAAAGTTAAGCTAAAACTTCTTAAAACACAAAACATTATGTGATTCTCTGGGGCTGCTTTGCTGCTTCAGGATCTGGATGACGTGTCATAATTCTAGGAAACCTTTATTTTGCACTGTACAGCAAAATTCTGAATGAGAATATCCAGCCATCATCAAGTGTGCTTGAGTTATGCAGCAGGACAATGATCCAAAACGCACCAAGTTCAATACTGAATGGCTTAAAAAACAAAAGAAAACAAAAGCGGGTGTTTGTGCATGCACACCATGATTTTATGTTGATGTTATATTGTATTACTTATAGTTTTGTTTGATGATCTGAATCATTAGTGTGATAAATATGCGAAAAAATCAGAAAGGGCACAAATACTTTTTAACAGCACTTTAGTTCTGCAGAGCAGCACAGCTTACCACCCGGGGAACTAAGTAAGACATTAGTTCAAGTGATGTTAAACTGGCCTCTCTGGTCCCAGAGATATTTGTTTCTGTTTTTTCCATATTGTGTGTGTGTGTGTGTGTGTGTGTGTGTGTGTGTGTGTGTGTGTGTGTGTGTGTGTGTGAGACAAAGAGAGTGAATGTGTTCAGGCTTGTATGTGTATATTTGTGCATAGATGTGTGTTAGTGTGTGACAGATCTGATGATTTGGAGTGAAACCCAAGCAGACAGGGATGGCATTTGTTGCATGAGAGGGGGGTTGTACTGCTTCTGTCAGCTACGCTTAGACTGAAATACTAGAATACATAAATGCCACACACACACATACACACACAGTATGTAAACTACATTGCCTGTGGCTTTTCAGATGCCCCCCGGGTTTTTCCTGTCCATCTGTGGTGACAGAATGACCACTCTGCCCCCTGCAACTCGAGCAGAGCCATGTAGAACCACACACATACAGAAACACCATACAGGAGCTCTACAGAAACCCGCCACTTCCCCGTGGAAAAGCAGCATGAATCTTGTTTGTCTAATTGACAGCATTCCAGGCAACCAAACAAACAAGCCTTGTTGCAGTGAACTCAGTGACACGTTTAGCTTGCAACGCTTGTGCCCTTCTGTATAATTGATGTGGAAACATACAAAGTGAACTTTTTGTGAAGGCTACTGCTGACAACACTCTCTGATATTCTTTGATACACGTTTTCACTTTTCATTAGCGCTTCCTGCAACAGATGGGCTCATTTAAATTTTGTTTGTGCACAACTGTTGACAACGATGGAGAAGCAAAAAGTCCAATAAAATAATGTATTTTGGTGGAGGCGCAAAATGCTGTGGAAGGTTTAGATGAAGAAAGAATTCATCTCATAATGGCACAGTTAAAACTAGTAAATGGCTCCTAAAGTATACTACGCTCATTTCTTTTTCAGACTGAGCATGAAGATAAATCATTTATATTGTCACCACAATTATTTAAAAACAAGTGTTGTTAATCTTCTAAATGCTTGAATCACTTCTGTAATGCAAGAAGATTGAACTTTCTACATTTTTCCCAGTTAAGCTTGGCATATTGTAACTAACAAGCAGTAATTGGTTAATTGCCTTCTTTTTTGATTGAATGAATACTAACTTTGAATGTCACCTTGTGTAATTATGCTGCTGTAAAAGCAATTTTAGCAGGTCACTAAATGCCCTAAGCTTCAGGTTGAACGAGCTTAGCCCAGTGACAATGAAGGTTTTAGCAGTTTCTTCACTCTCAGATACTTAGTGACCAAAAAGGCCTTGGTTCAGTGAAAAGACTGCGTGATAAACTAGATTCACTCTATAAGAGGCTAGGGGTTTAGTCCAACCTCATATGGAGTAATAAAGCAAACGCATGCCTTAAATTTACACGTTAAAACAAAATACTGTGTAGCAACAAAAATCTTAATGGGAGTAAATATGGACAATGGCCATAGAAAAATGATATTGGCACCATTTTCATTTTAGTTATAAGTCATGTCACACAGGACTTTGTTATCTTTCTCTTCACCTGTCTTACAGAGATCATTAAATTACATTTAGGACTGGCATCTAGGCATAGGTGTACATGTGTTCTGAATTAACTGATCAAGCTGAAATCTAAAAACATATTTCGAATCTCTGCAATATACATGAGAATTAATAATTTATGCTGCTGTACAGCTTCAATCAAGGAAATGAGATGAGCAAAGCCCTGATCATTACGGGAATGGCTTACATCAAAGCCTCATATAGTGTGTGTATGTGTCTTTGTAAATTCACACTCAGTCTTTGTACGTGATTGACCTAGAGATTACAGAAAAGAAAATTGTATGCTAGAATTTTAGGAAGATAACTATTATAGAGTGAGTTAGAGTGTGTGTATGTGTGTAAACCAATGGAAGTGTTAAATGTATTCTGATTATTTTAGGGCCTCCAAACCATTCTCTGAATATTAGAATAAAACCATACAAATTATATAAATATTTCTTTCTGAATTTTCTTCAAATAGACCAGACAGTTTGAAGATGCATGGCTGTAATTTGCAAGAGAGATGGAAATAAATGTCACAAAGGTTTGATGCTACTCTCATTAAATTGGTGTAGGTAATTGAACATGTAACCTTCAAACAAGTGGTGCCATTTAATTTAAATTCAATTGGCATTCAGAACCAGTGGTTTAAGCAGTTTGGCACACAAGCCTGTTTTAGGCCTGCTTAACAGAATTCTCATCATGTTCATCATACAATATACTTGTGTGATATATATACCACTATATAACAGCATATATAGTATGCTGTTTGCATATACATACTGTACACCTTCTGACCTGATGTCAGTAATCAACAATGCCACATAACTTCTCATTGTGTCATTGTTTAGACCAAAGACCCTAGTACCATGAGCACAAGTTGTGCTCATGGTAAAGTTGTAAGGTTATTTAACTGCAGTTAAATAACCTTACATTTTTTAATGTAAGGTTAAAAAATGCAGAAAAAAATACGGTCAAACTGCTCCCCCCAAGGGGGATGGGTCAAATGCAGAGAACAGATTTTGTTGTAACGTGTGAAAAACTGTATCATCGACAATTAAATGGATTCTTCTTCTTCTATTATCTAGGGCCAGATGCATTAACATGCATAAGTTCACAACTAAAAGTGTGTGCATGCACAAAGACAGAAATCTTGTTTTCATCCAATTTATGAACATGCATGTATGCTTTCCTTTTTTAAATCTCAGTCATTGTGGAAATAAGCCCATTAGCCTAATTTTCACTCATACAAGTTCCCATAATTGGATATAGAGACTCCTAAAAGGCAAAGATGTAGGCTGTTATACTTTACTTTGCATATAGGTTGTACTGCTCAGTCAGTAGAACTGACGATGTGAAGAACACAATGCAATGAGGAAGTACAGTTTGACTAAGTGTGGTTTTGAGTCTGAATGACGCCGGGATTTGGTGCGTGACCGTTGCTGTTTCTCTTTATATTGCCATCTACATGTTTAATTACACATGTAGTACACATGCTGACTTCCCACGGTCTGTCTAATATTGAATGAATGTGTGAGACATTTTTAGCTTATTTTTTTTAATTGGATTTTCAGTTGAAACAGGAGCTACCAGAGAGAAGAAAACCAACTCTGATCTGCTTCAAACAAGTAAGAAAAACTTACCTGTGCTCTAAAAGCTTCACCTCTGGAAATATTAGCTTGTATTTTGGGTTAATAAAAATCTCAGAACAATATTAAACAATATGTCAATGGAACAAGGTGACTAACAGAAATTAGCACTAAATATGAAACCGATATGATCTGGGTGACAATATCCATAAATCTAATTTAAGTTAAATTATTAGTAGTGGGGCACTAAAATTGTATAAATGAAAACTACTCTTTTGATGTCTACTAGTCATCATTTATCAACCAAACTAAATTAATTTGTCTGATTGATCTAGCAGCTGATGATTAGATAAATACTGATATATGCAAATTTGAATAATAAACAGCTATTAAAGCATGAATAGATTAACTATGTTATACACAGGAATTTTGACAGTTAAGGCTTAAATGGTTGTAAAACATATAATAATCCATACACTAAGACTGAGGAATACAACTTTGATAATTAAAATTGCAATTTGATTTTAAGAGATAAAGCTTGGACTTTTGGTTCTGGACACCAGCTTTGCAATGAGCAGAAAGGGGTAAAGTTGTGCCTTCTGTGAGTGTTGAGGCTACTCTAGCCTTCCCAAATTGTTCTAGTCTTTACACCAACAAGCATCTTTTGTCGCAGTTGTCTCTTTTGAGGAATTTATGAATAGTATAATTTCCCACCAGTCGCTAGAGATATAGTTTATCCTGCGCAAAAACTCCTCTGGAGAAGATCAAAAGTCAGTGTGTAACTTTGGAATGGTCAATTTGACATGGCAAAGTAATTTAACATGTCATGCTCATCTGAGATTAGACACTTCAGAATGGACTACTAACCTGGTTTCTGGGAAGAAGTAGCAGCTGTAGTAAGAAACCCTTCACAAGAATTTGGAGGCCACTAATATACTGCAGGCAACTCTACCGTAGACACTGCAAACCCACAGCTAAAAGTAATGAAGACATAAATGGAAATGCAACAAAAACAAACAAATTTATTAGTTGGACTCTTGACTAGGCAAACAGGACACACACTAAATCTTAACTGGACAGCAAGACGAAGAGCTATAGGAAGTGATAAACATATATCATAATATAAGGAAACAAAATAAAGTCCTCATGCTGAAGGAAATATTAAAAGAAATAGATTAAAACTATAGAACATTAGAGAAACAGTGACCTACTCTTTCTAGGATAAATTAAAAGAATGTTTATGTATATGACACTGATGCATAATATCTGTGAAGGTTCTCAGTCATCCAGGTCATGGTTATCTCAAAAAAGGTTTATCCAATAGCAACTGGATTTGTAGGTTTCTTGACGACGTTTTGCCCTTCATACCAGAGGGCTTTCTCAAGTCTGACTGACTGGTGTGAGGAGCATAATGTAGATGCAAACATTTGTGTTCTCAGACACATGGGCCTGACACAAATAATTTTCGGCCGATGACTTGAATAGCCCTGTTATTGGGAAGCAGAGTCAGATGTTTCCACGTGAGAGCTGCTAAATCCATCATTTCTGCCTCTCACTGGAAATACTGCCATGCTATTCTTAATCTCTTCCATGGTTTGTGTTCAATGTTTGCACAATACCTGATCTAGTTGGAGGTACACCAGTGCATTAGGAACCTTTCACCTCTATTGTAGCACTGATGTTGCAGGATGTGAAACAGTATCTCAGGGGTTGAAACTTGATATAACACATCATACACTCGTCATTTATGAACAAAATATGTGCGCTGCTGTGAAATAGTTGTGAAACAAAGGGTAAATGGATGAGGACTAATCAAGCAAGAGCTGTTTATCAGTACTTAGCTGTTACTGTATTTATAGGCCTGATCCACTATAATGAAGTGTGTAGGCAAACCAAATGAGGATTTTCTCATTCTCCTCTTTTCACATCCTCTTAAGCGCTTTCTACTCATGTCTCCCTCCTATTATCTCCATATCCCTTCCCTGCGCTGTGTGAAGAGTCACATTAAATATAAATAGAGCGAAATGATGGGCAGAGAAATCTAATTGTTTAGACACCATATTGAATTTTAGAGGTCTCTATTGAATTAATAGGGTATGATTTCATCGTTAAAAATTCATGATGAGATTGTGGGGATGTTGGTTTTAATTCTGCGAGAACTGACAGCCTTGGCTGGCAAAAGCGCAGAGGGACAGAATAAAATGCAGTTACATTAAAAAGATAAAACATTTCTGACCTTATTTAACTTTTGATCAAGTGCTCCCAAAGGACAATTGGGATGAAAACCTTTGCAGCACAGGGGGTAATCAAAACCAATCCTATTAATATATATATAATATAATATAAGATCACTTTAAGGCACAACTCTCATACTGCATATAGACAGGTGTAAAAAGATCCGTTTTTGTGATCTTACATATGTATTCACAGTCATACTGACTGAAACGTAAGGGAGACTTGTAGCCTTTCTTCTATTTCTTTAGGAAAGGATTGCAGGCAGCAGTTCCTATTTATCAGACTGCCAGCCATCTGAAATCAAATTTCCCCTGAAGACACCATGAAATTACAGATATTTTCTCTCCCAGTCCACCTCCCTGCCAAAGCCCACTGGATAAATATCACAACTCTAAGCCTTTCAAGCTGCTATAAGCTGGCATGCTGATGACATTTTGACCAGGCCTATGTTTCTCCCCAAAGCCTCTAAGTCACACATGCACACACACACACACACTTGCACACATACACTGTGTCCAGCATTTGTCCCTTCTCTGTCTCTCTCTAGCCCCTCTCCTAGTGACAAGCTTAGCAGTGCAGTGATCCATGGTACTAGCCGCCTGTTTATCCAGGCTAAGTGCTCTTTGCTGTGCCACTCCACTTTTCTCTGTTGTCTCAGACCTGTTTGATTGATAAATATTGCAGCCGGCAGGCAGTGCCAGCCTCTGACCTTAAGATAATGGAAATAGTATGAGAAGTATAGGACAAAAGGCTAACCACTAAAACTTCCTCACAATCATGTTCAGTATGTTTTGGTAAAGACATGACAAGCAAGATGGATGGAATTAGGGTAATTCACTGTTTATTATGGTCCATGCTATGTTTTCAAATGCCTTAAATGTCCACAGCGAAGTGACGCTGATTTACTGATGGACAAAGGAAAATGTTTGTGTATGTGTTTCTGTGTATGCGTGTTTGTGTAAAGCCCGGTCTGTTTTCTGTTGAAGGTCCTGTTAAAAACGGGGTTTTTAGATTAACAACCTCAGTCTTGAGCAATTTGTAGCAATTTATAGAATTGATTTTAGGATAAGTGTGTAAAAACAACAAATAGCCAGAACTTATTAAAGGCATATGCCAGTGTTCCTGCAGATTTAGTAGTACTGTATAAAATGTAATCTGTTTATTGTTTCAGAAAAACAATACTCTCCAAGGTTTCCAAAAGCAGGCACTTAAGACTCATTACACCATAAAGAAATTTATACCTCTATGACTACGTCACAAATCGACCAAGTACTCAGGATGGAGTCTGACACGATGGTCTGCAACAAGAGCCCCCCAGGCAATGGTTCCTCTTCTTATATCTATATTGCAGGCATCATGTTCAACTCAGCCACCTGTCACCTGTAATAGTGGAGTGCCTGGTAGCTCAATGGGTTAAGTGTCAGACTGGGATGTAGGAGGTCGCAGGTTCGAATCCCGTCTGACTTCTAGTACATCCCCTACCAGGCGTGTCCCTGAGCCAGACACCCAGCGCTAGCTCCCTGTAAGTCGCTTTGGATAAAAGCATCTGCTAAGCAAAGTAAAGTAAGTGGACTGATGCCAGCGAAACACCCTCCAGATGAATGTGGAGAAAACCAAAGAACTAGCGGTCTGGACTTTTGGCATACTAACCCCCCATCATCTCCAGAGAACGTCTATGGTGCAAAGAACATTGATATTCTTACTGGACAGATAGACTCACAGAGCAGACTCTTCATGCTGAGGAGCAGGGATCAGTCTTAAAGACCTACTTTGACTCTATGGTTGTATCAGCCATGGATTGGTTTGCTGATGCAGCGGCATCTCCACTGCAGACAGGAAGAGACTTGATAAATCGATCATGTAGTACTGCTCAATCCTCCATTCCTCGAGATGCACCTGGACTGAGTGCGTGTGTTGGGGGAAAAGACGATGAGACAAAGCTGTCAGCTCAGCTGGAGAATGTCTCCCACTCCATGCATGATGCTGTCACAGCACTGAGCAGCAATCGACTGATACACACAAAGTGTCTGAAGAAGCAGTATCATAAGTATTTCCTTCCTGCTGCTGTTAGACTTCACTATCTGAGTTGCACCCAGCAAATCCAAACACATTCACTTGTTTTATTATATCAAAGCTATGATATATAATGAAGTGTGATTGATTGATTGACCCTTGCCTGGACTCTTACTTGAGATGTCCTTTATTGTTATTTATTCTGCTGTTGTAATACTAACATCTTCTCAGCATGGGACGAATTAAGACTCATTTTATCTTATTTTATCTTATCTTAACTTGTCTTGTCTTGTCTCATTTCATCCTATCTTAATGAAAAGCAATGCCATTTTTGTGAAAACCAAATTCGTGGTAACGTGAATCAGTGTACAACCCTTATTTTTTTGTCTGATTACTGCCAGCACTGATAAAGCATAATAAATTGGGATGTCATTTAGACTATTAGTGTAGCAGTTGAAACTATCACCCAAACCAGTGCCAGCCGCAGCAGCTTACAGTACATTAACACATCCAGAGCCACATCCAGACAGAGACTAAAGGACCTCAGCAAACTCTTTGACTGACTGGGAGAAGATGAATTTGCAATGACGGTGTCTTGATTCCAGTGTAAGTGAGAGCACATCATTAGTTTATTTCCTGATGTGAATGAGTTTTAAACAATACAGAGAACAAACCGTTTCCCGATTATTTACTATGTTTAACACATTATGTATTGTTACTGGTTAGAAAACAAGCATCTATTAAATAAATGTGCTCAACACACCTTCAGAACTATATATTTATATACAGTATGTAGAGAGAGAGTTAAACTTCATATTGAAATATGTATTAATAACTAAGCTTACAGTAACATGAACCACAGAAAAAAAAACATCCACAACTAAATGTAAAAAGCAACCTTCCTTATTATTGTTTTTTTATTATGAATTATAATTATAATTATGAAACTAAAAACTATCACTGAATTATGAGACCCTCCCAATCACACATTGAGTAATTTAAAGGTCATCTGCTTTGAAAAATTAACTGTTACCCATGTTTTTCTTCCATTGTAACTACTACATTTCACATACATGTCCCAGAATATTCACGACAACTACACACCTGAATTTCAACGATGTGTAAATGGGTTTTCTGAAGGGTAAGTCGTCCATGGTTATCATGACATATCTGAGAAATGAGACTTCATCAGCATTCAAGAATCAATGGTAGTGGCAATGACTTCATCTTTGACAGAACAACAAATCTTTGACTCTTTTATACAGACCTAACTACTGGCTGCAAAGATCAAGAAGCCTAGACAATAGCAAGACTAGAGAATTTGCTGTGAGGCATACAAAAAGCCCTTCAGTGCACCATACACTTCTTTGTGTGTCAGACAACCTGTAAGAAGCAAAGGAAAATCCATGTTGATGGAGCCTAGAGTGACACAGTAGGAACCTGCAGTCACGCACCTTGTGATTGAAAGACTTTGAATGCTTCCGCACTGCGTGTGCTGCCAGAGACCTTAACTCTGCCAGCTAAAGAACAGAGGCCAGTGCATCCCAGTAAAAGTGACACTGTACAAGTGAATGTATGGACTTAAGGGAAATATATTGCAATGTAGGGAAAAATAAGTGGTGCTTCATTCCTGCGCTGGGCGGCGTTGTCCCCCCCCAGCCTTCCTCCCCAGATTCAAAGCTACGCGATTACCAGGTAAAGGGCACTAAACGCGTGAGTGAACATGAGATGATCAAAACATTAAACTTTGACAATGACAAGTGACAGTGAGTGCTACACTGCATGATCAGATCCTCAGCCAAGGTGCGCTTGTTTTTTCACAAAGTGAGTGCTATTCAGTGTGTCACAAACAGGGAACCATTTGAGCTCCTCATAACTCATTGAATTACACCATATGTTTGCATTACTTTAGGTCACTGAAAGATTATTTTATGTGTTGCTGCATATAAAAGGAGGCACATGGTATGAACATGTACAAATGTTCTATTTCTTAAATTATTTTCTATACATACAGACTGTGAGAGGGAAAAGACAACACAAGGTGAAGCGCTGCCTGTGTGCGCTGGTTCAGACAATTTGAGGTCACTGCTGCTCTCACATGACATGCTCTACTCGCCGCACCACACCCTCTGCAATATGGTGGTGTCATCACTGCACTCACTTACACGATGCTCTGCTGCTCTACCTGTTGGCTCTGCGTCGAAGTTCCCCGGAGGGAAGTTATTAGCATCACCCTCTAATTGCTGCTGTGTTGAGCTTTGTGTATCCTTGTAGGAAGTGATAAGGACATGATAAAATGTTGTTCAAGATCATTTGATTATTATTTGATAATTACCAAACACTATAGCAATTGTGTATTTAAAAAAAGTAGACGATATTAATGTTAGTGAAATTATTTTCCACTAGCCACTAGCTTACTGGGAAAAGGTTTTCTCATAACATAACTAATACAAACTGCACATATGCTTTAGTAAACTATTTCAGAGACACACAGTATTAGAATTGCATCAATGTCTGCCTGTGTGTGTACTTCAGACACGAGTGGTATTCTTCCTGAGTCATCAGAATAACCACTGAAATGAGTTCACCATGTGAAGGTAGAAAGGTGAACCTGTTCTATCACATTTCCCTAAAGGAGAGATGGGACCGACTTCCAGTTATATCGGATACACTTGATCTGCAATCTCATCCCATATTCTGTTATATAATATTTCACGCCAAGCTTTAGTAACTGGTTCCTCTGTTTTCCAGTCTCTTGTCCATTTATTTCAGTGTCTCCTTTCTTCCAGCTGAGCCCACAGGGGCAGTGACCTCATCTAAACCCAAACTCTGTGACCGCTGGGCTTCCTATGTGTCTGAGAGGAGATGAGTGTGCCAGACACCTCTCTTATTAAACCTCTGTTTGGCTATCAAGCCAGGGGGTTCAAGACAGAGACGGGTGGCCTGGACCAAACTGAGTCTCTTTTGTCATCCCCAACATTACACTCTAATTGGCTCCCATAGGTCTCGAGCCTCCTGGAAAAGGAAAGTGCACACACACACATGCACATACATTTACAGTAACAATTCTGTTAAAAGTTGCTCAAATCTAAAAAATGTTTTCCTGAGTATGATGAATATCATGATTAGAAGCTCATTACCTTGTGTGGTGTGTTGCGCTCATTCTTGGAAGTAAGATTGCTCTACAGCACAGGGTTGGCATTGCTGCACCCTGTTATCCCACTGTAGCCACCACTGGAAAATAATAGTGTACCACTTTGTTTGGCACAGTATTTTTTTTATACATCCACAGAATATCATCAAACAAATGTTGTTTGAGGAAAAAACACCTAGTGACCACTGAAACGCCTCATACCTATAGCCAAGGTTAATCAACCACAATAATGACACTCAATATGAATCCACACAGGGCATCAAATACTGACTTTACATTCTTGATCAAACCGTGTGGCATCACACAGAAAAGCTCAAGGTACCCTTTCATGTTGACCTTTTTTTGGCTAGCAAGGGGGTCCCCACTCAAAAACCTTTAGAAGGCAGTGTCTCTGCACTCCTACCAGTGCTGCTCTGTCAAAAGAGGCTTTGACAGCACCTCTTCACATAAAGATTAGTTACAGAGCATATCTCTACTAGATGTATTTTTAAAGAGTTACAGACTGTAGCTTTACGTTTGTGTGCGAAGCATAGAAAGTGCAACATGATGGCAGAAGACAGTGGACAGCTACACGACAATTCATACAATGTTAGATCCTGTCTATCTCCAATTATGAATCAAGCAACGGACAAAACAAGCACTGGTGCCAGGACTCAAACCCAGGAAAACAACGTTGTTAATGTATGCCAGTGTTCGAGAACTTCGTTTCCATAGCAGCATATGACCCGACAGATTTAGACATCACAACACAAAAGCAGACACCTGCAGTCATGACCATGTGCCTTCGCTTTCACTGTTCCTTGTGACTTTCTTTGTTCCGTCGTGTTCTTTGTGACTTTCCTTGCTCCATCAAAATGACATTCATCCCTGAAAGATGAATAAAGTGGCATCATTTAGGAACCTTGCAAATTATAGTCAATTTCTGCTCACCGTCAACTGAGTCCCCTAGGTTTTATATGACCAGCCTCGTCAACTAAATCATCCTCTCTCTAACACAGCCTGCCATCAACCGTATCCTGATGGCACATTCACAGACTATAGATTAATTCACTTTCTCATATTACAATGTTTAATTACACAGCCTTCAGAGTAGCGCCATCACAGGCGGAGATTTATGTGTGTTTGTCTGCAGATATGAAGTCTATATAACAGTACACTGTCATATTCATCATCCCAACAGATGAAACTGGGTTTAATTCCTCCCTCTGTTAGGATGTAATTACGGCGGTTTACTGAGATGGAGAATTTTGACAGAAATACAAACTGAAAAACCATATTGCACACACGCACACACGCACATACACACACACACACACACACACACACATCAGACATTCACAAAGATGAGAATTATGCTCTCTATTGTGCTGTATGCATGAAGCTTTTTATGCCAAAAATGTGTGCCCAAAATAAGCCCCTACCTCTCTTGTGCATTCTCATTGGAATACATTCTTCTAATTGTGAATCGGGAAACAGAGATTTGTATCTGGGTAATCCTATTTACTTCACTGCAAATCTTTCTTTTGGGCTATTTTTGGGCAGAAGTGTCAGATTAGAGCAAATAAACAGCTTACGTAAACGGAATAGGTTCTGAACATCTCTCACAAGCGCCCTTAGAATAAATGATGATTGTAGTTATTACTTCTCTTGCTGGTGCCAATCTTTAATGGCCATCTGAACCCTTAGTCGTATTTGAGCGCACTCTTCTGCCGCTCCAGCCTTTTCCTCAGGCTTGGATAATTGATGTAAGTGTTGCCATTGATTGTAGATGAGAGGCTGATGCTTATATGCAGACACAAAGGGGAAGCCAGTGGACTGTAATTGGTTAGGCCACAGAGGGTGGAGAGCTGAGACTGATGGTTGGTGGAGAGAGAGGGGAATGTTTTTTCTTAGTCATTATATGTCTGAGAATGAGCTCTCTGTCTGTCTGTGCTCGTGTATGAAGTTGTGTGAATGGGTCAGCAGGAAAGTCAGTGAATAGAAAGTCATGCTGTATTTCTGACGTATTGTCAAGTGGCTAGGCAACCCCCAGCCGCACACACACGCACACACACGTACGCACACACACACACACACTCACACACTCCACCACCATCAAACTGTCATAGCTTTCGCTTACATTTTTTATGCCTATCACTCACTTGTTCTCTCCATGTCAATCATTTCACATCTGTCTCCGGATGTCTGTCAGTCAGTTACTGTTCTCTTTCCTAACCCTTTCTGATTATTTCACATAAATACTATAGGTGGTCATTTTCTATCCATGTAATGTCCATAGGAATAATATAGGGACACAAAGGTCAATTAAATTAAGAATCAATTTAATCTCTGTAAAATAATGGATGTTTTGTTTAATTATGTTACAGGTTGAAAAAGAACATTTTAATTAAAGATGTACCACTAATGTGTCATTTAAAAAAACTGGTTCTCCAACTTAAATAACCATATAGGCTGTTTGCTTGTACACATAGGAGCATGTCTTGAAATAGTCCCCTGATGGTGGCTTTGCCATCAAAGCAATAATAAATTGACTGCTACAGTTAACCATTATAGATTATTCTAGTAGGATTGTTGTGAAAGAGTCCTTATGAGTTTTAGATGTAACCACAAGGCTTCAGTGAAGTTTAACAGCATGTCTCTTGTGAAGTGATTAATGCCAGTTCCTCTGTCACTGAGGAGCTCATCCATCTAGTGTTGTGGGACATGAGGCAACAGGTGGAGGCATGCACACTTACGTGAGTGCAGGGCAGTGGAAAGAGGGAGTGATGGTGACTTGTTCTTCTTCGAGAGCAGAGAAGGTTGATGAATGTAAGAAAGATATCTCCTGCTATATGCTAACGTGTATATGCACTTGAGATTGGAGCAACTTTACCAGTTCAGTCACACCACTTTCACATTTTCTTCTCATTATAGCACCTTTTCCTCGTAACCTGCAGCTCACTGAAACCCACACGAGTTTAAACATACTCATCCCGTATCAGTGTATTATACACTCTGTGACCTAGCAGGTGGCTGCCTTCCAACTGACACTCAAGAAAAAGCCACTGTAACTGCAGAGATACGATATGTCACAGAAAACTGCCTCTGAAAAGGAAGCTTCAATTTTTAATTTACAGTATTAGAAAAATTTAATAAGACGCACTTGATAGATGATTGATTGATTTATATTGCCAGTGTTCAGTTGTGGCTGTATTAATTTCAAATAATTAATCCGAATCCTGTATATTTCGCAGTTTTTTAGCCCGTCTGAAAATTCACCATTGTCCTTCTGCAACTTTTGGAAATACTTCCTTTACACAGAAATAGAAATGTAGGAGAGCTGACAGGGAGGGTTGAGAGAGCCACTAACTGCAAATGTCACAACTCTCTCACGAGAGCCATTTAATTGATTTGTATTGGAAGGCACTTTTGTAGTATCTGTCTAAAAGGGCAAGAAGAAGTGTGCTATGTATGTGAGTTCAATGTATTAAAATAATAATGAGAGCAAAATAAGTTATTATTGCCATGACACTTTCTCCTAATTTAAATTACATGAGCAGGTTCTAATTTACCACTCTTCGTATTAAGTGTGCATTTTTTTTACTGGACTGAGCAGCGTGTGTGCTCTTATTCTTTTTTTTTGGTTTAAAGATATACTCTCTAACATCAATTTCTGTTTGTTTTCCTAGTGAATTATTAATTACTTACTAGGCAAGTCAGGTATTCTTCTTTGAAGATGGGCTACCCAACCTTGCAGATTCCCTCTAATGATATAAGCAAAGCCTCAAACCTTCAAAGTCCCTTTGAGTCCCAAGACTTTCCATGTGGCTATAACCCAACCATGCCTGTTTATGATGTGATATTAAAACGTTGAGAGAGATGAACATCTCCTTGAAGAGAAGTTTGTTGATGCTTGGTTCAGCAGATTATTCTACCCAAACTCAACCTTTGGATGGACATAAGTCCCACTGTGCAGCCCCGTGTTAGACAAGAGACAGCAGAAGGTGGAGAGGTTGAAGTGAGGACAAAATGAGGTCCTAACATTATAGGCAGTAGAGAACAGCGTATGTGTCTGTGTGTCTGTGTGTGTGTGTGTGTGTGTGTGTGTGTGTGTGTGTGTGTGTGTGTGTGTGTGTGTGTGTGTGTGTGTGTGTGTATAGATGGATGCATATGAGCAGCAATAGTCTTTTCCATCTGGACACAGAGCACCTCCAAGCATGAGCACCAGGACAGTTGGGTGGGGGCACTGAGGTCCCTCCCCTAAACACAGGACATGCAGGCTGGGCAGTCATCTGAGAGACGACCTGTGGAATTGTGGTTCAGACATTCACAGTGTGACGGTGGAAAACAGATGGAGACTCTCAGTGGTTTCTTCCTACACCAAACCACACACATGCACATGTGCAAAAACAAACTGGGCATTTAAACACAAACACACGCACATTTTAATGTCCGTGTCTGTCATCTCGCCACTGAGCAAAATGGCACAGTCGTTACACAGCGAGAGAATTTATTTGCCTCGATTATCTTGTGGCTCCAGAATGGTAGGTTGTACATTCAGCTGAAAATCATCTGGAATTTTTGCTTAGACAAATGTTAGGAAATGACGGATGTGCCTTTATGTGTGGGAGAGTCACAAACAGAAACTCTGAAAGACAGAATTACCACATATATACACACAGCAGATAGCTTGTGAGGCCCCCTAGCTACAGTGTATACCCTAACACACAAGGTCATAATTACTAAAATGTTAATTAATTACAAATCCTGCTCATTTAATGCAATTATAGTTGCTTTATGCCAAAGCCATGGAACACCAAAGCCAATTAATTTGAATAACTGACATGTTTGACTAATAAAGCTAACAAAATGTTCTTACTTAAGTTCAACAGAAGTCAGGAATAGTTTTCTAGATTCAATTTTTCCAATATTTTATTGCCGTTCCTGTAGGGTTGTTTGTCTGATACCTACCAATTACTCACATTGACCTATATCAATCTGGCAATTTGTTGTTTAAAAATATGTCTACACTAATTTATTGTATAGTTAGTTAAGTTTTAAATGAGTTAATAGGTCATAGACGTTGCACAAAAAAAATTAATCGACCAGTTTTTTAGATAAACCTCTACAGTCTAATATAATCCAATGTAGCATCTTAGCCATGAATTCTTCTTTTACAAGTTTTAATACTATATCAAAATGCGTTTCTAAAGTTTAGGCTAAATAATAAAAACGATAACCTTGTAAAAGCATGTAATGAAGCATGTAATATTGCGTCATTTGATAAAATTGTCAGATATTTGTGAAATTATGTAATTATTTAGATCATAGCACGAGGTCTTAAGGCACTATTATTGTCTTTAGTTCACTTTATAAAATTCACATTTACATGCACGAGGGTTAAATGATGTGAGGAACATTAATCAAACAGAGTAATGAGGAGAGTAATGAGTAATACAACAGTACATGACATTTCATAATACAGCATGACTCGTGGGCACACCAACACTAACAAATGCTGCTTTGTCTGTAGCGCCTCCATAGACGGGCGGTGTACATAGGGCTACAATATAAAACACACACCAAACCCATGTGTCAGCATGTTAGCTTGTGCATACAATGAGCGGCACCGTCTGTAGATCATCAAACTGTCCAAATCATCAGTCACATCAGCAGATATGTTGTGTCCCACGTACTTTTTTTAAGAATATTACCCGATAGAAAGAAGTCAGGAAATATGAGTTTACTGTCCTCCTTACTTCCTTATGTTAAAAGATTGCTCTCTTTCTATTATAAATGATGTCAAAATGTATTCCCATACTGAGCCGACCCTCAGTAATGTACAGACAGAGGATCACTAAATCATCTGCATTCATCAAGTGGTTGATTATAGTCCCACCGATTACACATCCTGTTCCACAGTCACTTAGCCGTTTTGACAGATCCTCCGTGTAAACATTAAACAGAAGAGAAGACAGAATGCTTCCTTATCTAACTCCATTACAGGCCTTAAAAGGAATGGACAAACATTTACCCAATATAATATATATAGACTGGGGCATGTACCAAAAAGACAAAATTATAATTAGGGACTTGGGAACCCCCCTTTATTGTAACTTATGAAATAACGTCTCATCATTTACACAATCAAAGGCTTTTAAAACTCATAAAAAGGGTGGAATTGTGCTTTGTTATATAAAATTAAAATCCCCACATGAACTGATGTGCTTCTTATTGTAGACGACAAGAGACTGAACAGCTTTTTGTTCACACCTCTTTGGTCACTTTACTTACAGTATTGCTTACAGAGTCTTGTAAGACAGTTGTTCAAGTCTCATATAAAATGGAAGTGTGTGTGTGTCTCTGGGGAAAGGGAAGCGCACAAGCTTTTTTGTAGCAACAACATTTTCAGCAGTCAGAAAGAAACACGCTTTAGTGCCTGGCATCCACCAGTGGAGTCCTGCAGTGATCAGGATGTGGCCTGAGCAGCTTAAGGTGATGTTCACAAGGCTGCATTAATGTAACAGTAGACGTTTAGACAAGGTGCAGTATCTTACCAACAATCTTAAGGATGCAAGCATTTTTTTGGGCAATTTGAGGCTTTTAAACTATGCAGCAAAAGTGCAAATGCTGTGTATTCCAGACAAAGCTAATGCATCATGCTGAATAGCACTGACCCAACCTATTAATGCAGTTTAGTTTTTCTTTTTAAATCACTAGCAACTCTAAAGTCCATTTACTGAAACGCTCAGCACGGTTTGTCCTGAATTGTTTTTCACTGTGGTGCACTTTTTTCTCATCTTTGCCTGTCACAGATACAGACTGTTACAGATATTGATGTTTGTCTTAGAAACAACTTAGACAGATTGTTCTTAATTTGGAAAAAAATTTTGGCTAACAAATATTTAATCTGTCACCATGTGGGGAGACCTTTAGTTTATGTTTGCAGTCTGCATTTAAAGTGCTCTCTGACGCCATTCACACCGCCAACCCTGTCCTCTGACCTACATGCTACAATTGGGCACATAAGTAATTATTAAGGTAACTCAGAATAACAATGTAAATCTCTACAGCAGAGACAACATAACATTCATAGTTATTCATGAGTAGTTCAGATAAGAGGGATCAGACCGGGGCCCAAGCTATTCTCATTATGTCCTCATTTCAAGGTTTAGGAGCACAACATTAACCGCATGCACCAGCAATACTACTCTATTTGGTCTCTATTTTCTAATTCATGAATGTCCTGAAGCTTGACCAACCATGTGTTTCCGTGTCTCCTAGTGCCATTAAATGACATCAACATAACATGACCTTGCTGTTTGGGGAATCAATGAAGTTTGTCATTAAATAAGTGTTGTTATTACATTTTCAAACTGAATTTTGTACACATGAATGTTTTCATAGATAAACGTATGAATCCCTGAAGACAGTGCCTCTTCTAACCCAGCAACAAATGCACTCAACACCTACTCGCCTCTATGCTGGAAAGGAATGTATTATGAGAAAAGACAGGAGTCTATAATCTTGTATGAATGAATGCTGGTGAGCCAGAAGGGGTTAATAAATATTAAACTGGATATTTAGACTCTAACCAGTGTGGCAGCAAAGTTTTTTTGCGCACTATGCCCCTGTCGATATTGCTCCTTTTATGTATATGTGTCAAGAGAAGGTACTGTATATTGTAGAGATGTGTGGAAACGTGTGATTGCAGGTGTTTATGCATGTGTGATCATGCATGTGTGTTTAGTGTGTCAAACTAGAGTACTAATTATGTGAAAATGTTGCACTTCACACTGAACATAAGCGGTCTGTGTGACTTGGATCCTTCCACTTTTCCTGAACAACACTTCAGAGGCGAAGAAAGCAATCTTAACTGCAACTGTTATCCACCCTTCCAACCTGTCGTCCTTCCCCTTTAAAGCCCCTGCATTAAATCATATAAATATTATCATCATGTCTCTCCTTCACCTCTGTCATTTCAACAGCCCATTCACTCTGGGCGTGTGTGTGTGTGTATATGTGCACGCCAGTGTTTGTAAAACAGCCCTGAATGAATAATATAACTATGCAGGGGTTTAACCCACTCGCATTATCATTCCCTGACTGTTGCTAGAGGATGGAATATTACTGTCACCTTCCACACTCCCAGGACAAGAGAAGGGACATACATAAAAGCAGAGACATCTACGAGGATCTGTCTATCTAATGACCTCACTATACTCCAAGGCAAGCAAACCATCTGTCTTCTATCTATAATCTTTTTCCACAAACGTCTCTGTTTATTTTATGTTACATATTTCAAAAGTTGAAACCTACATAAACTTAATTATAAAAGGATTTTCTTTCTGATAACATCTTTGATACATACAAATTAGGTTTTAGACAAAACTGCAGTAATAAAACTTCTCTATTCAAAATAGTCAATGACCTTAAACACAAATTCTAATTGAACACTGTAACTAAACTGTGTTAGAGCGTGTGTGTGTGTGTGTGTGTGTGTGTGTGTTGTTTTACAGCATTGCTTATTTTTCATTTACAGTTCATTTTGTTTTCAGTTTTAATAAGGCTTTTTATGTTTTATAATCTCTTTGTGAATGTAACACACATCATTTCTTTGTAGTATAATGTGCTCTTTAAATAAAATGTATCTTGCTTTACTCTTATGTTTATTATAAATACATAGATTTTGTATTGATAATGGGCAAAACCCAAAAGTTGACAATCACAGATATATCAACTTTGGTCTTATTCTTCCTTGAATAAGAGGAGACCACGACGAACGTATCATTTGATAAAGCAGTTGTTCTTGACATCTGGTTTTTCCTGGCTGAGTAATAAAATGTCCCCTGGACAAGACACTGAACTGTAAATTATAAGGTATCACCCAGTGCAGACACCCTGTGTGCCCCTTGTAAACATTTATGATAATCACATTCAGATATATACCACAGCTGGGACAGAGTCAAGAGAGATGAGCAGCTGAAATCAATTCTTTATTGATTTTATGGTACTGACTGTGGTTGTCAGAGATGCTGCTTTCTGGCTACAGTTCTAGATTTGAACCCTGTTACCAACCGATCTGAGTTTCTGAAACCTCTGGCATAATATAGTATTTACATAGATGTGGGAATACAAAGGTCAAATTTTACACCCACGTTGGAACCATTTTAACAGCAAAGCCACGTCTACATAAATTGTTTTGTTGTATCATCTAAACTAACAAATAATGAAGCTTTTAAAGCATTTTATGAGTCGGACTCTCCACAACCCCAGGGAATTGCTTCATAATACACAATTTTAAGGAAATTTGTTCTAAAAAAAATGTTTTGGAAAATTATCTAATCTAAATGTTCTCACCAATATTGTTATATTGCTCAAAATTATATTTCATCTTCACCTAACAGTACACTGTGCTTATCACACATTAAAAAACCTAAATCTAGCAATGTAATTATTGTGCCTGAATCTGCTAGCTCCATGTTTATTACTGTGGTCATGATAACATCCTACTCAGCCAACTAGGAGGTGGGGAAGAGTCCTACTATACCAGAGTTAACTCATAACAGCCATTGAACATAGTGATATCATTCAAAGCTGCTATCTGCTCTGAGTCTACATGAGGTTTTTAGGGATCTTTTTATCTAAGTGTTATTTTGACTTTTTATAATAAAGCTATAGCCATAATAAATTTGTTATTTTATTATATATAAAGTGACACTTTATTCAACAGTTTGATGAGCTCATTGGCAATAGGTACTTTCACAAATACATTTGAGTCTAAGTGGAAAGCTATGATATGGTTGGTTTCTTTATCAAATGTTACCATTCCAACCACCATTACAATACAACCCAAACTATATGTGCATATGCCACCTGTTTACAATTTTTTACAGCACCATCTCTTTTACTTTGAAATAATATTGTTCCTCTCCCTCCCTGTGGCTTGTTTTGTGTTTGGCATGTGATAGAAGTTGTCCCATGTTTTATTTCCCACTCTGTAATACAAAATAATAGCATATGATAAATGCACTGCTTAAAGGGTCATAATATGCTTTTTGTGTTCTGAATTTTGTGATGTTGGATACCCACAAAGATGCCCAACGTGAACATGTGTTACATGCTGGCTGGTAGTAAAACGCTACCCTGATTCCCTTTGGCAAATTTGCTTCTTTTATAATATATAATATAATAAAATAAAAAGGCTGGGCAAAGACATGGAACAGAAAATAAAAGGGGGATTTAGATAAATGTGTCTATAAATAAATCAAAACAGATAAATGCACAGAGATAGGTGGCAGGGGGTGAGGGGGGGTCTGGATGTCTGTCCAAATGAACCATTAAGCACTGGGAGGGTTGAGTTGATTAACTATTAAATGGACATTGTTTCACAGCCTGCTGTTGGATTTTCAATCCAATCCAATCCAATCCAACTTTATTTATAAAGCACTTTAAAGCACAGCCAGGTTGTTTCTGAACGACAGTACTGTTCCATCTGTACTCGGGCAGGTGGTGGAATCAGCAGTGGGACAGATCCATACCTGAGATTTTGTTTTGTATTGGTAATTTTATTACCTGGCTCAAGAATGACAATGATTAAAATGACAACAGTTGGCTCATGTGTTACTCTACAATGCAGCACTTATAATTTATGGAGCTGAAGCTCCAAAAATGATACAGTAGAACTGCAGCCGAGTTCAAATCTATCTGAAAATATACTGTTCTCCTACACCTAAGTCATTTAGAGCCTTGTGTGAGGAAGACATAACACAAAACTTATTTTGTTTTATGTTGTAAAACAACTCTTGTGTTTTCTCTGCCGTCATATTTTGAATCAGATTTCAGTACCATCATATATGGCTAAATTTCAGAAGCCAATGTTTCAAATAAAAAACTATATATATTTTGGGTGTGCGTGTGAGTGTCAGTTTATTAGGATGGCATCTATAGATGAATTTATTTGTTTTTGATTTAAAAATGAATGAATGATTTTTCCTATATTTTAAATAATAATACATTAGTAATGGTAGTGATGCAGTAGTCAGCCTGTAAAAACATAACTGGGTATTTGTAAAGAGACTCTTTCATAGGTCAACAAATCGAAATACATTTCATGACCTCAGCGGGCTATCATGCTGTTAAAAGGTAAAGAAGGTGCTATAACAGATGGAGAATAAAACAATGACCCTTCACCAGTAACCCTGAGCATCTGCAATATAGCATAGCATGTAATCTCTGTGCATTTTTGTTTTGTTTTGTGTGTTATCACTTAAAGGTCTGGTAGCTCAATGGGTTAAGCGTCAGACTGGGAAGCAGAAGGTCGTATGTTCGAATCCCAGTCTGACTCCTAGTCCATCCCCTACCAGGTGTGTCTCTGAGCCAGACACCCAGCGCTAGCTCCCT
>JAUMTR010000006.1:9246926-9283693 GCA_032270685.1 Microctenopoma stevenorrisi
AGGTGTGTCTCTGAGCCAGACACCCAGCGCTAGCTCCCTGTAAGTCGCTTTGGATAAAAGCGTCTGCCAAGCAAAGTTAAGTAAAGGGACAATTTATTTAAATCATCAATGCCATATTATGGTATTAAAAAGTTTGAGTTGTCACCACTAAGCAATAGAAGATTATGGCTGCATTTATACACCCTAGTCTTTTAATAGAAGCTCTTCGATGTACACATCATAATATATTTATAATAGTTTAGGCTGATACCAAGATTCTTAAAAACATGATAGTACGGTGTAGCTGTCATCAGTACCAAGGAATGTGATTTCTCAGACAGACTTTATCATAATAACTCTACTGGTCTGACTTTAAACGTGTGTTGTGTGTGCTGCAGGCTCTGTGATTGCCTCTAAGCTATATCTGATAATTAAGATCTCCTAATAGTATTGCCACTATAGCACTATGAGAAAAGGGACGTAGGGCAGAATGAAACAGGCATAAAGCAGACAAATGCACTCGCTCAACTAACCATGTCTGAAGGACTCTTTGGCTCACATTGTTTTGTCTGCAGTAGCAAGAATGCCTTTTATCACTTCATCCCACTTGTGTTGCTAAAATTAAATTAAAACGTTCATACACCCATGCTGTGGTGTCAAAATTGGTGTTGAGAATCTTCGAGAATCTTCAGAGACATTGGTACCAACCCCTAAACTTCTAGTCTAATTATCTCCCTCGATAAATCTCATTGAAAATTACTGTGCGGAAACATCCAGTGAATATTCCACTTCAGCAACAAAATCCATCTCCCCAGAATTCATACACTTATGTAGATAAATGGTAGGGGGGGGGGGCATCAATACCTGCCAGCAAGGACACTCCTCACCTTCTTCTTCATAATCTTTTACACCTAATGTCATCTCCTGAACTAGTCAGAAAATATGTGAAGCTTGCTAAAGTTGCCTGAATATAAATTGTAACTTTCACAGCAATACTTGTAACATTAATCGAGACCTAACCTAATGATGGCACTAGATAAAAGGTCAGATGATCACCAAAGAAGCATGTATGACCACCTAATTTTGTGCAAATCTGCATAGTATATATGGGATCATTTAGGATAAATTGAAGCTCTCACAATCTTTCGCATATAGAGATGTATATACAGATAAATTAAGTCTCTACTTCTATTTCTAATAAATAATTATAATAGAGCAGCGAGATTTTGTGGTTTAGTGCCCTACCAGAACAGGGTGAGCATGTTGGATGCATGCCATCTCTAGTTTGACAAATACACTCAGAATCCTGCAGTTTGTAATGAATTAATAAGCCATTAATATTGACCATGTGTCGAAGGGCTTTTGATGGGGAGATTCTGACCAGTGTATGCAAACGATAAACAGTCCTCGACCAGCAAGCTGAGGAGATTGTTGGGTTGGCTGTTGACTCACAGAAGCAGCTTACTGTTGACCTTTCCACATTGGATGAGAAGTTGTGTAACACTGAAGGAATACTGAGTAGCAGGGCTTTATGAAACATTTGCTGTCTCTGGAGTCTATTGAGTGTTAAGTTATAAAGATGAATCAATTTAAATTTGTTATTTTGGGAATAATATGATTGATTGGTTCCATCTGAAGCAGTGAAACACATACCCTTATGCACTGAACTTTCAGTTAAGTCTTATAGTTAGAGGTCAGTTCGCCCACTTCAGTTGAGCATGTAGCTAGATCATTTCTGTTTTTTTTAAACCACAGAAAATTTATATCTTAAAAAACTCAACAACAATTTGTCTTTTTGGAAACAGCACCCTACAGTATCATTGCTCCAGGTGATCGACAGATGTCACTTTGATCATAGTTTTAGATTTTATTACCCCATGCTGTATCGAGGCGATGGTAAAATCTCAGTAGCTGTATCTCAAAGTAAAATAAAACAAAAGCTCTGCAGCAATACATAAACTACCATTAGTGTGTATGTCTTTATGTATATACTGTGTTCTTGGGGAGAGAGTGTAAAACTGCAACTAAAGCACTTGTGGTGTAGATTACTTAGCTTTCAGGGAACTGCTTATGGTTTGAATGCTCTGTAATCCCAGAATCTTGATACTCTGTCAACTGGGCAGTTTTGTCAGCATGTCTGACCTTTAATTTTCACCTACTGCTGCATAGTCTGTCTTTCAGGACCATAAATTAGTTCACTGGTCCTTGAGAGCTTATGAGATAAAAAATCTTGGAGCAGCTAACCTGTGTCCCAGTTCAGACAGAAAATGACAGACCAAAGGTCACAAGAACAAAATATGTTTAATTGCACATTCGAAGCATGCAGAGCTAAAAGTGACTGCTTGAAGCAGTGGCTTCACTTTCCACACGCACCTTTATCCTAGAGGAAATCAAGAGAGCTGAATGCTGAAGCTACAGCATAGTGTTGGATGTGGTAAATAAAAAACTACCAGGTTATTCACCAGCACTAAGCCGTAGAACACGAAGATGAACAATTCAGCATGCTGCTTGCTCAGCAATAACGTGAGCATGCCTTTCAATTCAATCATCACCTGCATCTCATTGTAACTTAGAACAACACAAATGTAAGTATGCGCTGTCATTCTTGTTATTCTTTTTCTCATTAGAGCTTAAAACTTGTCACCACTTTTTCACACAGAACCTTTTAAAGCTATTTTTATGGCTCTTGACCCTGCCTTGCTGCCTGAATAATATCCCATTAAATGCGGTGACAGTTGAACTAAATCACGACCTGGCTTTAACTAAGCCATTGACAAGGAACAAGGCAAGTCCTTGCGATTTTCTGGGGCCAGATGGCAGCTGATGGAGTGTGAAGCACTTAAGAAGCTAAACATGTTCCCATTTACCTTTTACAGTAATTCAAAGGGGTCTGTTTGAGAGCCTTTCACACATACTCTGTTAGACGTTCACTGGTTGCAGGAGCTTTATGGAAGAGAAAGGTTAAATGGAGAAATATTGTGTTTACACCATTTTGTAAAAAGCTCATTTAGCCATCATATTGTATGGCTAAGGTTACCTCAGCCATATTATGAATTTTGATTTGAATTATATATGGTGTCCTATTTTGTTAATACTTACTTTGTGTAGAAATAGAAAGATATAGAAACAAAAATTCACTATATCAGTGCTGCTCTTTGGCAAGCCTGCTCAACCCTCTATATCTAGGCTCATTATCAGTTTATATAGGACTCAAATATAAGCAACAACAACAAACAGACATTAGAAAACTCAAACACTGCTGCCTCTAGTGAGAGAAAGCAATCTTCAATGGGCTGGCACCTCTCATCACACTCAATGTTGTTTTTACCTACAGTATCTGACAACCACAAGACAGGTGCACAGCCTCTGAAAGATTCGGGGAGCTCCGAGCTAGACAGGAGTCCTAGAACATGCCAGAGATTATACATAATTGTTGCTTTAGGACCCAAAGGTAATTTCGAGCAGTACCCATCTGTGTGTTAAAGTGTAGTCTCTCTACACACTATCGTGTCTTTTCTGTCATCACTACAGTATCATGGCAATCAGATGGGATTCCATAAACAGTCTACTTTATACTTTTAACTTTATTAGCAAGCTCCCAGCGCTCCATCATATATATGCACTCGCCAGTGGAGCATGGCTCTCAGTATTCCAGCAAAGGGAGAAAAGTTGTTAAGAGACTTTGCTATCTCGCTCTTCCATGCATACACACACTCCTTCATATACTGGTTATTGGTCAATAGGTAAAGGAAAAAATCCCTTTGTTTATCAGTATATTCTAACTGCATTTGGCATGTATTTGTTAATTGAGTTAAAAGTTAAACAAAAAAAAACAACAAAAGAATCTTAAAACAGACATGTTGTTTATAGTAATACAGAAAACAATTATGTATTTTTTATGATATGACAATTCAAATAAATTATATAATATTTTAATTGTTACATCATATAATATGCAATATACAATAATATTGTTATGATGGGACAAATTCTCTTTGATGGTTTTACCTGTTTTGTTGAACGTTTGAATATGTTTTCTCTGTTGATTAGGCTGCACTCCCTTTTTGTTCACCTCACTTTTCTTCTTTGTGCTATTGTAATTTGTTCTTGTAAATTGCTTGCCTCTAAAACAATAAATGGCCAAACCTGCCTGATTACGTCAGGGTTAGGTTGTTTTCCTTACCTCCTGGGATGTAAACAAAACCTTCTCTTTTTTAAAGAAAACACTCTGACACAAAGTACTAAATCAACAAACTATTGATCTACATTTGCTATAGACGTGTTAACGCTCTTTTACGTTTACTCACTTTGTGTTTTTATTTTAAATGTATAAAACTGACAGTAACCTTTTTAGGCGGCCTGGTAGCTCAATGGGTTAGGCGTCAGACTGGGATGCAGAAGGTTGTGGCTTCAAACCCCATCTGACTCCTAATCCATCCCCTACCAGGTGTGTCTCTGAGCCAGACACTAGCTCCTTGTAAGTCGCTTTGGATAAAAGCGTCTGCCAAGCAAAGTAAAGTAAACAGAAAACATGGTTTATTGTGGGAGAGCTGGAGGTATGAGGTATCTCCCAAGTAAAGAGTTCAACTCTTTATTTTTCTTATTATTATTAATGTGCCCTAAACGTTTGCCGGTCAAATAGTCCTTCACGCTTTTCCGAAAATTGGAACTGGCGAAGAAACTGGGGTGTTATACATATATGCTGTCAATAGATGGGGCCGATGCTCTACCCCCTGACCAGATATTAAAGCCACGCCCCTTCATGCCGGATTGGCTGTCGTCAAATTCGCAATGCGATGCTCTAACAAATATATTCTTTACCTTGAGATCACCATTACAACTTAATAATCAACATAAACATAGTGACCTGGTAGCTCAATGGGTTAAGCATCAGACTGGAATGTAAAAGGTCGCAGGTTCGAATCCCGTCTGATTCCTAATCTATCACCTACCAGGCGTGTCCCTTAGCCTGACACCCGGTGCTAGCTCCTTCTAAGTCACTTTGGATAAAAGCATCTGCCAAGCAAAGTAAACAGTGCAACTTACAAAGAAAATGAATGAATGAAAATGATAATTCCAGACTGAAAAGCTTCACGCAAGATGATACAGTTTTGTGTTGATTCTTTCTGTCAAATCTCATATTTCTTTGATGCTCCAGTGTAAAATAGTGTGGTAGAGAGTAACAACAACACTCATTTAAAATAACGTACTCAGGCACATACATTGAATAAAATTAATATGAATAAGCTGAACCAGTGATGGTTTGGTTAAGTTATTTTAAAGGGGTTAAATATAGTTTCGTAGTCTTATTTTCACTCTTGTATTTTTAAAACAATGTACTTTTACATACATTATTCCTTTCATAAAAGTAGTAGTAGCAGAAATATTTCTGATGTAATTTCTGTACAAAATGTGATTTCAGAAAGCCTGACATGTTACACAACTGTATCATGCAAGAAAAAATATGTAGGGTCTGAAGACTCTTCCTCTATACCCAAAAAGAAAAACTCTCTCCATATGAGAAGGCTTTTGATTGAAGTAAATGAAAGATAATGTGGCTTGTAATTGGGGTTAGACAAAGGTTTTGACATAAATGGTCTTGTCACAGCCCTAATATCTTCATGTCATGGCTGATTATTAATAGGTGGTGGTAATTTAAGTCAGAACACTTATCAGCAGATTCTATTTCACTGCTTTGATACAGATTATATGATAATACCCACACTGCTTTTGTGCAAGTAAATTAGGTTTTGTGATGAGCACATGTATTTATGGGCATACTGGGAGTTGTTCATTTTTATGGTTTTAATTTATGTTGTCTAGTTTGGTTTGGTATATTTTTAAATGTGGAGGATGAAAAAGCATACATACATCTGGAAAGAAATTACATTTTGTTCTTGTAGCTCAATATTGTGTTTTGACAAAGAAAACGTGTGAACATGCATGTTGGTTCAAGCTTGTTAGGAAGCAGCATCTCTCACCTCAAGTCATCCTGTGAAAGGTAGTAGGAGAGAGCTAGTGGGAGAGAGAGAGAGAGAGAGAGTGTGTGTTTGTCGTGCATTTTCAGCGCAAGCGTACCCTACCTGCCATCACGAAGCTGATGCCATGCTTTTCTTCAACATTACCTCAACATGGTCTCTCATGAATCTGAAATTTATGTATTTCCAACTTTTAAAGAAAGTTCTCAACAGTCAAACAAGTCACACACCGTTATATGAGAGATAGAAGTATTTAAGTAAAGTGGAGTACTTTTCAGTCCATTTAAGTCCATTTAAACACAATCTTTTAATTGTGCTTTCTCACACTTCTCTTCCACCTTGACACTTGGATTTTTTCCTTTCAAAAATAGGCTTTTACATCAGCATCACCCCCCTCTACATTGTGATTTGTTGACAGATGTGACAAAAATAACAACCAATTATTAGGAGATGAAACACATGAAGTGGGTGACTGTCTGATCCTTTTTCTCAGCTTATCAAAACACAGCTGTATTAACGCCTTCTGATTTATTGTTATTGATGGAGACATTACTGAGAGCATGGCATTTCTACTGTGATATAATCTTTCACTATGCATCTAATTTGTGACAGGAATTGTGTCTGCTCAGTGCTCTCCTGTCCTCTACCTTAACAACCCTGTCAAGGTATCTTAGCAACATGTCAAGCCTTAATCAGCAGGTACTTTGTAGGTGTGGACTGAGCAGCCCCCAGACAGTGGGTTGAACTGATTGTTAGGTTCTTTTAAATGTTCTTTTGCTCATTATTTTTTAATATTTTTAATTGAATTCTCACAAAAACGGCCAAACTCACTGTAAGTGTGTGGCTACGTGTTAAGTTTTAGGGCTCTCTTCATCCCATATGTGTCTCAAAAGAAGATCTGTGGAGCAGAATGCTAAACTGAAAACCATATGCAAATAAATGGCAGAAAAGAGTTGGGCCAGTTTCCTGTGTGCTTGCAGACACACTGAATGAATGCAGAAGCAGACAGTGATCACAGTGTTAGAGAGCTAACACTGTGATTACTCTTCTTCCATCTCTACCCCAAAGCAGTCTTACATTAAATTCAGCCTCCACCCATTTCCTGAATCCATTATCAGTTTTACTCTATTCATCTTCTCCACACCCTGTGGTTGCAGGATGAAGCAGTTCCTGTTTCAAACTCTGGTGGGTGCTCTGAAACCTTGGATCTTCCAGTTTAAAGGTGAGCTGCAGTACAGCTAACCAAGCCAGTCCTCAAATGTGTAATCATTTTGGGCACCTGATGCGAGCAAGTGAACAAATATATCTAAGTGTGCTGGCGTGTGATTATTTTTATTACTCGTTTCTGTAATGTGTATTTGCCCTTGTTTTCTGGTGTTTTGAGCCATCTGTCACTGGTCACTGTCACACAGCACATATCATACTGGCCGTAAATAAAGACACACAAAATAATGACTTTTTTAGATTCTACAGTTTGTCTTATCAGTGTAAAAGCTGGCAGCAGAGGATACATCACACCTCTTTCAGATGGATAAATAAAAAAAGCTCATCCAGTACATCTGTTTGTTGTAGTTGTTGTGTCAGAACTTAACTATCTTCTGTTTAGTATATTACAGTACAGTTTCTCTGTGATTATTGTAGTGCTTAATCAATTTCTATGAAATCCACTCATCGTTACTGGTGATGTCTTTCGACCAGGCTTGTTCCATCTCATAGGACCTCTTTAGTATTCCCCTCCTCATTTTATGTTTTTGATAAGGTACATTGCCATTCAGGGGTCTTGTCTCAAGGGCTTGTTTCAACACACAAATTTATTGGGTTGTAGGAGGAAAAACAACATAATGATATTTAGAATATGAATTTAAATAAAGATGGAACAAGCCAATTAAAGATGTGGTGTGTCTCAGTAGTCATGCCTAAGTGGCTCTGACTGAGCAGAAAAGAAAATGGGGGAAAGAATTGCATGTTTTTCAGCCAGTCGTGGGTCTGATATAGTACAGCACTGTAATCCCTAATGCTTCTTTAAGTATGTATCACAGAATACTGTAGCTAACCTGCTTTATTATGCTCAAAGGCGAGGTCGTTTTGAAACAAATAAAGAATTACACTTTCTATGTGTCATCCCAAAGTTGTAGAAGAATGGTGAACATGTGAAGCCCTGCACTGCAACAACACTTGCTGCTACATCCTTAGTCAATTAATTAATCACAGTTTCATGCGATAATAAACAATAAATAAGTTTTATGCCAATGCTCTGTCTGCATACTGTGGTACAGTGTATGTAATTGTACAGTTGCGATACTGCAGCTTTTATTATTGTGTGTGTTTATGCATGCAGTGTGTGTTCGCGCGCGCGTGTGTGTGTGTGTGTGTGAGATTCAATGGGCATGTGTGAGGGCAGGTTACTTGTGTCCCCTCTGGCTACTTTAACCAGAAAAGCTTCCAGCTTATTAGTGTCAGATAAAAGAAGGAGAGAAGATAGAATGGAGCTCACCAAATAGAAACCAGGTGAGAGATAGAGGTGTGGGTGGATGTCATTTTCATTTTCAGCTCTTACATATTCAGCAGGAAGAGTAGGGAAGTACTGGAGTGGTGTACTCTTCATGGTGTGAATAATGAAATAAAATGAGGGTATAGGTGACAATAGGTAACGTGGGGAGAAGGGCCCGCAGTAAGGTGAACTAATCCATTTAAACTATGCCAGGTTAGTTGGATGTATTTATTATTACAGTGAGCATATCCCTGATTTATACAAAAAAAGAGCAAGTTCGTAAATAAAGAGAAATAGACACAGAGCACTGACAGAGAAAGATGGATGGTGGTTGAAGAGAGACATTGAGAGCATAGTAACAGAGCAGGTATAAACAGAAAGGCTGCATGAATAGAGAGATAGTGGTGAAGACAGGCAGAAAGAGAGCTAGAATCCACCTACCTGCTATTGGCTTCTTTCCTTTTTCCTGCCCCTCCTGCTCAACCTCAGGCCCATTAAATTCACTTTAACGTTTGCTACATCTGTAATGTGGCATCTCAGCACCCCTTCTACTCTCCCCTGGGACACTGGGATAATCTCTGTTAAGCCTTCAGGAGAGAGGGATTTTATCCCTCCACTGACAGATAGAGAGGGACAGAAAGAGGGAGAGGGGGAAAGAGCTGGCTACTGGAGGATAACGACATAGATAATGAGTTAGCTGTCAAAAGATTTTTTCTTTTCCTTCCTCTCATCCCAGTTCCTTTCCCAGCTGTTTAATCATTTGAGAGTTACTTTTGTACTTGTTTAATATTGTATTAAATTGACTGGATCTTATAGAAACCATACAGTGATAGCCTACTGTGTGTAGGCATTGACACATTGACACATTTACTGTTGTCTGCATACAATTTAATCCAGTGAAAAAGAAGTACATACAAACTTTTTTTTAACAAGTGGCTTGTGTCAGCCTACAAGCACATATACATTTTACTATATAACATGTTTAATCTGAACAAAAAAATTTAAATATGTCGTGAATGCGCTCGCGTGGTTTAATGCTAATACTAGTACAGTCCCTAATATCATTGATGTGATAGCTACTAATTCTAAGACCCAGAATATCTCATAATGATTCAATTAGCCATTTGATTTTAGTGTTTCTAAAATCAGAAAGGTGTATAAGAAAAAACAGGTCTCATAAAATGTGCATCAAAGGGTAAGTTTTAAAATGTTCACTCTCTAATTTTCCACAGCTGAATGTCGGGTGACGTATTTCCTGTTCCTTTGGGGCACAAACATCTTTACCATAGACCTATGCTATAGACCTATTTGCCCACAACCCATGGACCAAGGTTACAGCTCCAGAACAGGAAATTTAACCTGAAACTAACAACGGCTCTTGACTTTTGTTTACAGTCAGTCGGAGGAGCAATTCTTTTCTCATTGAGAAAGCTAGTTCAGAAGCTAAATACTGACCAGTTCTACAGAAGAACGCCACAGGACTAGATTCAAGATTGTGGACCTCACCAGCTGGACATTAACATTAAATTGCCAGAGAACAGGAACTGTGCAGCAGCACCAGGCTGCTGATAAGCATGCAGGCACTGGTGACGAAGAGGGCCGGCGTCCTCACCAGGGTCCCACAGGAGACCAGGGGCCGTTGAGGCAGCAGCAATTCATTCCTGAATAAACCCCTCCTTGGAACAGAAAACGTAGAAGAGTTGTCCTGTGGTCTGATAAGAACAAGGAGAACTTATTTGGTGAAGATGGTGTCAAGCGTTTGTGGCGGCAATCAGGTGAGGAGTACAAAGACTTGCCTACAGTCAAGCATGGTGATGGAAGGGTCATGGTTTGGGGCTGCATGAGGGCTGCTGGCACTGGGGAGCTACAGTTCATTGAGGGAACCATGAATGCCAACATGTACTGTGACATACTGAAGCAGAGCATTATTCTCTCCCTTCAGAAACTGGGGTGCAGGTAGTATTCCAACATGATATAACGACTCCAAACATACCTCCAAGACAGCCACTGCCACAGTGTGAGGTCTCTAACATCCACCAGCTCTGTGACGTTGTCATGGAGGAGGGGAAGAGGTTCCCAGTGGCAATCTGTGAAGTTCCAGTAAACTCCAGGACCAAGAGCGTTAGGACAGCGCTGAAAAAAAATATGGTGGCCACAAAAAACTATCTTGACCCTTTGGACATAATGTTGACATTTTTTAAAGGGGTTCACTCCTCCACATTAATGTCTGTGATTTGAGTTATTTTGAGGGAACAGCAAATTCAAACTTTTTGTAAGACAAACAAACAGACAGAAACAAACTCTCGAGTCTAGTTACAGATAGGGTATGAACAGTTCACAAGTAAGGAGGGTCTCAACCAGAAGAGTATGAGGTACAGCAATAACGGTTATGAAAATAACTTGTCGCGGTGTAACTGGACCTTTCCCACCTCAGCTAATGAGCATCACGCTGCAAACAAAAAAGGAATACCTCAGAGGATACTGTTGAAAATGTCAAGATAATAGCAGAATTAACTTAGTGTATACGTGGCAGTATACTTTGGTATGTATACTATGTACTGTGTGTATACTGTATATAAGAAAGACAATTTTCATACCAAACACTGTGGTTATTGATTTTAGGGGTTCCCATACATTTCAATCTTAAATGGTGTGTTTTTCATTAATCTTTAACTCGCGATATTCAAAGCTGCTGTTGTATGTTTGTGTAGGAATCAATCATGTTCAGTTCTACCAACATATTGTATATTCTGTCTCCTGCTGTGATGTGAAAAGGTTGTACTTTAGTACCTCTACTTCAGTAGAAAAGTACTGAGTATATTTCTGAGCAAGTAATTGCACTTAGCTGAAGTACTCAGTATTGAGTAATCAGAGTTCCTGTACATTATACCTTTTTTTCTAAAAATATCCATATATAAAATTTTCTCTTCTATTTTAATGCTGCTTTTTGTCACTTATAAAAGCAAATCAGTTTGAGAATAAGCATTTATGCCAAATTTGGGAGATGTGAACTCACCCGTTGTGAGTGTAACGAGAAAAATGAGAAAACACAAAAAAAAATGAGTGAGACAAGTATGTTTTGCATGAGACCTTGTGCTGTTGTTGTACAAGAGCTATGACTTCAATGTGCATATTTCTTTGAAAGGAAGAGCATGGCCAGGTCAATGTCCGGTCAACACACAGCTGTTTGATGGTGACAAGCTCAACAAAGACATAACTCTACTCACTAGTAGTAAACTAGTGAGTAGTGTCAGCGGTAAGACCCAGCAGACACATTCAATGCCAGCAAAACAGACATTCTGGGACAAGAGCCCTGCTGCAGTGGCCAAACAAGCAACTGACAGGAAAAAATGGACGATAATACCAGCAAGAATAGGAGTCTGTATGACAGGTGGAAGTGTATAGAGTCCAATTATAAAAACATGTGCAGGGAGCAACAAGCATGGGACACACACATTTTGTTCATCCCGTATCTCTGGGTTTATGAGAATTGTTGTCAGATAAAGATCAGGAAAATGTAACAGAACAGGGACTTTCAGTTTGTCAGAACTGTGCTGCAAAGTACATTTATCCATCAGGGACACTGGCAGGGAAAGATGTGGGTCCTAACAAAGGATCAGTTGCTTCGCTCTATACAGGGCAGAAATTCCTGATCGATGGACCGGTTTTAACTTGCTTACTTATTTTCTTTTACGTGATAACAGATTGCACCCCTTCCACAACTTTTTGATTTACTGAAAGCTTTCAGTTCTTCCAGACAAAAAGCAAATCAGCAAACACAGTGCACACAGTGAAAAAAATGTATATCTGAGGAAAGCCACCTTTCCGAGGATGCAAGGAAAAATACGGGTTGTGTGCTCCCTGAAATGTTTTCATGTGTCCTCTCTTTTTATGTATCTTTTTATCTGGACCAGAACAGATAGCACTGCTCGTATGGCATGGGCATATGCCATTCAAAAAGCTTTCTATTTTTGCAAATATTGAGAAGACGGCACAAATGTATCAGTAAGTTGTCTTAGTTTAACCGGAACATCTGTATTGATGATGGAGGACTTCTCTTAGAATATCATGAATTCACGAGATTTGTCGGGCTTTAAAAGCTGCTCAAATGGTCTGGTTGGTCAAAACAGTCAGTTCAACCTACAGGAGATGAAAACGCGACTTTATTAGAATTCACAACAACCAGCGAGTGTAAGATAGAATTTCTCCGACCTCATTTAGGTGCAGCGTTTTCCATTAGTCAAGTGTTGTTGCTGCTTGCTTAACCAAGGGGAAAATGGGTTTTTAAGACGGCCACTTCTGAATATGCTCACTGTGTGATTGTGTGTGTGACCGTGTTCACACTTATGTGTGTGCACATACTGTACCTCTCTTAGGTGACTACAGTGTGAACTTGAGTAGAGGTGTACGTGCTGGATGACAGTGCACGGAGCACTGGGGCTTTGTCTAATGGATTTCATGCTGGCAGTGGAGTTCAGCAGAAGTATTTGACAGTCATCAGATTCTCAGCTGAGGCTACAAATCTAGTTCTTGCTATTAAAGAATGAAAAACTTTAAATGCATCATTTGTAGGGGTACATATGTCATAGTTGTGTTAAAAAAAAGACAAATTGGGCCCATGTGCAGACAAAATAGGTAGATAGTCGAACAAATGTAGACTTAATAAGCAAAACTGTCTTTCGCATTCTAAGTAATAGTCCTCAAAAAAGAGACAAAACAAAGTCCTTAAATTACGTCCCTTACCAGTTTTTTTATTTTAGCTTTATTTAACCAATTTAGTCCCACTGAGATAAGATATGGTAGCAGAGTGGTTAAGGCAGAGGGTTGGAAAGCTCACTGCTCCACCCATGGGGGGATGGGTTAAATGCAGAAGAACACATTTCACTGCAGGTTGTACACTGTATAATGATGTATGTGACGAATAAAATTTGTATTTGTATATGCTCCTTTAAGGTCAAATAATCATGAATTAAAAATCCTAGATATTTAAAGTACACACCAACTATATTCGTGGTCCATTTATAGTTAAGATTTTCTCATTCAGGGCAGTTCTCACCATTTTTGAAGCAGTAAAAAGCATACATTTTCTATAATATAAAACAAGTTGCAGATGTTGTTCAAGTTGTTCTTGCACTTGCAAATGCCAGTAGTAAAACTGAAAGGCCTCAGCAGGAGTGGATGCTGCAAACAAAATCCAGATAGATAAACAGGGAAAATAGGCAATGAATGACTGGGACGATGTTACATGAAACTCGACAAACAGGAAACATCAAGAAGGCAGCCAGGGGGCTAAGGCACAGCAGGACACACTGGAGACAGGAGGACAGAAGCTTTGGACGGGCTAGAACAAAGAACCTCAGAGAAGAAATGTAAGCACAGGAGAGGCGGGAAACCACGAGCACTGAGAGGAGCAATGATCACTGAATGAGAAAATACATTTGTAGATTTTAATTCGCCACTAATCCTCCTTGGAGCTTCATCCTCAAACTATGCCCCAGTCATGGAAGACCATGTTCCCGCAACAGTCACCAGAACATTGGTCTAGGTCCTGAAAGGGGAATGTTCAGAGACATCTGTTGGAAGAATGCAGGAAATGGGAGGAATCAAAAGAGCAGGTTGGACATAGACAATAAGGAAATGTGATAACATACTGTTTCAAGGTGGATTGAGTCAATGACATGTACATAGTGTGTAGGAGAAAGCCTTATATTGAAGTGATAACCATATTCTGATCTGTGACTAGATGTAGGGAAACTCAGTCTTTGCAGACTGTCTTTTATGTGATTTTGCATCAACATCATAGACACAGGCACATATGATCATTCTCTTCACAAAGTTAGTATATCAGCTTTTCAAGGCAAGACTATCAAATACCTGACAGCAGTCAGGACACACATCATGGCACCATAGACTACTCTACAAGGCCAACAATAAAACAATAATGAGGAGTGTACTGCATAAACATATACAACATGTAGTGTTTGTTGCTGAATATGCACAGTAACAAACTGGAACAGAGGATCACAGCAAGAATGAGACAAGGAAACGACTGTCAAGAGGGACCAACCCACTAACACAAACTTACACACCGTTCAAGATGAGTATCATTTTGAATTTTAGTCTCAATGGAACAATTAGAGTGTAAAGGAAGGCTGAGTTCCTGTCAGCACATCTTCACTGAAGATTAATTAATTCTGCCATAGTCTGCAAAGATTGCAGCATAGAAATGAGGATGGGGTGTAAATTCTAGAAAGTTGATTTTGTTCATTTGGAAAAAAATAAAGAAGAAGGAGGAAGGTGCATTTCAAGACTTTTAGCTGACTGCAGGTTTCCTTAACCTTATAGACAGTACTTTTGCATAATGACTGTGAGAAGAATAGACCTTGTGATCAATGATTTTCAAACTGTCCAGTGAATAATGGACGTGTTTACCATTCAGAGGGTTGGGGAATGGCTGCAATCACAGCATTGTAAGAAAGTGAAAGATGTACCCTTAAGCCCCCTCCTCGGTTCAGAGGTGGTTCTTCCTTTTTTACGTAAATAGCCTCCTTGACTCCTCTCTCAAACCGGCATTTCTCACTGTTCAGGATGTGCACTTATTCTCTCTCTGAAGAAGTGACATGACTTTTGTCATGTATTTAGTTTCTGCTTTTTTTATCGTGTTTATTCAGCTCTTTTTCTGAAGCTGTTAAAATATGTTGGTTTTTTTGTTCATCACCTGCCTTGTTTCAGTATCTGTCTCTGTGGTTCTCTTGTTTACTCCCACTTACTTGGTCACGCCTCTTCGTGAGCCCCAGATTATCCCCACCTGTCACCCTCTCCGATCACTTGCAGCTGTTTCCTCTCACATCTTTAGTTTCTGCCTTCTTATATTCTCCCCTCTATCAGCCTCTCTTCGTTGGGGTATCTGTTAGGACCACCTGTGTCTTCAGCCCTGTGTTTTTGTGTTCTCCCACTTGACTCTCCTGAATTTTCAGATTTATAACTTTGCTCTCCTGTTTGTGGACTCTGCTTGTGGCAGTTTTTTGTTGTTGTCATGTAGCACTTTTCTGTTTGTTTTCTTGTACTGACCTTTTGCTCCTATTTTCTCCTGTCATACTCCCCTGCTATACTCACCAATTGTGTTTTGTTCCTTATCTCCTCATGTTAAGTTTTAGTCTCTAGTCTTGTATTCTTCTGTGACCCTCTCATTGTGTGTGTCCTTTATTTTCCTCTTGTAGTGCTCTCTCTTGTCTGCATCATCTCAATCGGTTTTCACATGTTGTTTCTTTCTGCTTGTGTTCTGCTCTTTAACTCCCATGTCTTCCCAGTGTTTATGTGTTTGTATTTAGTTTTTTTGTAATAGGCTCTCTTCTCACTCTTACTAAATCAGTCAATATTTATTAGCTTTGATTGTGTTATCCCTTTCCCGTTTTAATCTCCGTTAGGAGTGATTCTTAGTTGGTCTGTACCTTCTGTGGTTCTGGTGCTGGTATTCTTTTATTAAACATTCTTTATCTGATTCTCGTGTGTGTTTCTGAGTGCTATTTGGGTCCAGCTTGACCAAGGGCATGACAGAATGACCAGTATCCCGTCAATGTAAAGAGACTGCAGAGTCCTGGCATGGTTTCCCCAATGTGTAATTCACAATCCTCCTGGAACGTAACTTAATAAACTATATTACTCTGTGCTGGGGGACCTGATCCTTGGGATAGACCAGCATTTGGTGTAGCAAGTTTTGAGCTTTGAAAGCCACTGAGGCCTATTGTTTGAGAAAATGCATCTCAGCTGTTCCAAAACTCTTGACACATACGGGATTACCAAAGGTTTTTGCTTAGACAGCAAGTGTCCTTCCTCTCTCCTGATTCGCTTAGAGCCTTGTTTAGGTTTCTTCCCTGCATTGAAAAAATTCCAGCTGGGGTAACCGCATTTACTCAGTGTCTTTTTGGTACAGTTTTCTTCTGCTTCTTTGGCCGCTGAGTCTGTGGGGATGGTGTTTACCCTGTGTTGTATAGTCCTGATGACACCTAGTTTGTCAGTTAGTCAAACCTTTTCACCCAGGTCTCATCCACGTACCTGAACCAATGCCTCAATAGAAAGAAAGTGTTAGGGGGTTTAAGCTAAATGGACCCAAGAGCACTAAAAAACACAAACAAGGGAACTAAATTTAGAGGTTTTAATAAATAAACATAAGCACGGAGAACCAACTAAAAATCACTCCAGATGGAGGCCAGAAACACACACACACAAATACTGAAGATTAAACTAAACTAACAACCAACCAAATAATCGGGCAAAACTAACACTGACAGATGCACGAGTGGAGATAAACAGATCACTTCCAAGGGAGGAAAACACCGGAGCAGAACCGGGAAGGAAATAAAACAGGTAATTAACCAGGCGGAAAAGCAAACTACTAACAGAAAAAACTAAACTGCCCATTTAAGGTGCAAGACAGGAACTTAAATGAATCAAACCATTTACTCACATGACTAAAGAACCGATAATTCACATGAAACAGAACAGGAAAAGAACGAGTGAGAAAAGAAACATGCGAACCAGCACGGGAGACAAGAAACACGTGGATCAAGAGAGAGCATGCGGAAGTGTAACTTACCATAAGTGTGCTAAAATAAGATGGAGCAGATCCATTGAGTCCTGTAGGCGAGCATCAAGGATTTAAACTCGATGCGAGCAGCTACTGGGAGCCAGTGAAGAGAGGTGATGAAAGGTGTGACAGGACTGGAGGTTGTGGCAACATGCTCATTCAGGCTCACCTTTTAATCTACCCAAACCCCAATGCTTCTGGTACTTTACTTTGTAGGTGCTAGGTTAAGTGAGCCAATTTGGATTTAAATGTTTTGCTGAGGGGAATTGCTGCCTGGAAAAATCAAAATCTCAGTTTTTGATAAATTCAATTGGAGGTGTCACTCAGACATCCAAGCTGATATATATGCGAGACAGGCCGAAATTTTTGTTGATACAGTGGTATCATCTGGTGGAAAGGGCAGATAGAGCTGAGTGTCATCAGCATAGGAGTGGTATGAAAAGCCATGGGATTGAATGATGCTACAGAGAGAAGGTAGTGTATAATGAAAAGAGAAGAGGCCCAAGGACAGAGCCCTGTGGGACCCCTGTGGTTACCTTAGAGAGTGTGGATGTCTCACCTTCCCACGAAGCCTGGAAAGACATATCTTGAAGATAGGAGGAGAACCAGTTCAGTGCGTTTCCTGTAATTCCTAAGTCTGACAATGTAGAAAGAAGAATCTGGTGATTGACTGTGTCAAAGGCAGCAGAGGTCCAGAAGGATGAGGACAAATGAACTATGGGCAGCTCTTGCAGCAAAAAGGTCATTCACCATTGTCAGGAGGAAGGTTTCAGTTGAATGTCCTTTGCTGAAACCAGACTGAAAAGGGTAAAGTAAATCATGCTCGTGGAGAAATGAAGAAAGTTGAGCTAGAACGGCTCTTTCTAGTATTTTGGAGAGAAATTAAAGATTGGAGACTGGGTGGTAGCTGTCCATCAAAGAAGGGTTGAGTGTGGGTTTTTTGAGTAGGGGAACCAATGAGAGCCTGTTTGAAAGAAATGGGAAATATTCCTGTTGAGAGTGAGGAATTTAGGATGTGTCAGCGGAGAAATAATAGTAGGTTCTATGGACTGAAGAAGGTGTGAAGGAATGGGATCCAGGGAGCAGGTGGTGGGGTGACTTGAGTGGAGAAGCTCACGTCTGATTGGAGTAAAGGCAGACAGTGTTCTAGTTTCTGGGATAACAGAGGGGTGGGGGAGATAATTGTTTGCTGATTGTAGCCACCTTCTTTCTGAAGAGGATAGCAAAGTCTTCGGGTGAGATAGAGGTAGAGGGTGGAGGTGGGGAAGGGTTTAGGTGGTGGTCGAAGGTTGAGAACAGTTTGCGAGAATCTGTGCAGTTGCTTATCTTACCCTGGAAGTATTTAGTTTTTGCCGTGGTGACAGCAGCAGAGAAAGATGTTAAACCCACGGCACACCATGCTTCTGCCTGTAGTACAAGCCTTTAATATGAAATATGTACATTGAAAACACAGTTCTAAAAGCAGACACACATGGTCTATGTTGAGAGAGGTCCTTTTACTGACCGTGGGGTCATTTTGTAATCTCTTACATACTATCTCCACCCCTGCAGTAACTGCAACAAAAGTGAATAGAGATTACTCCTTAATTCAGACAAGAAAGAGCTAATTCTATTTGGGCCAACAACCTCAGAGATATGTTATCTAATCAGTTTGCTACCCTAAATGATATAGCTCCGGCCTCAAGTGCAACTGAGAGGAATCTTGGAGTTATCTTTGACCAGGATATCTAGGATTTACCGCCTACATAAAAGAGATATCTAGAACATCTTTCTTCCACCTTAGGAATATTACTAAAATTAAAAACATTCGGTCTCAAAGTGACACTGAGAAACTAGTCTATGCTTTTGTTCTAGTCTGGAATACTGTAATTCATAATTATGTAAAGTAATTCACTTACAGGGTGTCCCAATAGTTCACCCAAATGCCTTCAGATAAACTAGAATACGGCAGCCAAAGTTCTAACTGGAATTGACAAGAGATACAATATATGTTATAAGCTATATTAGCTTCTCTCCATTGGCTCCCTGCTAAATACAGAGTAAAGTTTAAAATCCTACTCACATTTACAGCACTAAATGATGGCCCCATCTTAACAAAAATACCTCATAAAACCTTATTATCCAAGCACTTTGCTCTCAGAGTGCTGGGCTACTTGTGGTTCCATGAGTTTTCAAATGTAGACTGGGAGGGAGAGAATTTAGTGATAAAGCTCCTTTCCTGTAAAACCAGCTCCCATACTAGGCTCAGGAGGCAGACACCCTCTATACCTTTAACATTAGGCTTAAAACTTTTCTTTTTGATAAAGCTTATAGTTACAGATGGCTCAGGTGACACTGAATCGTCCCTTAGTCATGCTGCTATAGATTTAGTTTGTTGGGGGACCTTCCTGAAACACTGAGCCCCTGTTGTCCTTCTCTTGTTATTAACTTTGTCTCTTCTATTTCCCCTAGTTTTGCTTCGTCCTCGCTCTCTCTTTCGCTCTGTCTGTCTGTATCTTTCTTCATATGTTCCCTATTTTTAGAGCTGTGGTTGCTGGTCCTACTCAATTTTGTGTAGGGTCCTAAAGGGTCCTTGAGATGACTAATTGAATTAAAGATGTGACATCAAATGAGAGCATGATTTCTTCTGCGTCGATAATGACATCTCTCACCCTCTATATGAAACCAGTGTGTTTCGAATGTCTTTTTTTACATTTTCAGTAAACCGTACCAACCTGGTGAAGATTTTCCTGGGTATAATTGAATCAGCTTTGAGACAACTTCATCTGGATGATGAACATGGTCCAGTCAATAGTATTGTCCCGCAGAAACTGTTTCACCCTTTTTAATTAGCAGAAACAAAATATTCTCATGGTAGTCTGTCTGGTTGAGCAAAATTTTGCACCTGCCCTTGTTGCCTGGAAGGATGATGATGTTGTCTTTACCGAGAGTTTGAGACCGTTATTCTTCTTAATGCTGATACTGGAATTAGGCAGTTTTGCATTGCTGAGACATGCCAATACCTTTATCTGCAGTTGCCTTTATCCATGGCTGTAATCAGTTTCAGTAGTGGAATTTGTTTTGGTGTGACCACAAATTATAACCCTTTGCAAGAACATTCTACTTTAGTTTTCATGAGTTGTCTGTCAGACAAATTCTTCCCCAACTTATGTCCACATCCTTGGCTTGCGTTTGACATCCTTCTCTTTGCTGGCTGCAGAGGATAATCTTAATATTGAGCTGGTGTTTCTGGCACACAGCAAGTCCACTGACATTTGGCTCATTTAAAATGTCCCTATAAAATTTAGGTGAATATGAACTTGTTTGTAGTTAGTGTCAAAACAAAACACAGAACAACTACTAGAATTAAAGCCTTTCCAGTGGTAATGTCTTATTTTTCATTCCAAGACTGAAAAAAACTATTGTTAGTCCAGACAGATGGATTTCTGTAATAGAGAGGTGATTTTTTACTCAGGGAATTCATCATGTTTTAGTACAATTCTGAGTCATTTACAAATAGAGCAAGAGGAAAAAATGAAGGAAAATGGTGTTTTTTTTATGTTGGACACTTCCGCATACACTTCAGTTCCCATTCATTTTTCTTTACATGTGAATATTATGTGGGCGAGATAGTGCACCTTTGAAAAGACAAATGAAGGCCTTATAGACTGAGCATCAATCATATTGTGCATGATTTAAATGTGATCATGTCAGTATAATCATTAGATAACTCTAGCTCCCACATAAAATATTCACAGTAACTCGTGAAGTACATGTTAAGTACCAATGCCTGCATGACTTGCAAATGCATCCACTGTACAAATAAAGTGATATTTGATATAATTCTAGCGCAATATAGAAAAGAAAAATAATTTCAATCAATCTATTCTCATGTGAAAAGTTCACTTGCTGTAGCTTATGCACTGTAGCTTCTTGCCTTTTGCCTTAGGCTTTCAGCAAAGTTTGCTCAACTTTTTTCTTCTGTCTCTTTATATCTGAAATGAAAGCTAGAGCAGACTTGGATTTTCTCAAAGTATCATGGGATTGTCTGTGCAAGTCTTTTGTACTTTTCAAGCACCCCTCGTTGTATCCATCTCTCCCCTCCAAAAACCCCTTGTGGCTCATGTTCAGACTGCTGTACAGTAGACATGTGTATATGTGTGTGTGTGCGCATGCACATGTTAAAGTACATGGGATTAACTTTGAGTGCACACCATGTGTAACTCAACTTTGGCGTTAAATAGCAAAAGCACAAGGTCTAATAAATGCCTCATGAAACTATCTCGCAGGAATTCCCTCAATGCTATTTTCCTTCTGTATGTTAGTATAATAACAAATTCAAATGGGCATGTTAATTGTAATGTCATTTACAGCATAGATATTTATTTCTGACAAATATATAAATACTGTAAATAATCATTCCTTAACTGTTAGTCTACAGTATAACCTTTGTCTTTAGGCTAACAATATCCCAATGAAAGCCATTATCAAGATATAATATCCTATTTGCATTTATAGATAATTATTCTGAATGTTCTCAAAATATGTATATATATTACAATAGGCTGCACTACTTTCAGAGCCTGCATTGGCCCACAGGAAAGCAGGATTTCCAAAGCAGCTGTTTTACTTCTTAAGGTCAGAATACACCTTAAGTAAGTCGAAAGCTTGATTATTTATTTTTTAAGGTCAGTCAAAATTTTCATTAAGACCAGATGTGTTTCCCATTTTCTTTAGAATTTCATTATTTTCCTCATATCGTTCCCTTTTTTACTATAATTTGGTTTGGTCTGATCAGCCAAGAATTTTCCCATGGCTTAATGGAGTTCATTGAATTCAACCCTAGAACATGCTGGCAGATGGAGACCTACTTACTGCTCATTTTCCACTGAAGTATTTTGACACTGATACGAATGATAGTCTCTGCCATTAAGAAGATGAATTCATTTTGATGGCTCATTTTTTTGTGCAATATAAAATTGGTCAATTTCTGTCTCTCTTCCTCTCTTTCTTCATCTTTATGTGTAAGGCTGCATTTTTTGTTTGAGTGAAGGCTGATGATCTAAGAGCTGAAGGCAGCTTTACGCAAAAACAAAGCTACAATGTCCAGAAGTACCATAGACTAACGGTGGTCATTTTATTAAAAAAACCTAATGCACAAGCTTCATTTGAGTGGAGACTTAAATTTATGACATACACAGACACACACACACTACACATATGCAAATGCACATCTGCATGGCCCTTGTGTGCCAATACACACTGTATGAATATTGACATGCTCCAAAACTCCACGTCCTTTAAACTTTCTATTATTTAATCTAAACAAGTGTCCTCAATTTGTTGTTGACATAGAAAATACATTTATGTTTTGAGAATGTTTTCTGTAAAGCCATTATGATTTAAAAAAAAAACTGACTTTAACAGTAATGACTAGAATATATACGCGTCTTTCTGTATGGTGGGCAGCTGAGCCAATGGGTTATTTGTAAATATAATTTAAAAAAATAAATGAATGTAGACGTGATTACTGTTAGGCACAAGGTAAAATATATTGTCATTTTCTCATAGCAAAAAGTAGCAGATTAACTTTTAAATTAGTCCAACCCTAACCCTAATCTATTCATATTATGTTTTCTAATAAGAGGACATACGGAGCTTTACAAAATTTTTAAAAACATTTTTAAAAGCCCTAAGGAGAAAGGCAAGAGGTTAGATTCTAACATTAGGAACAAGAGGCTGCTGGCTTGGTAACAGGATAGTAGCTAAATAATAAAATGGGCCACAGGAGAAATTTGACGTTTAACAGTATGAGCGACCTGGTAGCTCAAGTAGCACACCTAGCGCTAGCTCACTGTAAGTCACTTTGGATAAAAGCATCTACCAAGCAAAGTAAAGTAAAGCAAAGTATGAAAGAGAATGAACATTAGATGATGAAGTCAAGCTCCTGCAGGTTAACAATATATAAAGCTGTCCATCATAATCCCAGAAACATTCTGTATGGCTGAGTATATATTTTGTGATTGAATCTGCAGACTAGATGGACCTATGTTTATTGTAATTGGAAAACTACCATCTTGCATCATGAAACATGGTTCTCTGTGTACAGATAGGTTAAAGGGTACATTGGGGTTGTTTTGTTTTTCTTCTTGGTCTTTTTTCATTCTTTTTTACATTTAGCTTTTTGGCTTGTCAATCCATCATTGTCATTTTTAACCATGACTAATATGTTCATAACCCAAGAGTCAGTTAATTCTGATTTGACAAGCAGCCTGAAAGCTAATGGTAAATAGCTAATGAGTCAATAAACTGGTGTAACAAACTGTTTTTCTATCATTAAAATTTGAATTGTCATTTTTATCTTATTTGTATTTATTTTTAGTCAACTAAGTACATAGCTTTTTCAGCGAATGTTCCAAAATCAGTTTGGAATAAACAAGGTAGTGTGATTATCCTGATATGTAAAATGATTTTCTCTGTGAGTAATATGTTTCTGGCCTAAGCTTGCTCCTTGTTGTTGTAGCTTTAAGAAACCATTATGTACATATTGTGCCAAACAGGAACCCAAACCTTAATACGGATTGTTTAATATTTAATAATTTTGATTAGTACAAGAGCTTGTCTTTGTTAGAAGATGTGTTATCTCTTGAGAAAAATCTCCTTCTCAACATGAGAGAGAGAGAGATGCATAAAACGAATGACAGTGAAACACATAAACAGCTTGCAACTTTGTGGTTGTATGTTTCTGTGTGTGTGTGTGTGTGTGTGTTTGTGTGTATGCATGTCTGTGTTTAGCGCCTAGTGTTGTCAGGTTGATGCCCCGGGCGAGTTATTAAGCGGCAATCCTTGTGCCTCAGGCCACAGTAAGACCTTTACTGTCTCTGAATGCAGCCAAGGGACTGTGTGTGTGTGTGTGTGTGCGTCTAGTTCTTTTCTTTGTACAAGTGAGATGTGGTAACTGTGTCATTTCATTTGTGTATGTCTCGTGAACGGTCCCACAATATGAAATGCTATACACAGGAGGGGACAAGAAGAAGGGAGAAAGCCAGGAACAAAAAAACCTATGTTTGTGGTCACACAAATGAAAAATTCTCAGGAGATAGTCACGTCTTTGCTCTTGGCGTGTGTTTGTCCTTATCAGGGGTGGAATACTTTCCCCCCCACCTCACCCCAGAGTTTCCTTAGATTTGCACACAATTTTAGGCAAGTAGTGATAAGTCTCCTCTATCAGAACATTTCAGCAATGTGACTATTGTGTGCTAGACTGCTGCTGGCATGTCAAACCTATTCTCAAGCCTTCAAGCCATGTTAACAAGTTTGCAGTGCAACTATAAGCGAAAGGGCTTGAAGGTGGATGTAGATGTGTGTCTGCATTGAAGAGGGGGCATGTGTGTGCGCGCTCACCACGGGCCTGCAGTAAAGACTGTGAAATTGTTCAGGTCAGAACTATTTACTACACCGCTGTAAATGTGTGTATGTGCCCTCCACAAACGGTACTATAGCTAAATGTTATTGCTCGAGCCAGAGATTACACTCTTTATATCCATATTACCAGCTGCTCTCTCACCTTCTCTGCCTCTCTCTACCTCATATTCATTTTCGTCTGTCCATTCTCTGTCCGCTTTCATATGTCTTCCTCTTTCACTACGTATTGCTTTCCCTTTTTAATTCTCTGCTTCTCTTGGGAACCTCTGGAGTCAGGGAAAGGCTTGAACATCAGGGTAAACGGGATGATATTGCATTTTGACACGCCTCATATTATTTCCCCTTCAATTTCACTGCTTGGCGAGGAATGTGCGACTTTCTTCGTCCCTATATCTCCTCCTCTCACCCTTTCTCCTTATCTTCTTGTCATAATGTGTTGCAGATGGCGAAGGCATTGTTAGTAGAACAGATTGCACTATACCTTCCAATTTACTCATTTTCTATTCACTTATTAACTGTTCTCTCTATACAACAAAAGTGAGCTACAGTGCAACAGCATTAGGGAATAGAGGAGAAAAGGTTGGAGACAAGGAGACTGCAGCGATTATTCATTAAAAACTGAAGTTGCCCTGCATGGCCAGTGAGAAAAGGGTCAACCGATCCCATTTTCCAAGTTAAACTTCAGTTTGCTTTTGCATTGGCATTAGCTTCAAATGAATTTACTAGCTATTGATCATTTGTTTCCTCAGGCTGAGAAGCACGTGTACACGCAAACATGCACAATTATAAAAATGGACAGAGTTACATTATCATTCTGAAGTTAAATCTACATTTATATGTTTAGTTTTCATTATTTTTCAGTTGTGGTGGAGGGATAATCAATCATTTAATCAGTTTAAATACATTAGGCAGCTGTTAAACTTTAGGGCAAGACAGCAATCTGGATCAAAGCTTGCTTAGTCACTCAAAGTGTTGATTAGAGGAGACATTTCATTGCAAACGAATCTCCTCTAAGGTCAGGTTTAGGCTCCCTGGAACTTCTGAATCATGTGTTCCACATATCAACTCTAAGTTCAGAACTCACAGTGAGTCCAGTTAAAAAACATCTTTCACAGCATTGTTATAGTTAGTATTACTAGAGATGCTACAGAGCTTAGATTGCATCACTGCAAAGTAACATGCTGCGTAGCATTTTAGCATTTTCGCCTTTAGACAAAAGAAACACAAGTTGTTTGTGTTTAGTTCTTCTGTTATGTCCCACAGTTCTCTCCAAGGTGATGATAAATGTAAATATGTGGATTTCTGGCTCGACAGTCTGCCATATATTCAAATATCCCATGCTGGTTATAAGGGAGTATTCTCTAATTTAATAAAAAAACATCCTATTTTGCTTGAATGGCAATGGGGTGTTTAAGAACTTTGTTTCTTCTGTGTGAAACCAGAAGAATAATATGGGCATCAGCAGTTTTTTACATACTGTACATTTATTCTCATTGGTTCTGCCATCAAAGCACAATTCCAGGCAAACTGTATTTTTATGACTGATCACTGTCTCCTAATTAAATCACATGACAGCAAACATTTTAAAGATGATAACATGGTGCTTTGGATCAGTTTTTGATTACCCTTGCTTGCCTGCCTTTCTCTGTCCAGTGTTCTGTCTACCTGCCTCTCTTGACTGTCTGACAGGCAGATGTTTGGGCTGTGAGGTGAGAAGGTGACTCCACTGGGAGTCCTCTCCCCAGTAATTGGCTGTCACACACAGCTTCCCAAAGTTGGCAAATCGGATTTCTTGGCATCCACGAACATAGAGGGGGTAAGGCCAGGGATAATATGGCAGGGTGAAGGCTTTAACTGCAGGTGTAAGTGTGTGTGCTTAACCTCTTAGTCGCACTCTCTCCCCCCCACACACTTATCTACCTCTTCACCTGTCCTTCTTTTACACTTACTCTCTAACCTTTTCCTGATCTGGTACTTTGTCTTGCTGTGTACACACCTTGTTATTGCTCAATCTCTGTTTTTCTTCCTGTGGTCACCTCTTAGTTGTTGGCCACCACCTTATAATCATTGTTACGTTTTTTTGTCATGTTTTCGTTTCCTTTTGAATGATTGGTTAAGTTTAGCCTTAGAGTATGTGTGTTACTCCTTTTCCTTCTCTGTCCACTTAACTGACATCATTAAATGTTAATAACTTTGTTTCTTTTCTCTCCCCTAGTTGTGCTTCGTCCTCTCTCTCTCTCTCTCTCTCTCTCTCTCTCTCTCTCTCTCTCTCTCTCTCTCTCTCTCTCTCTCTCTCTCTCTCTCAGGTATCCTCAACCTTGGAGCTCTAGTTGCTGGTCCACCTAACCTGTCCAGTGCTTCGTCTGCTGATCCTTGTTGTTGTTGTAATCTCTGTTACCTGCTGTTCTTTTCTCCCTCCTCTGACCACTAACCCCAACCGGTCGAGGCAGATGGCTGCCCACCCTGAGTCTGGTTCTGCTGGAGGTTTCTTCCTCTTAAATGGAGTTTTTCCTCTCCACTCTTGCCTCAATGTTTTTTCAAGTGGGACTGTTGGGTTTTCTCAGTATCTCTGTATATATTGATATAATGTGCAAGGTCTGCATCCTGTACAACACAAATTTCATTGTTGGAGTTCAGCTTTTAATACATGACATTTGTAATGTAGCAATCACCTCTGCTTACATGAATATGACTCAGAAACACCAGTCATAAAGTCACCCCTTTTTTCCTCGATCGAGAACGTCAAATGCACTTTGGCTGAAGTGAGGACAAAGACACAGAATGAACAAATATGTGCACCACTGTTGTTAGCCAACTTACATTTCTAAATCATTCAAATTGTGTCTACAGCCCTGCCCACACCATTTCCTGTCCCATCCTGCTTTTGACATGCAGTTAAATTGCGCCTTGCAAATTTTGGTGTGACTGCATACTTTTAAACAGCTACTTTGTAGTACATCAAGTAGCTTAATCACTAACCCCTGCTTCTTTTCTTGATTTAGTTTAATCTCCCATTTAAGTGTCCTCTTATAACCTTCTTGTAACAAAATGTACAACACTGATGAGACACAAAGTTATCTAGACTTTTACCAGTAACTGTACGGTTCACAGCTTCAACCTAATACACAATTGTAAGAAGCAAAAAGACTCACCTGAGCAAATGACGTACGATGTTAGACAAATAATATATACTGTATGTTCAGGGTGAAATCCCTTTTTCTATAAGGAAGCTGTTCATGTTGTTTTTGTATGTTGAATTTAAACTGGTAACTAAAATGAAAACAAAAGTGTCAGTAGCATCTGATGGGTGTATAAATTGCACACTTGCAATATCAGAGGTAATGAGTTTCAGCACTGCATAAAAAAGCTTTATTTATTTGAAAAATGTGCACATACCTTTGTGAAAAGCATTTCAAATCCTTAATTAAGACAGAGAGACCAGAGATGGGCCACACTAATTTAAATATACTGTATACACTAGAGCATTAACAGAAAGTCTAACATTTAATAACGGCTGCCCAGACTGAGATATGAAAATGCGGTGGGAGAAATCAGGAATCACACTCAAATTACTGTCTTGCGTGGTTCTCTCCACTTGCTTGAAGGCTTAGCTTCAACAAGAACACTGTTTTATTAATACTCAGTCTCAAAAAGTTACAGGGTGTCCAGTTAGTTTGATGCAGTTCATTAGTGACTGAGCAGAGTTTAAAGTATTGGTGGGACAGAATAGCCGTTGCCATGAATCATCAACATAATTATGATATTTATACATCAGCTTGAGATTTGGGGAAACATTGGCAAATTGAGTTTAGAACTATCAAGTGAAGTTAAGTCAAGTCGCTGATGCCAACACACGTAAGACAGTTGCTATGTGAATTCTTTCTCCCTTTAAGAATAATGCTCACACTTATTAATAATGGGGAAAAGAGTTGGGTGTATATCGCTAATGTACTGGAACCACTGGACTTTAGCTTTTGGAATAGTCAAACTAGACTTTATTTTTTTGTTAACTCCCCAGATACACAAAGAGCATATATGGTTGAATGATAGAAAGTTTAGGCAGCTAAAACAACTTGGTTTGATGTGTTGCAAGGCCTTCCACCCACCATGACTTCCTCCCCAAGTCTTTGTGTTGGTGTACCAATACAATGCTGCATTGTTGAACATTTAACATTTGACAGTCAGCGCTGACAGCCATCATGACACATGCAAATGGCTTCAATCAATGTACAGTTTTAAGTTTTGTGAATATAAGTCAAATGCTGCTGGTTGGAAACATCTTTCAAATCAGCTATTACAGATATTTTTTTCCATCAGTCTATGTGTGTGTGTGTGGTCAGCTGCAAGGTCTGAGGTTATTACATCTTCCTGTAGCACTCCTGGGGCGTAGAGATCTCTTGCAGATCTGTGCGAGTTCCAGGACTTTTATATGCAACATGAAGCCATCTGCCATTACTTCATGCATTCTGTTGTATCTAATTTCATGAAAAAAGACTTTTACACCTTGGTTACCTGACAGAATAAGAGCAAAATCTCTTTTGACTTTCACACAGCTCGTGTGTCTAGAGCCATATAGTCTATCATGCTTCAGGGCAACAGAAATAAGGTTTCATGGATAAAGACTAGATATGATTAAAGGCTGTGTCAATGGGACGGTGTGGCACAAATCTGGAATCATCTGAATTATGTCTCAGTAGCTCTTTAGAAACAGTTAATACATCCAGCACTTTACAATTCCAACAGCACAAAACTATAGTTTCAAAATGCTTACTCCTAATTCATAGTAACAGGTTACAACTAATAATTAAGGTTATAATTATTTATTTTTAAGAACAAATCTATCTGTGTTGTCAAAGAAAGAAAAGACGGAACAAAGTGCTTCATATTTCACATCTTAACAACAATGCAAGTTTAAGTATTAGTTTTTTGTTAAAGGTGATGTCAGGGATCCAGAAGGACTGTCTGTGGCTAGGTAGGTATAGTTTCTTGAGGTGAGCGGGATTTTTAATGTGTTCATTTTCCAAATTCATGAAATAACTGGAATTCTTGCCTCAATGTTGTAAACCTCTGCCACCCAGTCAAGTTGCAGTTTACATGCATGCCTGTCCACACTCATATTGTAACCAGTTCATCCACGAGTCCTGGCGGACATTTGTGTCAGACATAATGAAATTCCCCCAAGCCATTCATGAGACAGTGTGTTGACATACATCACAGCAACCTCGACCATTTGAACACTAAAATCTAATCAAATCATTCTTGAGTCGACGAGGACATTTGTGCCCATTTTGAAGAAATTACCTGAATTCCTTAAAGAGAAATGATTGTATGGGCTGATAGAAAACACGGTGCCTACAGACATGGCTATAACCCATTCAAAGCCATAAAACAATAATTAGTATAAAAGAAATCTTACTCTTAATGATGTTCTGTTTAATGCCAAACATCCAATTATTAGTTTGTACATTTATCAATTTTAGCAAAACCACATACAATATATAAAGTGCATGCACAAAACTGAATACTGTATCTTGTTTATGTATTCATTTAATCTTTTTATTTGTATCTGATAATGAGATACATTCTGCTTTGGCCAGCAAAAAAGTTTTTCTCTCTGATTGACTATTTTTTTTATATATGGGAAGATTAAAAGAAAATTTTTGAACTGGTTCGACACCAAAGAAACCAGCACCAGATTGTGTCAGTATGGGAATCCTTTAGCCAGAGGCTGTTCTGGAAACATGAATGCACCCAAATGGTAGCACAGTGTTCAAGTGTGAGATAAGCTGATGCAACATAGTCCACCGTGCTTTATTCTCTGCCTCGGGTGACCACGTGTTCTCACAACATCACGTTTTTACATTTCACAGAAATTAGCGTGGTGTGAGGGATTGTGCAAGTCATTTTTACCCTTTTCAAGTGAGGGATGTTCAGAGGGACTTCCTTCCTTCAGGAACGAACTGAAAAAAGAGGGTGGTAGAAACAAAGAGTGAGGAAGGATGAGAATGGTAGTAAAGTAAAGTAGTAAAGCCTGTTGATCTGAGAATGTTTTCTTGGTGTGAACGTGCATATACTAATAGTTGGGTAGGCATACACAAAGGCACACATAGACTAAAAATGTATTAGCTAAATATATAATAGCTTGTAGACTCCATACAGTATGCATATGACTTACATAGAAGAGATCTGCCTTCACATCCTCTATTCCAACATGAGTGTACCTTAAAATGTACTAGGTTTACATGTTAAAAATTTATAAACTGTATGAATGTGAGGCTCATACTGTGGGTAAGATTGAGGAGCGCCAGAAGACATCAGTTATGTACATCCAGCTGTTGACATAAAACTTTTAGTTCACGAGCACCAGAGCTCTAAGGAATTGTGACTCGGCCTCTTCTCTTCTATCATTCTGCGAAGATGTATAATCCTCAGCAGTGGTTCTGCACGTTGGGTATGGTGTTGCTCTGCAGCATGCTTTAAGACTTTAGAAAAATAGAGATAAAAAGTGTGGTTTCAGTAGTCGTGGTTGCAGTTCCATCTTCCTGGATTCAGATTATGATTAGCTTTTCTCCATCCTTTGTATAGATTTTCACCGTTTATCATAATAAGTCACTCATCGACTTTTTCCTTTTTCGCTGTACATAAATTAGAATATGTAAAAAAAAGTACACTAAATCTTTTCATTTTTTATACATCTGTCTTCTGGCTGTAAATTTGCCTCCACTTTGGGTAAAATAAGTGAAGACATGTAGAGGTCTTTAAAATAAATATAAACATATCATACTACTAATGGACTAATGGGTAGTCCACGAAGGACATGGGAATGATGAATTTAATTCACTGGACTTTTAGCTAACTTTGGTTTGAGCTGTTTACCAAGGATTGTCATCCAAGAAGAATAAACTTAAACACTGATAAAGTGACTGAGAATAAAATAAGAATAAAATATCTAGTATGTGTCAGTTAATAATCCTACAACTATTGAAGAGTGGAGAGGACATCATTGCTCTGAATATCCATCCATACTGCCCTTCCAAGTCCCTTGAGTACCTACTTGGAGTGTCAGTCATCTGGGCGACTGCACTCAAGAGAATAATGAAATGCATAATTGATTACATGCATTATCTATCCAGTATCTGTTTTTTATACGTCAATGTACATTTATATACTTGTTTAAATGCTAGAGGTATTTTCTTTAATTGACAGAATGACTTAGGAAATAAACATACTTTAAAACAATGTCGTTTTCTGTTGTCTTGCATTATTCTGAAATGGTCCAAAAACAGGATCCAGGTACCAAAACAAACTTTGCACTTTTGCAAGTCTGATTTCAGATGTAGTCTAACCACATATCACCACTTCCTATACAACTAAACTGCATACCGGATTTAGTTTTTGTTCACAGGTATTTTTGTCTGGCTAAAATATCTGACGCTACATTTCAACATCCAGACTGGTGAGTGTAGTGTTTTTTGGTCAGGGGTTACTGTCACAGAAGTGGGTTAGTGTCAAGAGAAAGACTGGGGGCTGGTTATTTGTGTCTTCACAAACACTGCATTAAAAATGACCCCAAAACACGAGCTTTATCACAAGCAGTATCTGGAATCTAGGGAGAATTTAGCTGCAGTATATCATTACTTCACATATTCATGATGTCAGTGGTGAATATGTCCATTTGCTATATACCAACGCAATGTTGCCACGACACAAGATATGGTCTCAAAAGCATTACGAAGCCAAAGAATTGCAACACTAACATACATGACATCTAAATAATTGAGAATAAGAATTACAGAAGATGTTACTGTAATATTATTGCTATTTAAAGATAGTTATATGATTACTAATGGTGTGCAAAGAGGTCATCATGGTAAACTATGGATATGAAGTACTATACTATACTATGTTTTTTTGATTACATCATTTTATGTCATAATTCATAGTTGTGATGTCTTCCGTGTTAATCTTAGATGTAGGTAATTACAGAAACCAATAAAAACATTAAATACAAAGACATTTCCAGACTTCTGAATGATATCCAGGCAAACTGACTACAAAGAGCTGATGCTGAACGTGTGTGTTAAAATTACATGTTTATCTTCATCGGGACACTCCCGTTGGGCTTTCTCTATTCCACCAACAGGCAAAATCACCCTGTTGCATCACACAAAGTAGCAGCAACAACTTACTGTCTGTATGCCAGGTAGTGTGTGTGCCTGTGGGGAAATATTTAATTATTAAAATGTTTTGTGAAAATCTCAAGAATGCATCATCCCAAGTTGTTGTCCATCATACCTTCTGTTTTTGGCTTAGAGTCCCCCCGCTGTCAAAAGAAGAAAGAAAAACTGCAAAATGAAAACATATTCATCTGCCCTGTTGGTCTTCATTTGACAGCCTTTCTATTCCAGATCAAGACCCTCAATGGATAGTCTCCATAAATATGTGGAGCCATCCATCTAAAAAATGTAATTGGGTCATTTGTTCTTTATCAAGTATCTTGTTTCTTGGGGTAAATTAAAGTAAATGAATTGTGATCAGTTCTTACAAAGAACCTGTCTTTCATTTCTTCAGTCAGATACTAGGTTTCTGCCAGAAGGAGCTTTGCTTATATTAGCCAGTCTTAAAGAGAAATCAAATACTCATGGAAGTAAAGACCTGCCTTGTTTAATTCTATATTGTTTGTTTATGTAGAAACCCCAGTTCATTTAAACCTGAAAAAAATTCAGAGCAAAATTGCAGTTACGTTATTAAAAGTTGATTTAGTTTGATGTCTGCATCTGACTCATTACTTAATAAAATATTTAAGTAACACTGTTCTGGATGATTCAAACATTTTCTGGCTATTTGGCAACAAGGGAATCATGACTGAATATCAGAGTATCGGAGTTCAGTGGTAAATATGATTTTAGTTATATCTCAAAAACGTCCAATTCTATCTGTGGATGCAGTGAATACTACAAAGCAGCCAGATCTTAGGAGACTTTGGTTTTAAAGGTTTGTAATAAAGTATTCATAATTCATTCCTAGTGTTACAAATCTAGCTTTGAGAGAAAATCAAACACCTCAGTTGTTTTTGTATGTGTGGTAACGAGTTTTGTCATGTCTTTCTGGTGGGCCATCCCTCTGGTCCTTTATATCGAAACTTTTACAGTGGCTGACCTTTATTGTACATGAGAGAGTTACTGTCTGATCCCGACAAGGAAATGTACTTTTGACCAAAATCATTATGTATATTGCTATTATCACAAGGGCCATCTTTTTTCACTTATTTCTTTTATGGAGAAATCAAATCTCAACATTTAGACAACTTTGAATTTGTCTCCTGACAGTTACGCTTGGGAGCTCTGGTTCCAGAGAAGAAGTCAAACTAAAACTACAGCAGCACATGTGCTTTAACATAAGAAACCTCTGATGAAACCAGGCTCAGGGTGGGTAGCCATCTGTCTAGAGTTAGTGAAAAGGCGACAGAGAAAACAGCAACTTTTAAAAATAGGAGACAAAAATGTATATATTGTATATTGCAGTTGAATTGTTGACTTCTGTCCACAATGTTGCTTATTAACACATTATCGTTAATGAAAGGCTCAAAGCAGGTAAAAGCTAAAAATGAATGGAGGCTAGTTCTAGTTATATCTAGTTATACATATGCTTGTTGTTGTAATATGTGTGGCCATATTCATAGGGGTGCTTGATGAAAAGTTAGTAAACTAAGGGTGTTCTCCTGCAAAACTCTATGAGATCTTAAACAATGCACATTCTTGACATGACACACACTGTATTTTAGATATAAATGTCTCGTTTTTATGTCTGGAAGAACATATTTGAGTCAAGCATCTTTACTAAATAAAGAAAATGCTGTATTTTAGGCTGTGGTATTTTAATCTCTTGATTCTTTATTTTATGTAATTGCATAAATTAAAGTGTATGAATAAATACTGCGCTTCCTAAACAATTCTGTTTCTGTAAGCAGTTGTTACGACCGCATTTGTTTTTCTATTTTCACTAATGGAAATGGACTTTCTTAGGATTAGGTGTTTTATACGAGTCTTTTTCTGTAAAAACCTGAAACAAATGCTAATCTATTGTATTTTACTACACACCTTTAATGCCCATAAGCAGGAGATTTGTTATTTTGATGCATTTTAAAAACTAACTACATGTAGCTCATGTTTGTGGATTAAATAGTTTAAATCCAATCATATACAATCATAAAAAAAATATATATCAAAGCTACTGTTTATGTTGCAGATACATTTTATACATTTATGTGGAAAAAGCAGAATCTTGGCCCTTCTGGTTTCTCACCTGGTGATAAGCCTGTTATCTGTGCCTCCCTGCTCTGCAACTGGCCCACACACCTCAATATTTTGGCTGACCAACCTGACAGGCAGCCACCTCAGACTTAGCTGGGGACCCAGAGAGCCCTGCTGTGGGGACATGGTGACTGTTACTACAAATCCTAACGCGAATAGAAAAGTGCTATTTCTTTTGTAGTCCAAGCCTTTGGTAAGAAGTAATGAGTAATTCCCATGTTGTCTGTATGATTCAGTGACAATTTCCAACTAAGGCAGATTCAGCCATCTAATTTCTAAAAGCAAAGATGTGATCACAAACTTTTTGCACCCACTCAGCACCTACATCAACAGCTAGAACCATTTAAATGTCTGCGTAAAGCGAATAGATGATGGTCCTCATAAGGCTCAATTAATGCATCAGAAAGGCAGACAAATGGAGTCTAATGGAGGCTAATGGGACTTTACTAACCTAATGAATTTCCCTCTGTTTTTTATCAGTATATTCAACTGTTTTGTGGAGCTGTTATTTATACAAACTCAAGAGTTCTTGTCCATTAGTTATGAGTGTTTTTCTGAAGAAAATTGTACAGTATGCCCATTTTCTATACTCTATTCTTAGGTTTTAACAAATTCTCTACTTTTAATTACGTTGAATACATTTAGTTTATTGTCGTATTTTCTGTTGCTGTCGATTACATGTTTTTTTTGGTATCTATTTTCTGTGTTTTTTGTTTTTACAGTAAGAAAACTCATTTGCTGTTCTGGTCATGAAGAGTTGAAAACAGCCTTAACGGCAAAGCCATAGTCTGTCATCTGTGTATAACACCCAGACTGTCACACTTGCTGAGTCTGTATGTTTCTCCCTGTTGACCAATGTAATGAGGATGCAAACAGCAGATTACGGCATTGCATCCCATTTTTGCCTCTGCAGCACTGTTTTTTTTTCATTTAATAAATCCCTGTCACTGAGCAATCTTTATGTGTTGTCTGAGAATTATTTGCTTTGTCTCTCTCCATGTTGACCATAGACAGAAGTGGGAAGAGCTGCTCTGTTTCTCTATCAAGGCCAAATATGTTAACAAGGCACCGGACTCCAGCACTCTGGGATCTTCTCCAAACCGTTCTTGGTATCTATCCAATGTTTGGCTGCATATGCACTGTATATGATTACCTGAGCTTGCAGGTGGCAGAGAGGAGACAGATGCCGGACCTTTGTTTCCCCCTTGTTAAATGTGTCTCCAGAGAGCTTTTTTTTCTTTCACTCAGCCACATGGACAAGAGTCTCTACAGCTACCTGCGCACACATTTTCTTTCTCTCCCTCCAAAATAACATACACTCAGCAGCCACTTTATTAGGTACGCCTGCACAATCTAATGCATTCAAACACAGCAGCTCTCAGAAGGTTCTTTATACATTAAGCACTTATGTTTCCCTTCATTTTTTCTTGCAGACTTTCTTTTCGTTTCTCCTGCCTCTTCTGTCTTTCATTCTGTTTATCCTCACTAACTCTTTTTTCTTCAAGCAAACCTAACGCTCTCCCTAGCACCTAATTTTCTCCACACGTCAAACTAACGTCACTTTACATTCTCCTCGACTAATACCTTGTTGTCTTGCTTTTTTCTGGCTGAGTGGGTCTATAATCTAGTGAGACTAACCTTCTCCAATTATGCTCTTCTGTTTATACCTTCCTCAGTGCAAACTCTGAGTCATAAATTTCTGACTGTTTAACTGCCTTTCCCACTCACCTTATAGAAATGTTTTTTTCCTCTTTTCCCCACCCACAGCTTTCTTGAAATCGATAGACTTGGGGTAGAGGTGCGGAAAGCAGCGGATGCATCTCTAAATAAAGAGTGACATCAAAGACGCAAACTAACTACCACACATTTACAACAGTATGCAGTGATACAGTAAGGCACAATTTCATGGCTACTCTGAGGAAACAAGTCAATATTTGGAAAGGTGGCCTGGTGGCTCAATGGGTTAGGCGTCAGACTGGGATGCAGAAGGTTGAGGGTTCAAACCCCGTCTGACT
>JAUMTR010000006.1:9290916-9375916 GCA_032270685.1 Microctenopoma stevenorrisi
GGAGTCAGACGGGGTTCGAACCCACAACCTTCTGCATTCCAGTCTGACGCTTAACCCATTGAGCTACCAGGCCACTGAGCTGCAGCTCAGTGGCTAAGACAGACAGCTTCCTCTCAGAACAGCACTCGCCATGGTCGACCAAAGACGTGCTCAGAGACATATCCAGAGGTTGTCTCTTGAAGATAGACGTTTGAGTGCTGCAAGCATTACTGCAGGAGTTGAAGGGGTGGGGTCGGCCTGTCAGTGCTCAGACCTTGTGTTGCACACTGCATCAAATTGGTCTGTATGGCTGTCGACCCAGGAGGAAGCCTCTTCTAACGATGATGCACAGATAAACAGACTAATGACATGGATTACTGGAACCAAGTCCATGTAAACCATGTAAATGTCACATTTGTAGTCCCCTTTGTGCCACTGTCCTTTGTGATACTGTACAGTAGTCTTACATCATTTATATAAAAATAATTATTTGTATTAAGTTGCATGAGGGTTCAGTGAGCTGGAACAAGAAGAGGCATTTAAAGGTTTCTTTTTTCTTTTACAGGAACTTTGTGTTTAATTAAGCTTTTGGTTTGTTGTAGTTTTGAGGGCTTCTGAAATGCAACTGACCTACACTCTGTAGCTTCAGTCCCTGAACGCCTCACACACACACACTTTAGGTTGAACCAATCCTTTGCTGTTAGAAGCCACCTATAGTCAAAAATTTCACCTGCATATACATATATTCTCATGTTATGCATGACTGTCTACAGCATTTATATGCATGAATATGCAAATTTGTGGTCAGGTATTATGTGCACAATAATGTGTAAATCTTCTATTAACTATCAGTAGTTATGCATTTGCTGCCATTTTAATTGTTAATTGTTTGTAAAATCTTTAACTCTTTGCTTTACTTTGCTTTGCTTGGCAGACCCTTTTATCCAAAGCGACTTACAGGGAGCTAGCGCTGGTTGTCTGGCTCAGGGACACACCTGGTAGGGGATAGATTGTGAGTCAGACAGGGTTCGAACCTACAACCTTCTACTTCCCAGTCTGACGCTTAAACCATTGAGCTACCGACCATTGAGCTACCAAGCTGCTCTACAATAGTTAGGCCTGGAAGTATCTGATGACAGTGACAAAGTGTGTATAATCATACCTTTATACACCACAATAAAACTGAAATAAAACAATGAAGGTGTGACTCAAGTGTAGACTTTCAGCCTTGTTTTAAGAGGCATTTACCATTTAGGAATTACAGTCATTTTAAGCAAAGCAACTTCCACATGAATGTTTTTTCCATTCGGTTGCTCATAATTATTTTGAAGTGATATGCAGTGAACGTGGCACAAGTATCAACAGGGGAGAATTAGTCATGGGATCCCATCTAGTTCCTGCATATCTGTATCAACAGCAGGGCAGGGAGCTGAACAATGTATTTTTAGACAACAGAGATTACTACCAGAAAAATAAAAAAGTGACTTTAGAAAAGAGAGTTTAAGGGTTTAATGGAAGCGGTTGATACCTGGGCACGATCAGAGTAGCTGTAATTCCTGTGCTCAGTCAAAGCACTTTCTTGTGGTAATTGAATTGAACACACTGGACAAATAATGAATATTTGCAATTTGTAAAATGTAATAAATATACAAACCAATGTACAAAACAAAAATATCTGTCAAAAACATAATAAGTTAAAGTTTTGACCCCCTTTTTCTCAAATGTTTCAGTAATGCTGTGTAACCTGAATTTAGGCATGACTTTTATTTTCTTTGTATAATATATTCAACTATTGGTCAACGTACATTTACAATTTGAATATTTTGACAATTTATGTTTATTTCTTGGAGTTGTTTGGGCATAATATAGCTCAGTAAAGTAAATTTAGCATTTCATTTAGAAATCCATGTCCCAGAGTGATCTACCTGTTTACTACTTGATTTTACCTGCTTTTGTCTGCTGAGAAGCTTTGCAGAGGTGGTAATTTAATTTCACATTATGACCCAGCACCTGCACACGGTGCCAAAACTACCACTAACTATTTTTCTGACCATGATATTACTGTATTTGATTGTCCCGCCAACTCGCCTGTCCTGTGTCCACTCGATTCGCTTGACCTGGACCCCTTAGAGCAGGGTAGGCAAGTTCGGTCCTAGAGAGCCGCAGCTCTGCTTGTTTTCCGACTTCCAGCTGTCAACAAAGAGCAGGAACTGTTCATTACCTGGATCAGGTGTGTTCAGCCAGTCAGAAGCTGTAAGTGCAGAGATGGTTGGAAAACAAGCAGGGCTGCGGCTCTCTAGGACCGAACTTGCCAACCCCTGACCTAGAGAATCTATGGGATGTTGTCAAAAAAAGATAAGAAACACTCCAGATGAGCTAAAAGCCGCTATCAAAGCAAGCTGGTCTTTAATAATGCCTTGTGCTAAATTTGTGCTAAAGGAGCCTGGCCAAGTGTACTGACTGCATGAATTAGAAAAATTAGACATGACTGTATTGTAAATATTTTTAATTGATTTTAGGCAATATTCTGATATTTCATAACCTGTAAATTTTAATATCAAAAATAAAAACAAGATAATCATTTTAATTCATTAATACACATTTGTTTATTTCACTTTACATTTAATTAATCTGGAATGAATGACAAAGTGACAGAAAATTACAGAACAAATTGTTTACAATTCTCTACTATATTTTTTCAGCCTTTTTCCCACTAAATATCTTTTAAAATACACCACACCACAAATTATTTATATATATATATATTTTGTCAGCACTACCGCACCTACCAATGTCACCAGGTTCATCCTTGCACACCTCAGTTTTGAAGATGTACAATAAAATATATACATAACGCGCAGCAGTTAATTTTAATAAACAAGCTGCATACATGAATGGATACAGGTTTGTTTTGTTTTTTCGCCTGATATTAATAGTTCAGCTGTTGAGTCCAGCTGCTCCTAATAATATTCACATTCAACTTAATCAGTTACAAGTCACACTGAATTAAGACATTTAATTGGACATTATAATCAAGATTTCACTGTCACTCATAATTGTACCGCTGCCAGTAATACCTTTTGTCCTACCTGGCATATACCATTGTGTCGATATATTTCTTGCTCAACAATTGAATTTCTCCTTGATCTTATTTTGTACAAGTACAATATATGTATAGTACAATATAATTTTGTACTTCCATGATTGTCAGTGAAATCTTTCTCTCTCTTGGTATCCCATTTCTCATTACGCTTTGATTCTGTGATGAATCACATACTGCTGCTTGAAGGTAGGAGAGGATAATCTGCTTATAGAATAACACAGTGGTTGTATACAATGGTTATGGTTGTATACAGTGGGGCAGGAGTTGTACAGTTTGATGGCCATGGGCAGAAAGGATCTCCTGTGGCGCTCTGTAGAACACTTGATATTGATCATTCTCTGGCTGTACGTGTTTGTCAGATTCGTGAGCAGCTCTTTTGCCAATGAATGAAGTGGACTTTGTGGACATAAAAGCCACAAAAGTCTAAACTTTGCTCTGTGTCTTTCAGTTTTGTTCGTTTTTTTTTCTTTTGCTGGCTCTCTAGTTAGCTGTCTTCTTTTTTTTTCACTTACTCACAGTTTCTAATGACACTGATTCAGTGTATAATATGTACTGTAAGTTGCATCAATTAAGGAAATTAACTCATATTAAGCCAATGTTAAGGTTATTTAGCCAAACATTTAAGGGTTACTATGGTAAATTTGACATATCTTGCAAATAGGCACACAATTTTTGTTTGCTGATTTAGGTCAAGACAATTCTGTTTCCACCAAAAACCCAGTGCACCTTTTTGGATTTCTTCAGCACTGTGGACTTTTTACAAATGCACAATAGTACGCACACACAAGCTACCACAGACTTACACACCAACATGTTCAGATTTTCTCTCCTATTTCTTAATTCAGTCACTTTGGTGCTCGTGAACATCTAAAGAGATTGATTGAGCTATCCAACCTTAAGGGATCACTGTGCTGGTGGACAAGGGTCTCAGTCACGCCTCCAGTAACACTGCTGATGGACTAAATTGATTATATGGGCCAGATGCTTGTTTCCTCCACCCTGGATCCAGAGTGGCACAGTGGGACTTCCATCTCTTCATCTACCACAGGTGACCTACAAACATACACACAATGGCACATATAAGCGCCTTGATATACAGTGTCTGATGTGAATAAAAAGAGCCCTAGATTGAGTTCAAATAAGTGTTAAAGTCCCACAGCTTTCCATTCGATCTCCAGCATCGTATTAACACTAAACCCTGAAATTGTTTACCCACTCCTTTCTAACAGGCTTCAGACTGACAACACTAAATATAAAAACCTACAGCAGCCTGCCACACATGCAGATGTGGTGGTCTTTTATTTAGATATGCAAATGCTGCTACAAACATGGTCTCTTAAACCTGTAGACCACAACAATAGGCGGCGAATAATGGAGATGTGTTCAAAGCCCTGTCGATATTTGTTCATAGATTTAATTTGCTATTCCTGTTCTGATTTATTAATTGCTGAATTCAGTGTGCGTGGAGGCTTTGTTATTATTGTTGTCCTTTGGTTGTTTGTCTGGACCAATTATGGTTGATCCTCTTGGGAGCACACTGGACTCTTCAGATGTCTGCTTTTAATCTATTAATTCCTTTCATCTCTGGTTGCTGGTGCTGCATGTTGTTTCTCTGTGTGCATGTGCTTATGCGTGTGTGAGGGTGTGTTTGTCAAAGACAGATGGGGGCGGTTGGTTGTGTCTACGTGTTGGAAATGAGTCGATCTCATTTACACTGGTCTCCTCACTCAACAGGGGAGGGAGGACACCTTGTTCATTCTTTTGTTGCCTTTCGGTTTCCTTCCTCCGTTTTCTCTTGGCTTTCTCATATACAATGTGTTCATAGCATTTTGTCTTTACCATTCGCTGTCTTATGTCTAAAACGCTCCCCATTCGTTCCTTTGCCTCCTGTCTTTGCGTCGTAACCCCCGTTTTGTTCTATCTTTGGCTGTCACCCATTCACTCTCAATTTCTATTTTTGGCTTGTTTATATTATTCTGTCTGGTTTTATTTCATTATTATTCAGTCACTCTTTCTCCGTATTCTGACTCCATCTCCATCTGTTCTTGGTTCTTTCACTGTCTGTCAGATGGCATTATTTCCAAATTACACTTTACAAAGTAGCAAGACCTAAAAGGCAGAGGACATTGTTTAGGACAATTGTTATTTTTATTACATTAAATTTACTGTTACAATTAAATTCTCCGACTCTCATGGCCATGTCTAAAACGTAGCTGTTTGAATATTTCAAACAACAGTGTTGATCCTGTGGAAATTAATCCACTGGAAATGTGAATTAGCTTCAAAGTGAAAACAGCCCAATTACATTGGCTTTGTTGATTCGTCACAATGAAGGTCAGCCACAAAACAAAGGGAATTGCTGCACAGATTTGTTAGCGGCTTATGCTAAAGCTTAAAAGGCTTAATTCTCAATGTCATTGAGACTATAATGTACATGTTAAATGTTCATGTGTTTTGGAATTATCCTGTCATAGACTGGCAGGAATTTTGAAGATTATAAAGTAACACTGTTGAGTATTTAAAGTGGGAATGAAGCATACAATCATTCCCTCAACATTTTCCTGACCTCCTTTCGCTGACACTGACCTTTACACGCAGTGCATGAAATCTTCTACATGAACACTAAATAGTCAGAAAGTTCAACACAGGCCAAGATAAACACCATAAATACACACACTGATGGTACTGTAAAATCACAATGTGTAATGCTGCTGTTAAATAAGTGACATACAGCATGTTACATGGTCGTGTGTCTGGCCATCAAGGTATTAACAACTGTGATGATTAGCTATTATACACGCATATGCAGATGTACAACTGGCATTCTTTACAACTGGCATTCTTTTCCTCAGTCTCTTTTTCCTCTGTCTCTCCCATCAGCCCCATGTCAGTGTTGGCTGTTATAATACATGGAGATTATGCTCCTACTGCTGACGATATGACAAAAACACCCCAGACTGGAAAATCTGGAAAGCACAGTGTGGTCCTTTAACAATGATCATGAGCCCACCACCTCGCACTCATTACACAATTTACAGCAGCCATTCTCATCAATCATCACCCATTGTAGCATCATTGTAGAAAACCTTGAGTCTTTCACAGCCTTGGAGCTTTCTAAATAACTACCATATAGAGACAGGCGACAGAACCACACTGATTCTGTCGAACATATTCCATCTTTTAGTCATGGAGTGGTTTGTTCATTGGGCATTGATCAATTTGTATATGTGTGCATGCACAGATATGTAAGTGTCTGCCATTCTGTGCGTGTGCACACATACGCACGAGTTCTTCGGGCCTCTTTTCCTTCAGTTTTGACTTTTCTGACGTTTTACTGCTGGTTTAGATTGTGTCTTCTAAAGTTTCATGTTGAGATAAGGTGTTGTTGTTATTGTTGAATACAAAACTGCATTAGCAGTAATTGTGTTGTTTCACAAAGCTGCTAAAAAACAACAGTTTTGTACAACTGCTTCGTCTCATTGTGGTTTAAAGGCAAGCATAAAGGGGGAGGGAATCAAACACCTTGGGGCTGAACTTGCTTTTTCAGCAGTAACAGTAAAAAGGCTTTGTGCCAAAGCAAAGCACAATTTTTAGACTGTAATTGGGGAGACTTTAATCACTTCTGACTGCTCACACCATGTGTATATGCATGTGTGAGTGTGCTTTTCTTGTAGCCTTCCAGCTTCTGTCTTGCCTTTTTGTAGGAGCATTTGTACACTACATACTGAGTGTTTGTGTGTGTCAGTACTGTGTGTACGTGTTTGTCATATGTTACACTTTATTGCAGTGCTTGTCGTTAAATATAATTCTCTTACAAACAAATAGAATGCAATAAATGTACTGACACATTCAGAAGAGACAAAGAATCAAGGTATATAATGGCAGGACACCCACCATTAGACTGACATTGGACTTTACTCCAAGCAAAGCCCTCATTATAATAAATGTAGGTGACAAAAAGCAAATAGGCAACATCAGGTCATTCCTCTCTAATTACTTTCTACCAGATTGTGTGGTGCCTCATCTGAGGTACCCACAACTTTGGTCATGAGATTTAAGAGGGGCAAAAAAAGCAGAAATGAGCAGTAGAAGAATGTAAAAGAAGTTTTCTTGTACATATATCAGACCTTGACATGCAGTTGCCACCAGAGAATCACTTGACTCTTCCGCTCAAGGTCAGGTTTGTTACTTATTATATTCTCCATTTTCCCCTTTGTGCAGCATCGTTCCTCAGAAGCAGGGTGCACATTGGTGGCACAGCACTGAATAGAGACATAGTCAGTTCCTTTGACAAGTCCCTCTTTGAGTTTTTGGGAACTCACTTAAAGTCACTAGTGCTGAATTTGAGCATTGATCCCTGGATAGAATATTTCTGTGAGCAAGACCATGGATAGAGGTTGAGTGCATCTGTGAGTTTGGCCACGTGTCTGTCACCACACCAGTTTGGAGCAAGGGTTTGCCCATGACTGCCACAAGGTCTCAGTTGCCAAGAGGAACAAACTTCTACTACTACTCCTAGCACCAAGTGTGGGTGGAGAGGGGCATCTGTTGTCACCAAAGACGCAGCCATCACATTCACAGTGTAGAGGTTTTTTTTCATCACAATATATGTGCTGGAGATCACACAGTTTATTCTTCTTCAGAAATGATTACATTTAGAGACATTTTGTGTGACTCTCTTCCATGTTCTCACCCAAAGCAGTTCTTCACTGCTTCACACAGCATACACAGCAACATACGTCATGCTTATGGTACATCTACAATAGCTGCCACAAGAAAAAACACACCTGAGCTGCTTTCTGTGGTAAAACTAACAGTGTTCATCTCATAGTCGTTTGTGACTAAACGTGACTTTCATTTACTGTACCCAGTTCTACTTCTTACATGTTCACTGATATGATATAATGTAGACTGTCGAGAATTATATTTAACATTGCCTATTTAATAATAACAAATACCTTTACAAGAAAAAACAGGCGTAACATCAGGACAAAGCGAGACAGGACTAGCTCTGAGTAGCCCCGAGCAGAGATACACCTGGGAATTGTTGAATATGTTACAGTGATTATATTATATTTAGCTCAAGTACATTTTTAAACTGTCAGATATTGTCACATATCAACATTGCTATGTTCTCTCTTATTCCCACACCAGTGTTCCCTCTTTCTCTGCTATTTTCTGGTTGTTGTCTTTGATACTTCTTCCTCTCTGTGATTCTGTTCTTCCCCCCTCTGTCTTAAGACAGCTTGGGTTGAGAACTGCTGTGGGATAACTTCATTACAAAGCAACCAGGAGAATCAAGGGAGGTTGAAAAGGAGGAAGAGGGGAGAAAGGGAGATGGTAGAGATAAGTAGCAGTGTTATTATAAAGCTGTCTCCCTTTTATGCCTTCATCTCATCTCTCTGCTCTTGTCCTTCACTGATAGAGAGACAGTCTGGCATCAAATGAAGAGACACTCACCTTCTCCAGGGTCCCGCAATCACATAAATTGCAGTTCACTGCTTTTAAATAATGGAACTTACAGGTAGTGATGTACAAATGTGATTAATATTTTTATTGAATCCTTATTGAAACCTGGTGGTCTACCCAGCTAGGATGGGATGCTAATGCTATGGACTATGAAAGTCACTAACAATGTCACTGAGATGATGAATAGTCTACTTTACGATCTAATACCTAGAGCTATTTGTTATGGAGTGTATTCACAGTATGTATTAACATTTTTTCTATGGATTTTTGCAATGATGGCAGCATTGGTTGCCACAAGGAAGCTGAAGTTGCTTATGATGCAAACAACAATCAAGTACCGTACTTCAAGTGTTCTGTTTATGAGTTAGTTATGATTATCTTCTCCAACATTCATTTTCTGCCAGTATTTCCACCCCCCTTCTGACACACAGACACACACGTTCTGTCTCTCCCTTTATGCCGCCCCCACCCCTATAAAAGCAATGTGTTATTAATGAAATATAATAGGGAAGAAGAGAAGATGTGTGAAGCTGAGGCCATTAGCCTGTGAAGTACTCAACCCAGTATCATTTAAGTTTCTTTAATTGAATCCCAACAGGCAGAATCAACTCTATGAAGTCAGCCCGTGGTCTGTGTGTGTGTGTGTGTGTGTGTGTGTGTGTGTGTGTGTGTGTACAGATGGGTGTGGAGAAAGCACATATGCATGTCAGTGTTCATCTGCAGCTACAGTGTAATATCCCTCTCTGGTTGAAAGATATTTCTCACACAAAAAGAATATTGCAAACAAGAACAACTTGAAGACATTTTACCCCAAGGCAGCACGGATGTCATCTCACACTGTTACGCATACACTTGTCTTTTGGGGCTTACAAGGGCTCACAACTTTAAGAGTGTCACAGAAGGGAAAGGTAGAAGCACAATAAGCCGTCCATACATAGAGGGTGTGATTATTCTTGCTTAACTGTCTTTTCGCTGCATCACATAAAATTACTATTACGGATTTTATCTACATGGAACCAAGTTGCAAATGTGAATAACCCATGCAAAAAATAATGAAAAGTCCTCCACATCAAAATGTGACTTGTAAATAGGAAAATCACTGGAATTCATTTAATATGCTTGGGAATGATTACAACATTTCCCAGTGCTCTGTGCTGCAGTTTGAAAAAGGGTAAGTCACGAGGGTAATGTTAAAATTAATCTGTATTAAACAGGGTGTTGTATTGTGTTATTGTTTCCCATCTGAGAATAACAATTCATCTGCTATCTGCCGCGATTAGGAAACAGTCCGAGCCACAAAGAAGAAGATTTGCATCCCAAAAGGCGCTAAAATTATTTTAGTTTCATCTAAATGCTTAATTGACATATTCAACTCAACATCTAATGATGCAACAGTTTTCTAAAATTTTCACATAGCAATTTCCAACTTCAAGTTGTCATTGTTTTACTCACACAGTTTTCTTGGGGGGTTTTTTTGCCTCTCTGCTGGGTAGACACCACAGGCTCCTCTCAGGTGTTTTATTGTTGGGTTCAGGCATCAAAGCACTGGGTTAAAGTCAGGGGAAGACTGTGGGCTGGAGTAATAAATGAAAATGTAACAGTCACTTTATACACGGCCAAGTGTTGAAGTAGCCACTAACTTTAAAGTTGGTGTGGACAAATGTGTCCGCCAAATGAATACCGAATGCTTTGCTGGGACTTGCTCTGCCCGCAGTCAAACCCCAACTGGTCTTTCAAATTATAAAATTTCACTGACCTCGGACTCACGCAGTGTATTTCACTCTATGTATGACTACAAAACATATTGAGAAAAAGGACGGAAAACTAGCAGGGCGGAGAATGTTGATGGATTTATGTGTGAGGCCTTGAGAGCAATAATGAAGATATGGACTGAGCTGACGAACATTTCATTAAAGCAAGTGTACTAGTCCAGGTTCTACTATTACTTATGTCCCTTGTTTCTACAAGCTTCCAGTGTTGTGCTGGAAAGGCACTCGCCAAATGGCACATGGATGTTTAATGAGTGAAAAATAGAAAAGCCTCTGTCACCTGTAGATTTATCAACTGCAAAATTTTACAAACAAGCAAAATCCCTATGAAATTGTTTCACAGGAAACAACAACTGCAGTATTTACAGCAGAATTACTGTTCACTCTTCTTGTGCCAGTCTCTAAGCTCCCTAAGAGCTGCTGAGCTGAGAGGAGTAGAGAGAAGACAGATAAGAGAGGTGGTAATCAAATGCAGGTAATAATGGATAATTGAGGTCTTGTAGCAGTGAATGGATGCCTGCAAAGTCTCTGCTTTTTTCATTTATCCCCAAAAGTTCTCACATTCAACACAACTCTCACCTTTAAAAGAACACAACCTTTTTACTTCAACCTTTGCAGAGGAAAACCACTCTTACTGCATTTTATTTCTTTATATGGGAAAGTCCACTGTCATTTCACTACTCACCTTTAAACTGTCCAAATATTTTTACACATAAAAGAGGGGAGATATACCATCACAGAAATTATTGCGCTGTGTTTGTCTGTCTTTGCTTTGCTTCAGTATTTTTCTCTCTCGGTTTTTTGATTGACATGCCAGAACTGTGTACGCTCATCAAGGGTGGAACAATGGATTTTGACTACTAATGTGTCTGTGTTTGTAGAAGAACAGCAGAATCAGAAAGAAACTGTCTCCCATAGGAGGATGTGGTTTAAACTGTAGTTTTAGAATTGACAAACAAAAAACATTACATTCATTTTTAATTCATTCTACGCATCTGTATGAAATTAACAATTTTCATTTAATGAAATCTGTAGATATTATATTGTGAGATTTGAATGTACAAAATTTAAAGAAGCTGCAGAATTGTGGTTTTTGTTTTGCCTTAAAATCTGTACCCAGTCTGTCTATTTAGTCTAAGGTTTAAGTGCTCTTCTCGTTCTGTGACCATGTAGGCACTGTTGAAAGGTACTGGCACTTGAAAACAAACAGGGCCATTAAGGTGCTTTCATCGTCCTCACAATCATCATTTGCGAGATGCATATTCAGCTACAGAATAGCAATGACTGGGCTAATTCACTTAAGATAATTAAGTAAAGTGGATTTGTTGTGTCATTTCAGCCATCTCGTGTCTTCTCCATCCAGCACTTTTTTTCCTTTTTGGCATAGTCCTCCAGAGGAACAATTAGCAGCCTATTTGAATGCTATCACAGCCATAATTACCTTTCAGTGGGGGCAAAGTGCTCCTACCAGTAGGCCTGAAGGTGCATGTTATCTCTACATTTTGTGACAGACTATAAAATAACACTATTTACTGTTTTAAACCTTTAAACCAGTAGTTACTGTGAGAACAAAAATAAAATTGTGTTTCTTATTTCAAATCCTTCCAAGTTGTCTTTGTGCCTGAATGTGAGAATAATGGTCTTTTAATGTGGTGTTAACACCCAAAGCAGTGATTCATTGACTCTTCCCCACCCACACCTTGATTAATAAAAAGTTTTTTCAGCTTTATTATGTCTGAAGAAAACGCATGAAGTTACCATGGAGATAAGAAAGAGCTCCATCTGGAACATGTGTATGTCCTCTAATCATGTCAGCGTGTAATACCATACATGTGACATTCTTGCCTTGTTTCACAACACCTTGTTATGTAGCCAGGTACATGTTTTCACCCATCCCTTTGTCTTTCCACAACTCTTTTTTTCTGGACTAATTCTGCCCCCTACTGGGTTTGCTTTTTATATATTTTTTAGTTATTCAGACATTTTTTTTTCATTTTACAGCACAATAAGCAGCTGTTATATATAACTTTCAATATGCAACCTTGTCTTTAACCAGCTTTAATGGCCTCATTCAGGGAGCATAGCTGTAGAGTGTGCCGCTCGTGTTCATAGCGTCCTTTCCTGTGTCATATTCAGGGAGGACATAGCAGTAGTAGCCATCTGTTCTGACTTCACATGCGAAGTGATTTCACGGGCTGCTTTTAGTGCCTGAAACTATCTTGCCTGCTCAGTCCGTCTTTATGAGACACACCAAGGACAACTAGCTCGTAAAGTGTGTGAATATGTGAGCTTGTGTAAAAGAGGAAGAAAGAGAAAGGGTGGAGGCATCGTGCCCTGCAACAAAAACTGCTCCTGTTAAATCGCCCAGCTGAACACTAATAAACACTAAAATGCATCATTTCCAGAGGTAGGCAGAGACATGCCACTATTACTGTGTCCCAGTTATTTGGTTAGATTTCTCAAATATTTGTCCTCTAAATAGCTTCAGTGAACTATTGGTTCTGCTTATTCAAGTAAATATTATAATAAATTGTTTTACAGTGGGTTTCATTTTGTTGAATTCATTTGAATTTAAGGTATTACAGAGTGAACATTGTAAAAGACACACCTTAGAGTGTTGCCAATTACTTGCCCTCACTTAGATATATCTTAATTTTTATCAGTAGACTTATTGGGCCTCACACAGTTCTCATTTGTCAGGTAAGTTCATATCTTATACAATAACTAGAACCTGTAACTTAGAAAAGTTACAGTTAAAGTGTATTTGCACATTATGATGCAACGAGGAACTTTTTAAACCACGGAAGCAGACAAAAATGGCATCAGTAATTGAAAGACTTATGTCAGTGCTCAAATATTATAAAATAGAAAATAGCTTAAAAACCTTTACCATTAGAAACTGAACCGAGTAGAACTGGAGGGACCTGACATATGGATTGCCTATCTGCTGACATCTCGCCTCAGATGTTCATACTGCTTTAATGTCACATCATATTTACCTTAAATACGAGCAGCCAAGTGGGGAAAATGGGCATGTCAGCATCCTAGTGCTAATTACAAGCAGGATGGTTGGGAATTTTGGTTGGCTCCGATATCTCCCACTTGGCATTACAAATTACAAAAAGCTTGTCAGCTGGCAAACGCTGCAACAAACCCACTGATGTCAGCAGTCCAAGGTAATACACATTAAAATCTTCAGTTATAATTACACTAATATAATTAACTGTAGTCTATAAAAAAAATCCAGTAATGGACTTCAGACATATAGTGTGGTAAATTTGTAAATTTTCTGACTTTACCCTTGTGGTAAAGTCAGTCCACAGCTCCCTCCATTGTGACATTAACAACCAGATAGGCCAGAAATGAAAAGAATTGGGGCAGTTATACCTCAGGCGTTAACTATCGATTTAACTTGAGTTTACTACTTGCTCCTTAATTGTTCCCATTATATAAATGCTCCTTGCTTGCTGATCAAACTAGTTCAAACCCAGCAAACACACACTTTGAATCCACATAATGTAACAGCAAAATGGTTTCAATGTCCACTGAAAGCATTTACAGTTTTGTAATTCCTGCAGAGGCTCACCCAAAATAGCTCCAGCATCGCCCCCTGGACAGGAATTGAGACAGTTAGTTGTTCTGACAACATCATTGTTGTTTTTGCATTAAGCCAGAGGAAAGAAATCTGTATTTCCTGTAATAGAAAATAAGATTAAGTAAAATAAAGAGTAGCATAGTTTTATTTGGAGTTTCACATGATTTGTTAGGAAAACCAACTATAAGTAATTCGTCAGTTTAGTCAATTATTTCCCCGCAGTGGTGGCTGGTGAAAATATTTATATACACGATTTTGCAAGTTAGATGCACTCTGAGCACATATCAATAGTATAAACCAAAGCACCATTAAATTCAAGTTAACATTTACTATTTTCTGTAAGTACATTTGGCCTTTCCCTCCCTGATCTGAGAACATGCAGTCAAGCAGCTCACTGCTTAGTAAAACTATAAGATAATACTGGACAATCGCGTTCACTAACTTTCATATTATTGATTCAGATTCAGATTTTATTTGTCACATGCACAGTCATACACAGTACGATTATGCTGTGAAATGCTTAGACGACCGTCAACAACTTAAGAAATGTTACAATAAAGTAGTAGCTAATAAGTAGATAATAATATTGTGATCTAGTGGAATGGAATAGTGAACGTTCGGGAGGTGTGCAGTGTCCATGTAGGTGCCATAATGTGTATTGGCCTTAAATGTGTATTGGCTGCTTTAACTTGTGGGGAGGGTAATAAACTGTATGAGTCTTTACTCCAAAAACTGTAACTTGAACATAGTCCTCTGTCAACACAACTCAGTCCTCTGTCTCTCTTTCTCTCATGAAATATGCCGATGACAATGACACGCTGACTTAATGTAACAGACAAACTTTTGGTTCCACTATCAAACTTACCTTATTTATCTACCTTAATTTACATCACACATTTTATTTATTCACACAAATTTGTCATATATTTATCAGATGATTTAATGAACTAAAATTGTATTGCTGGTTTCTGACAGCAGTTACACTAATTCTTAGCATTATTCATGTAGCTGATCATGTTCATGTTTTTTATCGGGAAATATATTAAATACGTATTACCCGTCTGACTAACAGGCCACCACTGTCTATGGATAGAGATTGCCTATGTCATGTAGTTTCTGTAAAGCCTTTCACATTTATAAAATGCTGTTTTATTTTGTATATTATGAATATGTATATTTAGATTCCTTTTAAATACGCCACATTGAATATAGCTCTGGAAAGAATTAAGGGACCTCTGCAAGCTGGGATTGCAAATGAGTGTTATTATTAAATTATAAATTATATTAAATATATTAAAAATATTTTCATTTTGAATTTTAACTTGTCATTATGTAATTATAGTTATCTAAAAATAATGTTACAGACCTGCAAAATTGAATTATAGATATGTTCCATTTGTTTTCCTGGTTAAGTCAATGAGCCATTCGTAGTTAAGCTGTAACTACAGATGTCTTTATTTAAGATTTTGACAAGACATTAATACATTGCAGATATTTTAAATGTAATCCCTGTTCACCTTCATCCGTTCATTGTCTTAACCGCTTTTCCTGTCTGTCACAGGGCTGCCATGTAGAGACATTCACCCCTACAGACAATTTAGAGTCATCGGTTAACCTAACCTTGTCTTTGGTTGGTGGGAGGAAGCTGGAATACAAAAAGAAATCCCTGACAGACACAGGGAGAATGCACAAATCTCACCCAGCCGACCCAGGAATTTGAATGCAGGTTCTATTGCTGTGAGGCATCAGTGCTATGCACTACACCACCATGCTGCCCATCCTGTTCATCTACTCAGTGTTATAACATCTTGCCACTGGTGTGTGTAGTACAACTTTTGTGTTTGCACAAACTGCAGCAGTAGTGTGCACCAACAGCACATGTGCCAATGAAATTATCCAAAACCTGGCAGTCAGTTTATACACAAATATTTTTATTCAATTTTTGTATGCATTGATTTATTCAGGGATGAGTCTCTGAAAGGCTACCTCTCTGTTTCACAAAACACCCTGAACACAGTCCCACTGCTACACACATTCATACATGGAAGCTGCCCATTTTTCACATTTGTGTTCAGTGGATCAGCTTTTAAGTATTTCAGAGAACCCAATGAGACGGAATTAAGTTGCCTGACTATTTAGTAACACGTTATTTACTCTAAGCTACAAGGCAAGTCCACATTTCTTCACCAGTTCCTATGAGCTCTCACACATTTTTATTTTTTTATGACATGGTTGACTGGTGATATGGATAATCACCACTGAAGGAAATAATGACCCTGATAATGAAATTCCTCATTAGATAAATTGGTAGTACTTGTAATGAACTGTGATGCAAAGCAGGAAGATTATTAGGCATTTTAAAAGAATAATCACCATAATTAGCCCACAAAATCATCAAATATCATCAGGATAAAGATCAGAAATTTTCACTTAATAAGATGTTAGCATCTAATTAACCATGGAATTGTCTCAGATTAATTCTACACCTTATTCTTATTCATGGAAACTAAATAGTATAGTTTCAAGTTGTGGGATATTCAGTGAGCTATAAAAGAAGAAGAAATATGTATTTAAACAAAGGAGCATTTTGATGTTTGCCATTAAAATCTCTGAAATGGAAGCAAATAATGTGTTGTCTGCAGCCTTTTGGTCGGCAGATCAAGATATGTACACAAACCTGAGCTGTCTGATCTCACTGCCTCCTGCCATTGACTGGGGCCTTCAGCTTCACAGGATGATTTAACTCATCACACACACTCCAGGAGAGGAGGGCTACCTTGGCTCCATTGGTGAGCCAGTGTGTGTATGTGTATGTGTGTGCGTTCATGTGTGAGGACCAGTGAGTAAGTATTTGTTTGCGCTTCTCTTTTTGTAACTACCTTCACCTTTCATCGCTTACAAAAGCACAGACTTAGTGTGTCGGTTTGCTTCTGCTTTGTATTTGTGTGTCTGATCTGTCAGGCTCACAGGCGTGAAAAGGTTTTTTTGGGGGAATGTTGTCTGTACCGAGGTCTCCTTAAACACACAATACTAAAAAGACCTCTCTTTGGTTTGGGCTCTCTCTCTATTTCTCTCTCCCTCTTTCCCTCGCATCCTTTTTGTTGGTCTCTGCAAATATCTGTTCAGTCTGACTGTACTTCCTGACCTTGATGGTGAACTCTCCAGCACTGACTGAGAATTGGAGGTGACAGTGGAAAGAAAGCAGCTGAATACTAAGCCGCACACATTTAACAAGAATCTTTTTCCAGGTGCTCTGTCGGCAATAATCAAACGAGCACTTAATGCAGCACACAAAGCACAGACAGAAAACATGTAAAAATATTAGCTTGGAGGCAGGAACAGCTATTTTGTAAAACCGCGATGATATGCCATGCTATGATCTACAGTAAACTAGGGCTACAATAACACTGACAGTATTCACTGCTCGTGAAAGCTAAATGACAGGCCAGGTCCAGGCTTGTCATCTGTGTTTCACCAAATGTGAAAACCAACATGAATGCTACATTGTTAGACTGTGTTCGTTTTTAAAGTAAACCAATTAAATGTCCTAACACAGAGGCTAATATCAAGTCCTGGATTTACATTTCTTTCTAAATGGTGGTTTTGCCTATTGGCAAAATCTTATTTGCCAATAGGCTAAAAAGATTTTTTGCCTTTAGGCAAAAGAGCTCATTAGAATAACTGGTGAGTTGTTGTCATGGATACTGTTACTTATGATAAAATGATAAAAGCCTTACTGATACACAATTTAGCATTTTGCCAGCTATTTGATCAGAGAAAGTTTTTCTGAACAAAACCAACTTAGAAAATAGAGTGAATAGGCACCAGCTACTAAATATTACAGTGAGATTTGAGTTCAAAACTATATGGTTCAAATATATTTCTAATAACAAAATTAACATAGAGAAAATTTGGGGCGTAAGCTTGTGTTTAATTTTTAAGCCAGTTTGTCTCGGACAATTCACAGATTGCTTGAAAGTTGTTCACATTTTTTGTTCTCTGAGAAACAAACATTAGCAACTCAGATGCCTCCGGCACCACCATCAGGCTCACAGTTTTTCAAAGGACAATGTTAAGTCAACAGTCAAAATGAACGATCCTAAAAAGAAAGTTGAAAACATCACCTCCATAATGCGGCCTGGTAGCTCAATGGGTTAGGCGTCAGACTGGGATGCAGAAGGTTGTGGGTTCGAACCCCGTCTGACTCCTAATCCATCCCCTACCAGGTGTGTCCCTGAGCCAGACACCCAGCGCTAGCTCCCTGTAAGTCGCTTTGGATAAAAGCGTCTGCCAAGCAAAAGTAAAAGTAAAAAAATAATGCGTATAATCACTTTCCTGTGACTACATTTGTTAAAATCTTAATATCATTCTAAAGGTTAATATTGTTTCTTTGGAGTTAAAGATGGTTTTATACTGTCTATTACTCTATACTCTGGTTAAAGAAGTTATATAATGATCTGGAGGCCTCAAAGATAAACTTTGTACTGTAACTATGCAGTACAATGTTAGATGCAGAGGGTTAGAGAGACAATGAGATTTTATTTGACCTTTCCCCAAACTGTTCTTGACAGTTTGAGGAGTGGGAAAAACCACTCCAAACCAAGATGTTTAAAAAAAAACTCTGGATATGAGGAAAAATACCATATTATTTACTGCGTTTATAGGAAGAGAGTCGCATAAAGACGGCATTTCTTTCCTTTGTCTTTAGTTAGTTAACAAATGAGTTGTTTGTGTGAATTTAGTTGTTTGTAGTTGCTTCTCGGATAATTGTTATTTCCCCCTCTCTCTCACACTCTCCCTGACACACACACACACACACACACACACACACACACACACACAGCTGTCTATGAATCCCTAGAGACCCATTTGCTCCTGCAGCTGGAATACTGTAGGTGGTACAGGCCATGGGGCATTTACCCATTTACTAAAGTAATGAGGCTTACTACTATTCATGGGGCTCTTACTCCACTAAAAAAAGTTGAATGCTCCTCTATGTTCTCCCACACACAAGGAAGTAAAGTTTGTGGTTGACTTTGGCTCAACCTTAGTCAAGGAATGTCTGCACCACAAAATGAGACTGGACTGAAGTCTGATTTATCGCTCTTCTAAAGCAATTTAACTAAACTTCTAAAGCAATAGTTCATCCAACAGTGCTGTCATGAGGCAAGAGCAAAAACACTGGAGCAGTTTTGTTCACCAACACCACATGTGACATGACAACAAAATGACTCCACCCGTAAAGAGGCAATAGAGCAAATAATTATGCAATCTCAGTAAAGGAGCAGGGAGAGTATATAGAGGAAGTCAATTGTAATGTGTAAACTTTAACTTCACACTTAAACTTTGCTAAGATCCCACTTGTGTGAAAAATTCTTCCAAGATGCACAAGGCCTTTTTTCCACGGCAGTAGCTACTAAACACAGACATAAACAGACATAACCTACTGTTAGAACTGATAACAACTGCTGGCATCCTGTTTGGAGATGCCTCCTCCTGTGGAACTGCTGATGAACCCCAGACAACTCTATGTGGAGGTGGCACAACAGAGGGTCAAAGCGTGGCATGGCGCAGCGCACTGCAGTGACAGCAAAGAGACACTGACATTTAAACTATCACAAGTAGCACTCAGCTGCCAAGATTATTGGTTGACAAAAAGTCTTGTGTGCGCATAACCCTCCAAGTCGACTGGATAATGATTAGGAGGTGGAGACTGGGCATGATGAGGAAATTAGAATGATAATTGTCTCCCTGCTTGAACTTTAACTGAAAGATTTTTTATCTTAGGGAACAATGTGAACAAGTTACTCTAAGTTCAAATTCATTTTAACATAGGAGGGTAATTTGAGGTGCAAAGGTTGTCGTGCAAAAAAGACCAAAAACAAAAAGAGTACTGGTACATTATTTTATTTTATATCTGTCTAAAACAATACTGATGTGCTTAGAAGTGCATGAGAATATTCTTACACGTGACTGTTGTATGACAGATGTGAAGAGTCTAGCATAGAAATGCACATGCACTGTTCAGGCATCTCAACTCATGCAACTCTAGGTCCTATTGTGGAAAACACCAATCTACACTCTGACCCTCATGTTTAGGAGCACAAATGAGTTCCTGTAACTATTGGTCATAATAGTGGAAGGAATAAAACAAGAACCAGTGATAGGAGTTAAAGCTTAGCTGAGGAAATAGTTTATTATTGAGCAGCTGCATGTTAAGGCAGCTGTGGGAGAAAAGGAACTGGAGGATTCAAGCAGACAAATCAAAGCAACTTCCAGTCCCACCAGACTGTCAGCAGCAGTCTGAGGTCTGAATTTGAATTACAGTCCAAGTCTGAGTCGCAAGTTTACTTGGTAGAACTTGTCCTGCTAGGGGCTGAGTACTCTTTGTGGATTTGTAAGCTACATGTACATGAGCTTAGAGATTTGTGGACAGGGCCAGAAAGGGCAACCGATGACTCTGGCTGAAAAGAAAAAAATTGTTTGCAGTAAAAAGCATAGAAATAAATATTAGCATAGCAGTAAGTTAGATGGCACAGTGCTGTAATGATTAATACTGTCACCTCACAGCAAGTAGAACCCAGGCTAAAATCCACAGGGTGCCGAGTGCCTTGCTGTGTGAAGTTTGCATGTTTTCTCCAGGTACTCCATCTCACAGTCATAAATGTCATGAATGTTAATTGGCGACTCGAAATTGCCCTTAAGTATTAATGTTTGTCTTTGTGTGTCAGCCCTGTGATAGACTGCTGACCTGTCTGATATGTAACCTGCCTGTGGCCCAATGAGGCATTAGGATAATAGGAAGATAGGTAAATGTTATGAACTAGTGTTGCAATGGCAAAGATAGACTGGAAGGTAGTCATACAACGTTACCAGCTCCTGTTTTGTAAAGTTAATTTGATTTCTCTGCTTCTAGCATAAAATCTCATCCTGATGTTTGAGTTCAGCAGATATCATTTAGTTGCTATTACTACAAAAATTAACAGATGACAACATCTAAACTAAAAAAGTATAGGAAGAAGATTAAAACAAATTGGAAATTGGTGAAGTCGCTGTTTTTAAATTTTATGATTACTGAACCAATTACCCTAATAGCTGGAGGATGCTGTATTCACTGTATGATGAGAATAAGAGCATTAGACTTTAGTTATCATGCTGACAGTCATGAAAAAATTCTAAATCTGGACTGGAAAAAATAAGTGTAACAAAACTCAACTATAAGACATAAAATCAAATATAAATAAATAAATAAATAAATATATATTTAAATGTGAATGTAAAATTTCTCCCAACTTTTATTCACTCCCCAGGCTCAAACCAAGCCTAGTCGCAGAAATCAACAAACATCACAGAAACACTCCTGCCCCATGGGTCTCGCTGGATTCTGATTTAACGTCAGTTTTTTTCTTGTAGATGATTAAAAGTCTGATCAGTATTGACACTGAATATTAAGAAGTGTGGCTCTTTTTAACAAAGTCTCTTGGAATGTGTGTGGGCTATGCTTGAAAAACAACAAAAAACAAAGATGAAAGTGTTTTATGTAGGAGGTTCCCACGTGTGAAACCTTTTGGCAACAGAAAACCCCCCATGTCATTCTCAACACTGATACAAAATGTCATCACTTGTCCTACATACATTACCAGATAGACTGAGTGAACTGATAAATGGCCATTGGTATTCTCTTCTCTACTGTCTGTGCATGTTGCAAAAATGCCTGGATGTGAAATTTAAGCAGCATAAATGTCTCTCGACAAAGTAAAGTTCAAACGAGAGCTCTGAGACTCAAAGTTCAGTTTTTGTCAGAGTTACATTCAAGAGAGTTGCTGGGCTTTTTTGTATTCCCGTCATTAAATCTTTATTTAAAGTGGGGATTTCTGCTGAAAGTCACATTTTTTCATGGGGAATTTTGAAGTACACATTTCAAGAAAATACTACTAATAAGGATAGCAAATTATGTGCACCAAGAAAAGAGCAGTCTAGTCATCTCCAAAAAGGTTTTATCCACAGCAGCTGGACTTGTTTGGTTTCTTGGCGACGTTTCACCCTTTCATTCCAGAGGGCTTCTCAAGTCTGTCTAGTCCTGGTTTTTGCAAGTTCCTGCTCTCTACTTCTATCATACATTTTGATGCTGAAGCAGGTTGAGTATGAAGCCACTTGCAGCAGTCATGATATATACAGTGTGCAACCACGTACTAATTATAGATAAAGTTAAATGACGCGGCATAACATGGGTTACGCCTCTATTAAAAAACCATCACACCTCTGTTACAAAGCCGTGTGCCTGCCGTTTGTATACACTTGTGATATTGGATTATTCTCTTATTCTTATTATTGTATGTATTGGGTATTTTAAGCTAATTTATTAAAGCCAATGATGTTTTTTCTTTCTGTGTTATGTGTTTCCCCCAAAGACACACATGACAACACAATGTTTGTGTGTCTGTTTCCTGGTTATCTGGATGTCTTCATAGTAGAAGGTAAAATGAAATTAATTACAGATGCATGCTTGTTGTCCGTTGAAGCTATTGCAACCAGACACTCAAGTATCATTGTCACACAAGTGAGAGCTTGCATCCGCCGCTGTAGGCCACATGACCACACGGCTGGCTGGAACAACCGTCTGAGTTCAAGAGGGAGAATTTTTAATTGGTTGACTCACTGTTTGACACCCTTATTGGTGCTATAGAAGAAATAGCACTTTAGCAACAGCTATATAGTGGTTGGACAGATATTTTGCACTGCAGTGGAAGTTTTTAAAATATAAAAACAAAGCTTTGGAAGTTGTCACAGAAAAGGTTTTGTTGGCCACCGTTGTAACACCACTGTGTACAGCAATGATTCAGACTTGCCAAACATGTTCTTGGTTTTAATAACTTAGTAATTACACTGGGTCATTGTGGAAGATATATAGGTACTTAAAAAAATTTCCACCTCCCAAATCCTGAAACAGCATTGATTGCCTGTTATTGCTGTTTCCCTGTGATTTGGCTTTACATTCAAACCAAAGTTTTGATAGAGCTATGGTCCATCTTTCCATCCATAAAGCAATAGAGTAACTGAAACATTACCTTACACAAATACAGCTTGTTATTACAGTTCTTTGTACACACCAAAAAACTAATCCCGCCACCACCTTCACCGAGAGGTAAAAGGTCCCCCCTTAACATTTTTCCTTCATCCTCCATTCCAGAGTAGAATGATTTTAAATCTTATGTAATTTGATAATGATAGGATGAAACATGTGGTCTGGTGTTTGACTTCAGTCCCATTAATTTAAGGGACAACGCTCTCTTTCTCCCAATACTTTGTTTTCTCATTATGTGTGTAGTAACAACATTGTATGCAATCTTAGTCAAAAACTTGAGTTGTGAAGAAGTCACTACTTCTTAAATTGGATGGTTTTTCCCACTCCTCGGTCTCCCTTTCTTTTCCATCCCATCTCCACTCCAGTTCTCAAGCTGCCTGTGGCCCAGCAGCAGCAGTTTGTGTTGCCACAAACAGAGTGCGGGCAGGAGAACCCCACCATGACAGGCAGATAACAATGCAGCAACACCACACTAATTGGCCTGGGGCTTACAGGGAGAGTCTGGTGGTTGGCAGCCCAGTATTTTGGGATGTGGGAGCAGAAATTGGTAGGTGGGAAAAGGGGTTGGGTGTGAGGAAGGGAGGCAGGGGGAAGAAGTGTCAGTTTTGATTATGGATGAATTGTAAGATAAGTTCAGTTGGGACATGTTTTTGTGAGGAGGAAGGCCTGAGCGCCCGTGCGTGTGTGTGTGTGCACGCGCGCATGTGTGTGTGTGTGTGAGAGAGAGAGTCCTACTCAAAGCTCTAATCAGGGGAGACGGATCATGTTTTTACACATTGTTTTTCATGAGCAACGAAAGGTTTTCATAAAGTATCCTAACGTACTCTGGAAGCATTTCATTTACAGACGCACAACTATCTTTGATGCTAAGTATATAAGCCCTATGTTAAAACCAAGCCTGGATGTTTCATTAGGATTTTACAGATGCTTTAGTGATTTCTGCCCTGCACTCCCCCTTTTAACATCGATGATTAGATTCTCAAAACTACATTATAACACTAACAACTATTCATATAAGCTTACATGCTTCACGTAATTCCATTCAATACCTTTCAACTTTCTTTTTAGCTGTAATAGCAGTTCAGGGAACAAACTGCACCATTAATCACAGGTTAAAGGGAATGCTGACTTTCTTTACTTAAAATAGTCAACACAGCAGCCAAAATCCAATTGTATCAGAAATTGTACACTTAATCATATATTGTAGCACAATAATAAGCCAGAGCTGGCGCTCGTGTCTGAAGTCTCAACAATGAGAGAACCTCTGTGATCTGGGATTTGTGCCAATAGACTGCTCAGTCTCAAAAAGAAGCTTTTAGGTTTCATATTTGCCATTCAGTGATAAGCCTTTTATACACAAACTCAAGCCTCCTCTGCTGTGTTTCTTTCTCACTGGGACTTCATGTGAGAGTTTCTGTGGACATGAGTCAGTGGACATGACAGTCAGTCAAGTTTAGAAAAAAAATATATAAGTGCATTATCTAAATACTATGGAAGAGGATTAGGGCCACCATGAAAAAATATTTGAGTTCTGGCTTTAAACTCAGAATTCTGAGAATTCGGAGATTAATGTCAGAGTTCTAGGAAAAAAGTCAAAATTCTGACTTTCTCAGAATTTATTCTCAGAAGAATAAAGTCAGAACAAACTCAAAAGGATAAAGCCTAACCCTAACCCAGAATTTTGAGAATAAAGTCAGAACTCAAATAATATCTTCATGATGGCCCTAATCGTCTTCCATTAAATACTAATAGTTTATAGCGTTTCCAATAGTTGGAGTATAATGTAACTTCTTCCTAGCTAACTCTAGAGATGCTGTGAAAGCTTCTGCTGTTTTTACCTCATTAATGTTACTGTTCTACTGATCAACTTTACCACTGTACATTACAATTTGTCACACAGTATTTTATAAAGAATTTCATACAACTTAAATTTACAACTTCTCAAATTTGTTTGTCCAGCATTTTAAAATCTGAAGATCTCACTATTTCACTTTTCTTTCTCATGATCTTTCTTACAGCTTTGCTATATTCACATGTTCCCAATGTCATTAACTAGAAATTGAAAATGTTCAGATTTTCTTTTGATTTTTTCCCTCACAATTAATTAAAAAACACTCCTGCACACTGCAAGGACACAGACACACACCGAATCATACTGTAGAAAGAAAATCTGAATGATGTCACAAGGAAAATGGATTTGTGAAAACTGAGTGTAGACTGCAACGAAAGAGTAATAGAATTTTTATGGATTAACAGCATGGTTTTTGTGCATTTTATTAGGAAGACATATATTTTACAAACCCTACCAAGTCTAAACCAGTTGGAGGCTGCTGAGATGATACTCACTTTAGTAGGAAATAGTTATGAATGGCTGCCAGCTTTGTTCATATTAAGGGAAGCACAACCCCACTATCTTTCAGCATTATTACAATGCTGTTTTCTAACCTTTATAACTAAACAACATGCTACTGTTTTGCTTTTTTAGGCTGTTCTAGCAATACGGGTCAAAGATTGTGACACTTTAGATTCCCCTCTATGTTTCTTGGAAATAAAGTTTCATGATGCTGTCACACTCCTAAAGGTCAACAATTGTCATTGTCATTGTCATCAGTCATCGTAGAGGCCTGAAGACTTTCATATCATGATTTCAAAGATAAAAATTATATTCTCAATGATGGATTTGAACAAGCTTTTCAAAATCTAGAGAGAACTCCAAACATACCAGTTACTCAAATTAACTTCTGAACTATCATATTTTGCAATAGTGTTACATTAGAAAATTCTTTAAGTCCATATTAATGTATGTATTGTTGAATAGCATTAGAACGACCAGTGTTACAGATGTAGCTTCATTATGCTACTATTATCACCATTCAATTCCTATGCATGTTTTTGTCTTGACGAGTTAGGCCTTATCAGCGTGCTTTGTTGTAGTAGCTCAGTTTTTGCGAGAACTATATGGTAATTGCTGGTGTCTTCTCCTTGTAAGTCACTTTGGATAAAAGCGTCTGCCAAGTAAAGTAAAGTAAAGTATTAGGGTTTAAATCTGGATTTACAATACCAGCTGACATTGGGTGACAGATGGGCTACACCTAGACAGGTCTAGGAATTTGTATACAGTCCCTTACTGCTCAGTAGTATACAGATGTCCCAGTGACTCAGTAATTAATAAAGTTTCATTTTAAGATTCTCTTATTTCCTAATGATCTCATATGGAAGATTTCGAACGTCATATTTGAGAAGAAAAGACAAGCTAGAGTGAGTGAGAGCATGTCTTAAAAGGGCCGTCCAGGAGCCTTTTAGGAAGTTTCAGTCAATCAATAATCTGTCAGGTAGAAAGCCTCTTCACTTTTTTAGCCAGTCCACTCGCTACTTCTCATCTCAATCCAGCTCTCTCCTTGTTTTCAGCCTTTCTCTCAAATCGTTTTATTACCTTGACTTTATTGAGTGGGCCTGCCACCTCAAAGAAACATTGTCCCCCTTACGCTGCTCAGACTCTTAATAAAAGGAGGGTCAGGGTGTCAGAGATGCTCAGCAAATTGGGTGGTGGAAAAACCACACATTACAGAGTATGAAGTTACTCCTGTAAACCAAACCTCCACTCTACTCAAGTGTGCCACTTCCAATCAACATGCTGCACTGCTGGCTTCTAGTTCTGTGAACTGAAGACATTTTGTCACTTTAAAATTGATTGTGTCAGCAGTAAAAGGAAGGACAGTAAACAAAAGCTGAAAAGAGCTGGAAAAAAGTACTATTTTTTATACATGTACTTATAATGACATATATGTTCTTCTTTCATAATTGTTTTAAAAACTTTGCAGACTTTGCAAGGTCTGTCAGTTTTCACAAATTTGTGCATGGTAAGTAACACATCATTCATTATTATTTACTCTTATGACAGGACGTTGCTATGTTCCTTTTATGATGTATTTGGCTTCAAAGAAGCACGAAACACATACACAACACTACACAGAAACTATCACACTCGTAACAGCAAATAACCAGGCTAATAAAAGTCACTAACATTTCTGACAGCTAATTTTGGTTTATTTAGTGTAAATTTATTCTCTGTCCACCTCAAGTCATCTTGAAATCAGAAACAACAAGGTACTGTAAAAGCTCCAGAGAGGTTTACACTCAATTCCAGAAACACCCATCAGCTCAGGCAATAATCAGTTGTCAATCATCCATCACTCAGAGTTGTCAGTACATGGCATCACATCATTTAGATGATTGATGACCATCTGAGTAAAAGAAAATAGTACTCTTACAATCTGTTTCTGACAAATACTGCAGATTTCCACGTGTATGTTCATGCACAAATGCACACAGTCGAAAATAAATCACTATGCATATATCCTCCAGTTACACACTGTGACACAATTATCCAGTAATTTAACCTGTGATTACAGACTTCTTATGCTTTCCGCAAATAGGTAGAAGGATGAAAACAAGCAGAGTGATCGAATCAGAATTAGCTATTAAGAATGTTTATATTTATTTGACAAACAAAAAAAATAGTTCTTCCAAGCCAAAACTGTTTTCTATTCCTGTTTTACCTTTTTCTTTACGGGTTTATGTCTCTATTTTAATACAACTGGGAAAACCAATAAAAGAAATATCAGACTGCATTCAAGTAGCAATCAGATGAGTGCTAAAAAATACTTTACTGATTAAAAAATACTTTACCGAAAATAAATTAAGAAGTAATTTTACACCATATACTCACTTCATAATTGTATACTGTTTACAAACTCTTTTTCTCTGGATTTGAATAATGTGTTTAAATGCATAATTATATATTAGCTGTAAGTGCTGCCGTGGCAAAATTTACAGAAAATATACTACAATAACAAATTATCAATGTCTATATTAACTTAAATATACTGTGACAGAACGCTGAACACCAGTGCCCACTACTGACTCACATGAGAAAGGTGATTGCTCTCATGGTATAAAACAGTGTGTGCTGTGTGCTGCCAGCCAATTTAAACAATATAGTCGCTTGGAACAATAAATCTTAATTTCCATCGTTGTAATTGTTGTAGTTCAAACTGACTGAGCCATTGTTGTAGATTGACATCAGTGTGGGCTAATAGGTTACACAGATATTTGCACCGTGTGGTGTAGACAGTCTTTCATCACTCATTTATATGACTCAGTGAATGCCAAGCGCAGTGGATGGGCCAAAGCCAACCTTGGTGCTTTTAGTTCTTGGGAGACTGCCACTGGGTACAATGTGACTGGGTAACAAAGTCAACTAATATTGAAAGGGCTCAATTCTCCTCTCCACCTTTTATCTTAAATCTTATCTCAATCCACCTATTATGCACTAATGACCCCACATAATATGATGATGTGCATTTATGAAAACCTGTCAGAAAACACTACATAAAAACATCTGATATACACACACACACATATCCCTATAAAATGTGAGTGTTAAGCCAGGCACGCTTCTTCATCGACCCACACAAAATGCCTGAAAACACATTGACTGTGGTAGCCCAGTGGGACTGCAGAGTCAATATAAACCAACAGGAGCAATGATTGATTGATCCCCTGCTACCCTACTCTCCTCCGCATCATCATGTCCTTCTACCATGCCCCACCTCCCCTCTCTCTGCAACGTCTGTGGACTTCATACCCTGTATCTTCAGTGCAAATGTATCCAAATTAGATCAAAAGCCAGTAGGCATGAGTTTGCAGTTCACACATTGCATTAAAATGTATCTGGGACTATCTTGGGTACGACTCTTAGCTTTGACTTTAAAACCACACTATGCCAACCACGTTTTTTGAACAACAGAAATAGCCATACTATTTATATTTACTATTTAATTCACTGGTCTGCCTTGTGTCCTGTGCTCACACACGCTGTATACCCTATAACTCCAATGCGTAGACACAGTTTGCATTCATCACCACTTTACCCAAGTCACATTTTGTCGCCAGATGTTTTCGAGACTTTTTAAAATCCCTGATATCATTAAGCCATAATCAATCTTTATTTATTGGACATTGATGAAAACAGGTGTAGATTTGAATTATTAAACATCTCCAATTGAGTTTCAATAACTCATATCCAGTTCTCACCTGGATTTTTGTTATTTTGTGGGCGATAAAATGAGAACTGAGGTTATGGTTCATGGTGAACTCCCATCTGGACCTTTTATCATGGTACACACAGTATTTTAATGAGCCAAACACTGAACGAGAGACAGGAAGCAAGGTCAGCTTTAAACACAGTGATTAGCAGTTCAAAGAGAACAACCAGGGTTTCATCTAGCTCTCCTCGGCTTGGCTGTCCCTCCCCTCACACTCAGTTCCTCTCATCATCAAACAACTCACATGGAGGGTGAGGGATGGCCTCTCCAGGGTCAAACTACAGGGAGCATTGCTGGCAGGAGGATGGGAGGCTGGAGGGCAGCTTTGTTGCCTGTTTGGCCTCTCCCCTTGCTGGGCAGTGATTAAATCAAGGCCCTGGTGTGAGGCCTTCTACTTGGGCAGCAGTGTGCTTCTGCTCCTGGTGAGCTAACAACTAAGAGTGTCCCTAAGAGGTGCCTGTATGGTTTTCTCGGTATTCAAGTTCTTTCATAGGACACATTTATAACTACCTTAGGCAAAAACATCCCCCACTGATGTCCCACGCCTGCTCAGAATCTCAACTTGTTGTTAACTGGCTGGGTATCAAACATAAGATCAGGTTTGATTTTGATTCTCTTCACTGATACACTTTACAAAGCCCTTGGCCTTCAAGAACTAATACCAATGTGTAAAGGAGAGTGGAATCACCAAAAGATTATTTAAAGTCAAATAAAAATGCACCATTTAATAACATATGTACCTTGATTGTCCACCAGAAATGTAGCCTTGTTTTTACAATCCTGGAAAAAATTGTAGGTACCCTGAAGCTTAAAAAAGACGTAATTTCAGGATAGAAACTGATGAGCAGGTGAGAAAGTCTGGGTCAGGTGTAAATGAGTTGTCCCTCTACAATTATTGATGTAGCTATGAGCAATCCGCATTGTTCCAGAGGAGCTGCTCAGTGGCAAGCACCAGAATGTGGTTGCCCTTGGCAACTCCCTGGTGGGAATCTATATAACTGCATTAATGTGACACAATCTTGTGCTGAAAAATAGCATGCATTAGTCTCAGTATGAATAAAGATTTAAAAAGTAAAATGCTAATAAAAAAGGTACTATGTAAACTTTAAAGAGGTTGTAACTCCCTCCTGCAGAGCAACAATAAAAAGTGTGATTGCTGTGCCTCGGGTTCTCTTCCTGTCAGCCTGACAGAACTTGGAATACCATTCAGGGAGAGTTATTTTTATGTAATTACTCTGAAATCAAGGTGAAAAAATCTTTTTTGTCTTTACATGTAAACTTCTGGGAGATTCAAACTCCCTCCTACAGAGTAGCAGTGAGTGATTGCTGTGCCCCAGGTCCTGTTCCTGATGGGTTGACAGAAAGAGGGGAGAAATGCATTCGGGGGAGAGTCATCATTTATCCTTATATAATTACTCTGAAATCAAGGTGCTGAAATATCTGTACTCAGGCTGATGGAAGAGAAAATCCCCTGAAGGACTGTCTGAAACATACCCTGCCTAGGAAATGAAGAGACAGAGAGTAGAGGCAAATAGGAGAAAGAAAAGTGAAATAAAGAGATGAGGGAAAAAAGTCAATACAAGGTCAAGCAGTTTTAAAGGAGATGGTCTAATGAGCAGTCAGATACAATGATTAATCAGCAGGCAGTGATGAAGAGTGGAGTAGAGGAGTACCGAGGAAGAGTGTGTATACTTGTGCACTCGTACATTGTGTGAGCTAAACTAAAGTCAAATAGTTATTCTAAACTGCATGGAAATTAGTCAGGTTTCTTCTTCAGTCGGGAGGATTTACATTATTTCATATCATGTCTAGATTGTCAATCATGGAACAATAAAGACATTTGATACAAAATTCCGCATACATCAAAGCTTTAAAGTGGTGTTCGACCAGGGTCAAGTGGAAATATGTGCTTTTGAAAGTTTGTATGTATTTGAATGTGTGCAATTCTGCACAATGATGTACTTAGTGCTTTAGTTTATACTAAAATGTTAAAATTCCTCTCAGAATTAGCTCCCCTTTTATCTTCAAAACATCTGCATTGAAAATTCTCTCTTTTCATTTTTTCCTGCAGTAATTTTCTTGAACAAGATTCTTCTAACCCTCCTTTTCTGCCAAATGAGAAGTTTAGATAACACATCCAGCTCTAATCTCAGGACCATTATGAGCATTGCAGGGATGAAAGAATAGTAAAGGATGGAAAGCACGGAAGGTTTCTTCTCCACTACTGCTGATGAGGGAGTTTTGAGATTGTTTGAGTATTCTCTTCTCTTCTCTTCTCTTCTCTTCTCTTCTCTTCTCTTCTCTTCTCTTCTCTCCTCTTCTCTTCTCTTCTCTTTTCTTCTCTTCTCTTCTCTTTTCTTCTCTTCTCTTTTCTTCTCTTCTCTTCTTTTCTCTTCTCTTCTCTTCTCTTCTCTTCTCTTTTCTTCTCTTCTCTTTTCTTCTCTTTTCTTCTCTTTTCTTCTCTTCTCTTTTCTTCTCTTCTCTTCTCTTCTCTTCTTTTCTCTTCTCTTCTCTTCTCTTCTCTTTTCTTCTCTTCTCTTTTCTTCTCTTCTCTTCTCTTCTCTTCTCTTCTCTTCTCTTCTCTTCTCTTCTCTTCTTTTCTCTTCTCTTCTCTTCTCTTCTCTTCTCTTCTCTTCTCTTTTCTTCTCTTCCTTCTCTCCTATTTTCCACGTCTCTTCGTACATGCATCTCCAATTCAATGTGTGTCTTTAACACACACATGCTCCCTCAAAAGCCAGTCGCACTCACTTGAGTGTGTGTGACTATGACAGGAAATGAATATTAAAGCATTGAGCCGCAGGTGTAGGAGCTGCAGCCATTTCTTGAGTCTTCTTGAGCACATTACTTATTTACCAGTTTCAGGCTTCAAAGTGGGTTTAAACATCATCATTTTGCCCTGTGTTCTCTTTAATCAGGCATATCATCTCCTCCACTGCTTTCTTCAACTTTAGTCTCTATCTGCTTTCCCTACAGGTGCTATAGGGAAGTTCTCACTGCAAAGTGTCTGAAAGGATGATTCTGTCTCTCCCCTGTCAGGGGTTGCAGATCAAGGTGTGCTAGTTTTCTCAAAGTCTGGGAGTCCAGTGATTACTCAAGAAAAACACCCAGGAGAAAAAAAGAGTCACATAAAATGCAAAGCTGGAGGAGGTGTATGTGCGTTTGAACAAACATATGAGCTAAAGTCCTGGTAAAGTTTTAGTAAGGGTGTGTGACCATGGCTAAGTTTCCCAGTGATTACACTTTGATGTTACCTTGAGTGATAGATGAGAGAGGGGAAGGAGGGTTCCAGGGGAGGTAAGGTAATGTTGCTGACACAGTAGTTTGGGATAACTCTCCTCGTGTTTTTTTTAAATGTCTTTGCCACTTTTCTTACTTCACTCCTAAACGTCAGAAAAAAAAACAACTGCTTTCCTTAAAAGATGGAAGGAGTATGCACTGAGAATGGGGCTGGCAGCCGAAGGGAGGGGTGCAAGGGGAGTTGTAAGGAGACACGAGGTGGGTAAACGTCAAATGTATTTCTAATGCATGAAGGAAGCAGTTAGAGGTGACTGCAGCATTCACAAGTGCAGACAAACACATAGCTGCAGCATAATCAACTCAGATCATCGGTACGTACCATACGTGTATGCACCGATGATGTGCTATGTAATATGAACAGCCACAGAAGATTGAAGCGGGATACGCGAATCCCAGCCACTGAAACGGATCTGGTTGCACATGCACATGAAACATAATAACAAAAAGGGATAGAGGGCGGAATTATTCTTGATCCCAGTATGTACTTGTTTTCCTCTTGATATAAATAACAACAGTGTATTGGTGTTTGAACTTTTGGGTCGATTTATGTTCAAATAACTGGTGTCCCTGGTAACAGAGGCAGTTCGTTACTTGATTTCATCTTAGTGATTGATGGTTAGATTGGCCAGTATACCCTGACACATGCATTTGTTATTCCTCCTCTGCAGGAATAATGTACTCTGGTAGCACAAAGCATACAGAGACTCTAAACAGTGAATCCTGATCCACTGGTAGAGATCAGTATAATTAGTTACCCACAGTAGTCATATTTGCAGCTTTGTAGATGTGTGCTTGTCACAATATTAATCTTCTGTTTTCAAAGGACACTATTACCTGAGAGCACTGGGACATATGAAGAGCTAATTCCAAAATTAGATATCTGTCTTTAGAGAAAATTGACTCCCTCTGTTAAGCAGACATGATTGCATTCATGAAAGCAAAAGCTTGGTTTTATAATTCTCACATATAGATGTGCCTTGATTCAATGTTTAAAATATGTCTCAGAAAGCCAAACTGAAGAATTTCTGATATTTTTATATCTCGTATGAAATGTATTTTAATGGAGCCTCTTGTCCTTCCATTACTGCAAATATTTTTTTTCTCATTCCATCTTCATTACCTCCTGACATGCATATTGTGTATTTAATAAGCTGGGTTAGTCAACCCTGATGTTTGTTCTATCAGTGCAAATGAAACCTTTGCTTCTATAACTTTCCTGCCTTCACCGTTACTTTTCCTGGGTGGCAATTTAAAATGGCATCCTTCCTGCTGCACTACTTAAAGAAGAAAAACATTCCGTGGTCTCTTTGAGTTGCAGTATTGATGTCATCTATATTCATGTTGGCTTGTTTCAGATACATTCATTGGATCAAGAAATGTCATTGTATTTCATTAGCATTTATACATGAGTGAACTAGGAGCTTACCCTGCTTCAGGAGGAAACAGCTTTTTGCCTACATGGAGCCACAACGCCTCCAAGTGGTTTTAAGATGAACATCACACCTCTGCCTTGTTGAGCCATGAAAGAACAATCATTGATAATTACATTTTAGATGTATTGCTGTAAGTATTAAACAACATGTTAACTTCAGAAACACAGAAATATTTTTAATTATGTACAAATTGTCAAATTTACATATTTCAGATCAAGAGACGGGCACTGTGAGTTGCACATTTATAAATCAATGTTTTATGCGACAATGGGAATTGGTTGCTTACTAATACGCATACTCATTTTTTAGTTCAAGCATTTTTAAGCAATCAAGATGAAAGAAAAAATATATTTACTTGATTGTGCAAATATGATATCAAGTCAATCATCCAAAACATGACAGCTTTATCAATATAATTATCAGTTCCACATCACCTGTCACTGCATCGCATTAGGATAAAAACATGTTTTCTGGTCTGACAACTCTGCTCCTCAATAATGAATGAGTATCATTATGAGGGAAATTGCTCTGGGACTTTAAAACTGAAACGCTACCATTAATTGGAATATATTTATCTCCAATTATAATTTTAATGGCAAAGGGTCATCTTGATGTTAATTAATCAAAACTTATTGCTGCAGCCTCATCTGTGATGACACTTTAATTTCAGCAGTTCTGGTACCAAAGACTCAGCTACACTGTGTCATAATGGCTCTATAATGACCTTTACGAACTACGGCTCACATGTCTAGCATTTATTAAAGGAACCGAATGCTGTGAATTTATATGCTACCATACGAAATGTTCACGTCACTTTGATGTTACCTGAAAGAAAAGCTGTTTGTTTTTTGTCCCTACAGTGTAACCGTTGTTAATTTCTACATAGTCATATAGGCTAATTTATTATTAGTTAGCTAATTAATTATTAGTTCTGTGTTCCAGCGCCATGTTGTGTTTATCTGTTTAAAAGGCAAAATAGTTTTAAGTCTGAAGACCAAATCCTATTATGATGCTAAAAAAACATTAGTCCGTTCTTGTATGAAGACTAATTGACTTATGCAACATTATATTCTACTCCCTTCACTGAGCAGCACAAACCAGTTCTAACTAGAAAAGAAAGGGAAGTGGGAGGTCCCAGTGCACACCTGAACTCAAAGACACATACATTAGAGCGTCTAGTTTAAGAAACAGACAGGATGCTGACCTTCTGGGCAGAGTTGCAAAAAAAGGGCCCAGACTGGCCAATAAAAGAAAATATTAAGAATAGCGTAACAAAAAGTGGAAAAAAGTGTTATGGACACATTAATTTAGGTTTCACAAAGAAGAATATTTATAAGTGTGTCTTTGATAGCTAATTAAAAGTCGTTAGTTCCAACTAATAGGGTTTTTATGGAAAACTAAATGAGTGAAGGAGTGAAAAGTGAGCTTATATAAAAGAAATCCAAGAAAAATACAATAACAAGGGAAGAGGTACAGGAAGGTATCTCGATATTCATACTGCATGTGAAAAATATGCTATATAATTATTATTTTTATACCAAGCTCTGATGATCACAGACCTTGCTAATGAAGAGGAAAAAGCCCACTCAACTGTACAGAGAGGCCAGCCTCTGCCTAATAACATGAATGGGATTCATTAATTTGCAGCCTAATTAAAGCCAATAAAAATCACTTATGTCACACTGGTGTGTATATATAAAGGACTACATGTGTATAAAATATTTTACTACATAACTGGTATGTCTGTGGTTTATATTTGGTTATGCCTACAGCCAAATTGTGCTTTAAAGGAGATAAACTGTGTTTTATGCAAAACCTAAGTATAAACAGCTGTACTCCAAGATATCATTCAGTGTTTGTGCATACCCTGAGATCTCTGTATAATAGCAACTTGCTCCTGATTAAGGCCGAGCAATGCAAAAAGTCGGCATATGTTTAAGGGGGTAAAATAAATTATAGGTAATGGCCTGTTGATACATAGGGTGCACGGGAATGGGTAATGCAAATAAAATAACACGAGAACAAACAAAAATATTATTGCATAGTTGACCGATGCGCGTTTGCAGGCAGCAGAGCAACGGAATGGATGCGAGCTGCCGTCAAAGCCCACGGAAGAAGAAGATGCGCGTTTGCTCCGGTTTTGGCCGCTTGGTGGCAGCACTGAGCCGGCGGCGCTGCAAACTTTGAACACGAAGAAGAGCTGCAGCCGACAGTAAATGGCTGCGTGTTAGACAGTGTGAGAATAATTCTCCACAGAATCCAGGTGTCCCAAGACTGAACATGGGCTATTGCATATAACGCAAAAAAACATCATGTTTAAAAAGGCGAAACGAGCAAATTTTCGACGGAGGAATGAGTCCGACGAGGAGGAGCAGGACAGTCAGCAGCAGCAGGCGCTGCTGGCGCCGACGTCGCTCGGGCCTGTGGTGGAGGAAATCCCGTTCATGGAGCATTCTAGTAACAGCACCACAGGAGCACCTGGTATCGGTGATAACTGTCACAGCAACGGCCTCCAGACTAACCTGAACCACGTCAGACCTGTCAAGAAAGAAAAGAAAGTGAAGGAGGCACTTGTGGTGCCAGCGCCCGCTAAATCCATATTGTTGAGTTTCGACGACGATGACGAAGGTAACTTACGCAGGGCTACGTTAGCTAGCTAGCTTGGTAACGCTAGCCGAAGCAGGCATGCTGCCCTGACAGCATGATTAACGTGAGCGTTGTTGTGTCTGTTTAGGGCAGGTTTGTTTACTTGCCTGAAGCTGGTGTCGCTTATGTTTATCGATAGTTAGTGGGTGCTGTGGTAAACCCTCTTTCTCTAACAACTCGTTTGTGAACAGAAGGATCCGAGGTGTTCAGGGTGAAGAAATCCAACCACAGCAAAAAGATTGTGAAACAGTTGAAGAAGGAGTACAAGGAGGATTTAGAGAGGTCTGGATATGTCAAACAGGAAATTAAATCAGGTGGGTTATATTTTCTGTCCTCTGTGTTGTCACATTACCAACCTACAATATTAAAAATACCCATGCATATGTGTTATTTCTAGAAATAAACTAGCAAGATGTCAAGATATGTGCATGTTGCTAGCACATGTCCATGAAAGATTGATTGTTTATGTAAACAGGCTGAAACCCTTTGTGAGGCCCACTAGTTATTTCTCCTCTTTTCCTAGATGCTCCACTTCAGCCTGCAGTTGCCATTAAAGAAGAAGTTACTAGCAGAGCAGGTAGTGAGCAGGGAGAGGAAGAAATGGAGGTGGACAGTGCTGATGAGCAGGATGAAGAAGCGAGGGGTCAGGGCGGCCAGTCGCAGAGTCAGGTGTCCAGGAGCAACACTGGAGCAACATTCAACACACTTTCCTCCCTTGGCAGCCTGAAACCAGGTATCTCACAAACACACACACTCACATCTAAATGCTTTTCCTGTGCTTTAACTATCAGCATGGTACAACCACTCTGATACTTCTGTAAAGAATAGATCAAGTCCTGTTCGTGATGATAGCCCTGTCGTTTTCCACATTTATTACCAGGTTATAAGTGAGTTGCCTTCTCGTATTATTTTTAAAATGTAATTGTAATTCAAATTTTAGAAATAATTTTTTATCTTTCTGTTATGCCACCAAACCCAAAAAATATTTTTTCAGTTACTACATATATCCGTACAATTGTTTAGGTCAAGATGAATGTATGTATGTACAAGCATATTTCTTTCTTACTCAAGGCGAGATCCCAGATGCAGCATTCATCCATGCCGCCAGAAAGCGCCGTCAAATGGCTAGAGAACTGGGTGGTGAAACACCGCTGGTAGAGACGGATGTGCCTAAGAATCGTCTGGTGCAAGAAGACCAAGATGCCAGTGATGATGAAGAAGAGAAGAGGATCCGCTTCAGTGGAGTCAAGAACAAAAGTCAGAGACAAAAGATTGCTGAGGAGATAGGTACAAAAATGTTGCAATGACCACACATTGATTATCTACTGCTGTTCAGTAAAATGCCTCTAAGCTATCAACATCCCTTCACGCTTCCAGGTATTGAAGGTAGTGATGACGAGGCATTGGATACAGGCCAGGACGAGGAGGTGAGCCGCTGGGAGCAGGAGCAGATAAGGAAAGGAATCAGCATACCCCAGGTAAGCTGTCCTGTATTCAAGCATTTCACTGCATATTGTTCTGTGTATGTGAAATAAAACTGGAATTTATTTCACAGTAATATACCACCCTCGATGATGTGTCTAAAGATTTGTTTGTTCTCCTTTATTGCCAAACTTGACCTGCAAATTACTATCGCTCATCCACTTGTCGCTTTACATAAGAAATTAGCAGAGGATAAACCCGCCGTCGTACATCTTTACTTTGCTTTGCTTGGCAGACGCTTCTATCTAAAGCGACTTACATGGAGCTAGCAATGGTTGTCTGGATGGATTAGGAATCAGACGTATCGAGACAGCATGCATGCTATCTCAGTGGTTACTAATCACTTGCTAGTCTACAACGGTGTACTATAATTGCCACCTACTGACCCTTCAAGGAATGGCTGTAGCCACAAGCAAAAGCATAGGTAGGCAGGTGAGTGACTAGTAAAAAGCAGGGATGGATTACAGAACAAGCTTCACAGTAAAAAAAAAATATATATATATATAAATATATATATATATATACATACCCAGGTGCCAACAAGTTATATGTTAGAAGTCTGTTGCATACATAGCACGAAGTGAGCACGGAAAAATTATTTTCAGCTCTGTAATTGCACAAAGAGATTTTTCTATTCCAAAAAAAGAAGAAAGTTGTTTACCACTCTGCTACATTAAGATATTTTTTACACACACCAAATCAGGATTACCTATTCTATATGACATGTCTATGATTAGGTAAAAGCAGAGTAGCACTAATTCAAATAACCATTAGTTGTAGCCCTGATGAATGTGTAGTAGACAACACTGTTTTATTCATAGTCTTAAAATCATTGTGTTTTCTATTTTTCTAATGACCAGGTCCAAAACACTCCGCCTGAGGACAACACCGTGTACTACCAGAACAGCTATGAGAGCCAGCCCTATGGCCCCTCCTACAGCATGCCTTTCATCTACAGTACTGTGGCCCCACAGGCTGGCAAACCAATCGGCCGAGCAGACAACGGCTCTGTTCACTACGGAGTCCCTATGGGTGATCAAACCCCAGTATCCATTGATCTGGTAAAGAAACGACTGCAGGACAGGTAGGTTCAGTTAACATCTACAGCAAAGGTCTAATATCAGTCCACAGCTCAGCTGCTGCCATCTCTGTGTGCTGAGGACCCAGAAGAGCTACACATAGGTGTAAGGGCCGGATAGGGAATGTTGTTTTAGCTCATTAGCTTCATTTTGTTATTCATGTTTGTGTCAGTAATTAAGATCAGACAGGTTTTGTCTGTTTAACCCATCTCTCCTGTTCCTCATGTGTCCTCAGGCTCGGCCAAATGCATGCAGGCCACAACGCAAATGTCAAGCGCTACAAACAGATTGAAGAAGACCTAGCTGCCTCTGAGAGCAGCATACGGCAGTTGGAGGGCTCTTCCAATGACAATGCAGATCAATATAAATTCTTGCAAGAGATGCGAGGGTATGTTGGAGACTTGCTTGAGTGTTTCAGTGAAAAGGTAAGGGAGAATTCATCTGCTCTGTATTTAGTTTTCTGTATTGTGTCTGTGTGACCTCTGCCTTGATTAGAGCGTAATAAATACTATCTAATAAGAATTCATTAACGAATGAAAAGCTTGTATCTATTATTTAAAGTTAGTTAATCTCGTTATTTTCAACCTACAAGTATTTACACTATTCATTGATGTTAGTTACTTGGCGCATGCTTCATGTTTTTCCCAACTGCAACTGACGGAAATGTTTCTGTATTATCTCAGTGACCTACTTTTGCCGTTTTGTTTTGTTTACACCTAGTTCATAACAAATCAGATTCCAATTTTTAGCATTATCTTGTTGATTATAAGTTGCAGCGGTAAAGGAATCCGGTATAGTGGTGTGTACACAAATGTCTGCTCTATAAAAGAGTCCAATCTCTTAAACTATACCGAACTGTCGTGCCTGGCATGGACTCTGATGTGTGAGGGGAATAACATAGTCTTGGTCCCACAGTAGCAGAGCAGCAACTACATGAAACAGGAAGAGAACGGTCCTCCCTGCTGCCCACCACACTAATGTCTGTTTTAACCAACCAATCTCAGCATGATTTAGTATGGAGTCCATTATTCATGTAAAACATCCAAATTGGAACTGTATATTGTCAGTGTTAAGGAAAAACACTGAACTAAATTTTTCTTTTACTTGGCTGAACATACGCCCATAGTGTGTACGTTTTCTCACAGCACTAGAGGTATTCTTTACCGTCCCTCATGCTCCTCTTGTCCCTCCAACAAGACATCCCTGTGAGTCGGAGACCCACTTTTGTTTTGGGTCAGAGGTCACAAAAGGCATCGTATCTTTCAGGTGCCTGCTGTCCTGGAGCTGGAGGCTGCCATGCACCAGTTACTAAGGCAACGGGCTTCACGACTTGTCCAGAGAAGACAGGATGATATTAAAGATGAATCGTCGGAGTTTGCAAGCCTTTCAAGTCAGTCCATCTTGAAGGTTTTTATGATTTATTGGAACAGCCTTGTTGGTTCTCTGTCTATGAATGTGGATGTGTGCTTGTGTCTTTTGTCTCCTCTACCCTGTTGTGTTTCCCCTCATCGGTGTGTTTAAAGTTACGCGAGGTGTGACTTTTGAATGAGTGCCTATGTTCGTTGGAAGATGTTTTATTGGATGAGCTGTTTCAGCGTCTCTTATATGGCTGAGTCAGCTTGGTGGTCAAGTAATGATTCACAAAGTAAAGATGACAAAAAAAATCACTTTCTGTGTAACATGTAAGAAGTTGTAGAAAGGTAAGTGAGAGCAAATGAATTATAGCAAATATTTCTAACACAAATATGCAGCCGGTATCTACCATTTTAGGAAGCGCAGTTCAGTATTTGACGGGGTACAACCGATCTGAAACAGACCAGAACTGTGACATAAACACAGATCCAGATGACTTCTCCCATATAGCAGCTCCCTGATGGCCACAAATCAGCTTTATACCTCTGGTCATGTAAAAGAACCAGTCGCTTGCCTTTGTGTGTGGTCTTTAAGGTTGAGAAAGTAAGACTGTTTGTTATAAGTTGTCGAGTGAAGTACTGTTGGACACATTCAGGGACAGCACAGAGTGTAAGTCCTCCATGTTTTGGATAGCGTCTCCATGGTGGTATATCTGTTTATGGGCAAAAATAACATTCAGAATATTTTTATTACACCCCTAATTTGTTCATATTGAGTGGGATGTTGAAGTAAGAAATAGGTTATGGGTTGTCTCTGTTTTTCTGTTGCTGGTTCTAACATTACTCCTTTCTCTTTCAGATAAAGCTGTCATGGCTCCTAATTTAGACTCTTTCGGTCGAGACCGTGCAGCATACCAAGAGCACAGTCGTCAGAGGAGAATAGCAGAGAGAGAAGCGCGACGGTATGCTCACTCTTATTCAAAGGTTTCCAGGCAGAATATTTTGGTTACTGTTGTTAACAAGTGAATAAGCAGTCACTGCTTTTGTGCTGTTTGGTGGGTGCAGAACACGGAGACGACAAGCGAGAGAGCAGAATGGAAACAGGGCCGAGCATAAAGAAGGTTTATCATCCGATGATGAAGAAACGTCTACCGACATCACCAGCTTCAACATGGAGAAAGGTTCATCCTTAAATGAAGCTATTTACAGTATTTGTAGTAGATGAGTTGTTGAAATGTGATTTAAGACGGATGCTTTTTTTGCACTGATGCTCAACAGAAGACCTTTGTCTCTTCTAGATCGTATCAGCAGGGAAAGTAAAAAAGTGTTTGAGGATGTGGTGGAGGACTTTCATTCTCTTGACTTCATCAAATCCCATTTTGAAGTGTGGAGGCGAGACTACGCTGACTGCTACAGAGATGCCTACATTGGCCTCTGTCTGCCCAGACTTTTTAACCCTCTGGTGCGCCTAGAGGTGATTACGTGGAACCCTCTGGAGGTAGGGCATGTACGTGTGCTTTTGGTCCAACGTATTCCTTTTTCGAACAGGAGTAAGAGATTATAGATGAAATTGTGTTTTTTCTTTTTTTCCTTTGCAGACACCGTGTGCGAACTTTGAGTACATGCTCTGGTTTGAGTCACTATTGTTTTACGGCTTTGAGGAGCATAGTGCGTTGCAGAGAGGAGACGGGGATATCGGCTTGCTGCCTGCTATTGTGGAGAAGGTCATCCTCAGCAAACTGACAGGTAGACAAACACGCAGCGCTTGGCATACTTGGGATAATTTTCTTGAGCTTAAAACACAGGCCAGCACAAATTTCGCTCGGCGTATTTATGAATTTGTGTGTGTGTCAGTGTTGGCAGAGCAAGTGTGGGACCCGCTGTCGAGCAGTCAGACAATGAGGCTCGTAAGCTTCATTCACAGACTAATGAAAGGTTATCCCACCGTGCTGCATGGGGACAATCGATACACACAGGTATTGACTGCTCTCTTGCTACCTACATCTACTTCATTACACAATAGAACACATTGTTGTGGTTCTTGTAGTAGAATCATTCTTATCTTTATTTTCTGTATTAGGAGCTTTTAAAATCTATTGTCATGAGGACCCGGCGGACTCTGGATGAAGATGTCTTTCTTCCACTTTACCCCAAAAAGTATGTTACACAACTATTAACATTGGCGACGGACCTGTGTTTTCTTTTGCAAGATGACAAATGACAAATGTTCTGCTTCTGTTCAGTGTGTTGGAGAACAAGAATTGTGGCCCCTACTTATTCTACCAGAGGCAGTGCTGGTCCTGTGTGAAGGTATGTGCAACAGTGGAGTTTTGTTTCTTACTTATTTTTCCATTCAGACACTTAATGTGCTTCCAGCTTTCTTAAAAATAAAGGTTCTGAATGATTTGATGGGTTTGTATTTGACAAGTTGCAGAATAGTAAGACGTAGAGGATGAAACGTCTTGGTCACTTTGAAGGACTTAGCAGTATGTACTATTGTGCTTTCTTGGTGTCTATGAATGCAGTCGAAACCAGTTTTTCTCTCTATTTGTAGCTACTGAGCAACCTCCTGCAGTGGGATGGTATCCTATCGAGTTCCTGTCTAAAAGACCTGGCATTGGACAGCACCCTCAACAGATACATCCTCTCTGCGCTGCAGACTACAGATACGGCGGAGGACAATCTTCCCAAGTGCCAGAAGGTAGGAGACGCTTGTTCTACTGTCTAATGTTGACTATGTAAACTTGTCACAGTGTTGTTCACTAATGTAATGTTCAGCTGGCAAGAATGTTCAGGTTAACCTACTACTGCTTCCTAATAGCTTTTAGATTTTTTAGTTTGGTTGATGCTGGAAAATAACTTTTCTCATGTGATACTGTTTTTGTTTTGTTTTTACCGTTGTCCTATTACTCGCTGCTTGCAAACGTTGTTTTCAGACAGTTTGTTACATTTCAGTCTATATATAAATAGATCAGCTGCCCTTCAAGTTAATTAATTGTATGTTTGACATATTGTTAATGGAGTGTAATACAACAGAAACCCGAATCCTGGTGCATGTCCTTCTTGCTGTAATTGTGACAAGCTTTTTATGGGACAAGCTGTTTGACATTCCCATGTTTCCACCTCCTGTTTACACATTTAGAACCACACAATTACTATATTATTATTATAATACCATTATTATGACCAAGCACAACGATAGTTTGGTCAGATATGCCTCTGTTGTTTTACAAAAACAAAACATTTCATAACTCATCCAAGAAGCTTCTTCAGTGTGAGGAAAGTTTGAAGGAGACCTCAAATGTCTCTTCCAGGGCTGTTCACTTCCTGCTAGTTTACCTCTTTCTTGTGCATTTTTCAGGTGGTGGAGTGTTTGCCAGTGCAGTGGTTTGCTGGGCTGAAGGGACAGACGCTGCCTCAGTTGGAGCCATTCTGTCGCTACCTCACCCACCTGGCCAACTCATTGCACCGCAGTAGCTTGGGCGTCTCGGATATGGAACGGCGCACTACCAAGTAAGAGACTGTATATACAGCTTTGGGGGCTCCTTCTATATTTGGAAACCTCATGAATGTGTACTGTAGCTACATCTGCTGGAATAGTACAGGAGGTGCTTTGAGTATGATGAAAAAATCTGTTCTTAACTGACTTTTTAGACATAACCAAGTTATGCTGTAATCCTCTGGAGTCCATGCAGTAAAGACATTCTGTATCTGCCAACAGGGAACAAGTCAAGGAGATTGTGAAGATGTTGCGCCAAGTGAACGCCTTGGACCACATTGTCACCGTTGCTGCAGAGCATGGTATAAAAGACATCAAGCTCTTTTTGGAAGCCAAGTCGTAGAAGAGGACAGTAGCACAGTTTCGCTTTTTTAAACGGTGGCTTGAGGATGGATTCCTGAAAAAGTAAATGCATTTAAAATTAAACTCAAAGGTGGTTGCATTGACTACAAATATAAGGTCAACAAATTGTTGTAAATATTGTGAATAATGTATAGAAAGATGTGCTCACGTGTGTACATACTGATGCCAAAATGAGGCCTTGTATTGTCGGCTCACAAAGACTGCTCACTTAATGCTACATGCTGGTAATATTTTAAATGTCTAATTTATTAGAGGGTAACATTTGTTGGCATAGGGTACTTACTGGAACACGTCATCTGTAAATTCATTCATCCTGAAGGTTTGTTAAAAACTGTTTAACCACCTTATTTCTCACACGCATACTCTTCTTTGTGTGCCAAAAGAACTTCTAGTCGGCCATAACACGGCACACATGCAAAGAGTGACGGACAGTTTGTTTCCTAACAGCCAATGTCGATGCTTTTCTGATCCTCGCTTCATCCTACAGACTGCCCCCATGACCCTACTGGATTTGTGAGACTTTTGTTTTAGTATTTGTTTCCCTGTAAATAAAATGTTCCTGTAAAAGAGCACTGTGATTGTCTAAAATTGAGTTTACTGTGTTACTCACTTTAATAATCATTTAATGACTCAGAATGTGGGAATCTTCACTGATCTCACGTCTTTTTTTTTACTTGGTTAGCTTCAGAAGATCAACTACAGCCTCACCCTCTGTCTTTTAATCATACACATTCTCAATTATTGATTTCATTTTGGAGTTGGTTCAACAAATGTAGTTTTAGCTATTGCGCAATGTAATAGTAATGAGCGGGCGTGGCTGCTCGTTTCCCCTCCTCCCCCCGACCGTACTCAACTCTCCGAAACCTTAAATTGTCCTTGCCATATGGTAAGAAAGACTTGCAACTTTTACTCTTCTCCGTTTGTCGACACAGTTTTGCTTCCTGCAGTTTGAGGTTTTTTTAGAACCCAAGCGGGTCGCTATCCTGGATCAACCTTTTCATGCGCTCCCGCAGGATTCACAAGGTAACTCGCTTTTCATGAACAGTTCATTGTGTAAAAACCCACATGGCAGCAGACGGTTAAGGTATGTTGTGTAGATGCTGGGCGACTTTCAGATTCAGTTCTGGAGCCTTGGGCATGAACGTTTCCGTGCGTAAAGTTCATCGAGTCCATGAAAAGGTGAAACGTATCCAAGCGGAAAACCACATGTTCGTCCCTCGGACCCCCATTTTACTTGTTGCTTGTGAGTGGAGTTGCTGGTTCCCGCAGCACGTCTGTCTGTCTGTTCATCCACCTAAAGTACATTCTGAAATTTCACTTTCCTGAAACCTATAGCTCTGTGCCGCAACACCGACGTTGGTGGGAGTATATTTAAGAGTTTGTGGGAACGCATTGTCTGTAACCGTGTAATATGAGAGACGACTCCTGCAGAATGTTGAACTCTATTTGGTTGTATTTCCGTGCCTTAGTGTTCTGGTGATGCGTGTTTACAAGGTGACCGCTGTTGGGGTGTGGAAGCAGCGAGTTTCCACACAGCACCGACAAACTGCAAAAAAAGTTTGATGGAAAGTTGGCATTCGCTATGAGTCGACCTGTCTGAGCCTGACTCTCACCAGCGCGTTTATATCCACCTGTAGGAGCAGAAACCACTAAATTATTACACAACAGCAGTTCTACGCTTCACATGAAGCCCTCATTTAAGAGTGACTCAGTGAAAAGCGTTGACCTTTCAGATCCTGATGACAGACCAGTTCCATGCTGTCTAATTTTAGGTGGTCTGAAAGTGGGTCACTAGCAGGCAAGTTGCTGACTGCAGGGCTGTGTGTCGCCTACAGAGATGCACAGAGGTGTTTTTTCCTGGTTCCTTTGGGCTCTTCACATTTTCCCCATCTCCAGGCTTAATATCTATATATTCTGTGTTTTCAGTTACATGAGTATAAACATTTTCTCTGAATACTTTGTAACTTTTTGGTACTCAGAAGTAATATGGAACAATTGCAGTAGTGGATCAGCCTGACATGGCAGTGTGGAAAACCCAAGCACCTGTAGCAGCAGTAAATGGTGGCCGTGTTTACAAAACACAGAAAGGCCTGAGTATTTGCAATATGCACACACACAATTAGTATTCATGCCTACGGGAAAGGATTAAGAACAGAAACAAGTTGAGAAAATTGAGAATGAACTTTGGTATTCACTGCAGTGAAACCACAAAGCAGCTTCTCAATTGATTCTAGTGTGAACTACCACAATGAGGTGGACACACACAGTATCAGAATGCAAACATATCGCTGTCACATAAATATTTATTTCTAAATGCACAGTTTATTGTGATTTATGGTTGATGACAGCTTAGCTGTAGCGGAAAGTTCACTCAAAGTATCCTCCATTATTAAGAGTTATTATTTCTTCCATACACTTGCAGGATTGTTTTGTTAAAGAAGTAAAAGAGCTCCAGTGTATTTGGTTCCATTTTTAGTTGACTGCCTGAATCTAAAGAGAAGTGAGGTCACTTCTCCTGACATTCTCGTGTATGGTTTAGAGTAAAGCTTTCTTTGGTCGTAGATGCTCTTTATTTACGGAACACAGGCTTCGCGTGTGTTGAGTATACTTGCCACTTCATTACTTCGATCTGTAGTTCTGGTGCGTCCATGAAGGCAGTGCTAAAGGAGCTTATGACTTTCCCTGTTCCCGACAGACGGTGAAGGTGACCCAGTGGGGGCACGCGTAAAAACCACCAGCATCACGGCCAGTCAAAGAGCTGCAGGGCGTTGAGAGGTGCTGGTCATTTCAGCTAAATCTGGTAGCTCAGATCGCACAGCAGGAACTACGCATGTGATCTAGTGATGTTTACTGTACCAGACAGAGGTGATTAGCATCATGTGTTCACACTGACGCACGGGATGGAAATGGATATAGAATGTCAATGTTAGTTGTGAGTGTATGCATATGAGTAGTTACTTAAGTAAACAACTGCAAAATAGGGAAATATTTCACCAACAGAAAACGACATCTATTATATTTTATCATTCTTCCAACAAAGACACAGGGTTTAACTTAAATAACGTTTCCTCCTGTTGCAGAGCGACGTACAGGAAAACAAACCTAATCTTCAACAGACTTATGAGATATGCTCCATGTACCTTTCTTTAGATTTCTGGGAGGTGCACACTATATTCACTGCCTCGTGAATGGAGTTATTTTGTCCTGGTACTGAAGAGATAAACCATATAATCTTCTTCATTGGCTGTTAGAGCTCACACCCCCGTTCATGTTCATTCCCCCCCCCTGTGATGTTCAAATCGAATCCACTGTACTCAGCCAAAACTTTTTATAAACTGACTGACAGAATTATGTTTATGTATCAGTGTTCATACACTCGACATATCTAAGATGAGAGGAGAACGTGCTGAAGTCTGAATTTTATAACATAAAATGACATAAATTAATAAGTCATTATTTATTCCTGTCACACCCTCTTGTGAAAAATCAGGACTAAATGAATGCGTGTAATCCAGTGAATGTGTGACTCCATACCAAAGGCTTATATGGATGCAGCCACCAGTCACTGCTGCTTGTTAGTTGTACGTTTCTCTTATACAAAGCCGCTGCTTTTTCTAGATACATGTTTTACAGCTACTGTTGCTATAATTCTCTGCTATAAGTCAAAGCTGACTCATAGTATATTAATGTAATGTTAAGCTTTTCACATTCATCCATGCAATGCGCGCACAGTGTGTGTGTGCGCGCACTGCTTGGAATAGCCAGGCTATGTGATTCCTCCCGTTTCTATTTCAGAACAACGGTCGTTAAACCTCTGCAATCTTTAGAGCTGCCCGAGGAAAAGTTAACAAATGTCTTTTTTAAGTCCTCTGTCATAATTCTGTCTTTCTTAGACAATCTTTGCTAATTCGTAGCGAACTTGAAGCTCAGCCGAGTGTATCTGCAGGTCATTTCAGCTAAGTGCCTCATATTTATTTGTATGCCACCTTGCAGACACTTGTTATTATTGTTATTATACATGTTTCTCTCTATTTAGGTCTCACCCCTTGGACAGAGGTGATTGAGGGGTCATCTGGTTTGTTCCTGTAAGCACTTCATCATTAGCCCTGGTTACTTCAATAGCATTTTCACTCTAAGCTTTTATTAATTAACTCATTGGATTTCACAATGTTGACACACAAGCTGTTGTAATAATCAGCTACTTACAGTATTTATCTGGGACAAAGAATAGAGTGAGCACAGGCTCTGGGATTTCTCCACTGCTAATTGAACAGATTGTTTGAGCAACAGGTTTCATCCAGCCTCACTGCTGACATGCAACAGAAGATTATGAAAGAAAAAAAAGGTTTTAATTTATCCTGTGGACGTTCTCATGAGGCGTGACAGGAATGCCTACGTGTCCTTTTGTAGGGTCACGTCCTCGTCAGTGGTTTCTGGAGAGCTGCCATTGTCTTGAAATGCTTTTGCTAATGTATGTCACTCACTCAGCTTACTACAAGACAGGGTTTCTGCACCCCCCCTTCCATCCCTACTACTGCCCCTCATGGTTTTTCTCCTTTCACCCATCATGCTCATGTGAGATTAGCGCAAGAAATGTTGGACTGAATACTGATCCAGGGTTTTGTTTTGTAGAGATGGTTTTAAGGTGAGAAAGCAACATGCCAAAGATAAAAGATGAAACGATAACCAATAAGAAGTGAATATTTAGACCCAATGGCATTTTGTCAGGATGAAGTTACAATAAATATCTCTTTATGTGGTCAAAGCCTAAATATACAGCAAGAGCAGTGGAGAATAACTATTAGATATTGGACGATCCTTCCAATTATTCTGTTTACTGAGCACAGAAATTAGTGGTGAATTGTCTTTGTTGCTCTGTAGCAACATGCTAATAGTCTTTGTAAGTTTGGTGTCTTCTGTTATGCAAAGCAGCAGCCACACGAGACGAGTCTCCCCATGTGTTTCTGTGGCAGGAGTCCCGATTCTCTTTGTGTGGAACAATCTTTTCCAGGGTTTTCCTTCCTCTCCTGTGAGTTGTGTTGTGTTACATAACATATGTCGGCAACATATCCAGCAGTAAGATGGATTGTCCTATAGGCCGCTGTTTTTTGGCATTGTGGATTTGGGCTACGTTATGCAACACCCCAGGAAACAGTGTGTTCTACTTACAAGTTTGTCAAGCACAAGTGAACCTCTTTCCTCATTCTGTAATCACTGTGAGGCCAATGTTTATATAAGCTTACTGGATATACACTTTCCCTCAGACACATGGCATGTAGTCAGGAGAGTTTCACTACACCGTTCACAGCGGGCTCAGGTCCAGAGGTTGATAATGGGAAAAGATCGGCAGAAATACTCAAGAGTAAACTTACTAAATCCTACAAAGGGTGTCACAGAAAAAATAATGATAAATGTTTTGACTCCTACCTACTTCTAGGAGTAGTACTACTACTGACCACTACCACCACTACTACTGAACTACAGCAGTTTTATGTCATTTCTATTTAATTTTCGTTGGACTTTCTCAGGTTTTCCTGCATGTACATGTACAAACATGTTGCCAATAAAATGTGAAGGTAAGTGTATGTTGCTGGGAACAGTCAGGCAGGTGCTAGAGGGACGAAGCAAACCTCTTTTAAAGGCTTGATGAAGATGTGCTGTTAAAACATTTATCATCTGATATTTCTTGTGCTCTGCAATAAATGTATTAAAGTTAAATGCACCTTAAAGTGTAATCCACTCACAGAAGCTGTGCTTTTGTTTCTTATCATCAAGGAGGAGAGAACAGGAAGTTAATATGTTTAGAGATAGTGTGAGAAGCTCAATTTCATTATTGACCTTCATCTCTCTTATTTATGCTTCTCATTAGGGTGTGTGTGACATATCCCCCGTGACCTCCGGACTGCGGTCAAGAATCTCTCCTGCCATCCCTTACCTGACCCCAGACTGGGATCCATGGCGCTGGAAAAGCTCCTGCGTTTCGGAAAGCAGTTGCTAAGGGTGAAGGTGGTGAACTGTAATGCAGAGGACTCACGTCTATCCCGCTGTTTAAACACTTTTGACCTGGTAGCCCTGGGAGTGGGCAGTACTCTAGGTGCTGGTGTCTATGTGTTAGCGGGTGCCGTTGCACGAGAGAATTCGGGTAACTTCGCTATAAACAATGAAAATATATGATGTGAGATTGATCTTAACACCTCCCTATATTTATGTGACCTCTCTTGCCCCCTCAGGTCCTGCTATTGTGCTGTCATTTCTTATAGCAGCCTTAGCCTCAGTGTTGGCAGGTCTGTGTTATGCTGAGTTTGGAGCCCGTGTTCCCAAGACAGGCTCAGCTTATCTTTATTCCTATGTGACTGTAGGGGAGCTCTGGGCCTTCATTACTGGATGGAACCTTATCCTGTCCTATATCATTGGTAAGCATGAAACAACATACATGAAGTTAGATAATGAGATGGGATGAAGCAACTGTGAATGTTCAGAGATACCAAAAGATCTACAGCAACTGAGTTCTCTTTATCTCAGGTACCTCCAGTGTGGCTCGCGCGTGGAGCGCCACCTTTGATGAGTTGATAGGAAAGCACATCGAGAACTTCTGCAGGCAGTACATGTCTATGAATGCGCCGGGTATACTGGCAGAGTACCCGGACATGTTTGCTGTTCTCATCATAATCACCCTTACAGGTGGGCAAAACTCTTCTAATCTCTCTCTTGTTTTACTACATGGAACATGTTACGTTGGTCTTGATATTTAACCATAACAGTTTGTTGACAGATTTTTATGCACAATCTGTATCTTCGTAAGGTCTTCTGGCATTTGGAGTCAAGGAGTCAGCGATGGTGAACAAGGTGTTTACATGTATCAACATCCTAGTCTTGTTGTTCATGGTGATCTCTGGCCTGGTCAAAGGCACTTTGAAGAACTGGCACATAGATCCTGAGGAGATCCTACATCACAATTACACCAGTAACTTTACTCTCAAGTAAGGATGTGATTACTCACTACTGTCACATATTCATATTGTCCTTAAAAAGTATTTTGTTGTGTTTCAGCTCACAGTTTGAAGGAACGATTTGCTCATACTGATCATTATTTCCTTCTCCTGTCCAGTCTGACTGACACATTACCAACAAAAGAGAGTTTAGGAGAGGGTGGCTTCATGCCGTTTGGTATCACGGGCGTCTTGTCTGGAGCTGCTACGTGTTTCTATGCCTTTGTTGGATTTGACTGCATTGCCACCACAGGTCAGTGCTGCATGAAACCAGAAAGAATTCACTCTTTCTGCCATGTTTTTGTTGTATTCATTCGACTGTGTCAAGAGTATGTTTTAGTTTAGGGGATGGGGAGTGAAACTGGATAAGGATGGGGACCTTTACAATCCTAAGCTTGTCTAAACATCCCAAGAGTATTACATAAGATGGGCAAGGTAGAGAGAAAAGATTAAGTGCAAAGCACTGTGATGCAGCTTATGCGTGTAAATCAAGTGATGAAATTTGGAAAGGAAAAAATGGTTTTTGCAGATGCACTCATGTGAATCGATCTTACACACATGTGAAGAACACATGCAATGCTTGGAATCGTTTTGCGGTCTCTCGGTTGTAAAAAAAGTGTGTACACTTCTTCCAGTCTGTCTTTCTTTTACCACTCCATTCTGAATTCTGATTGGCTAGGATGAAGTTTGGCTTGTGGCAGCATCTGTATGTATGTGTGTGTGCGTGTGTGTGCTTTCTAGCAAACTGAAGTAAACATTGTATAACGCCGTTAGCCCCTCCCCCACACAAACAAACACATAAACAAATAAAACCACACATGTTACTACTGTTATGCCTATGACCTTTGACCTTTCTATGATCCCGTGGTACTATAGTCAGTAACTCCTAGCTGTCATGAATAGTGGTGGAGGTGAGAATTCGTGCACACACTCCATCACTGGGATGGGGTTTCACTGCACTTTCCCTTAGGACCACTATTGCATAATCGCATGGAGCTGAATTCTTCTTTGTTTTAGTCCTGTGGGTGCACAGATAAAATAAGGACCTTGTTCACTGTGTTGCAGATTGCTTTGCAAAGTTTTCCACCTTTTCTGGAAATCTGCAAATGAGGCCATAAAAGAGTAAATTGTGTGTAGTATTGAGAATCTGCTCAAACACTAGTGAATAAACAGTGTGAATAGGTGGAGAAATGTTAACCTGAGGACAAACACTTATACAAATCAATATTATGGAAGTTAAATTAAGTTAAATGATTCGGCATATTGCATTAAAGCTATTTCTGTGGCTATTTGATGACTTTGAGTTTACAATTCATTTATTTTTTCAGAAAATTTCACTTTTGCTGTAGCCAAAGCACTTAGCTACTAAGCATCTAAATCCTATTACAACTAACAGCTTAGTTTGATATAAACTAGTTTTAAGTGCAACTAACAACTGGTAAAGTAATAAATCAATAACATCGTTGCTCTTGTATCTCTACATCCCAGGTGAAGAAGTGAAGAACCCCCAGAGAGCCATCCCTATTGGCATCGTATCCTCTCTGCTCATCTGCTTCGTTGCGTACTTCTGTGTTTCTGCTGCCCTCACTCTCATGATGCCATACTATCTGCTGGACAGCAACAGCCCCCTGCCTGTCGCTTTTAAATATGTGGGCTGGGAGGGAGCCAAGTATGCTGTAGCTGTAGGGTCTCTTTGTGCCCTGTCTACTAGGTAAGGTTTTACACACACCTGCAGGTTTAAACGCATGCTAATATAATCCAGTTCTTGCACTCAGATAAATATTAAGACACATATTTCTGTGTGTGTGTGTCTGTGTGTGTGCGTGCAAGTTTGAATATTTGTAATGTATATTTAACATCAGAGGCCATTTGATCCCTTAACTAAAAATAAGAGCCAAGAGCTGCCAAGAATATACTACGCCCTTAGTGTATGTGTGTGATTTTATTACACAGTCATGTCAGTAAAGTTCACCACAACTTGCATTTTTGCTGATTAAATAGTTGTTTTAGTTACATTAAGGATTAAGAACTCTAGACATTCTTAATTTAAAGCTATGTACATTATACATTTCAGGTCAGGTAGATGGATGTGAACAAATGTGTGATTTCATATTCAACAGGTTCCTGCATGCCACTAATATACTTACACTATATGTTATGCACCATGCAGTATGCAGCATAAATGTATGAGTACTGTATGATGCTCCTCGTATGAGCTGTAAGTGTGGATACTCTAAATGCTGGTTTTCCCTCGGTAGCCTGCTGGGTGCTATGTTCCCTATGCCCCGTGTTCTCTGGGCTATGGCTGACGATGGGCTGCTTTTCAAGTTCATGGCCGGGATCAGCCCTCGCACCAAAACCCCGCTAATTGCAACCCTCACCTCTGGCATAGGAGCAGGTGAGACACTAACACGCATGTTTTAAAACTGCATCCATGTTCACTAAGGCCTCTTGTGATGCTGCAGGGCTGAGCTGTGTTGGTTTGCGAACTTTATGACCTTCCGACAGTAGATTCTATTTTAAGTGGGTTTTAAAGAAACCTGCCAGGAATCAGTACCCAAGCATGAAAAGGGTATCCTGCGATACATGGCCAGGTCTCTTTTCCTTAAGCTGAACCAGTCAAGGTTTTGTGTCTCAACTTCTACTATCATTCTGCTAACACCGGTCAGTGACTATACATAGTTCTTAGGGAAACTTAAGAGATATTCTGCACTCGAATCTTTCTGTTACAAAGATGAATAAAGATGAAAATGAACTTGCATAAAGAAGCAACCAAATATTTTAAGTTGGAATGAAGAATAAGAGCATGTGGAGCACCATATCTGGGAAACATGGCATGTTGAGATTTCTGCATCCATGAACCAACATCACATCCTTGCGCTTGCTCTACGACATATCCAGTCTGGTATCCTGCCGCACGCTCTCCTGTCCTCGTTTCATTCTTCTGCCTCCACTGACCGCTTTCAATTCTTCCCCTGTACCTCCAACCGTCATCCAAATCTGATGTTTTCCTCTCCACATCACCCCAGTCTTTTGGGTTCGATGTTTCCCCTGCCCCGTATTATCTTTGCCATGGCTCGGGATGGCCTGCTCTTCTCCTTCCTGGCCCACATCAGCGAGAGGAAATCCCCCATAAAAGCCACTGTGACCGCCGGGGTTATGTCTGGTAAGACTAATGGAGAATGTGAAATACGGATAGATAAGGAAAAGTGAGGCTTGTGTTTGGAGTGAGGGAGATTAAAATAGGGAGAGAGAGAAAGAAAGATACATAGTAAAAATGTTAATGCTTTATATTACAGGCTCTGTATTTGCTTGATTTACTGATATTTAATTTGTTAATTTTTGGATAGTTACCATTTAGGACATACACAGTTGCCAAGAGACATGGAAAAACCATATAAAAGTTCCAGCTAGATACCGTACTTAGCTACTTTTCATTAACAACAACTAGGAAATTATGTAGTAGATAAGTGGAAATAAATTAATAACCTGACAGTTAATATCAATATCCCTCTGGAACCTCCAATATGCTTTGAGTGGGCGGATTGAGTGGGTGCTTTGACAGGAGTGGATTCAGGTTTAGATAAAAATAATGAAAACAAAACAGGTTGTTAGGTAAGAACGCAGAAATGACAGTCTGACAAAGTACTGAAACTAGCTGGTATAAATACTGGATAACATGTGAGAGGACGTGGAAGAACAGAGATTACTACAGGACAGGTGAAGGCGAGGAAACAAAAACTCAGGACAAGATTGAGAGCATCTGGTGGATCGACTGAGAATGGAAGCCAAAAAGAAGAGACAATTATTTTATGTAGAAATGTACATCATGGTATAAGGAATTTTAAATATATCCTACGTAACTTTAAGGTTAAGGTGTTTGTTTTGTTACTCAACAGGAAATGCGTAAAGGCCGTTCTATTGCTGGCAAAACATTTCTCTCAAAACGTAAAGGTCATCTTCATGGTGGCCTGAGAGCATGTGGCACCTGGATAACATACATTTTGGGACAGAACTGCTCAGCAATCCAGTAGTTGATGAGATATTTCAGTGTGGACGCACATGACGGAAGCACTATTAGTCGCAGCATCCAGTGGGTTAGCATGGTGGCTCAGAGGTTGTCACATCTGTCTTTTACCTTGAAGACAAGAGCACTAATCATATTTATGTAATCTTATCCTGGTTAAATAGCTGTGATAATTAGATTTTTTTGCAGTGTATGTGCTTCCTGTGAATACATACTGATACTGATATGAACTCAAATATTTTTTTGGAAACATATTACAGTGTCTTCTAAATATATTTTACACTAACACAGGTAAATAAGATCAAGCAAATATTTTCAGATTTCCGTCTCACCTGTCTCTTCTCTATTTTGCTCCTTAAAGCAATCATGGCTTTTCTGTTCGACCTGAAGGACCTGGTGGACTTGATGTCAATCGGGACGCTGCTGGCCTACACATTAGTAGCTGCTTGTGTCCTGGTGCTCAGGTCAGTGGGGAGACATAATAAAATAAAAATAAGGAACATCATATGTTTGAAGCTGTCCTTGTAAATTAATTATTGAATGTGAGGTGGAAATCACACTGACAGGCATGTTATTACATGTTGAAGCTGGTCCAGCATGAGGCTGAAACTATTTATTGTTTGATCATCACATTCCTCTCATCACATGTCTTTACAGCCCTTTTAGCAAATCAGTGATATTCCATCCTGCATTTATGTTAAACGTAACGACTTATTAATCTCTATAAATTTGTGAAACATTTGTTAATAATATGTTCTACTTACTACTGCATCAATACTGAGAGTAACAACTATTTAAGAGGTGTGATGCACAGTGAAGCTGCAATGATAAAAAATGGCACCACAGTGGTGTCATTGTCCTTCCCTCGGCAGGTCACTCTGCGTATGTCCTAAACGTCTTCCGTTTTAAAGAAACTTACCCTGAATAAATAAAAGGTTAAATATCTCAACTCAGCGTGTGATATGTTTAATAATGTCAGGTATCAGCCGGATCAGCCCAGCGTGGTGTATCAGATAGCGAACACCCAGGAGGAAGTGGAGCTCAGCGACGGTATCAGTGTCCCCAGCATGGGCATCCTGCCTGGTGTGGAGGAAAGGTTCAGCGTTAAAACCCTGCTATTTCCACAGAACCCCGAGCCGTCCATACTGTCAGGCTCCACTGTCAACGTCTGTGCCTCGGCTATGGGTATCTACTTTTACCAGACTCCTTTTTGCACATTTATATACAGTTTCAATAAAAACATTGAATTCAGATGGAAAATAATTTGATGTTCTTCTGTAGGAGTGTTGATCCTGGCGTTCAGTATATTGGCCGTGCAGGGAGGAGCAGCTTTGTGGAACGTTGTAGTCCTCAGTGTCATCTTTCTAGTGTGTCTTTTCCTCACCTTTATCATCTGGAGACAGCCTGAGAGCAAGACGAAACTCTCTTTCAAGGTTTAATACCAGAAACATATTCTGTGTGGCATAAATAATTTGGGACCTTTTGTAATGTCTTAATAGAAGCTGTTGTACTTTCCCCCGTTTAGGTTCCCCTGTTGCCCTTCATTCCAGTGATCAGCATGTTTGTCAATGTCTACCTCATGATGCAGTTGGACAGAGGCACCTGGACTCGATTTTCAGTCTGGATGGCTTTAGGTACAGTACTTACACTGCATGACTACTGGGAATACTTTGTAAGGTTTGAGCTGACAAGTCCACTGCATAATCATTTCTGAAGATGAAAGATTTTGTTGTGACACCTTTCACTTGAACTTGCTGGAATGTGTAAACAAGGGTACTCTCAAAATGCTCTGTTTGCAATTTCCACGACATGCTAAATAAATGGCCTATTTCAAGCCTTCTTTAAGTTTCCATCTGCTGGCATAAGCTATCACAGCACAATGGAAACAAACTATTAAAAACCTTCATTTAGTTTTAGCGGTTACTGTCTATTACACAAACAGTGACGTGCTTTGCTTTTTCAGGTTTAGTGATCTACTTCTGCTACGGTATTCATCACAGCACTGAGGGGGCTTTGCGCCACACATCTATGGACACAGAGATGAGCGGCTTCAAGAGCGGTCATGAATTAGAATCCACATCTCCGGAAAAGGAGGCCTTCCTCCACGGCGGAATTAACAGCAGGGAAGACGACGACAGAGATTTGTAGAAATTAGTAGAACATGCTGCATAACTTTCAACCTGCCGTGACGCAATTTGGAACTCCCAGCTCCTTACTGGCATTACTCCCTTCAGGGGAAAGTATCCCTCAGAAATTCAAACAAAGGCAAATATGGATAATATTAATGCAAAAGAGAACTTCTATAAATTCAGTATTTTGTTACATGTTTCTTACAGCTCTGCTTGAGAGATTTAACTGCTTCTGTCTCTTGCTTGTCTGGGGTGTGTGTGTGGGTGTGTGTGTGTGTGGGGGGGTGCTCGTGTTGGGGATTAGGTTCACAATTTTTGGGAGACTGTAATATTTGTGTCTCTTCATGTAGATTCTTCATATAGGTCATATGTCCTTCTTTGGAGAGTGTCTGGAAGACATATCCGTATTAAACACAGATTGGTACAAATAGGTAGATTTTATTTAACGTGCCAACTCTTGTCTGACTAACGTTTGCTGCTTTAACAGTTCTCCCAGGAAGCTGTAGCAGACAATGTGTCTTTAAGTCTAAAGAAACGCATTGATGCCATCTGAATTTGCCCGGCTTGAAAAAGGGAAAGACTTTCTTTCAGTGGTTGTATGGTTTTAATGCACATCTCAAGTAGCCATACACACTAATATGCCATGAATCTGGCTATAAATGATGCAGATAAAGACAATGTTTTATGCAAACATTTAATTCTCTCACCATGTGGCTAAAAATTTTATAACTGACTGTTATTAAAATACACATTGACTGTTATACACTTTTAATACCTCCCCATTTGCTGAATGTCGGTTTCTTGTTACATTAGACATTATTGGATCTTCACAGTGCTGGCTGCTGTGTCGTTTGGCATTTGTAACATGTAACAGTTATGTGTTCATCTTGTTTCTGAATTTGTTTATATTCCCCCTTTTTAAAAGCATGAAATTTTTCAGATAACGAATCAGAATAAATATGGTTTTTAATTTAGTAACAACCTACAAAACATCAACAACATTATCAGGTAGATTTTTACCTTACATTTATCTCCATACATTTTGGGGTTATGTCATTAAATATCGTAGCAGATGTTATACCAATAGTTGCTCACACAGACTGCAGAGAGGGGGAGCAGACTAAGAGTCGACCATGTATCAGTTGGTCAGGCAATTGTCTAAACTCCAGGTTTGGTGGTTTGATTCCAGGTATCCTTAATAAATGACTGCATGTCGAAGTGTCCCTGGACAAGACACTGAACCCCGAACCCTCGGTGCCTTATGGGAGCTGCATCAAAGAAGAGTTTCCCCTCATTGAATAATAAAGTATAAATAATAATAATAATTATTAGAGTTCTTATAAGTGTATTTCCTTCTAACTCCACAACATCAATTTTAAAAATATTCAGTCCTCTGCCTTAACGAGCGCTGTAAGTTAAGACGTTTTATCAGTCTTCACCCAGAAAGCTTCTTAAAACCTTCAAAGCAAATGTTCTACAAATTGATTCTTAATACATATTATGGTTGTGGTCTCATGTGGTCTCATTAGTTTTAACATTTAGGCATCATTTCAGGTTTATATTTATATTAAGTGGCTCTGTTTTAAACAATGTGGAATTCCAAAAACTGCATATATTTCTTATAATGGACCTTTATGCAGAGACTGAGCTAGACATTAGCAGAGCAGAGGAAAGAGAGTACCTGAGGCGTGTCTGTGTGTGTGTGTGCGTGTGTTCCTCATGGAGTATGAACCCAAAACAGAAGTGTGTTTATGAACTTCACGGTAGTTGTCGTAACACTCACCAAGCAGAGTGAGAAATTGAGCAAAGTCACATGAAAGTCTCAAGATTATGTTTTTGTGTAGTTAAAATCAGGATTGTGTATATACGATGTGTATATTTCTGGCAGTAAATTATTTGTAAATTGCGATTTTGAAAGCCTTTGACATTTGCGCATCTGTAGAAACATCTGTCTGTAGCTTAGTTTCGCATGGTCTGTGGCTATGTTGTGCTACTTATATTTTGTTTACATGACGATCTTTGTATCCTCAGGGGTTGGCTACATAACTGCCTGCCCATGTTTTGCCATGTGGCAGACTTAATCCTGTAGCCTAATGTCTTATTAATAAAAAAGTGATGTAGAATATGAAATGTGGGATGTAGGCATAATATACTTCTGTGGGGTCATGTAGTGGGCTGCATATAAGACCGGCTTTCACAGCAATGATGTTAAATCTGTGGCAATGCATTACTTCCTCAGATATTATTTTTATTAGCCCTAGTAACTGTTGCCAGGGTTTTGGACTTTTCTGCACTTAAAATGCACACGTTTCTTCAAATAACTAAGTCATTGGAAAATTTTCCACTCCCTATAATTATATTTGTTTCAAAGAAAACTATTAACAATACATCATACTGTAACAGAAGCTGTCATTTACACTCAAGTGATTCATGTTTTGTCTTGTTGTTAGTTGTAAATATCCACAATAATATTTAGTTTTTTTGTTCCCATGACATTTAAACAATTTTCTGTTGAACAAAGGGATGCATGTGTATCTTATGGCAAAATAAATTTTTGTTAGTCCTACATGTTGTGCCGAACCTAGTGTTTACTATAAAAAATAAAGTTAAAATAAATTTTAAAATGGATGAAAGAATAAGATTCTTTTTCATTTGATCCTGCAGTTGAATTCTACTTCAACCTTGGCCTCACATAACAAAATTATAGTTTATTTATATGTGTGTACAGTTTGTTGGAAGTTTACAAAAGCAGTCAGTCGTCAATGTCCATCTTTGTGGTTCAGTTTTCCCCTCGCACGTATTAATCGACCAACGTGAAAGACTTCCAGGTCTCTGTAGAGATGTCAAATATTAGTCTGACATGTGGCTTTGGTGTTTTCAACCAAACAAGACGAGATAAGACTTGATGTATTTAATTTGGAACAAAGTACAGAAAGGTCACGGTGTAAATTTAAAATGTTGCTGTTTTGGCGCCATCTACTGATGGTGACTGCGCCTTTCCCACCAGGGGTCTCGAGAATGACGGATTGAACAGTAACCCGTGGATTTTCTTCATATCCTGTGATCAAATTATGCAACGTAAATCCACACAGCTTACTTAGGGACAGAGCAGGCAATATGTAGACCAGCAATGAGCTAAGAATGACTAATTGGTTTTTGCTTGTCTCATTTGCTCATTTGGTTTCATCCTTTCATGTTTCATGAATCCTGTAAATCAAATTACATTTTCATTTCAAAACCCCGACTCCTTCTTTGGTTTCCCGTTAATGATGAAATCCTCTGATGAAGAGACTTTTAAATGATTCTCACACGATCCAGCAGAGGGCGCCCATGTGTTGGAAAATGCCTGAGCAGGGGACGCTGTGCCAGGTGACGGCTGCTGCATCGGCACCGCTCCGCTTCCTCCTCCTCCTGTCCGCAGCATCTCTCACTCTCTCTCTCTCTCTCCGCACTGTTTTCTGCCACTCAGAGAGAGAGAGGGAGAAAGGAGGAGGAGATGGTGGTGGAAACACACGCTTGTGCATCGTCCCAAGTCCTACGTTTTTGACCAGCACTCTTCAATAAATCGTCGCCAGAGAAGCCTGGAGGTAAGTCGCACACCTTGTGGGTGTTTTTTTGTAACGACGCGTCTTAAGCAAGCATCGGTTCTTTTGAGTAAGTGTCGCACTTATTTTGTTTGCGGGACTTGGGTACTGCTGCTGCTGCTGCTGCTGCGCACTCCGTGCATCCAGCATTCTCAGTTTCTCATCAGGATCTGATGGTGTTCTCGGAGGCCCGACGCCGCGATATTAGCGAGTGAAGGAAATCTCAGAGTTTGTTTCTGCAGGAAAAAAAACAGGAGATAAAATGTGGAAGTTGATCTGACTGCGTGTGCAGCAGTAGGCTACAGGAGAGCGAGGTCAGACAGAGAAGAGGAGGTTGGTCTGATGGATGGCAGGTCAAGTCTGTGTGAGTGATTCTAATGATCAGGCATAGATTATCTGTCCTCCCACTATGATCCACGGTGATGAGAGGCTGAGTTTGGATTAATTTGTACTTGATGTGTTAGATTTGTTGATTTGTCTTGTGTGATGCACCTCAGATCATTTACTATAATATGTTTTTGCAACAAGAAAAGATTTTGTAGCCAGCTTTTAAGATTTTATCATGTCAGAAAAGATGCCAGTTGTTTCCTTAGGTTTTAATGCTATAAAGTGCTGCTGAATTATGTTATTTAATGGATGTGAACTTGTTAAAACAAGCAGTTTGTGAAGAATGTGCTACTGAAACCAAACCTTCAAGCAAACATAGTGGTTTAACCTGGTAAAATACCTCTATTTTCATTCATCTTCGAACCACCAATAAAGCTGTGAGCTGCACACATGCAGACCTCACAGAGTAATCCTTGTCATATAAGTTGTATTTGTACGTGCTTTACTTACCAGTCCCCATTTCCTCAGCTTCACTGTTGGCGTCGCATAAAAGTAAAGAGATGGAGGGGCATGTCTGTTGCATTCAGCTGTCACTTGTTCAGATTGATTGGTGATCAGGTTAAAAGGTGGAGGTGTATTTGTTTTTAAAAATATCCTGCTTTGCATCTGTATCCAAGTTTACACAGTTTACACGTTACCACATTTGGCTGTAAAGTTTCATGTGATCTAAACGGTTTTACTCTGAGATGTTGCATATAATATGTGCAAGAAGTGTGGTCGTAGTGTTTTAGTGTGGAATTGTCTGCTGCCATTATCGATCCCGATCTCAGACTTCTCCCACAGCTATGGATCTCCCAGTTCATTTAGTAAAATCTTGTCAATCCCTTCCAGCCAAGTTAATGTTGAGGTTGACACTGCATCAAAGCAGGGCAGCAGAGCCTGTGGCCTTGGCTTGTAACTGTTTGCTGTAGCTGCTGTTCTAGATGCTGATGCATGTGTGATTGATTCATTACATCTGACCTCTGCAATGTCCGAACAGCAATCAATTCAGCAGATCTAAAATACTGGCAGCAATGAGACTGTGTGTGTGTGTGTGTGTGCGTGCGTGCGTGCGTGCGTGCGTGTGTGTGTGTGTGTATGTGTAGGTGTGTGTGTGTGTTTCTGCAGGTGAGACAGTTTGTCACAAAACCCTTGAGTGTAACACACCAGTATGACCTTCAAGGTCATTTTCTAGGACAGAACAAAAGGAGGAGGAGGGAGGGAGAACATAGAGATGATATAAGTGAATTAGAGAAGGAAGTGGACGTATGTGAATATGCTGCTGAACAGTAATTAGATTTAATCCTGTATTGCGGTTTTTCACCTTTGTCAGGGTGTAAAGATTGATTTATCTTTATCGGAAGATAAAGATTTAGCTTTGTGGATATGGTCATTTAGAATATTTCTGTGCATGTAAAACAATGAATGTACACAGAGTTCAATTTGGTTGCATAGTGAAAAGAGAGAACGACAGAAGTAGGGAGAACCTGCAGTTATTTTAATATCTTATGATTGTTGTCATCTCTCATAATTACATAATTAGGAGGCTCCACTCTGCACAATTTGAGGATGTGCATGTTATTTGGAAATGTGTGCATGTGTGGGTGTCAGTTCGGTGTGAATGAAGTGTCAACACACATGTCTCAAATTCACACTGCCTTTGTCTGGAAAGTGGCAATGAGCTTGTTGTAGCTCCTCCCCTGCAGTCATAGGCAAGACATGAGAGGGTGAACCAAGAGGCACGCCTCCACTGATCTCACACACACACACACACACACACACACGCAGGCATACACACACTTCACTGTCCCATAAGGAGTCAACTTGAAAGATCTTCTTTGTGCATATATGTGTGTTCATCCATTTACTAAATATGTGCAGTCAGTTCAAAGCAAGTGCTGCAGATGTTTCTGTTTTTAATGTAGATTTGCATGAAGGAATATTAACTATATTTGTCAGCAAGATACAGGTCTTATTAAGCAAATGGATGCAATTCTATGAATGAGCTTAAACTGTGCAAGTGTGAAAGGAGCTCTAGTTAACTTGACTATGAGAAGCCACAGAAGCATTCAGTGAGTCCACATCATCTATTTTTTATAACACGTCCACATCTATGTTCTTTTTGAGTCTCGCTCATGTTCCCCAAAATAAACTTTTTATCTTTCAGCAGCACATGTGAATCTGAGCTGCATCCCTCTTAAATTTCCCAAAGGGGTTCTTGTACTCCCCACCCTCCTTTGTAAAATTTTAGAAAAATGGGCATTGCTATGTTTTATTTAACATATTTATGCACATGATCATCACCACCACAAAACCTCATCTTACCCTTATTCTTTGCTCACCTCTCACTGATCCTTTGCTAGTTCTCCCTCCCCCACACCCCTGGGGTTTGACACTTGTACATTACACATGCATATACATGCACACAATTACACATTACAATACACACTATAATCCCCTTATCCCCACTTGGTTTCACCCCTCAACTCTGTCTGCAGCATCATTTGTTTCTATTATCATATTTTTCTAAAATAAACAGGAGTGACTCAGCTGGTCTAAGTTGCGCTCAGCTTTTCTTTGTCTGGTCTGTCTTACCTTTATGTCTGAATGTGAACTGTAGGTCTCTGTGTGTGTGTGTGTGTGTGTGTGTGTGTGTGCGTGTGTGTGCGTGTGTGTGTGTGCGTGTGGCAACTTCCCGATGGTCCCACAGAGAATTCCTTTATTATCATCGTCTGCAACAGCTTTACATTTGAAATGAACTCCTCTCCTCCTCTTTGTCCCCTCATACAGTTTTGCCCACCAGCCATGCAAGAGTTAACATTTTTCTCTGCGACAGGAGTGAGGGTAGTGGGTGGAGGGGCTTCGCTAATAACAATGCGGTGCTACTGCCATCAGCATGGACAGACAGCCTTTTCCTCCTCTCCTCTGTGCCACCCTGTCTGGGTCGGTGTTAGTCTATATTTCTACTGCAAGGCACAATGAGCCAATAAGCTCAAGTCTCCCATCTACCGTCTCCTCGTTGTCTCCTGGAGACTGTAGCTATCAGTTTGTTTCTTATCATGCTAATCTGCCTACCAATTTTTCTTTTTAAATTCAGATTTATCTTACTCTGTCATTCTCTTTCCATTTCCTCTGCTCAGTTGTCTTTTCTTTTTCCATGTCGATTACAATCTATCTTTACAAACTGCTGCCATAATCTGATTTAATGTGTTTTCAGACACTTTGCTGAGAAGAGATAACCATAAATAAGATGCTAAATTCATTAGTAAGTGATGTGAGATCTCTGGTTAAGAAAACACATTCTCTGCCACGAGAAGCTGTCTCTTTGTTTCTGCTGCCACTGTAGTGATAGTTACTGCCTGAGTGCTTGTGTAGGTGGTACTCATGTTGGTTTGTGTGTAACTTCGCACGCACATTTCTATGTAAGTGTCTTGTGGTTTTGGATGTTTCTGTTATGATCGTCTTATTTCATCTTCAGCTGTGTAACAAAGAGACAAGCCTTGTATTGACGGATGGCTGCATGTGTGTGTGTGTGAATTTCTGACAATTGCATAGTGGATACCACCTGACTGTGAGCAATAAAGAAATAAATCAGCTTTTATTGCATATGATCTGATTTTCCCATTCTTCTTATTCAGTTAGGTATGACCACCCACTCTGACCTGCGATCCTGCAAAAATCCTGTTACAGCTCCCACTGCGACAAAGAATGATTCCCCATGGGGAACAAAAACTGTGTGTGTGTGTAGGAGTGGAGTGGGCGAGAGAGGTGGAAGGGGAATAATTTGGGCAAATATAGTCTGGTGATTTGATATCTCGCCCTGCCCTCGTTAACTCTGTATTATTAAGGTGGAAGAGCGGATGAAGGAGAAGCAGACATTAGACAATTGTTAATGGGAAAGGGACTGAAATCAGTCAAGGGAGAGAGCTCAGTTAGACAGTTGAGCTGTGTGAGCTTGTATTGTGCAAAGCAAAGATTGTTGAGAAGAAGCTGGTCACTTGTTGTTGTTTTTTTGTTTTGCTTGTTTGTTTTTTGATGCACATCAATCAACTATTTCTGGATATTTCTCAGTTCTGCTTCACTGTTCAATGTGATGGTAATCCTTTGGCTGTGCAGAGTGAGTCATTGTTTGGTCCACACATAGGAACACTCAGACACAGTTTAGTGAATCATCACTTGTGAAATTCTGTCTGCAGGATGTCTATTGTGTCTTCTGTGAAAATGGAGCATTTAGCTTATTTTACCACTATTTCTGTCTGTGTTGGGAGGAGAAGGAATGGATGACTAAAGCTTAGCTCATTTCTCAATAGACCTTCTTACCAAGCTTTATTCTGTTGGTTGAATGCATGTGAATAAAAGGGGAGGAAAGAGAAATGCTGGATTATGGACATGAGGATGCTTGTTTGTGTGTGTGCAGCATTTTCTGGTTTATTTTTGAAGGTGCAAAAACCTGCAGAGGGTTCAAGTTCACAAAAACACTTTTCTAGTACAATCCTGTCCTCAAAAGGTGTTGAAGGACTTGCAAGGATGATGCTAATGGAAACTAATTACCTGAATGCAAAGACACAGCATGGGCTGTATTGAAGTAGCTCTGTTTTATTCCCAAGGATAACTGCTTACCAGCCGTTGAATTAAAAACCTGCACTAAATCTAATTATGCAACATGGTAGCACTCGGGAGTCATAAATTATGGTTACACGCATGTTGTTGCTCTGCCCATTTACGTTCCCCTTGTTTTCTATAGCTTCTATTTAAGTGTGCTGGAATTCACATATGTGGAGAAGTATGTGTATGTATGGATGAAAGCTAGATGAGACAGGGGACGTGTGTGTGTGTGTGTGTGTCTCTCTCGTTGGGGTTCCCTTGGGACCACAGAGCTATAAAACCTGTCTGCTCTCCAGTGGGGGAGGAGAGGAATAAAGCCAAAGTGCCAAAGACAAATGGCTTCTGTAATAACCACGTGTTGTGCTGGACCGACAACAAAGGGGGCCGGCATGTGTGCGTGTGCATATGTGTGTGTGCAGGTGAGTGTGTACACAAATGCATATATTGTTTTTATATTATTTAAAATGTATTTTGTGTAACGAACAACCCATGCCAGCCTTTTAAATATCATAAATATAGGCATTATGCATTTGGACTCTCTTTTATTTTTTGAACGTACTACACATACCAGGTGTGTAGCAACATTTTTCAAATAGAAAGTTATATTCCCAGTTTTATCAACCGAATCCTTAACATTTTAGATGGTAATTGAATTTTAATAATTCTCTTTTACATAAATAATTTAAGGATGAATTTCATTTCATCCATTAACAAACTGCTCCTATGCAACAAATCTCGTCCTTTCTGCATCCACCAGTATGTCTCATCTCTCCCACATCATGTCTGTGTCTTTCACCCACACAGACTGATTCCTGCTCACATTAGGAGAAAAAAAGAGGCCTTTCGTTTTTCCATTTCTACTGCACTCCTATTTTATTATTCCATCCATTTACAGTGACTCTTTCATCTTGTCATGTTCTCTGCTTGTCATTTATCAAATTCTGAGAAGCCTTTTCTGTGGTTGCATGGCGTACCTGTTGGGGAAAAAGCCTGCTGAAAACCACAAATACTTGTCTTTTGCTGAACCTCCTGCCTTGTGCTCTTATCACCTTAGTGATGTATGTACCTACTTGCAGGAATGTGATTGTTCCTAAATACATATGTACTTGACTTTCATTTAGCTAATGCTGTGTGTGATTTGGGTGTATTGTGTGTGCTGCTCTATCTTTATACTGTACATACCAGGTTGTGCACAGGTGTATGAGTTTGCACGTGAAGGTGATGCATAGCAGAACGTATGCATGAGCAGTGATTGTAAAAGCACAACGCTGACCTTCAGACTTTTTTCCCTTTCACACATTGACCTTTTTGTCTGATGGACTGCACAGGGGTCAGAAAGCTTGTACCTCATTTCCAGGAGATATGGCATTGCCATGACTACAGAAGCAGCAAAGGTCATTTTTTTTTCTTCTTACTGTTTTCCCAGAGGGCATCAGACTGAGTAGTTACCTTAACTAGTGGGTCTCACCATCAGCTGAAACAAAGCCTTCCTTCATTACATATTCCAGCCCAGATCACCTGAACATGCATTTATGCAGCAATGTTATCAGCAGTGCTCTCTCTGGCATATTTAAATTGTCAAGCCCATTCACTATTTTTAAATATTTTTTTTCTCAAAGGCAAATATATATATATATATATATATATATATATATATATAATCAATTGAATGTATTGAATGTATATTCAAAGTACACATCAAATCTGGTCCTCACAAACTATAGTTTTTTTCATCCTATCACTTATGCGTTGCTTTTTACTTTTCATATTTACAGTAAGCCTTAATATCACCATGCACACTTACTTAAACATCCCCTGACATACCTGTTTTTATGCTTTTTATCATCACCAGTCCATTCATTTACATTTTTAAACAGATTTCTGTTGTCTCTCTAATGTAATCTTTAGGGTTTTGCCACATTGGTTTCGTTTGCTTTATTGTGAGGTGAGGTGCAGCTTATTTTGGTTTATCCACTGTGACCACTGTGTCCACTGATATGAGCTGCTTGAGAACCATGACAGTGCCGCCACCATGTTCTGTCAGAGACCTCTTCCCACATCTAATATACACTCTCTGTCTCTCCCTCTACCCCTCCCATTCCTCTCTCCCCAACCACTTAATGTGTAATGTTTTGTAATTAGCTAATTGTCTGATTGTGTACACGAGTTAAGGATAAATATTAGCTGTATGAACACAGCGTGGATGATCCTACGTGTTGTCTCTTTGTCCTGTTTTCTCTGTCTCCCTGTGATCTTTGATCCTAAACAGTATATGAGGATCATTTTTCACAATTTAGTTTCACTTGGTAATTGTTAAATAAAACAAAAATAATTTTTATCCCACTTTGTTGTGGAAATTTATTTTATTAATTCATTTGTATTAATTAAAAACAACAATATTAATGTCTTAGTATCAAATTATTTTAAGATGATCTCTGCAAATGTAGATCTGTGAATATTTCCCCTAAATTTGAACAGAAGGTTCCAGCATCAGATTTGCCACACAGAGTAACAACTGCCATCCTTTAGAGATCTATCACTGTCACAAGACACATGATGAAGGCACCTGCTGATGAAAACAGCTTCCTCGACTGCACATATATTTAGAAGGTGGGAATTCTTTTCGACTAGTGCAAACCACTGAAATATCACCGGGACAGTTTGAAGACACGTATTTGACTACATAATGAATATCGAAGTCTAAATAAATAATACTCACCGCCTATAGATTAGGATGCCTTTTATAACCTTTACTTGACAGTTTTGATAGAAAATGTTGTCAGAATCACTAAAGTTGTGTAGTTGTTTATTGGTTTGTGAAACTGCAGTGATCCAACCATACTGGAACTGTCCTGCACTGACATGGTGTGACAAAGCCTGTCAGACATTTGCCCTCCCTGCCATCTGCTCATCTCACACAGACAGTTACTTCGAAATGGTGTCAGCGCTATTTCATATCTTATCTTACTTTTTACTTCTTCACCCTAATTTTCTATACATCCAGCGGAATGTTTATTTTAATTGTTCAGGGTGTGCTGTGGTATACAATCAAATCATGGAACCGATACTGATGATTGATTGCCATTGTTATGGCATGTAAAAAAGGACGTATTACAATAATAACATCAAATCCTAACCCTTATACAGTAGGGATTTATTCCTCCTAATGATGTGTATAGCTCCTAACTTATGTCAACACATACAGGTTTATTTCAGGTTCATCACATTAGGAACATACATGCACTTAAGCACTCATTACTGAAAACATTTTTTGCTTGTGTATTGCTGTATATTCTACAAAACTAAAGTGGTTTGAACGTGTGTGCTGCAGACTTATTCACCATATCCACATCTTGCTATTTCTGTTTTCGATATCTCTGGAGGACAAAAGCTCATTACAAAACACTTTGCACCCTTCCTTCGCTTCCTTTTTGCCTGTGTTCATCAGCCATCCCTGGGGTGATTCCTTCAGTGAGGTGCACATTATGTACTCTGAACTATTTCACAGTTTAATTCTGCAGTGTTTGTGCTGGCTTCAATGGGAATATTATTGCACTTTGAATATATTTAGCCACCTGTCACATCACATTTGTATGCTTAAATTAATAAGATTTTAAGTAATTAGATGTGCTTTAAAATATACAAAAATGCCCTTTGAATAGAAAAGAAAGATGCACATGCTGTGTAATATACCTCTGTTTTGTTTTGTCCCATGTGTAGTCAGTTCTGTTTTCTTTTAAATAATAAACCACTGATGCAAGTCACACAAGACTAAGGACTATGCATCACTGATATCAACTGAAACATGGCTATTTCAGGCATATTTTTCTTATACCCATGTTGTTTTTTATTTCAGATTGAACGAATCTCCATCTCCCTGAAGGCAGATGAAATGCAGCTTCATTAACTTACAATAACTGCAAGATAAATAGTGATTTAAACAAATAAATATATTTCATGAGATGACTTGTAATCCCTGGGACACTCAATTGAAGGGCCATCTTCACACAGAGCCTGTAGAGGAGAGTCAAGGAGGAAAGAAACATTTGTAACTCCATACATGGCATCAGCTCCCGACAGGTGTCTTTGAGAAAGCCAGAATAATCTGTCAAACATGAGCATCCCAACCAGTATCCATGGAGTGAGAGTCAATGTTGACAGGGGAGACAAGCTTGGACACAAAAAACAGATTCAGTTCCCAAAGACTGGGGATGATAATGCCAATCAGTTACCTTCAATTAGTGATCAAGTAGCAATAGGACTAATGGAAGACACAGGGTCCAGCACAAGTTCAATTCCTCCTCTGGTCTCCCAGAGTGACTCCCCGGACAAGTTAGTGATCTGGGGCTCTGACCAACAATGCATGGAGCCTGAAGTTAGAGAGTTTGAGCTTTTGGAGTGTCAGGAGATACACACATTCTTGGGGAAAAGGGATCAGGAGGACGAGAATGAGGAGGAAGACGATGGGGGAAGTATGAGAGATGGAAAAGATGAGGGTCCCATGTCCATATCCTCCAGTTCGACTGCCAGTTCGGCTTCGATTAGCATGAGGAGAAATGACAATGACAGCAACAAAGTGGAGAACAGAATACAGAAAGGTAAAGAGGTGCAGAAAAGGATTGCCTGTCATAGCACTGAAGAGTTAGACACATGTATGACAGGCTCGATAGAGAAAAGCAACAGAAGCTTGGGCAGGGAGAGACAGAAGGCAGGTCTGAAGGAGTCCAAGTCTGAGACAAATGTGTTTGTTTCTAGTCTCTCGGCCGTTGCTCTTAGTGGGAGTTTATCGAGTGCTCTGGATAATAGTGGAGAAGCACAATCTCTCATCTCTCTGTCCAACCCTTATCCCAATGGTAACAAAGCTACCTCAGCACAGAACAGCAGAAGGGCAGTTCCTGTAGATGCAAACCAGAATTCCCCACCATTTCATCTTCAGGAGAAATATGGTCCTTCTCAATATTATAGCCAGGATCGTTGTCGGGCGGACGGAAGTCATCATAAAAATGGACTCTTCTCTGATGGAGGGCTGGGCCAAAGACGTAAGGCTGGATTTGAGGAGACTGTGCCAGCGCCACGCAGGCAACAGCTCGTCAGACCCCTTTGTCAGACAGAGATGGGAAGAGAAAGCAGCTTAGCAGAGCCCATTGCTCATCAAACCAAGACTGTAGAACATTCCTCTAGGGCCTCTGTAGATTCTCACAATAATGGCTCAATCAGAAAGTTTACAAAATCATCGTTACGTGAACCCTCAGATTTCTCCCACCTGTACAATATATGTGCAATCTCCAGACAGCCCAACCAGACGACCCAGAAGGAGGCTCCCTCTGTGGAAAAACAGCCATCTGCATCTGTACAACATAGTTCCAGTCCCTCAAACCCTTCCAATTTAGAAAAGATACCCCGGACACAGCTCACATACAGAAGGGATTGTTCCAGTCCCAACAGGACCGGGGTTGATTCAAGGTCATCTACCCCACCCAACTCCCCTCTCAGGACACCCCAGGACTCACCACGCAGGCAACCTTCCATGTACCTCGTTTCCAGGAATATCCCTGGAGGGGTTAGACCCACCCCTGCTGTAACAACGTCAGCTCAGGGCTATGGCAACAGTTGCTTGAGAGCACCAGTCAAAACTAATATAAGCACTAGTGGAATCCCCAAAGCGCCTCTTAACAACCAGCCGACTTCCCCTCACTTGAACCCCAAAGAAAGTTCCCCTACTCTAAAACCTAAAGGAGTTCGACCCAAAATCATCACCTATGTTCGAAAGAATCCTCAGTTTAAACCCCAAGTTGCTGACGGACCTTATCAGGTATCTTCACTACCGTCCAGACTCTCAACATACACACACGGCCCAACGCCCACTTCTTTCAACAACACGAATAAAGACCCTTCAAAGCCTGACACAGACGCCAGAGGAGCCCCTACTCTCGCCTCCTCTAATTTACTCTATGACAAGTACCGCCAAGAGATGCAGGCAAATGTATTTCCTTTAGGTGTGCTGACGAGGAGTATCAGGCCCTCTGGCCATACAAACACTGTTCCTCCTGCACACACACATGGCCATACGGCACCTGTAAAACTGGGAAGCAAGTCAGATAACTTCAGTGCACCATCAGAGGTGAGTGGTTTGTACTATCTTACTTTAGATACCTGATTTCAATAAATCTTCCCTAGAAGTCTAAAACGTGTGTTCTGATGTACTAGGTGTTGTGTTCATTGCACAGTTTTCTGTTCAATGAATGTCATATAGATTGAGTTCAAACTGTTAGTTTTGTTGCCTAACAGTATATTAACTTAACAAGTTGGTGGCAGATGTTGATGTTGGTGCTGTTAAATTAGACCGTTGTGTAGCTTAGTTTCCACGTAGGGCTTCTTTTTACAGCTATCTTACCAGAATGTTTTTTACTTTTGCTCGCAGCAAATGAAACACGCACATGAGTGAAGATCTATAGCAGACTGCAGTCATGTAACCTAAAAGTAGAATTTCTTGTTAATAGATACTACATATTGCACATGATGAATTAATCATATTTTTTTATCATTGGTTTTGTTCATTCTGTATGTTGGATAACAAAAGAACTAAAGTCTACATTATTATGTAAGATAATGTCTCAAAGTCCCCAGCATAATAACTTTAAAGTGATTAAACTTTAGTATAAAATTATTGTAGAAATAGGAGTATATGTATTACATCTGGGATCATGCATATAGCAAAAATCCAAAACACTATAATCATATTACCATAATCCACATTTAAGCTTCAACCTTTGCTTGAAATATTGGACTCCTACTTTGATGTGTATATTTCCAAAGCTTTTATAAATGTAATAAAAATGTTACATGGTCATTGTAATTGAAATATTACCATATTTTTATTATTTAAACAATTTCTAGGTGGGAAGACCCAGCAGTTTTAAAGGGAGTTCTGCTGAAGACCAGCTGCAGCCTAGGACAGCTGCTCAGGCCGGAGGGAGTGGCAGTCTCCTGCGCTCTGGCAGAGGTCTGCGCCTAGGCCTGGGAGCTGTGACCAGGACAGCTACAGGGTCAGCTAAGGGCAAAGGACCTAGTCAAGCTCAGAGATCAACGCTGGTTTTCAGCCAGCCAGTCCAACCTGTGAGCCCAGCAGCCACTCAGAAAAGCCAGGATAATAAAGGTAAAGAAATAATTTCTTCAGGTTACATTTTTTAACAGGTTTTCATTTTCTAACAGGAAACAGATTGAATGCCAGCTGGAGATGGTTCTGATTTGAGCTACAGTCTGTGTCAGATATGATTTCAGCAACCTAGAGTGCTACCTTATCTTTCTTCTCCTTTGCAGCAACGAGTACTTGTGGGACTTTTTCCTACTTCAAATTGGCCTGAGATGAAGGCAGCTCATTAAAATGCATTTTCTGAGATTAATTTTGGCTGATGTGATTTGGGGGCTTTAAGAAATACTCTAAGGGGACATGTTCAGCTCCAGAAAGCTGCTTTCTACAAAACAAAATAAATAAATAAAAGCTTGCTCACACTCTCTCTTCACACACAGCACATTTCTAATTCAGACGATTCAGATACCACCTGCTGTAGTCAGATTTACATTACAGCTGGAATATTGAAGTATGAAATTTGCTCATCACCCTGCACACTGCTGGAAGGCTATGGCATTTAACTCTTCCATGCATATTTAATCTGCCCTCTTCCTGAAGTTAGACAGAAAAATTTACACTCACAGATATTTACACACACACACACACATAACCCAAAAGTGCACTCATAGAATTGATCAGCATAGGGTTATGATGTGCCAGGCTTCCTGGTGTCTCGGTGCTGCACGGGCCTCTGGGAACTACAGGCTTTGAAGTGCAAAGCAATTAACACTTAAGGAGCATCAGAATCTTTCTGCTGGAATCATCTCTCACCTCAGCTGTACCCTTCCCCACACTGCAGGATACAGTAAACACCGCCACTGAAATATTCAGTATATACTGTATGTGACAATGATCCACATCGTGTCTATCAATTTATTTTTCTGTGTATGCAATTCGAGCATTCCCTATTGTTTTTACTTTTTTTTTTCATTTAGTTCTTGGAGAAATCAGAGCTATGACCTTTACCAATGTGTCTAACTTTTCCTTTGTTCTGTTCCTCATTGTAAATTACAGCTTTTTACCCTTTTGCACACATTATGGTAATTATACTGTTATGTCTGTATTGTATGGCTATCAAATTAGCGTAACTGATGACCTAATGTATATGTAGGGCTTAAACCACAGTGCCATGATAACGACAATCATGCACTTATATGACTGGACATTTGGTTAGAAATGTGTGTGTGTGTGGTAGGGGGAGACAGCGCTGATGTTAGGAGCTACATTGAGTTTTCTGACTTTGGCAGACACTCTGCCTCCCTACTAACAGAGCTTGTATTCTCCTCAAAGTTTTATTTCCTCGTGTACTGATATGATGATTACCCTGTAGTATGCACTAAAGCCTGCAGCTGTGCCAAATGGAGAGAAAAGGAGGGCTGCCTACTGTACCTTATCTCTGCAGCCAGCACAGGGATAATGTTCTCCTTCTGCCCAGGATCTAGACTTTGCACTGCAGGCTGGGGTAACCAAAATTGGGTCTCCATCCAAGGGATTTGCCCACTACCCACAGTGTGTGTGTGTGTGTGTGTAGGCTTTATTCTTCATACCTACACATCTCATCTGTTTTGCTGTTAGAAGCCTTAGATTACAAAGTAAAAAGATTTCTCGAAAATTTCTCACTCACAGTAGCTGCAACTATTCAGCTACACTAGGATTATCTTTTTATCCCTCCATTTTCTCTTTGATTCCTCTTATTGTTGTTATCTTTATCTGAAAAAAATTTCCCTTACTTTTACCACCTTTCATTTCATTTTTTTCTGGTTTAGTTTGGAGAAGGTTGGTAGGGTCACAGCCTGATAATGTAATGAACAACCTCCTGGTGCCCACTGAGACAAGTTTGGCTATGTTTAATCTTTATTTTGCTTATAAGTGAGTAGTAGTTAATGAGTGTCCAGTATGCACACTATCTTTCTGTATTGTGAATTTATCAACCAATATCTGTAAGTCTAAATAAAGACACTGCATTTTCTTACAGATGACCAGGTTTTCTCCTATTATGCTCCTGCTCCTTCACCTGGTCCAGCAACAGCAGCAGCTCAACCTCTTTCCACGGCCTCCAGGTCACTTCTGCCCAAAGCAAGCCAGTCAGGCCTACGCCCACCAGGCTTCAGCACCAACCGCCCACCCTCAGGACGTTTGGCAGCCTTTGGCTTCGTCAGAAGCTCCAGCGTGTCCTCTGTGTCTTCGGCTCACTCAGCTGACAGCACACAGAGTGATCCCTGCAGGACAGCTCATCGTGAGTCTATTCTACACTCAAATCTACGGTTAACAGTGCTAGCACATGTGAGATTTTATCAGTATTCTTTTGTATGTCTTTGTAACGTTCTGGTTCTTTCACAAACACTTTCTTTATCGCTGCATCATGATTACACTATTATCCTTGCTATATTGTTTTTCTTTCCTCCTTTTATGTATTTCCCTCATGAATATAGTTTGCATAAACAGAATCCTCCCACATTCGTTATGTTACAGTTTGCTCTCTGTGTCAGAGCTCCACCCCATTTACAATTTCTGTCTGTATTTTCATACTCTACAAGCTGCAATATTGCAAAGCACATTTTATGTATCACATGAGGACATATTATAATGGTTTATTAGACAGTACAAAAGGAGAAAACAGTTTATTTGTCTCATAGCTAGGTGTTATGCAGATTTAGTCAGTGTTTGCAGTGATTCATAAGTACTGTTTATGACAGCATATATGTATATGCATTGCTGCTCTTAGTTTTACAGTCATAGAGAACTGAAAGTGTACTTACAGTTGTGATTTCAATGGTGCTCGACAGGCTGGTTGGTTAGTTGGCTGAATTTGTGGTTGCTGCATGTGTTTTTAATGTGACCTACATAGGGAATGCTTTCTTTTCCTCACCCAGTTACAGTTGACGTAAGCACCTCTATCTCATGCACGTCAAGCCCCGTGTTATGTCATCATCTCTTTCCCTCATTCCCCCTTTTTGTACACATACTTTATGACACTTTATTTTTCTTTTCTCTCCCACTGGTTGAAAATGAATTCAAACTGAGTGGTAATATAGTGAAGGTATGTATATAGCTCACTTGATGGAGAGAAAAAGAGTCCATTTGGTCTCCAGAACTCAATTTGTTTATTTTTGTGGCATAAATGTGAAATTTGTTATTTTTTCAAAAGCATGTCATATCTGAAAAGTAAATGAAAAAGTTTTACCAGTATAATACAGTCTGTCCTGTCTTGATGCAGACTGTTACTGAGCTTAAAGCGACATCTGAGACAGTGCAGAATGAGCTGCTTACTCCCCTCTTCTTTACCTCAGCTGTTTGACTGCATGTTCTCAGTTAAAGGAGAGGCAGGTAAAACAGGTGGTTTATATTAGTGGTAATATGTGATTAGAGTCCATCTGAAAACTGACTTGCACAAGTGAGTTCCCGCAAAAAAAAAAAACAACCACCACAGTTTTTAACCACAACAATCCATTATTAAAAATGATACCTCATCACTTCAATGTATGCAGCTCAAATGTAAAAAGACCAGAACAGAAATGAAATAAAAATAATGTTTTCATGGCACTTAGATGTTTGTATGCCACCAACTGCCTCCCATAGTTGTATAGTAGTCAATCTACTTCTATTTTGATTTGCTGTTAGACACAATCATGTTAAATTTACCCCTCAGGTTTCTTCAGATAATAGCTTCAGTTGTTTAGTACTTCCACTTTGCAGATATCAAAGATCATGAATCAGTGAAATTATATTCTAGCTGCAGACAGTTGCTGTTGCTCAGTATGTCCAAAAAACAATCATTAAGTGTTAAATCTCTTGTTTGTTGGCATATATAGTCTATGTAACAGCTACCAAAATCAGTGTGCATATTTTTACTCTATAATCTATCACCTGTAGGTCAAAACTCCACATTACACCTGTAAACACACACACAGACTAACATACTCACAAACAACAGGAACACCTGCCGGCAGAGCATGAAAGACAGAAGTATTTAAAAGTAATGCCTGCAGCAGAATGTTCCTCTTCCTGCTGTAGAACTGCTGCTGCTGGCTCCGAGCTTGGTGAGACCAAAATGGAATCGAGGAAGATTGACACGGGAGGCAGAAGATTACAGGCCTTTGATGTGCATTTCTCTGTGTGTGTATGGGTGTGCATGTTCGTGACACAGTGAGAGAGGCAGGAAGGGAGAGCGGGAACATTTATTTCACTTTTGACTCTGTGTGATGCTTGTGACCTTTACCTGTAAGGCATTTGAGCTCTCTGTTCTATTTGAACCTTCCCAACTAAACCAGGCTTCAGTATAGATCCTGCTCAAGTCTCCAACTGTGTGAGCATTTGTTGAGCTTTAACTAGATGGTTATCTGTTGTCTTTTTAACCTTTCTTTGGGATTTTAGGGGACGTTTTATAGTCACACTATGCCTTGTCTTTGCTAGGAAATTAAAAAAGCTGTTATAATTGTTACCATTGGTAAATATGAATATGAATAGTTTTATGAAGGACAATCTAAAAAGACTGACAAATCCAGTTTAAGTGTGCAAAGAATTTATTCAAAGTTAAGATCTTCCTTGATCTAGATTTTGAATCATTATATAGCACAAGATTGTGTGTGATAATATTGTGCATGTTCCTGTGACTGCACAAACCCATATGGAAACTAATGTTCACAGCACAATGGGTGCGGAACGGTTAAGTATAGGTCAAAAGAGCAGTAAACATCTTTAGTTTATGATTTCCACAAACATGCACATACTATAGATGTGCAAACCTGAAACTGTTTGCAATACTTGATTTTGTCTCTCAGGGATCCTTTCCCCCTGCCTACAAGCTCCAGCTCAGTTCAAAAAGCAGACAGCTGCAGCAACCCAGTATCTCCTTTTGCAACAAAGAGAAAGGAAAACAGGCTGAGTTGCTTGTTTTCCCTATTGATCACCAAAAAAATCTCCATTATGGCTCAGGATGATATGGCTAGAAATCGTTAGGGAATAGAGCGATGGGGAGGGAAATGGAGGAGTATTGCAGCACTGTGGTGAAGTGGGTTATGGGAAGATCCCTTGAGTTTAAACTACCCTGCTGTTGTAGCTCATCAAATTGCTCTGATCGATGGGTTACACCTTCATGCACACGTACTGTGTGCACAGGCATATAGTATATATGCTATGTAGAGAAGTGAAGGAAGATGTACTGTAGAGAAGTATTTGTATTAGTATTTTATTGTGATGCTAAAACAACAAAGATATAGATATATCAAATATACATATTATATATATAATAAACATCTTACTGAGATAATTAGGTGACATTGACATTAATTTTCTTTGCATTTCCGAGTCACCAAACACAAGTTTGTTACGTGCAATGTATAATGACAATATTCTATTAAAAAATTCTTGAATATTGAATCTTGAAAAACTAACCTGTTTGCGAGTTTGTATTCATGTATGCATATGTTAGTCTAATCTCGGGGGGGGGGGCTATAGGTTACTTTGCTTGACATTGATTAGCCATTAACCCAATCCTCCCTTTATCCCAGTCGCTGTGTGTGTGTGTGTTTCTATTAGAGAGAGAACATCTATGCATGTGCGCTGTCCAGCGAATGCATTGTTAATTCCACTGTGATTGACAGACTCTATTACATAGGTCAGAGGAGAATCCAGTAGAAGAGGCCTGATGAGGCTTGTGTCTTTGAGCCACAGTGACTCCATGATGGAAACTCAATCGCTAAAGCAAACAGTATTGTCACCTGTATCCATCTTCTGCATCTTCTGTTCAGATGATAACAACATTATGGTGAAAATCAAATTAGCCAAAGGTGCGAACCAAGCAGCCAGCAGTGGACACATGAAGAAATGAAGGGAGACGCACTGATAAAAGCTAACTCGATGAGTCAAAATCAGTGAAGGAAAGAGAGGAATTGAGAATGTGAAAGGAAAATAAGAGCAGAAAGAAAGAAGCATGGAGAGGTTGGCACAGGGAGGAGAGTGGATGCTTTACCCCAGATGCCATGGCTCAGATCTGGTCTGTGACTCATACTAGCTCACTGTGAACAGATGGTTTCTATGCTGCATGTGCAGACACACTTGTGTATATACACACATTAAAACACACACTAGTAGAGCAGCAAATTAGATGGGCCAATTAGATATGGCTGCCATTCTATGGCTGAGGAGAGAAAACGAACATGGCAGTGTCGTACGGAAACAGCAGAGGAATGGCTCAATAGGCCTGTTCATTAACTGATAAACTCCCACCGTATTTCATCCAGTTCGTGATAATCACTGTGAATGGGAAAATGGCAGCATCAAAATTAACCCTAACCCTATAACCTACCCCTAACCCTTAGGCTTTTATCTGTGATTCGGCATTATACTAAAAAAGAGAACCTCAGTCATCTTTTTTAGTTAAACAGTTTATGCAACAAAACATTCATACTTTTCTCCTCTCTGACTTTTGTTCTTTACCCTGGCTTCTGACACTGTTTTCCCTAACAAAGAAGAAGAAGAATCCACTTTACTGACATTGATTCATTTCTGCATGTTACAACTAAATTTGTTCTCTGCATTTGACCCATCCCCCCTTGGGGGGAGCAGTGAGCAATCACAGGCGGTGCTCGAGGAGCTAGCGCTGAGTGTCTCGCTCAGGGACACACCTGGTACGGGGGATGGGCTGGGTGTCTTAGCTGGGAATCAATCCTGCTATTCCTGCATCCCAGCCCTCTGCCTTAACCACTGAGCTACCAGACCGCCGGATGAATAAAGCTATGCAGCTGTGCATTCAGACTATGTAAAACACCAAATGAAAGCATTTGTCAGGAAGAGATTTGGACGTGGTGAAAATTTGTGATGGTCAAACCTTTAAATGAAACTGTTAATTTCCCTCATCTGGATCCTGACAGAGGACAGGAGGTCCATAGCTGCTGCTGTCAGCTCCTGTGTTATCATCTAATCTATCTCTCAGACCACAGCTCACTGTTTTCTGCGTTATGTATGCAGCTTTGACCTTGACTTCACACACACATGCACAACTGACTAATTTACATTTGCTGACTCTGTTGTTTGAAGCACACACTTATGCACACGTTCAGAGCTATAATGTTTTAGAGTTAAGCTATTTCTTCTTTCAAACATTCATGAACCTAATTTACTCACGCATCTGGTTGTCCTCACAAACCCACCCATTGCCATTGAAGCTCAAACCTTTTGCAATATTCTGGCACCAAAGAAGTACAAAATAGCTGTGACATTAAAGTTAAAGGTCACAGTTTGATATTTCAAATGACCCTGCGTTTTATAGTAGAAGTCTGGTTGAAATAATTTAAACTCCAGTGTCTACAGAAATATACAGTATTTACATTCAATTTGATGAAATAAAGGTAAATTAAGCAGCTTGAGTGAGACAGCAGGTTTGTATTTTTATTATCTGTTTGAGAACCAGATAATTGTTTGAGAATTATCTGCCTGCAAACATGGGATAATGTTGGCACAAAGTTAAATAACATGTTGCCTGAGTGTCTAGACAGATTTCTATAGTTTTCTTGTTACAGGATAAAAAATACTGCAGACAATTCTATGCATACCACACTGTAAGCACAGTAAAACGTGGTCAACAGGGAATACAGTACACTAGCCTATAGTTTATGAAATGAATGAAAAGTGACAGACATTTTGAAACCAGTGATAAGTAAGCAGAACAAATTATAGACTCTGACGAAAACAACCTCTAAACTTAATTACACACACTGTCTTCTGTACTGAGCAATGCTGATTGAAGCTGACATCTGTCTGTGAGATCATGCAGCATAATTTGAAAAGCACAATTAAGATTAGATGTCAGAATCAAATTATCACAATTATTTAATCAGTTCGCAAACACTATTCCTCACATGGCAGAAACCATTTTGGTTGTTCGGTTGCATGCAGACAACTGTATGTGTGTTCGCTCATGTTCTGGCTGTATGAATCATCTTGTGTGAATTTAAAAAATTAAAATACAATAGTAACTAGTATTACACAAAAAAAATTGAAGGATTAACTAATGATTAACTAAATGTCACTTGCCTGCAGAAGTTTATTTATTCTTTTTTAATGTTTTATAATACAGGTACATATTTCCTTATTATGTTCTGATGAAATTACTATAAAATAAATATATATACTACATGATCATATTAGCATTGTCAAAACAAAATATGTAATTTACTGCCTAATATTGTATAATACAATAAAATATATTATTATCTTCCCTCTCCCTTCACTTAAAAACCACCACCCAGCCTCCACCATCAGTTCTTTTCTGAATTATTATAGGTAATAATAAGAGTTCATTTGCACCAGATGCTGTTTTTAGGTATTCACTTCTTTGGGGGGTGCGCTATACATTTTTCAAGAGTAAGATCTATTTCTTTGGCTTGTCAGCACTGCAAGCTGCAGAGTGGTCTCCCTTTAGCAGCAGACATGTATGCACCTGTGCTCCTTTAGGACAGCCAAAGCTTTTCATTTCCAGGATGTTTATGTGCTGATTTATCTGACAACAGGACAAGTAGTGCTTTATGCTACAGTTAAATATAACCTCTCCAAGGTCTTTTGCTGTTTTACTATCAAAACAGGTATTAATAAGTTACATTCACATTTTCCAAGGTAAAATTCTTATGAATGCACATGGCACAAATTTATATTGCAGCTTCAATATAAGTTTTCTCTTCAGGACCAAGATAAAAGAGTCAGCATTATTCCGCTGGAATTAGTTTTGCTGTGAGGGGCGAGCTGCTTCGGTAGAAAGGCCTCCACTGAGAGAGAAAAACAGCTACGGCTCCTTACTCGTGGTCCCTTCTTAATATCGCTGAGATTTTCCATTCATCTTCATAGAATGCTTAAATTGCTTCCGGCTCCATGGCAGCACCATCTATTTATTCCTTTCTTTCTCTTATCTCCTTTTGTTTGCTCCCCCCTGATCCCATACACCCGGCCTCTTCCTTCTTTTTTCCTATCCTCCTCGCACTCTGTTATCCATCATCAACTGGCATTTTGTCAATCAGAGATGCATATCAGCTTGCTCTTTCATCTACACTGAAATTTATTATTTTTTCCTTCTAATAGAATTATATTGTTTTAGGCCTTTATTATTCACAGCATCCCTCGGTATATGTGTTATATCTGACTTCCTCTCTCTAGTTCTATGTGACCTATCGTTAATGAGCACACCTCTGTGTCAGTCATGAGGACAGCAATAGCATTTGAGATTAATCGCAGAGCTCAACAAAAGCGGCGCTGTGCTTTTGTCCACGATTATATTTGGCCCAGACACACTGACTATGTCCTTGACTGGTGGGTGAATAGTGAGGAAATGCTGTAAATGGTTTCACTAATCAACTACTGGAGGAGTTTTAGCTGTGTAGTAAGTATAGTGATGTTAGCAGCACATGCACACACAGCAGTCAGGGAACTTTGTAAGGCATGTGAGCATGTTTATTTGTGCCCGTCATTCAGTTTTATCCTCTCAAAATGTGAGCAGAATATCTTACCTGAGGTCAGGACACCGACGATGGGTTGCACAATAATTAAAATATTTTAGAAGTATTTTCTTTGTTTGACCTCTCAGCTATCTGTGTCAGTCCCTGATTTAAATTATCTGGTATCTGGACAATGTAATTCTAATTTTAGTCACCTCTTCATATTCAAAGTTATTGTTATCAAACCCTCATCTATACAGACTGAGATGATTGCCAATTCAGTACCAGGCAACACGTATTAGAGGGTCAAGCAGGAGTGTCCTGAAAGCCAAATGGTTACAGCACACGCAGCATTGTTGCAATATCCCCACTTCAAATCCAGCTTTTGCTGCATGTCACAAACCCAGCTGTGTCTTGTCTGCCTCTGTTTTACTGCTTCTCTCAAATAAAGGCGTAGATGCCCCCAAAAATATGTTCATTATCTCTGGGCTAGATGATATTAATATAATAAAAATATTTTACAAATGAAGGCAGAGAGACATTGCATTAGTCCAATATTACCCTGTGACTTGAAAGATATGGGTTTATATGCATACTTATATGTTTATGTGTTTTGGTAGATTAGCTGTAAACTAGAGAAAAGAAACAGCTGTTAGTTGTGGTGACAGCTAATTCTTGTTAGGCAAATTAATGAGTCAGTGTCAACTCAGTTTCCTACTAACTACCACAATATTTGTACAATGCAGCACAAATGAAAATAAGTGTGTATGGGCGTGCACGAATGCGTGTTTCTGCTTGTTTGTATACACACAGGACGAACTTTGAGTTGTTCGGTCACCAAAACAATCCACACCAGCTGTTAATTGGGATCACACTGACATGTTTGATGGAAACCCAATCTATGGGGATGCAGAGCGACACAAATACAGTACAGTAGTACTTTGATGTCCATCTCATGGCTTCTTACACGTTTCATTATGTATTTGTCACATGTGCAAGGCAGACAAGTGCAAGCAAGTGTAGTGTTATTACTGTTTAGATTATACAGTTTATGATAATGTGTAAAGTATCTGCTGTATTGGCCAGGATGAACAATGATTATGTCATTTATGTGTGAGTGTGTGCAAAACAAGTGCACTGCTCGAGGTTAACAAATGGAAGATTGAGGGCAGCAGCAAGACCCAGAGGTTACAGACCATTTCTCAGTCCAGTGAACCTAAATTAGTTTTTAACACAGCGCTATCAGACTGTAGAATAAACAATATGTGGTTCTAAGAAGAAGGAAAAGATTGAGATATAGCACATCAAAGAGACTAATTCTGTGCATTTCAGGTCTGAGCGTGAGTGAAGAGCCTCCTCCTCACAGAGTCACTACTGGCCCCCCATCATCAGATCACCAGAGAGGTGCACCATGTCGCAGTAACAGCCTCCAGCCACCCTCCACCCCAGCCCTGCCGCGACGCTACCTGCCTCCCCAACCTAGAAGCTCCCCTGGAGGTTAGTGTGAGCTGGTGCATGATAGACTCCTGCTCTTTGGGATTGTTGAAAGTTATTTGAAAATGGATAAACGCCACTAGCGTAATACTAATTCAAAAGCCAGCACTTACAGAACAGAACCAACTTTGTTACATACATGTAAAAGTGGTTTTTCTTTTTAATTTCTCATTATCATGTATCACAGTTTTATTCCTGGTCGTTATGGCGGGTTTTTCTTATGTCAAAATCAAGGAGCCTCAGTTACCATTTTGGTTAGGCTATATTAACAAGTCCTATAACACACAAATATAACACGTTTTCTATAGTCTACTGTTAAAAATCTTTGACAAACTTACGAGGTCACACATGTTCTGGTTAACTGTGCCAATACTGCCTGTTGCGATGAGAGGAGCTGCAGTGATGCTTTTCACACACTCTTGTACTCTTGTATTTTCACACATGGAAGTCAACACCTGAAGCTCCATCGTATGACACTTGCTCAGTCACACTTGTCGTCTGTCTTATAACAGTTGCAGTGGAGTGAAAGACACAACGCCCTGTAGTCTTTGCTGTAATGAAGACTTTGCTGAAAACAAACTCTTATCAGGGCAAAGCACATTTTAGACAGCCAAATAATATAGACATCATTGCTGTATTGTTCCCAACAGGTTTTACTCTCCGACCTGATCTGTGTGTTTAGAATGCAGACAGTGCAGTCGCTCTGAAAAATGTATCTGACCCAGGATTCAATAGGCCTGAGCTGATTTTAAATGCGCAGTAAATTATTGATGAAGTTATACCTGAGGAATAGCTGTCAACGAGCAAGACACACAGAGACAAAACTTTTTATCTGTACTATATTTTAAAACATCTCTGAATGCTGAAAAATGTCTATGCAGATACTAAAATAATGCTTCTTCCCAAATATTAATTGCAATCTGAACTTCAGTAACTCTGAGTGAGATTGTTTCCAGATGGTATATTTATTTAGTTTTAATAAATCTGTTTC
>JAUMTR010000006.1:9392836-9451475 GCA_032270685.1 Microctenopoma stevenorrisi
TGTGTGTGTGTGTGTGTGTGTGTGTGTGTGTGTGTGTGTGTGTGTGTGTGTGTGTGTGTGTGTGTGTGTGCGCGCATATGTGTGTGTATGTATGTGTTTGTCTACCTGCAGCAGGGCTGACTGCATGGTTGGGTTGTGGAGGCCGCCAAGAGTAGCAGGAGAGGCAGAGGGAGAAAAGCCTGGTACCCCAGGGAAGGACAGCAAGCTAGGGAACCCACTGCTCCCTGGTGGCTGGAGTGCACTGCTCAACCTGTAACACAAAATCACACACACAGTCAACAATTACTCAGGCAGCTCACTCTTAGCAAATACATTTATGTCTGAATAGAAAAGCTGTCCATGTCCATGGTGTAAGTTCACAGACAACTATTTGTGTTCATATTTCATGAGAATGTTTAACTATAACATATTTTAATCTGAGCAGATATAAAATATTAATAGTATTAAGTCACAGTGTTGGTAGTACAGTGTACTATTTGCCATTCAAGAACATGAAATGTCAACAAAAGGTAAAGCCTAAAGACAACAGACTTAATATATGACTGCGTGTCAACACGCAGCAAAGTGTTAGTCTGACACTCTGTAGGAGTACAAGTGGACTTTGTAGTTTATAAGTGTGGTGTTATTTTAACCTATAACTAGTTAAACTATAAATCAGTATGATTTATGATACCCTCTTTTCAAGCAGTTACAAATAAGTGGAAACAACCATAAACCTGCCCAGAGTCTGTAGATTAATATGAACCTTTTGGCTAAATCTGATCCATTTACATTTTTACATGTTATTAAATGTGTGTTGTTTACGGTAAATAAATGAAATAAAAGTTTTATTAGGATATACCAGAAACTGTATCTCTCCAGAGCCTTTAAATATGTATTTTAATTGTGAAAACTGACTAGATGATGCATACAAAAAATATGCTGTAAATAAATTCCAAAAGTTTTAATATTCTAAGTAATAACTGTGGTGTAGTATCAAAAAGAGATGACGTGACAATATAGGGCTTCTATAACCACTTCCACTGACATGGAAGACCTCAATTCAAATTTAGCTAATGCTATAATCTTAAATTAAAATAATTAGTAGAAAATCAATATGATCATCATTTTAGATCGTCCTAGACATGGCTTATGTATATAAGCCAGTACAAATGTTGCCAAATGTTGTTTAAACAATTATTAACACTTTCTGTAGATTTTATAAACTTCCTTTCACTTCTCAAATATCACTTTGTGTGTCTTCTATATGATATTTGTAATTGAAAGTTTTTATCATAACAACCAACGACTTATACAGGAAAATTATGAACATTGACAAGGTTGCCTAAACTTTCGCACCCAACTCTAACTTACCCAGGCTGGAAATTAGAGCTGAAGGCAGACGCAAACCCTGGTAAAACTGGTGACGATGATGGAACGCCAACGGCTGCTGCTGCAGCTGCTGCCTGCAGTGGTGCCACAGATGCTACCGAAGATGGAGCAGCACCTGGCAGTCCCATGAATGAAGACAATACAGGGCTCCCAGCACCATGTGCCCCTGACACGCCTAGTCCTGGGAAGGCAGTGGGGTTAGGGCCAGGCGGAAGGCCTGGGAATATAGATGGAGCAGAAGTGAGGCCTAGACCAAAAGGGGAGGCTGCACTGGGAGTAGCACTAGGAGCCAAGCCTGGGTAGATGGAGGTTGGTGGAGGGTTTGAAATGTTGGTAGTGGACGGCCCTCCGGGCATGGATGAAGCAATTGTTGCAGAAGGAAGTGAGTGAGTAAGTGAAGGGAAAGGGGACAGACTGGGATAATGAGAGGGTGCTGGGCTTGACGACAGAGCTTGGAGGCTGGTGATAGCAGCAGGGCTAGGGAGAGAGACTTGTGGAGAACCTGGTGGGTGTGACAGACCCAAGGAACGTGCCAGGGCAGCTTGTGCCTGTGCCTGTGCAGAACCTTGTACCACTAGAGAGCTAACGGATGGGGTACCAGAGCGAGAGGTGCCCTTAAAAGCAGAAGGTACAGGGCTGTTACTGCCACTGCTGCTACCACATGAGTGTCTATTAAGGGCTCCAGCCACAGCCATGGCAGCCTGAGTCTGTGCAGAATGAACTGGGGAGGGTTTTGGACTGGGGCCTGGGGTGGAACAGCTTGGAATTACTGAAGTTGAGGATCCAGGAGTGAGCGGAGGTGGTCCAGAGGGGGTATAACTTCGTATCACTGACCCAGACGGGTTACCTGTTTGTGGGTGTATGCCAGGAAAAATAGGTCCTGACTGGAGATCTGCGGAATGGGAAAAAACCTTCTGCTGTGTAGAGCCCAAAGAGTTCAGCTGAGGTAGGGATTCTGGGCCCACACGGGAGGTAGCAGGGGTGCCTGGTCGGGAAATTACATGGAAGGGGGATGAAGTGAATCTCCCACTACCGGGGACAGGAGTTCCACAAGGTGTGCCTGAGGGGGTATGAGCTTTAATGACAGATAAGGGTGAAGGTGTAGCATGATCACTGGGGGTCTGTGGTCCTGCTTTGATGACAGACGGGGAAGGAGCAGGGGCAGGAGAGGAAGCATTGGTGTTGTGAGAGGGCACCATGCCAGGGAAGACAGGTGTGATGGGAGTTATGGAAGATGGCTGTGAGGGAGAAGCCTGGGGAGGGACAGGGGTAGAAGGCGTGGACCCATGAGGAATGAGGAGGGGCCCACTGTTGACTCCAGGTGTGGTGTTCTGTGGATTGCCTGGTTTGGCATAAGCTGAAAAAAGATGGATATCAGAGTTGGTGAAGACATAGTGAAAAAGTTACCTTCAATGACTTCTGTTCATTTCTGATGAGTCGTTCAATTACTGAATAAATGAATAATATGCTTTAAGAACAGAAAACTAAACTAAACCAAAAATGGATACACTCACATAAAAGGAGGGGATAAACAGAGCAAGGAGTAATAGCAAGAGGGCATCCCTGCGTGCAACATATCAAACAGAAATTCCAGTAATTTTCAAAACTGGAATAGGTCTTCTTCTTACCTTTAGGAACATGTCTAAATAACTTGTTTGGTCTGGTAACTTCAATCTGGACCTCTGGCTTTTAGGCATTTATTTAATTAAAGTAGATTCGTAGTAGTATGAGAACCCCATAATGATATCTCTCTAGATGCCCCTAAAGACGTATTCAAACTGACAAGACGTTGCATACATAAAATAAGTTAACCCAAGCAATGCATGTTAAATGCCAACAAAGCACAATTAAAGAAAGAAAAAAAAAATAATGACATTAGTTTGAAGATGTTCCCAGCCCAGGCAACTAAAGATCCACTGTTCTGCACTGACTGACCAGAAAACATAAATATCTGCAAGATGGACCACACCTTGCAAAAAATATTGTTTTTGTCAGGTTTGCAATGTTACTTGTGGGTTGACTCCATTCTGTGGTAAATTTTATGCTTGTAATTTTCGGGGGTTGTTTTTATTTAAAGACAGCACTATATACCAATGTATTTTAATACAATACAAATTTTCACCAATCTATATGTATGGAGGAGGAGCAAAATAAAAATAATTTTAAGAAATATAACAGAACTTAGGTTGCATTGTAGACAACATAGAATTATCTAACTGACTCATAATCCCTCTGACAGCTCTACATTAAGGATTTCACTTCAATCCACCACACAGTTTACAGGAGGTTGTTTTTTTCTGGTCACTCAGTGTACTCCAGCTAAAATAAGAAGCTCATTCTTCACCTGTTAAGGGCATTAAACTCAATAAGCGCAGGTAAGCAGCATGCCAGGTAGTTAGGCAGCAAGCTTAGGGGGCTGTCTCTTTGCTGTCACACACACTTGCTTCCAACAAATCATACCTGCTACTTTATGGGTTGAGTTGTAGGGAGGAGGGGGCACACTGGTTGTTATAACCCCTCCCACAGAAACAAGGCCTGCGTTGTTGTATGCACCTGAGTAGTAGTTGCAAATATTAACAGTCTACCATACATTCATACAGGCGTATATTTGTTCATACACACAACACAGTCAAATATGTCCCGCCCATCTGGAAATGGGTGAAACATGGTTAGTAGTTGGCCGTGTTTCTCTATGACTGTATGTGTCAGTAGAAACACAGACATGCCTGACTATAACTTCAAACCTCTCAAATCAGCATTGTTCATTTATTATAGCATTCATTTCTCAAACGTCAAAGATTGTGTGCACAGTTTTCTGTATTATTGTACATAGGGGGGAACAGAAGCTATGTGTGTTTAACTGGGTTCTTTCTTACTTGGTGCTATGGTAGCATGAGGACGGCACGGTGGTATAGGGTAGGGCACAGGTCGATGTGGGTTGTAGGTTGAAGGAAACTATAAAGAGAAATGCAAGATATATAAAAGAAAAGATATTTCAGTCCAACTGAAATCCATTTGAAAGGTTTTAAGATCTGTCATTTCCACAAATGTAAATGTAAATGTAGAACTCTCACACTGGCATCTACGATTAGCTTATACATACATTGGTCAATTTTTTTATTGTGTCTAAGTAAGGTTAGGCATGTCATAATTCCTCTACGTACATAGATTAAGGTTAGGTTAAATCATTTCATTTAAATGATTCCTGCTCTATCACTCACAGGTTTGAATGGTCCAATAATCCGTGAAGCAATTCCTTTCCCCTCCATATTATTGGAAGTATCATCTTTCTTCTCTCCTTCTTTTTTTAATGGTGGCATTCCCTGTGAACAGGAAACATATTTAATGGTCAGGGTTATTATGAGCATGGAGAAAAGAAATCTAGCATATCATCCAGGAAGTAAATATAAATCAAATACAACAGTTTTTACACAGTACTTCACCTAAAATCACAAGACCAAGAAATGAACTTAATATCAGCCATTTCAGCTATGTGTATATCAATACATATATACAGTATATGTAATACATCAAAACATTATAATAAATAACTGAATGTATACAATCACTGTCATTAGATGGTGGTCTATGTGAAAATCTTTATTTATGTTTGGGAAATCTCAGCTTATTGAGCTTTACACATACTTACAGGAAATGTGCCATTGACTAGGCTGGGTCTACCTTTAGGGTATGGATTTCCTGGAATCATACCACAAGAGGAGATCATGGCTACAGGAGCCTTGCAGCCAACTTTACAAACCTATGTAAAACAGAAACAGAAGTGGTATTATTGCTAGGTAGGTAGAGCAGTCGTCTTCAAACCCAAGGGAGAGCGAGTTCAATTCCCAGTCCCACCAGGTTGCATGTCGCGGTGTCCTTGGAGAAGACACCGATACCCCGTAGTAGCGCAGACACGGGTCTAGCAGCTGTCCAAACAACTATTTCCCCAAGGGGATCAATAAAGTATTCATTATTATCTTTGGCTCAGTAGTTAATGTAAGTTTACTGTTATATACGAAAATATTTCATATGCTCTATATTGCAGAGCTGTGGAGGACAGTAATCCCGAGTGCTAAATCTTGTTTTAGGAACCATTTGTGTGTGCAGTATAAAAACTATTACACCGTTTTTATTAAGAATGTTACATATTAACACATGAACTCTGCTGTTTTTTTTCATTTATGAATACTTTTTTTTTGTATAAATATGCCAAATACCAATGTTTTCCGATATCAAGACATTCACATTAGATTAGAAAAGATGCTTTCTCTGATAATCTACAATATCAAGAATACAAACAATGCCTTAAAGAGTAATTTAGAAACGTACCTGCTCCAGTATCCTGCGAGCACGCTTCTTCTCGGACAAGTGTATGCGAAATAGGTCCTCCACCGGCCGGTAATTTTGAGCATCAGAAATATTCCTGTATGAAAACAGAAAACGTAAACAGAAATGTCCTAAAACACCTATAAAAGCTGATATGCCAATCTAATTTTTACTTTTAAAATCATCTCAGCAAGTTTCAATGTGTTGTTTTAACTTTACTCACAAAGCTATCAGCTCCAAAACAATCAGTCTGTCCTTAGAGAAGGTGAAGCAGTTCAGAATATTTGCAACCTTGGTTGTATTGATTGCAACCATTTTCTACAGGTAACAGAAAAACATATTCAACACTTTAAACACGTGAGCAAGCAAAAGGGGTGTCAAAAGAACATATCCTCACAGCTTCATTAATATTGGCGTTCTAGTTGTTTTTACACATATCTATTTTCGATAAAACTATTATAGACACATGTACAAATGCAAGCAAACTTTGGAAAAACATCTGCTACTCACATGCTGCAGTGCTTTAACTGCTTTGATCTGTGGCTCTGCCCATGAAAAGTACTTCAGTATCTCCATTACCTGCAAATACAGGAGAGTATTGTCATAACTGGCTTTTGTACATAATAACTAATAACTAACTAATTTTGACCATCAGTTTTAAAATTAATTTTCAGGCATGAATAAAACGTGAAATCTTTGGACACAGAGAAATGTTTTTGAAAGAAAAGACAACTAATGACTTAATGAGAAATACAGTGCAGACACTGATGATATTGTAAAAGGGTATTATTGATTGATACAGCTATTTTTAAAAGAATATTGATAAATATAACTGATCATTAGAAAACCCTTTTGCAATGATGGAGTTCAAATGCAACTTACATAAAAAAACATGATAATATCAATGTCTGGCCAAACTTTTTACTGGGACTGCATTTGTCTTTAACATGTAGGAGTATAAACTGCAGTTTTAGTGGGTTTTTTTTTTTTTTTTTACAAAGAAGGAGTACAAAATAGTAAACATGTTCGTTTGGACAGTTACCTGCTCACTGGAGAAATAGCCATGCACCTGCTCTATGGCTTTGATGCGCTGATCGGTCAGGACGCACTAAAGACAGGATGAGGAGTTACTCACACTGACACTTAAGTAATACAGATCATTTGGGATTCACACTCCTTACCTTTTTTATCTCATCCAAGACGATATCAAATGATTTCTTATCCATGTTTGTTGGTTTAAACAAACGCTCCGTCTTTAAACATGAACACCGGTAAAGTACCACTTGGTAAATCACCTATTTATAATACAACAAATAAGATTAAGATAAACTTAAAATTAAATGTATTCACATAAATTTAGCTTTTAATACTATGAGATCGAACCAACATCACTGATTCACAGTGCTAGTAAATCAGAATTTACAACAATACAAATTCGCAGGACACGATTAGCTCCGAAATGAAGCTGCATGGTGTTTAATGGAACGACCTTTATGATACAACTTTTCCGCCTGTGAACAATGACTTACAAAGAAGCTGAGTGTGCAGTGCAAAACCTGTCTGCACCAGATTTGTCTGCGGCTAACAACAAGCTAGCTAGCTACAGCTACCTCACTTCTGAGCACCGCTCAGGAAAGCGACATTACAATAAGCGACTCAAATGTTTGCACGTATTTCCATTAATGCAAGTTCAAGCCTAATGCTGGTGATGATTACGGTGGACACTTAAAATGTAAAAAAAAGGATATTTAAATCTAGAAACAACGCGGTAGGAAAGTTAGTCTTGCTAGCTGCCACTGACAGCTGGCGCTAGTAACGTCAACACCGAAAGGACCCCACTGAGGTGGCTCGTCAGAAAAAAACACAGTTTAGAAAATTATATAAAAACACAAATTTACGAGTGGTTCTTGGCGTTATTCAAAGTAAAATGTTAATTTACAATCAACGTAATTAAATGACATTAAGATATATATTATTTCATATTTTATTTCAGTCTTTACTTACAGGCGGCATCAGGCCAGTTTTGGACAGAGCACAGGAAGTAAACATAAAATGAGCAGTGGGGGCAGTGGATAGAATAGAAAACAAATTGTTCTTTTAACAGAAAGAAATGGACCGCTTTTCTTGGTCAAGCGGACTGTTAGAAATAAACGAAACTTTAGTGATCCAGCAACGAGGTGTGCGACTGTATGACGGCGATGATAAGGTATAGTTACTATTGTTTTTTAAGTTTGTGTCCTGATAACACAGCAGCCTAAAACGTACATTAAGTAGTGACAAAAATATATTTGAATAACACTGAATCATTGAAGGTGCTGGCGGGGTTGAAGTAATTTATCTATTAAATACGGAGCGAGTATTTAAATTACATAAATTACCAACCTTATGTCATTGTGGCAGGCTAAACTGGATGCTGGTGCTGCCCTGTTGAGCACCCATCGCCTAATCTGGAGGGACATTAAAAATCATGTAAGACAGCAGTAAACGTATATCATATTTTGCTGACTGCATAACAAGTGGTGCAACTTTTGGAGCACGTTTATCTTAATTTACTTGTCTTAACATTTTGAAAACTGATTCTTATCGTCGCTTCGGCAGGAATGCTGCATAGCCATGCCTCTTTCACAGATCATCTTCTTTGAGGAGCAGGCTGCAGGAATAGGAAAAAGGTGAGTGTCAGTAGCTAGATATTGTGCTGTAAACATATTGCTAACTAGATAAAGAGAACAACATATCATTTATCAAACTATATAATTTGGGTATATATAATATAATTTGAAATGTAAAACACTTAGGAGTCTAAAATGACTGATCAAATTTGTTGTTACTAACTGATCATTTTTTTACTAAGGGCAAGGCTAAATAATAGAACTGTGTAGTGGGGTAAACAGTCTACAAATCTTTGTTCCAAGGTTCCCCTAGGAGCTTATTCCAGCCACGTGTGGAAACAGGGAGCCGTATAACAAAAGAGATGAAGCCTAGATGTTTCTGTATCAAATTAACAATGACTTGTGGTTTTTATACTTTCTCTAACTCATACATTGCATAATATGTATACCTCTGGTATAAGCAATAGAAGGAGTTAGAAATAGGACTTTATTTTTGTGGTACCACTATTTCCAAAGCTATGAATATCCCTTTATTTTTGGCGCAACAATTCATTTTTAAAAAAGTGGTAAATTAACTATTGATATGTTAACAGTGCAAAAATAGTCGTCCACCTGCATCCAGCCTCTGCCAACAAAGAGCCAGGTCCCTACCAACAGAGCAAGTACTCTTACATCAAGCTGTCTTTCAAAGAACATGGGCAGATTGAGGTATTTCTACTCAATAAGCAGCTGTTTGTGTTCATTTTTGTCTTACTGTTGACCTTACAATTAACTCTAACAGATAAGCTCTGCCTTTGATTCAGTATTTCCAGTAAATTACACGTTGTCATTCACTTGCAGTTTTACAGGAGGCTAACAGAGGAGATGACTCAGAAGAGATGGGAGAATACACCCGTTTCACAACCCATCCCCACAGGAGCTGGGACGCAGGTTAGAAGCTGAATGTTATTTAAATATAACCTCTGTCTTAAATACCAATATTTTCTCATATCAAGGCATTCACATTAGATTAGAAAATATGATTTATTTGATCATTTACAATATCTAGAATAACAATGCCTCAAAGAGTAATTTAGAAATATACCTGCTCCAGTATCCCGGGAGCAGGCTTTTTCTTGGTATGCAAAATAGGTCTTCCACCCTTCTATAAGACCTTCCACAGCCTGGATTTTTATTCCATGTCCTAAAAAAATAAGGTGATGAGATATGTTCCCTCACCTTGATTGTTCATTCATTCCTTCATTATGTGTATATTCCACAGGGTGGCACTGTTGTCAATATTGTAGGGATTTACAGAATTTCTGCCACTGAGCATGCATCCAATTAAGTTTAGTGTCTAAAGGGGGAGTCTGCTTTAGATACTTGTATTTGTGTACACAAAGAGCCAATGTTTTAGTTATGTGAGACTGCATTTTTATAGAAGTTGAAATAGAAATAGAAAATAAATTAAACTAAAATGAATGTACATACTCTATGAGCAGTTGACCACAATTTGTTCCCTCTTCATTGTTTGTCTTTCCTTTTCCTTCAGTATCTGTTACTAACTCGCAAATTGCTTGTGTTTCACTACGTGTGTTTTTCTTTCCTTCACGGTCCTGTAGGCAGGAAGAACACGTGCAGTGGGAATTGTTGGCATCGAGAGGAAGATAGAGGAAAAGAGGAAAGAAACTGACAAAAACATTTCTGAGGTACTGGAAAGAAGCTATTCAAAGCTCCTCAAGGCTCCAAGCTGAAGTTTAGTATTTAGCAGTATTTTACTCAAATAAACTTACAGAAAGATTTAGCTATAGAAGTTTTTTTCTTCTGCCATAAATAACATTGCAATTTAACTGACATTAATCTAAGCTGACGAAAGCCACACTCATTAGGCAACAATGAAGTTATGTGTTTATACAAAACCACTGTTAGACATAGCGTTGGACATAGTTGGACAGTTCTTAAATATAAAATAATTAAATTCAAATTATATATCTATGTTCATAAAAGGTATGATATTAAAAATGTGGGTAGAGGGCTGTGGGGAATGTTTAGTTTGATCATCATCTAGAGGAGGAGTTGATATTCAGTGGAATTATTTTAAATTGTAACTGTAGCTAAGAAGTTTTGTGGCTCTTTTAATTGTGAACATTTTTTTAGCTCCATTATCCATTTAGTGTCCTTTTTACAGGCATTTGAGGATCTCAGTAAGCTGATGGTGAAGGTAAAGAATACTCGGCTTTGTATGTTTGCATTTTGCTCTTGTTAAGTTAAGAGAACTAAAATTATTGGCCTTTTTAAAGTCTTTCAAAGCCCTTATATGTTTTGTGGTTACAAGCTCATCCATTATACTCTTATGTAGTGGGATTAGCTGACTCATTGTCTTATTCAACTAACAGGCCAAAGAGATGGTGGAGCTGTCCAGATCTATAGCCAACAAAATCAAAGAAAAACAGGGAGATATAACAGAAGATGAGGTAAGAACTTCATCAGCATAATCAGGCAAAGGCTCACTAGACTATTCTACACACAAAAGGTCTAATGTAAGGCCTACTGCAGACATGTCACAAATAATAACAAATTGTGATGATAGTCTTCTACTTTTTATGTTATGTTCTGCTCTATAGACTATTCGGTTTAAGTCCTACCTACTGAGCATGGGTATTGCTAACCCGGTTACCAGGGAAACACATGGATCAGGCACACATTACCACATGCAGCTAGCTAAGCAACTGGGAGATATGCTACAGGCCCCTCTAGAGGTTGGTGAAAGTTTGTGTGTGTCACCTTCAAAATCTATCTCTTCTGCTTACTCTCTTCTCCATTTTAATGTTGTGAGTCTTATTGCTCTTATTCTCTCTCTACCACTCCCTACTCTCTCAGGAACGTGGGGGTATGATGGCTCTGACTGAGGTGTACTGTCTCGTCAACCGTGCTAGAGGGATGGAGGTAATTTAATAGATCGTTATTAAGTGGGCAAGTGCCTGCATGTTCATTTTAGCTGAATTGATAATATCACACACCTTTGCTATCAGTAAGCCATATTTCTTACACACAAAGTTTTTTGGTGGCCTGTCAATACTCAAGTAACCTCTTTTTTTTCCTTTTTCTGCAGCTTTTGTCTCCAGAAGATTTGTTAAACGCATGCAAAATGTTTGAGTCATTGAAGTTGCCTTTGAGGTACGATTCAGTAGCCTTTGCCTTTCTTTTGTATTGATTACAACAAAATTACTAAGTTCTTCTGTGTAGACCGTTAAAGGAACAGAGGGCAGGTTGGGCCAGGCTCTTCCTGCCTGGCTTCCTGTTGTTGGAAGTTGTGTCCAACCCTCTTTGGCTGTCAATTCCCGAAACGTCTTAAGGTTTTAACCAAACCCGCACCACGTTAATCCTAGTATTCCCAAACTAGTTGCTGTCCTTTCGCTAACTCTCTTTTCTCTCAATAAAAACACATTAACCTCTGCAGTAAGCTAATGACCGGAACTATTTTCCTCTCACACACACCCACAGGCTCTTTCCGTCAACTCTCTTGTTTTCTTTAGGCTGCGTGTGTTTGACAGTGGTGTAATGGTGGTCCAGCTGCAGTCTCACAGCGAAGAGGAAATGATAGCTTCAGCACTAGACAATGTAAGCTTTCACCAATCCATCATATTGACAATGACAAAACCTACCTAAAGTAATCAGTGTTTTCCATAACCTTGGGTTTACAGTATGTCTGTGGAAAATGTGAGGAATTCAGAATTAATCTTATCCCCATATACTTCTGTCTGGTTCATCTTTCTTTTCTCCAGGTGTTAGACAAAGGCTCCCTGACAGCAGAGGAGTTTGCAAAACTCCTAGGTCTGTCTGTTCTTCTGTCTAAAGAACGGTGAGTTATCGCATATGTTTAGATTAATAAGAGTAAAACCAATAATGTAGAATTTAATGTTATTAACAAGAAGATGTTTTAACATAAACAGGCCAAAACACTTTGTCAAACCTTTCTTCTTTTGTGTCGTCCTTCTATATTCATTCCTCATTCTATAGGTTGTTGCTGGCTGAGAAGATGGGTCACCTGTGTAGAGATGACTCTGTTGAAGGTTTGAGATTCTACCCAAACCTCTTTTGACCTGATTACAGTCATTTTGGCGCTGTCTCTTTTGATGGACTCATTCTTTAAAACAATCTTTTGAGCTCCAGCTGTATGGTGGGTATAGTGATATACATAACAGGAGAGTGTCTGTTATTAAGAAGAGACTCAAAACAGTTTAACAAACAAATTATGTACATGCAGCTATGTATTCTCAATTTCTGTTCTGATTAGTGGAATTTTTAGCATGCGTGTTTAATAATTACTGGTTTTGAGGAAAGTGGGATATACAGTGAACAGAGTGAACTACACAATTCTGACAACCCGATGTTGTAGCACTCCACTTGTAATTTTTTCTTAAGAAAGTCTTGTTACTGTTGATATGGACACGTTTTCCAAAGTAAACTATACATTCATGTAATAAATGATGACATATAAGAGTTGTCCTGCTGTCATTTTTTTCTGATCATTAAATGCTTCAAACTGTTTCAGTGTTCCACTGACTCCATACATGGTCTGTTTTTTCATAGTTTTTTGTCTATCAAAATAAATTATTTTAACTGAACCATCTTTCCATCTTATTTTCCTTCTCTAGAATAGATGCAAAAAACAAGATATGCATAAAATGTTGTCAGTAATATAGAGGGCACATTTCCAAATGTCATTCTTTAGGTAATTAACCCCTTCAATAATGTATTCTTCAGTGCGGAGGTTGTGTTACAAAAATACAAGTTGTATCAGTTTTGAAGGCAAACTGAAACCTGGAGACTTTATTAATTGGCACATTGAAACTGTGAAACAAGTGCGTCTAAACAGACTTTCAGACAGTCTTCACAATCATATAAGGCAAAAAGTGAATTGATGACATTTTAAAAAATGCCACTTGGTCTGCAGACATGATGGTAGCATCATGTCTGCAGGTTATATTTGTTGCAAGTGTTGCCACCACTTGTTTCTTGTTTTTTTAAATCTCTCTGTCGCTGTAGGGTGTTTTACACACAGGATAGAAACGTTCTTTGTTCCCCTTGTGAACTGACCTGACTTTACAGTTTTTCATCTCGAGAGAAGCTTCCTGTTTTCTGCTGGCTCTCTCTGGAGGGAAAATATAGGTCTGCGAGGCTGATTAGATTAGTCTGCCATGTGGTTCACTCCTTGGTAGTCTATGATATCCCCCAGTTCAGGGAGAAATTAATTCAGGCAGGTCTGTTTAGAATTATTAGAGATGCAGAGCACTGAATTTGCATCCCTATAAGAAAATGGGACCTGTCCATACATGCTGAGATGGACTGCTTTATTCAGTGGTGCATTTTAAGTTAATACTTATCATAAATGGCTGAGTGTTGTCTATTCAAATGTTTGTTTTCATAGGTGGATTTCACAAGAGTGACTTGTTACTTATTTAATGTGGGAGAAGGTATTCTGGGTGAGTTGAATAGTTTATTATTACCTCTGTATACAATGTTTTATTCTGTTACCCAACCTCATTTTCTTTTTAATGCCTTGTTTTTTTTAAAGTGCCCTCTTACATAAATAATAATTTATTTGTTACTGCCTTTTCAAGCAGGAAATTATTGAAAATTACAAACACCTCACGTACGTCTTAATGTCTGTGCCTCTTGTTTAAGCATACAAGCTTCAGGACAATCTGACATGTAAGAACGACTTCCAAATCACTGAATACTTTATTCCTCTTTGACTGGATTGTAAAGAGGAACACCTTTAAAAGCGCATCTTAAGATACAAATGTTACTGAAATCGAGATACTTTTTTCAAATATTAACAAACAATTATATAAATAATTTCAACAGTCTGTAAAAAACAGTTTGGAGGATGTATCCCAGTACGTCGTCTTACGTCGACAAGATGAGGTGCAGCAATGACCGCGACGCGAATGTCGCGCGCGCCCTGATCACCGCGCGCGCCCTCGTAGCGTTTGTCTGTTGCTGACTCTAAGTTAAATTTATCAGAAGTTTAATAGTCAGGATAATAAATGTGTTGCTCGCCCCCGATGGCGCATGAATTACGGTTTGTCTACTGGAAAGGTGGAAATGAATGATCCTGGTCATAGTCAACGGGAAATGTGAGTACAGCTTTTATTTTTACAATGCAATAAAGGTGAGGGAACTTTACATCTGACCACTGTGCTGAAGTTCCAGGGTTAGTGACATGCTGCAAATATTCAGCCTCAAAATGACTGTCAGCACAAATATATTTGAGTTGGCTGTAAGGAGAAAGCGCTAACAATAGAAAAAAAACAATTCTGCAAAGAAACGAACGTGGACCACTGCTATGTAAAAGACTCATTGCCAGTTGTTGCTGCCATTCATGAGACAACTAGTTATAGTTTGTTTTGGAGTCAATAATATTTTTTGCACAGGGCAATGAAGGTTGACAAGTGTTGACAAGTCTCTTCAGGGTTCGAATCCCACCGCTGCCAACTTCTTAGGGGCGGCACGATAGCTCAGTGGGTAGCGCGGTCTTCGTCTTCCAACCTAAGGGCCAGCAGTTCGTTGAGGTGCAACAAGCTCTCGAGGTGTCCTTGGACAAGACACCGTTACCCCATAGTAGCGCAGTCTAAACAACAATTTTTTCCAAGGGGATCAATAAAGTATATATTATTATTTAGTTGTTTGATGATCTAAAAGACAAATTATGCAAGCAAATATCAGGTATACCTTTTTATAGAACTGTAAAAAAACAACTAAAAATATAAAGTGTGCATACAGAAAATCCATTAATGGAAACATATAACATAGGCAACCAAACAAGTAAATATTTGTTGTGGACAAAGCCCCGCTGTAGCTCCAACACTTTGTGATGACGACATCTCTCGTATCCATTGTGAAGATGGAAGGAAGAGGAAGACGCCACTGTAAACCCAGAAACCTCATGGTCATGCTCTAGCCTTCCTGTTATTCATACCTCAAATGAGTGCATAACATCTTCTGTGCCTTCTCTTGCTTTGTGGTACAAATCATCCCCTGCCTTCTTTTGGATTATTTGCTTGTTTTCTGATTTGTAGAGTTCAGTGTTAGAGCAGGACGGTCATGCGGTGTAGGAGAAAACAGAGGCACAGACACCGGAATGCCACAGGTCATCTCACTGCTACCCTTTCTGCTGGTTCTCATGGGATATGGTAAGTGTCACCAAAACAATCAGCTCAATACCTGAAGATGATGACATGTAAATTTAAATGTGCTATAGTGCAGCAGTGTGACTACTGTGTGTGCTACTACGTGCTCTAATTTTAACAGTATGGGAAGGCAGCATAGAGAATGAATTTGAGTAGGGCCATCTCTCTGGAGATGTGATGTTTGCACACCAACACAGACAACATCTCCTAAAATAATGATAGTACTAATATACTTACACAAAGTGCTTAGCGTGTAACAACTAGTTTTTTATAAATTTGTATGAAATATAATGTATAGATAGGTTAGTTTAAGTTGATGTCACTTGCCCACTGGGAATACTGCAATAGGCCTACACATATTTACATAGTAGTATATGGGTATTTTTAGTATCATGAATCATAATGTACAATTGCTTTTTCTTGTTTGTTTTAATCTGATACTTCTCTCTCCAACTGCTAAAATGTAGGGAAATTTAAGTATTCGTTTGACTGCTATTTTCCATACATTCCAAATAGTAATTAATATTATAGTAAGTACTATTGAATAGCAATAGTACAAATCTACATATAATTGTCCACACTTAAACAGCATATAGTCGTCCTGGAAAATGTCGTTATTAAGCATGTTATGGGCACAGTAACACAGCCTGAAAAGTTACATCAAGAGCAGTCGATATGTTTTGTGAAAGCTCTTCTATTGCCCTATCTGACTTCTTCATATCATTTCCTGTAGCTTTTGCAGGGCTCAGTATCTGGCCCTCCTTCCACATTGCTCTTAGCAATGCCAGTGTTTTTGTGGACTTCAGCACAGAATCAAATATCAGCACCATATGCAACACAAGTCTGTCTCTGGTCAACATGGAAACCAACACCACCGTTCTGACAAGGACTCTCCCTAACAACCAACTGGCTGGTAGGGTGGAGTTCAACTGCTCTTGCTTCCTGTATGCAGGAACCTTCCGGTTCCTGCTGAGGCAGACCAGCATCACTTCTGTTTCTTATGCTAATGGAACAGATCACAGTAGTGTGGTGCACACCTACTGGCGGTGGAGTTCAGAACTACAGGTTCAGTGGCCCACATTTCACATCGCTTTGGAAAGGGTCGGAAATCATTCAGAATCTTTCCAGGCACGACAAACAAAGTCTCACTCAACTAATTTGATTTATTCTGCTACAAAATGACCCTCATACGTCTTTTCTTTCACCTTTTCTAGATTGGGATATCCACTAATGAACACTTTCAGACTTGCACCAACCGGCTTGAGTCTGATCTGCTCCTAGAAGTCATCTTTGTACAGTACAACCAAATTGGGCGAAAGAGCATCGATAAGATCAAAGCCCGCACACAACACCCAATCAAACCCCTCCGTTCCCAGAGTATTGAGCTGTCCTGTGCCTTTCCCTTTACAGAAAGAGACTTTATACGAGTAGCTCTACTATCCCCTCACACATCGCAGGAAGTGAAGAGCTCTGGACCTCTTTACCTTTCCCATATCTTCTCCTATAAACTGCTGGTAGAAAACACCAATGCTTACAAGAGTGGCTGTGAAGGCATGATGACTGTTAAACTGATAACCCCACCGTGTGCTCATATGAATGGGAAGGTACTGCTCTATAAGGATGCAGGTGATGAAAAAGGGACAGCTGTTTCCTCTGTGGTAGAAGCAGGTGGAACAGCACTGATGGGCTTTGGTCCAGAGCAGCCCTCCTCTCCTCCACTAGCCTATAAATGGTTCACCCAGGGGGAGAATGAGACAGAATTCAATTGCTCTGTATTTTACCCAGGAAGGAATAAATACTGCTTTCATTTTGTTTTCAACCTCAGTCACTCCCCCAGTAGAGCACAGACCTGTTTGGTGGTTCACAGAAGTACAGGTGAGCTTTAACAGGTTGACACATTCAGTTTTGGCAGCTGCCATGAATATATTTACAATTCTACTTGTCATTAAGCACAGTCAGTGGATGAGGGGTGAAAGTATATTTGTTCAATACAACCTGAATTTGAGGAGAAGAGGATTCATACAGATTTTTACAGATTGAGAAAATAATTGGTGAAACGGTTAAATGTTTTTTCCCCTGGGATTTCTCCAATGTAGAGAGTAATTATACTAACTATTGTTAGTTTTCTTTTGGCTTTTTATTTAATCAAGATAATGTCACGTTTCAGTAAACTGTCACATTAAAAAATTCTGGCTTCTGACATTTTAGATTAAAAAAGCATAAAGGCCTTAATGTCATTTGGGTAACTTGGCAAATTAGCAACACTTGCTAAAAGACTTGCACGTGAATGCATTGATCTGCAGCTTTTTGATTTGATTATCATTTTCTCTGCAGAGTCATGGGGGCCCTGGTTACCATGGAGTATGTGCAGTGTGAGCTGTGGAGAGGGAGTGAGGCAACGAGTGCGTGAGTGTTTGCTGCCCTCAGGTGTGGGAGAGATGCATTGCACTGGCATGGTAAAGGAGCAGTCCCCCTGTTCCTTTGAAGACTGTGTCGGTCAGTAGCACTCATCTATTCTTATTTCCTTCATCCCTGGTTGTTCCTATAATTTTTGTAAAACAAAATTAAATCTACCCATCACCTAAATTGTGCACTATGGACTTTGTGTACATATTAATAACTGTCTCCCTTTTTTTCCCCAGTGTTGCCCACTCCTTTTCCATCTCATCCCTCTGTACCTGTCAGAGTTGTTCCCATAGGTGGTAACATGGTCGTAGTGGCTGGAATCTCTCTTTGTCTGGCTGTGATTCTAGCTACCATTGTGGTGACTGTGTGGAGAAAGGTTTGCCAGAGTCCTCAGTGCAGCTCTGTCCACAGAGGCTCCATGCATTCCCCTGGTGGACGAAAGCTCTCTGATGAGGCCTCCATTTGTGGGCAGAGCCTTCAAAGGCCCAGCCTGTCTGAGGCCCATGGCCCACCAGGAGGCATGGGTACAGGTGTGCCCCCAAAAGAGAGACCTCACGCTCCCGTGGGCAGTCAGTCTCTTTCACAAACCCTGGTGATACCTCTTTCACAGGACGAAGAAAGGTTGTCGCCCACAGGTCAGAAGATGATGCCACCAATATTTGGGTATGTTTTTTTTCTTTCATCACACATAGAGCATAATTGTCAATCTCACATTCCAGTCTTTAAAAATAAAATATCACTATTTCTGTAGGTATCGATTAGCTCAGCAGCAGTTGAAAGAGATGAAGAAGAAGGGGTTAAGGGAGGCCACACAGCTGTACCATGTTTCTTCAAGTCCTGTCCATGATACCCTCCTAGAGTCATCTGTTTCACCCACCAACTCCCCAGTTCCTACACCAACTGAATATGTTCATTCTGCATTCCCTGTGGAACAACAGGATGACACCAACCATGACCATTTTCGTATCGCAGCTCCCTTTTCTGAGCCACCAACACAGGCTTCCAGGGTCACACCAGACAGACTGAGTCCTAGAGTGGATCTGGTCTTAGGGCCACCCAGCACTGCTCACGCAAGTGGCGGTAGCTCAAAACGGCGTGACCGCACCGCTGACTGGGTGGAGATGGTAGAGAGAAGTGGGTTAACAGGTCTCAGACGAGGAGGAGGAGATTTAGGAATAGGAAACTCCTTTCATAAAAACCCAAATTTCCGTAGGACCTCCAGTTTTAATGACACTAAATACCAGCCTCGATCTTCTGCACAGTTCAGAGAAAGGAGCATGACCCAGGTCACCAGTCCAGCTCTATTATTATATTATTATATTATATTATATTATTATTATATTATTATTTCTGTTTAGATGTATTTATGTATTGCCACATAATGGTCTTTGGATTAAGATCATACATTATGCTTTTCAGGTGGGATCTCGGACCCTTCCTGAAGGAAGTTGTTGGACCAAAGGAGGATGGGACAGGCAGCCATACCACTCTTACCCCATTCCAGAGCACGGAGACACAGATTGGATTAAGTCCAGGTCAAAGAGAAATGAACCGAGGAGGCCCTGGACAGACACAGCAGCTCCTTCTAAGAACATTGAACTTAAACACACAGGAACCAACACAAATAGCATTTCAGCATCTGAGAGACATGCTAACGCTGATCTCAGTGGCAATGGGAAAAGGCAAAGAACTGATGAGCCAGAAGGTAGAGGTGGTGAGGGAATGTCAGGGATTGGGGGGCCAGGCACAGGTCCTGCCAGTTCTAGTGGATTAAACCAACTCAGTGTGGAACGTGCTGAGCAGAACTGGAACCGTCGTGGCCCGTCACCTATCCAGAGGAACATGCTGGCACGGAAATTAAAAGAGGCTCAGTCTCGTCCTGGGGTCAAGGGGCGAAAGCGCAGCTCCACCTTTAGTGTATCACCTTTGGAGAAGAGAAAAGGGCGCTGCCACTCTCTGCCGATGTCTGGAGACTATACCAAAAGTGGTGGCTCGTCCTATAGGCTGACCGAAGCAGAACAGAGGATGTTGGACTTAGATCTGTCCTCATCATATGTAAAAGAGGAAGAGTAGTAGTAGGTTTGTGGAGCATTATAATTTACATTTATTCAAACCCTAACTTAAACCCTTTCTGGAACATTTATGACTTTAGTTCCTATCCACATGGTAGTAAAAACTGTATTGTGTGTTATAGTTTAGGTCTTATGTAATAATGAAATCAAAAATAATATATTTTATTTTTTATTAAAAACAAATTACATTGCTTTTTGATGTTTTTGGTGATTTAAAAAATTCTGATCAGAAGATGTATTTTCAATAAATTTTGACATAGTTTTCTTTGTATATTAACCAATAGTACAGCATTTACATAATACGTGTTATGACCTTGTACTGATGCACAGATTCAATTTTCCTGGTCCTAATTGCAATCAATAATTCATTTGGTTTTACTTTTCATAAATGTCTCTTTTAAACAAATCTCAAAATAAAAGTGAAGAAAAGATGCAGATTTGTACTTTTGCAATGCAACAGGTAATAGATACAGAAGAATACAAGACCCTTGAAATATAATCGTTGTTCTTCCACATCTTATATTAGCTGAGGATTCTTCATTCAGGGTAAATAGCATATACACCGGTGGACGCAATATTATTTCTGTGTATCACAAAAAAGGGTTAATCCAATAACAACCGTACTTGTTTTGTTCCTTGATTTCTTTTTTGAGATAACCATGTACTGACTGAGAACCTTCACAGATAGTTACTTTCTGTGTAATTTTGAGCAAGTTTAGACCTTCTAAAAAGGAGCAAGCGTTGAACTGAAACTAGCGTCCCTCTATCATTTCAGTTCGGTACCGCTCGGTACGAGCCTAAAGCGTGGCTAATGCCGAGGTGTCAAAAGTACTCACATTCTCTACTCAAGTATACTTGTGTGAAAAAATACTCTGGTAAAAGTGAAAGTGCAGGTTAAAATCCTTTACTTAAGTAAAAGTAAAAGAGTACAGGTTTTGAAATGTACTTAAGTAGGAAAAAGTAAAAAACTATTTTCACCTTTATTGATACAAAATGCCTTTTGATGATAAAAAAAAGTTCTAGACACACAAAATACCTGACTTTTCTTCTTTTGTTCACAACCTGCACTGTGTTGGTATAGATAGGTTATTCAGATGAAGAATGTAAAAACAAAGAATTATCTTTTTAGGTGATGAAGTTACTGAGAAAAATTATGTTCACATATGATAACAATTGTTTTAAATTTTGATTAAAAAAATATAGTCATAATTGAGTAATGATGTCCAAAACTCAACGTTTGTCCTGTGAACAAAAACAGAACAGCTTTCTGTTATTAAAATGTGAAGAAAACAATGAATTTTTCTTAATGAAAATTGACAATTAAATTGGATATAAAAGCAGAATCCAGAATTGTCTAAATTCATTCTGCGCCTGAGAGTTTACAGGAGCCGTACACTTCGAAAGTCCTAGTTTTCAACTGTGACAAAAAGTGCTGAAAAAAGTTAACTTCACAAAACAAATGTCAAAGATTCGTCATGGGTCATTTCCTTTGGGAGAAACGTCTGCTGACCTTTGCCATTGCCTGTGTGGCGGAGCAGCGCTATGGTAAAACGCAGTACACATTTAAGGCAACAAATATAACACATTTTTTTCTATTCTAATAACAGCTTATTTTTATGCAAGTTTGTTAAAGTCGATTACCTCTGATGTGAACATGACCGGTAGAAAATATGTGATTATTAATGTTTTGAAGGGGTGAACATTTTTCGTCGAGTTAACATTTAAAGTATAGGCCAAGTGGCGACCGGGCCATTTTTTGTAAAATGCTAAAAACTCTATATGCTGCGTGTGCCATGGAGATGACATCCAACATTCGAACCAGAAGGAGACCGGGGCCCCCTGTTTAAAATAATCTGTCAAATGAAACCTGTAGAAATACGAGATTATCCAAATTTAGCGGAGTAATAGTGCAGATTTGAATCCTTTTTTTACATTGTAACTGTTGGATAGGGATTTTGACCTCCTGACAGAGAGGTCAGTGTTTTGAGGTTGGAGGAAGGTAATGAAGGACATGAAACACATGTATCGGGCTGCTGAGGTTTTTAACTGCTCCTTATTAGTAGGTCAGTGGTTAGGGCAGATGGCTGGGATGCAGAGATAGCAGGATCAAGTTCCAGCTTAGGGTTAGGGTTGGGTCTACACAAAGAGTTTAATTTTGAATCACTAGACTTGAGAATCTCAGTGCATGTGCTCTCAGAATCTTTTTAAATGATGTTTGACAAACTGCAAACAGGCTGTGGCTTCTGCTGGACCACTAACCGTGACTATAGACACACACAGTAGCTGCTCGCATTGAGTTTAAATCCTTGATGCCTACAGGGCTGTAAATGGAAGTGCAGTCTCTTATATCAACAGGTTAATAGTTATCTACACTCCTGCGTGCCCTCTCAGATCTGGTGATTAAACATTCCTTCTTCACGGGGTCTCTGATCCCAATCCAGTCTATTCTCCTTGATCCAGTCTCTCAGTGGTCCCTGGCTGGTGGAATGACTTGCCCTGCTTCATTTGACTAGCTGACACTATCACCACCTTTAAAAAACATCTAAAAACTCACTTGTTTTAAAATTATTTCAAATGAGTCTATAACACACACACACACACACACACACACACACACAATGAATGAAAAGAAAACAGTGAAATGTGAAGACGTGACACTTTTCCAGGGCACAGATGTATGGATGGATAGATGCTCCTATGACCTTTAACCTTTCAGAAGGTGTCAGTTTACGTGGAGTGTTGACAGATTTTCCAGGTCTTTAATTATGGGCGTCACAGCTGTATGCTTACACGGTAAGCCAGAAAGCAACTACAGAAAACTTAACACTACATAGGTTTAATCACAGCAGTGTTTGGCATTGTTTTCTTTCAGACTGCGATAGTGCCTTCATCTGCGTCTTTGAACTGACTTTCATTTAAAGTAGTCAGTAGTATATAGTCGCATGTTTCAGGCAACTATAATGACTGTCATCGTTAGCTGTGTTGTACAGTACATGTATTTGTTTGATTTCCTTCTTTTCTCTCATTTGGAAGGCAACAACTGCCTTTCCATCTGTCAAACACTAACATTCAGACTCGACTGGTGTTTTATTTCCTAAGTGGTATCATCAAGCTTATGGAAGTTTGTTGTGGTGTATTTTTGACACTTCACTGTTTGTCCTCTAACTCCTGAAATCTAAGGGCTGGTTTGCTCCTCCTCCCCTGGAGAGTCACCCTTTACCTATGGCTTTCCTGCTCCCTGAAATCCACACCAGTTGCGCTGACCTCCATCAGCACACACTGACTTTCACACACAAACAAACGCACATGGTTTCATACTACACAATATACATGTTCTGTATATTCTAACTTTAATACTGAACTGAGCAAGAGGAGACAAGAGGATGACGAAAAGGGAAAATGGAAAATGATTGAGAGGATCAGGTTTTGTTCACCTTTAAAGAGTGATAAATCTACAGCTGTTAATTAGCACATATCTGGTTAATCTGTCTCCTGGCCCCATGCATCTGGTGACCTCCATGTGTATGTGTGTGTCGTAAATGTTGCAGCACAGGACACATGCATATTGTATATCTATATTATGTCATACAATAAACATGTAGTACTATAAAAAGAACAGAGGTGTCAAAAGTACTCACATTCTCTACTTAAGTAGAAGTACAGATACTTGTGTGAAAAACTACTCTGGTAAAAGTAAAAGTGCAGATTGAAGTTACGTAAAAACTTACGTAAAAGTATAAAAGTACAGGTTTTGAAATGTACTTAGGTACAAAAAGTAAAACGTAAAAAACTATTTTTACCTTAAATGTTAAAAAACTCCTTTTGATGATAAAAACAGGATTGAACTAGGGATGTTTCGATCAGGTTTTTTGTTGGTGATTCCGATACGATCACCAATGAGTGCCGATCACCCATATGAATCGTTTGGATAAAAAATTTTCTAAATTGTTACAGGTATAGATTGGTAACGAAGTAACGGTACTTCGTTACTTGACGCCTCTGCTGACCAGCCACCGCTCAAATGCGCTCTGGTGCGCAACGTGGACCGCCAGGCTTGTAAATGTGGAGCAGAGTCGGTTGCGTCAGACTAATGGGCCCATTTTGATCTCCAGCATCTACACCTTACCTATGTATGTGAAACTTGAGTCATTTTAATAGAGCTCCGGGCATCAGGTGACTAGCTTTGTTTTTTCCGCCATATTGGCAGGAACAACAAAGGGGAAAATGAGTGGCTCCACCTGTGAGTCCAAGCTGCCAAAGTTTACTGCGGACTTTCATTCCGAATACACTGAACGCAGTGTTGCAAAAGTCGACATATTAAACATTTCAGACGCTTACAATGCGCTTTTCCGAAACACTAAAACAGGAATGGACAACGCTGCGGACCTGTAGCTCGAGCTTGTGCCCCTGTCAGCTCGCAGTGGAGTCGCAGAGACGGTAAATCCTAAAATCACTACATGGCAATTGCCCGACAACACTCACCCCAACTCTAACGGGGGTATTTCCCAAATGACTGCAGACGTATTTTACCGACGACTGGGATTAGATAATCTGGTCCGTTGGTCGACATTGAATATACAAACTACACCCAGGTGTACAAAAGGCAGATGACATGTCTTCTACTTCAATAATACGATTGTCATCATCACATTGATTTTCTTCTTTAACACAAAAGCAAAATAAAACTTCAGACTGTGACAATGCTGCTAGTGATTTGTTAATCAGATAGTTACGCAAAACACATCATTTAACAATATATGTATTATTGTTACTATTATAATTTGATTAATAATTTAAATGTCCCGCCGATCTGGTCATTTATTTATATCTGATTAAAAGTGCCTGATACCTTAGAAATTCGGATGAGTGTTGTATGGGCCTAGATTTGTATGTCTTTATTGAATTAAGGGAATAAGAAAAAAAAAGCATATACTGGCACAGTCATTGACAACATTAACAGGAGACTAAGGGACTGACTATATACAAATAAGCAGTGCAAATATAAACAAAAATCTGTACTAAAAACTGTAAAGAATCAGATGGAGATTATCCTATCTGCCCAAAGGCAGCTGGTGAAAGAAAAACTGTAACTGTAAAGACTATTATGACTTAAGGATTTGTACAAAAAAAACAAAAAAAAACACAGACCCTGACGGGTTCTTTTTGCACCACCAGTAAGTGCACCTCCTAAGCTTTGTTGAATGAGATGAGTCCTCTTCCTTTTTGTGAAAAAACACAAAATAAATATACTATGGTGTAATATTTAGGGCAATTTTAATGTGTGATCTAAATAGGGTCAAAATATGTCCAAAGTGCACAAGCTAGTGGTTTCTTGGTAACTGAATTGACAAATACGATCAGTAAGACGTTTTGCTGCTGCTGTTTTATTGTTCGAGTAATATGGTATACTTTGATCTACACAGTAATTATTACTAGAAAATAGACACTGCTTTACTGTAGTCTTGTGATAATACTTAAAATAAAGGGGCAAAGAGAGATATTAACATTTGAACGTGACAATTTTTGTCTTCAATTCGTATCAGACAAGTTAATATGATGTTTCTTATTAAAGATCCCCTCCCCCACTGCCTATTTCATCCAATATATGCAGTGGGCGCACCTTCATGGTGGTGTGTCTAAGGGAATACCAAACACCTTTCCAGGTTTCCCACACCACTCCATTGTCATACTGGCCGTTGTATTTCCCAGTGCGGTAGAACTTCCCATTCAGGTTGGCAGCATGACACCTGTAAACAGAAAGCTGTCAAAGGTGGAATATAAAAAATGGAAGATTTGACAAAAAATGATTCAAATGGTTGTGACACATACAGTAGGTATTAAACATAAGTTCAAGTGGTAGTGCTAAAGCACTGGTATGAGTTTGAAAGGTCTCACCTGTTGAACCACCAACCTGCCTTGTTTTCCTTGGCACAGCTTCCCTGAAGGTACCGGTCATTGTCCTGTTCAGTCACCACCAAACCAGTGTTACCGCAGTCATCATCTACACATTAACCTTAATCTTAGTTTAAGTCAAACAGGAAGAGATGACTCACCTGATCTCTGGTGCTGAATTGCATGCCACTGAGGCAGGCAGACCACTGCCCCACCATCCCTGAACCACCAGTCAGAGCATCTCCAGCCTTCCCACTGTACTGTCCATACTGGAGACGATACTTATCCTGAAGGCAAATAATGTTTATTTAAAATGGAGTAAGTTCTGACAACAAAAAGACCAAAGCATAAAATGTGTTTATCTTCTTACGGCCTCATCAGTGATTCTGAAGTTCTCATAAAATGCATAACTTCTCTGTCCATCCCAGTCCATGAGATCTATCTTCACCAGGTTCTTACCTTTAGGGCAAAGCATACAGAGCATAACTGAAAAATAAGAGGTCTATACATATACATGCTAAAGGCAAAATAAACATTAAATTATCATTTATGTTGCATTGGATTGGCGGTATAGTTTTTGCTGACCTTCTGAGAGCAGAGAATAAATATTCTCATTCCCCAACCAAAACTCATCATTCCATAGTTTAAAGTCACCAAAGCCATCTCTGTAGTCCACCCAGTCTCTGAATGAACATGACATGACAGACATGTTAGCTCTGTAGGCTTTGTCAGCACCGTTGTCAGTGATCATTTTCCACACATACTTTCTGTATTTAATACCTGTTGAAATCAACTTTTCCATGCCGGCGTTTCTGAAACACTGTCCATCCTCCTCCAGCCTCCATGTCACAGTAGACCAAAAATGGGTCCTGATGTAATTTAGGCCTGATGCGGTGGAAACCACTTGGTGGTTTCAGTCTTTCAAACAGCTCAGAACAGTCTTGACAGACAGCAGTGAGGACTGATGATTATCATTGTAATTTGTGATTTACTTGATGTTGATTTATCTATTAAGTAACACTCTTTATGATATAATGTGAATTTTTCTCACCTTTGTCATGGACAATTAAATTGCCTGCTGGTGGAAGTTGTTTCATGAGTGTCAGGTCAGTGTTTGATGTCCCACTGCTGTTGTGGTTCACATGCGGAGCGCTGTCAGTTTCAGGTTTACTACTAGACACAGCAGGTCGAAACGGCCGGAAATATTTGTGCCTCTGCAAGTGCTCAACCTGGCATTTTGCAGTAAAGAGTTTGTTCTCCAGTGCCTTTATGTTTCTTTGGATAGTTTCAACCTCTTGCCCGCAGTCCATTGCCTTTAATGAGAAGATATTTATAGCCTTGTTTTAATGCTACAGTGCACTGGTATCCAGTGAAAAGCCCGCAAAATCACAGGTCCACCCATGCAAATATATTTTAAATAGTGTATTTCTGGAATTATTTCTTCTTTTATAACCCCACATGAAATTACACTTTTTAACTGTACATCCTCTATTCTCAGATGTTGACAGAAAGACAAAGAGAAAAGAGCAGGATAATCTACTTACTGACAGCTCTGTAGAGGGGTTCATGGGACACACCAGAACTGACAATAGCAACACTGGTATGACTTTTAGAAAGAAGTCATTTGTGGTAACATCCATCTAAAGGTAGAAATACAAGAATTATTTAAGATCAAAGAATCAATAGGTATGGATCAAGCTTAAAAAATCTCTGCACCTTAAGCTCACCTTCATTGCACAATGTTTCCCGTTGTTTTCTCCAGGTTCAGTGTTCTTTTCCTCTAAACTCTGTCAGTATTATTTATAGGCTGGGCCAGTTATGGTCATGGTCCACATTAGAGGATCCAGACCTGAACACCCTGCCAAACACTGAACTCAAGTTAGTTTGCTATTTCCCCCCACTATCAAATATTGTAATGCTCAGAAAGAGTAGCTGATCCCAGAACTGTTCGGTTTAACACGCTGAGAGAATGTCATTCCTCAAATACCAGAAGTGCTGGTACTGGTAGATCCATGATGAGAAAACAAACAGTTAACAGAATCAGCATTTATGAAACAGGCTGAAACTAACAGACACCAGATAACACTTGCTGGTTATAAAATATGTTTGAAAAATTAAAGTCTATTAAATACTTAAAGTCATGACAAAGGCAGAAAACCTTACCAATCAGAAAACCTTTTGGAGGTGAGGAGGAGAAAGGCGCCCACCTGTGCTACGTTTTGGGTATTGCACTGATACGTTTTTAAACTGCAATAGTACAGTTTACTGTTTCATTTTAAAGTTTTAAATGCATTTTATTTAGTGTTTATTGTCCCTACACCGTATTTTCCGTTACTGCCCGTTTTAATTAGATCGCTTAATGTGGTTTTATGTTTTCTTTCCCGTATTTTCACTTATGCCTTTAATGTATAAGCAACACAAATATCCATTTAGTTTGAACATATATAACCGAAATGATGAACCAGTTTGTGCAACGCAGCGTCAGTGTTCCTCTGGCGTGTGGGAATGCAGATATAATGAAAACCAGATGTTGGAGAGAGGAGGGAGATGGCAGGACCTACTGCTGTAACTATCATTTCTACAGCTCTGCAAAGGAAACGTGTGGTCGAGCGCAGTCAGTTAGTTTGAGTGTGAGAGTGGGCTGTGGTGGAAAGATGAGTAAGGGGGACCGATGAGTTGTTTTTTCGTTTCTTTTCTTCGTTTCTTTTTAGCTGACGTCCAGGAAGGCCGAAACCGCTACGCTTGCACAAACGATGAGAAGAAACGTCGGTGGATGGACAGGAAAAAAAAGTTCCCGGTTAACCTTTGAACCGCCTTCCTTTGCCTTCACAAGAAGTCACAAGACGAGCTGCCGTATAGTTTCACGAATGACAGTCGTAACGGTGAGCAGGTTCTGGTTTGGGACTCACTTTTGTACTGTCAAACAAACAAACGCTCCGGTTAAGAAGAGAGAAGGTGCAGAAGAGTTGACACGCGGGTAACGTGTTACCTTGGATGTTTTACCGTGTTTGACTTTGTATTTTAGACAGAAACTGGCTGTATGTAGGAGACTGATAGCAAGAAATGCTGTAGGATATTCGAGGGCACATTTTTTCCACTTCTCTTTCCTTGTTTTTTTTTACATACCGCTGAGCAATGTTTAATTGCTTAATCTTTTTGTGTTGAAATACAGAGACTACACGTTGAAGGCAAAGCAACAGGAAAGACACAAAAATCATGTCCTCTGTGCATTTCAGTCCAGGCTCCGATGCAGGTGTAAATGGGTGAGGAAAAAAAGTTTTTATATGAGAAGATTAGCTTTCTTCTCTATTGTCTCTGTGGATTTCTCTTGCTGTGGCTGCATTCTGTTACTGTGCTGTGGTTCTGGACAGTATTGTACCAGATGCTAGTCCTGTCTATGTTATCTACTATAGAAACATTGCAAAGATGGAGGATGCTAAAGTGGAGATTGATGATGGAAAGGATGAGACTGTGGTACCAGACACAATGTATCAGTAAGGATTCACACCTGCTGACGCATTTCTATGCCACCTGTTTTAAAGTTTAGCAGATTTAACTGTACTGTTACCTTATCCTTTTTTTGTAGCAATATCCGCAAGAAGATTTCACCTTTTGTTATGTCCTTTGGTTTCCGGTGAGTGTGTTTTGGAGCAAATTTGGGCAACCTAGCATGATGATTGTTTGACAATAATGATGATGATGTACCGTCTGTCTTTTCCTCCAGAATATTTGGATTGATACTCATCATAGTGGATATTGTGCTGGTGATTGTGGACTTTTCCCTGTCTCAAAAAAGCAAAGAAGTTGGAGATGCTTTAGAGGCTGTGTCCCTCACCATCTCCTTGTTCTTCCTCTTTGACGTTCTTCTACGGGTCTATGTTGAGGGGTGAGTTAGAAAGAATGGCCTTGCATGCAGCTGTATAGAAGTATAGCCATTTAATCCCCCTTAAATTAATTAATATCCTGTCATGATTGAGAAGTCATTCAGATTTGCTTATATTTTGTGATCTCAGTTTTAATTCAGATACTACTTCCTGGTCTTACCGTTAACAATGTCCAGTTAGCACTGCACCGCAGCTTGATTTTAAAAGTGAGAACAAAGAATCCTGTGTCAGCAGTAACCAACAGGAAATTTTGAAAAGTGAGGCGGACAGGAAATGTAGAGCATGTATGGAGTTGGTCATTCGGATATGTGGTAACTCAGAGTACTAGCATGGTGTCACTAAATAAATTCAGTGTCGTTTTCTGTGTAACTTCAATTTTTGGCACCTTTTTAGGTTCAAAGTATACTTCAGCTCCAAGCTGAACATCATAGATGCATGTGTTGTAGTAGTCACGCTGGTGGTTACCATTGTCTACACCTTCACTGGACTATCAGGAGTCAGTCTCATCCCCAGGTAACTGCATTCTTCATTTGCTGCTTTCTTCCTAACCCATCCAGACTAAATGAAAACACCTGTATGGGCACAAAAGGCTTTTTTTTTTTTCACTGTGTTGCCGTATAGAGGAAAAATCATACTGTAATGATGACATTTTGAATACACCCTATATCATGAAAAATACGATATTTGTTTACTGACAATGGGTCTGAAAAGTGGACTGGACAATATTGCTGCTATTGCTGTAGTGTTTTTTTCATTCCTAAGCCATGTTACAAATATAATAATATTACACACATGACATCGAGATGTTAACAGAGTTGTATTCTGTTCTTTCATTCTTAATCAGGGTGGTGACATTCCTTCGTGCTCTGAGGATAATAATCCTTGTGAGGGTTTTCAGGCTGGCAGCTCAGAAGAAAGAGTTGGAGAAAGTCACCAGGAGGATGGTAACACCATTATCATGGAAATAGAATAGAATAGTATTTGATCTCCATTTGCACCTTCTGGTCTGCTACACCCTGATCATTAACATATTTTCTTTAGGTTTCAGAGAACAAGCGACGTTATCTGAAGGATGGATTTGACCTTGATCTTACCTATGTCACAGGTAAGATGTACAAAACACTATCCATGCAAGTCGAAAAAAAATGTCTAGGTTAAATTATTAATAAACAAAATTTCACACACATTTGAATCTTCACCCTCTTCTCTAGACCGTGTCATTGCTATGTCTTTCCCATCCTCTGGGAAGCAGTCCTTCTACAGGAATCCAATCAAGGTGCATCAAAGATTGACATCTATTTTATTCATGCCATTGCAGTTCAGATATAAGTGCACACACAAATGAAAATTAAACTAATTTATATGGACTCAAACATTAAGGAACATAGACACTTCTACAGGATTTGACCTATTCCTCGTGCCTTCTTTTTGCTCAGGAGGTGGCAAGGTTCTTAGACACTAAACATGAAGGCCATTATAGAGTTTACAACCTGTGCAGTAAGTTGACACCTCCTTTTGTCACATGTACTTTATTGCCCCTTATGTAGAAAAACACAAACCAAGTCACTATCATATTTTTCTTGCCAGGTGAAAAAGGTTACGACCCCAAGTTCTTCCACTACAGAGTTGAACGGGTGTTTATTGATGACCACAACGTTCCATCTTTGGAGTGAGTTACTTTTTCTGTTGTGTCCATTTTCTTCTACTTCTCCATTAGCTTCTAATTAAAAGCACTTGAGATTATGTTATTTTAGTGCATTATATGTATGTATGTTATTTATGGGGTTAGGGTCAGAATCCACACATTTCTGTAAAGTATTAAGAACACATAGAGAAACATGATACATCACAAACTAATATTACTACTAATATTTTTCAAGCCTATTTAAATTACTTTATAATTGTGTTCTGTTTCAGGGACATGCTAAAATTTACAGCGAGTGTGAGGGAATGGATGGCTGATGATCCCACAAACATCATTGCTATTCACTGTAAAGGAGGGAAAGGTGATATTTGATTATCATTTACTAAATGATTTGAGTATAATAAATAAACAACATGTTGGTGCAGTGTGACTTTCATTTTTGGTTACTCTTCTGGCTGACTAAATTCAATATATAATTTGATGATGATTCCACTTTCCCACAGGACGTACGGGTACTATGGTTTGTACCTGGCTTATTGACAGTGACCAGTTTGAGAGTGCACAGGTATAGCCCATTAAAGTTTATTCAGGCAAGTATTATTGATTTTGCAACAGATTATTTCCTTACATTTATTTTCTGTCCATCCACCAGGACAGCCTGGACTATTTTGGTGAAAGGAGGACAGACAAGACTCAGAGTACTAAGTTTCAGGGAGTTGAAACTCCCTCTCAGGTAATAATGAGCCACACAGGGGTCAAACTTCCAGGCCTTTTTTTAATAGAAGTAGCAGTAGTAGTACATTTTGTTCGGTGAGTGTGTATTCAGGAGGTGTTAACAATAGCTCTTCATCATAAGATAGGAAACAAATTTGTTAAATATTGTACTTATTAGAGAAGTGCCACTGGAAGCCACTATGCATAGAATTCTAAAAGTCCAGACTGGTGCCACCAAGTGGTTTTATTACAAAAGACACAGTGGCAGACAAAAGGCATGAAAGCAAAGCATGAATGGTTTGTGTGTGTGTGTGTGTGTCCTATGTGTACCAGAGCCGGTATGTGGGGTACTATGAAGTTATGAAGACCACATTCAACAGACAGCTGCCACCACCTAAAGCCTTCAGGATCAAGAGCATTCGCATCAGCTCCATAGCAGGTAAAACTCACCAAATCATCAGAGTAATTTACCAACTAGGTAACCTCATTCCTTACATATCTCTTTATGCCTGTATCTACCTAGGAGTAGGCAAAGGTGATGGCAGTGATTTCAAGGTGAAAATCATCGTGAGGAAAGAGCTGGTATTTCAGTGCACATGTGCCAAACAGCAGAACTGTAAAGTAGGTGACACACACTCATCAGGTCATAGTGATTCATTTATTGAATGGGCAACCTAATTTCAAGTTTTATTTAAGGTATTTCCTGACATGGGAAATAATGCAGTGCTCATCAGTCTAGAGGATGTGCCAGTAGTTGAAGGGGATGTGAAGGTCATGTTTGAGTCAAGTGCAGTGAGTACTTCCCTGTGTATTTGCACACCTTTTAAACTACATAATGTACTGTCGTTAGGGTCAACTTGTATTTAGCCTAATTGTCCTTATGATTTCATTTCGTCATTCTTTTTAGGGACTTCCTAAGGGATATGAAGATGTTCCATTCTACTTCTGGTTCAATACCTCCTTCATAGTGGATAACAAGTATGTTAAAAATGCTCTGATGCAATAATTGTTATAGTTCAGGACTCAGTCATCAAATGTTTTACTTTCTAACCACAAATTCTGCCTTTGCTCTGAACTCCCCACAGGCTGGTTCTACCAAGAGAGGAACTGGACAACCCACACAAATCCAAGACTTGGGACCTTTACAAGAAAGACTTTGGTGTCACTGTGTTCTTCTCAGAACTATTTTAAAAGCCATGTATAAAAATGATTGTTACAGTGTAATATTTAATGATGGATGGTGGGAAGAATTTGGTAGGTTCAACACTAATTCAATAAATTACTCAGAACCCAATGTTAAAACTGAAGAGACATACAATTACTTAAAATAAAGTAATTTTGAGAGCAGTAGGTTCCTCTGTGTCAAATGTCACATTGCGTTGGTGATTTGTGACTTCTTTAAATAAGTAAATATTCCAGTGATTAAACCTTTATGCACGGTAACTCTTTTGGGTGTGCTCTAATGGCGTTGACTGAATCATTGCACCTGATGAAATTATAATGCTGACGGATACAGATGTGTGCATGTGTAAAGTCCAGTTATTCTGTCTTGAACCACTTCTCTGTGCAGTTAGGTTAAGTCAGTAAGGAAAGAGTGGTAACCACAGAACAGCTTACCAGAACACAGGATGACAAACTAAACGTTTACCCAGAGGACTCACTGAACAGATGTTACACACAGCTCCACCTTCAGCTCAAGTTTTAATTTTGGAATCAATAGGAATTGGTTTGTCACCTTTGATGAGAAAATTAGCACTTTGAAGTAAATGTTGACACTAAAGGAATTAGTGATGTTTATAACCTTTGGAATTTGCCATTTCTGACTGGACGGTAAATAAACTGTAAATAGTTATCACAATGTAAAAAGCAGTACACATCACTCACCAATGTATTGCCCAAAATAAATGTTTTATTTTGTATTCAATGTTCTTCTTTCGCAGCAAAAAAAACAGGTTTCTGCATATTTAATCTTTTATTAATATTTTATACAATCTCTACATTATTGCTCATTTTACAAGTTGCATTTTTTTCACATGCTCATGTTAAATCATAACTCATTCCACACTTGTTGCACCTCTAGTTCTATCAAACTGAAAAAAAGTTTAAAGTGCAGACAAAAGTAAACCTAAGGAAGAAATACTGATACTTAGCTTTGAACACTTATTTGCTGAGGCAGATGTTTCTGCAAAATCACTATTTACAAACGATCCACACTGAGTTAAGATATGGTTTAAAGAAATAAGTCAGCAAAGCTCACAGCTGACAACCGATTCAATAATGTGGCCTATTGAAATATTTCACAATACTCCAATCCCAGTAAATGTTACGCAGAAAATCGACTGTCATCAATTTTATTGCACACTTGCTACTTCTTGTGTCACGAAAAAGTAATGAACGCAGATTTTTTAAATCCAATTCTTTGGATAATACCCAAAGAAATTAACAGTAATTTTATGATGGGTAATCCAGCACTGATAATCTATATTAGAATAACGTCTAAGCACATTAAGGTGAAATATTTTAGTTAGCAATATATAAGCATTATAAATAAACCTTTTCCCTGATATAAGGCACCTGGTACAGTAGGCCTGCCAAAATCATGACATACAATCAAACCTCTGCCATTCTATGTGTTTCAAGTAAACATCAACTTTCAACACACTTGCAAGCTGTAATAACACAACTGAAATTGCAAAATGGCAATGGACAAAGGCCTGTTGCAAAACACAATCAGTTAAATGTGTTTTAAAATTATCACTAATGAATCTACATAAACTATCAAGAGTGATTTTTTTTGTTAACAGTCCTTGTTGACCCCACCAGCAACAGGAAAAATAAAATTTTTGGCTCAATTTTATATTTGGTCATATTGCTTTATAACACAGCCGTTCATGCCACATGTCCACAGGTCAACAAAGAGTTTTTCTGGCTGCTTTGGCCAAATTTCCTCCAAAACCACTGAGGAGGTCACACTTCTCCAGCTCATCATACCGTCCACTTCGCAAGAAGCAGAGCACTGTAGTTTTGCAAGTATCCGTGCAGGGCTCTGATACATGTCCTTTAAATCTGAAGTACCAGAACCTCTGAAAGACTTTGTCGTCATTGATTAAGGTCCGAATCAGCCCATTGCAGTTAGAAGGGAACATACTGGAAAGTCTATAGGCCTCGGTGGCACGATACAGCAGTGTCCACTTGGGGTTTTTCTCTGGGCCGTAGTTTGCCTCTGTAAGGTTGAGGATGAAGGTTTCATGGTCAAGCACTAGCCTAGAGCTGCCTTGGTAGTTGCCATCAACGTAATAGACACGATATCCTGGAAAGAGGGAAACCAATTATGTTTTAACTGTGTCGCTTCTGAAAGGTTAGAAAATCTTCAGACTACTTAATAAACTCACCCGGGTTCAGATCAACATATGTAGTGATGCTAGGAGCAATAAATGCCACTCCTAGTGGACGGCTCATGGTCTCCTCATCATAAAACATTTGAAACTCATCCAGATGTGTATGGCCAAAAAACTGTCCAGCAATTGTACTTTCATATCTGGAAATAGATATAAATAGATAAATAAAATAATTAGAAAAAAAAATGTCATTTACTGTCTTTCTAACTGGTAAGTAGCAACCGCTTCAACCACAGCGAGACACTGACTTATAAATAGAAAAATATGTAAAGTTACTAACTAATACAGGAAGTGAAATAAACAGTGCTGCTAACAAATTAACCACTTTTAAATAAACTAAAATTATAGTCTTGAACAACCTGGATAAAAACACATTTAGAATTTAATATAACATAAGTGCTGCTCATTCAGCAGTGGTTTATTCATTTTCTCATTTGAATGCAGCAAATGCCACAAAATTATATACTGCTACTACTCCAGTTACAGTTTGTACTTTGCTACAATTTCAACTTCTGGGATTCTGCTTCTTCTGGGTTAAATTATCGGTGTAGTTACCTGTTGACAATGTGATAGTAGTTCCAGCTCCAACTGCCAAGACACAAGCCAGGTGGGATGTGACCAATGATATGTACCTAAATAAAAGGTTGGAAATAATGCCATTTAGAAGTTTATTGCTCTAATAAAAAATATATTTTTATAGCAGTCTTGTGTTGAGTACCGGTGAAGAGAGGGAAGTAAAATGAAAAAGCCATAAAACCAGTATCTGCACCTAAAACAAAGCATGTAGCTATGGTGAAACATCAGACAGCCCGGGAAAGTAAAGAAATAGCAGGGACACTTTATTTGTGTTTTTTCTACGATGATGTTACAAGCATTTGCATATGTTAAACAACAACAAGTCTCAAGTGACAAAATAAAACAAAAAAGTTGTTTCTTATCTTTCGGTTTTCTTGCCATACTCACTTTCTCTCCCTTGTTCTCACTGGCTTGAAGAGTATGGACCAGCCACTGCAGCTGGTTAGCAGGATCAGTAGAGTTCACCAGCAGCCAGAAGTTTTCTTTGGCACAAAAGTTCATGTTGAGAGAGACCACTCGCAGACCGGGCTGAACCTCGACTGAGTAGAATCCTCCGTATCTGTAATTACACCCACAGACAAGTTAAAACTGCTGATCGTTAAAACTCCAGATTGGTCCAGATCATAAACGTTAAGTTGTCAAAGCTGTGAACAGACATCCACATTTATGATGAGATCATATGACCTAATCTACAACAGCTCACAGTAAAAAATCTTTTTAATCATAGCTGTATTTACAGCAGGTCATTCTACTTAGCAGCTCATCTGAATAAGTCTTTGTCAGACTGTTGTGTCATGGCAGTCATTCACAATGCCCATTAGATTTTAAAACTACTCAAATTTAAGACAATCTCAAGCAGCAATTTACAGAAAGCCCTAAAGTAGACACTTCTATTGCAGGAACAAAGTTGGACAACAGATAACAGATCACTTCCTTGTTGCTGAAATATATTATTATATTATATTATTATATTCTTCTAAGAAATGTGACCACAAAACTACAGGGATGTGAGCTACAGCTGAACTATAACAGTTCCTATTACTATTTAAATCAAAATCTCTGCCTGATGTCCCTTTGTACTGTCAGCCGTACTTTCAGTGTATCTTATCTACACAGTGGAATGACCCGCACCACAATGTCAACAGACAGCTGACATTTAGATAAACTAAAAACATGAATATCAAAAACCTCAGAGTCTTTAAAGCCTGCTCCGGTAACCATGCTTTCCATTCCTCTGCCATTGTATCATACAGCCAGGCAGAGGACCGATTGCCATGAACAAAGGGTGGTGGGAAGCTGTTCACTGGTGTACTCTCGTGGTTCCCTACAGAGGGGTAAACTGTGACATTGGGTCCCAGGTATCTGCACAGAAGGAAAGATAAAGAGAGTCAATAACAGTTTAAATCAATTCCATGTTACGCATTAAGATGAGGACAGCAGCAACAGACTAACATGAAAAACGGGTTTTGAGTACAAGGATTCTGAGTTTGAGCAACTGTGTTCCAATAGACACTCACTAGCAACATGGCTGAAAACTCAACTGTAGGTTATTCTATTTAAAACCACCAACAAAAAACTGTCAGTAATAGCAGCTAGGCTGTACATTCACTATGTTACGTGTGCAGGTAAATTATTTTAAATGATTTCAATACCACAATGTTAATCTAAAAGAAGAATTACTTTTGCATGAGCCTTGAAATGACTGTAAGCTCTGAAAGCTGTTGTTTCCTGGTCTGAGACCAAATGTTGTGTGCTGGTATGTCTCCAGTCCAGTAGACCCAGTCCCAGGGTCCGGCTCTGGCAACATTTTGCAAGACGTTCTCCACGGTCCGTAAAGGAAGGTCACACTTTCCGTAGGTTCCCCAGTACCCAGCTTTCCTCTGCCTCCAGCTGGGAGTACCAGAGTCTTTACGACAACACAGTGGGGCCTTGCAATCTGCAGCACTGCCGGCCTCATACTCCTGTCAACACATACCGGTAATTCCTTTTAAAAGAAAGTCTTTCATGTCAATCAGTAAGTTAAACCTTGTGTTTCGGGAGATTTATGAATTCCAGAAACAAGACTGAGTCCATACTGTCCACTAAAAAAACACTTGAGAAACTACGTTATCACATATATAATAACAGGAGGTGCTGTAACCGGGGGCAATTATCTGAGTTCTGCTTTGACTTATTTCTCAACAGCCCACACTGACCTGGTCCCAGTGGATGTCAGTAAGGAACAAGACTCTGCTCTTCGGTGAACCAGGTTTAGGAGGAGAGGGTGGTATAACAGGAGGCTTGGGAACTTTTGGCAAAGTGATGTTCCATGGTGCATAGATGTCATATTTGCCACAGGAAGGGCCCAACAGCACAGCGCATGCTTCAGTGGGCCACAGCACAGACTCCTGCAGGGCCCGGATTACATCTGCCCTGAACAGCTCTGTTATTTCTCGACACACCTGCTCTTCAGCCAGATGGAGACGGATACATGCCTCACCTACTGCATGTGCCACACGCTCCTCATTTGCATCACTCTAGGAGATGTAACAGAAAGACAGAAATGGATCAAAGAGGCAGTGTGAAAAATAACAGCAGTAGTGGCGTAGTCTTAAATGTCTTTTTCAATACTGACATAAAACAACAATCATATGATATAGATGTCACAAGCATTTTTGTGCTAAGTCAGCTAAACCACAAAGAAACCAAAAAAGTGATGTTTTTTTTAAATACCAGAGCAACCACAGCAAGAAGTATTCCTTCTCTCTACAGGGACTTCATGGTCACGTGCTGTATTTGCTTCCCAATTTGAGTAACCACATATAATCGTCACAGAATTGGTGTTAACTTATCAAACCTAAGATGTCAATCATTTTCATTACTGACTTTATATCCTCTACCTGCTGTACTATTTCAATACAATTTTTTGGCCTTCATTTTATAAAAGGTTGTAAACTATTAACAAAGGGAAAGAAAGGAACAACAAAGTGCTGTAATAGTGGGATCTTTTGTTCATCTTTATCAAAGTAATTTTGACACTATGTCTTGATCTCGACTGCAACCTTTATGGTGGATAGAGTTCAGTTCTTGTGGGTATTAATTTAAGTTTTTTACTTTACTTTACTTGGCAGACGCTTTTATTCAAAGCGACTTACGTGGAGCTAGTGCCGGGTGTCTGGCTCAAGGACACACCTGGTAGGGGATGGACTAGGAGTCAGACAGGGTTTAGAACCTGCAACCTTCTGTATCCCAGTCTGACACTTAACCCCTTGAGCTACCAGGCCACACATATTTAAGGAGCTGTAGTCTGTGTTGAACTGTTGTGCTTCATACGCAGAGCAGTATCCACAACCACCAACAACATAAGGTGATATCAGAAACAACTCATTAACACCACCAAAAATACAGCATCCAGACTGATCATAAGTTCAATATACACCTCTTATGAAGCAGCGACCATGAAGCTAGTATTAATTCCAGGGTGATTTGTTTTGTAAAGTGCTTTATGCTTACTTAGAAATAATCAACTGAGCAGTCAAGGACAAGACATACGACCTATGGAAATTAAGTTAATTTCACACACTCCCTAAGATTTACTGTACTGGATAGGAGATATTACCATTAGGGCGACGTCTAGAATGGCGAAGACAGCTTTGCAGAGTGGGCAAGTGATATTTCTCCAGTTAAATCTGACTCCTGGGTGGATAAACTTCTCTATGTACTCCACGCTGTGCTGCCCCTCGGTCTGTGCTGGATGAGAGGATCCGAACAGCGGCGACATTACCAGCAGAGAGACGGTCATCAGCCCGAAGGAGAGCAGCCGAGTTTGCAGACCCATCGTCCCGTATCAGGTGTCCCCCGACAGACCCCCTGTAACAAAGCACGAAGAAAACCAGAAATAAGAAGCGAGGCGCGTCAAGGAAGTAACACCAGCGATGTGACTGAACACTTCAACGGGAGATTTATTAACTTACACATTCACAAAGTCAAACCACCGGCAGGAGCCTGCTAGCAGAGCAGCTAGCTAGCTACTCACGTGCCGCTGTACCGACAGCAAAGCGCTGACCGCTGGGTCGTCGTCGTCTTCCCGGGGTGAAGGTTTGCTGGGGGAGGAAAGTGCGCAGCGCTCAGCAACACGCTCGACCTGTCCTGCTAGTCGGTCTGCTGCTCACTGCCTGAGCCCTGAGAGCCGAGCGCCGCTGCTGGCGGCGATCAGCTGACTCATCACGTGGCAAAGATGTTTTCGTTTCCTCTGAACAAACTGCAGCTGACCGTCTGATCCGAGGGTCGAAAGATGATAACACCTGAGGTTTTTGCAAGGTTGATGCCTTTTTTTAATCTCCTCACGCTTGTACTTTGAATCCTTTATGTTTATCCTCATTTTTTGCCTTCACAGTCATTGATGCACTCACTGCAATTTAAACCCCAGATATTCTGTCAGATTTAATGTGCTGTTACATATTACTTACCATTAAAGACATGTACCATTCATCCAATAAATAACTAAAATATTAGAATGCACATCCTGTTTATTCAATCTTTAGCTAGAACACGTGAACAGGCGCAAATTTATAATTGGCATATTAGGAGATAATGTCCTGCATTCATCTTCTTAATGATCAAAAAGTGTTTTCTCAACGAGATAATATATATGATATGAAATAATAACAAATAATCATGAACAAACAGTAATAAATTGTTGAGAGGTGACATCAATCTGACGCAGTTTTATCTTCTGTAACTTCGCTATGTAGTGAGGCAAAACATGAGTGATTATATAAATATCAGAAATTAAATAATAAAAAAGTATTAACTATATGTTATATGTCGTTCTTTAATAATGATGATAATTTATTCCAGGCTGAAATCTAAGTCTGCACAGGGATCACTTGCAGTAAATAATTCTGAAGTTTGCAGCCCCATCGTGTGGCCTTCAGCAGAAGATACTTAGTGGGTAACAATTTAAAGGGCAAGGCCAAACATTTTTGTAAATGTTGAACATAAAAAAATCGAAATACTTTACCTTATTCTTTAACTAAGAATTGTATTATCTTAGTGACACCAAGCAGTTTCCAAATGCCAAAGAAAGGTTGGCAAATTTGCTCGAAACCTGTCAGCATTATCCTTTTAAGATTTGTTTTAAACTACGATGTGCATGAGGTACTGTATGTGTTTCACAAATTAGCACTATCTCAGTAAAAGAATAATGGACAAAAATAACAAAAGTTGTCATAAATATAAAACATTTATTGCATTGGTTATTGTCCGTGTATAAAAGCACTGTTTCTTTTTATGTGTTTCTGTCTGATTCATTAATAAAATGTTTGCCAATATTTCAATTTATAATATTAAAGAGCAACACAGGATAAAGAACATTTATATCTCAATTTTAAATTATACAAGAAACCTCACAAAGTATTTATAGTATAAAGTGTGTAGCTAAGGTGGCCTTGAATATTATTTACAGTGGCTTAGCGGTTACAGGAAGGAAGTGATAAAAAAAGAGTGGTTTGAAATAAAAACAGTAACAGGGGTGTAAAAATGACAGCAAAGCCATTCATTTGTCCTGCATCTTCTCCAGGATGGGGACGATCATGTCAAACTTGGGTCTCTTGGCTGGGTCTTCGTTCATGCAGAGCCTCATCAGCTTACAGATATGAGGTGAAATACCAGGAGGAATGGTTGGCCGAAGACCCTCAAGAGCCACCTGAAAAATGGGAAGAGGTATAAAGTTGGCTGGCAATATCCCGCAGAGAATCATATAGATGCGCATTTGAATATAAGTATGAGTCTGTGGGTGGGTAAATGTTGTACCCACTTACCTTCATGCCTATCTCCATCTGTGAAAGGTCAGCAAATGGGACCTCTCTGGTAACCAGCTCCCACAGTAACACAGCAAAACTCCACATGTCAGCAGATCTTCTGTTGATGTCTTCAGGCCTTTTCTGAAGGGCTGAAAACCAAACAAGGGAGACAAGGACAACTAAAAAACAAGACAACCTATTGAGTTTGTTTTTATTCTGTAACACGCACAACAAAATAGATAAACAGAAAGACATCCAGTGAACTGAGACTAAGGCGACATCATGAGAACATAAAACACAGAGGACAAATGAATAAATACCTTCAGGGGCCATCCATGCTGGAGAGTACATTCGCCCAGGACACTGGAAGGAGAATTTTGCATCTGCCATGCTTATTCTGGCTGTCATGTCCTCGTCAATCTGTAAATAAAAATTTTACTTTACAAATGTACTCATAAAATATGTAAAGTGATATGCAAGTCAGGTGCAACATCTCAATAGTTATAGTAGCAGTAGACTAATATTTTTAATTTTTCAATATATTATTTGCCCGTTGGTCAAAGACGACAGGATAGTGTCTTACCATGATATGCTTACTGTTGATGTAAAGCCGTGAAACCATCGGCTCTAATGTGTGGAGGAAAGCCATGCCACTGGCAATGTCCAGTGCAAACTTAACTGCTTGGCTCTGGTCAACCACCAGAGCTGAGGACAAGGAAGAAGAAAATATGAGTGAATGATGTTACAGAAATAGTAAAAAGTATGGAGGGCTCAACATGGGTGTGTCCTCCAACTCCCGTAGAAACCCTCAGCCACAGTGCTCCAGGACTGTACACAAATCACTTACTAGTGCCCTGGTGCAGTATGCTGTAGAGAGATCCATATGGCATATAGTGGCTAATGATGATTGGGTGAGGGGAGGGAGGTGACTGACAAGCCCCAAGAACAGGCAGAATGTTTGGATGAGAAAAGATCCTATGGAGACAGTAACAGAGAAAGAGAAAATCTTTGTGTAACACACGAAGAAAAAACTTGTTGGGAGGAAACACAAACCATTCAAACACAAAATATTGTAAAAAGCTTTTAGAAACTTAAAGAATCACTGATATCAGCCTCTTTACCTACAGACTACTCTGAATTAATCCTAATGTTTTCATTTTTGCCATACATGCCCATATTTGTGTTACCTGAGAAGTGTTCAGAATTTTATGTTTTTTATGTTGCTGCTAGTTTATTAAAGGGAGCAAGAACTAAAGCCAACATGAAGACGCACAGTGGCAAGTTCTTCCGATTGTACATAACCCTCTTGCTGAGAGACCGCTCCATTATATTTGCTTAAAACGTTACTTTTGTTTAGTCTGACCATAATAGAATATGCCATTATTTTGGAGGTATGCAATACCCCTGTGTTGTGTTTTGCTAATTTTGTTTATTTTCTGATTACATATTTTTATTTAATTATTTAATTAGACTATTAAAATTTGAGGGAAGGCATTTCTGCACAGTAATGTACAAACTAAAAATGGGCCATCCAATTCAATAATGACAAACAGGATTAGGTTCTATTTTAGCTACAATCGATAACATTTAATGTTTGCTATGATAGAAAGAGGTTTGTGAAATTTGTTTTTTGCACTGTAGTACAGAACTTAACATATGAAACAGCTGTCAACAACTTTACCACAACAACAAGCAAGTCCCAAAATTTTCTTGACCTCTAACAATAAAAACTCCTCTCCTTGTTGCACAACAATCCTGCAGCAGATCTTGTGTTCTTCTGGTTTCACCATGTTTACTGAGATGTAATAGTCAGTCCTAATGCTCACATGCAGTCTATGGTTCAAATAAAAAACAATATTAACATAACAAACAAACTAAAAATGTAATGTTTTAGACATGCGTAAAATACCTAAGTTTTGGATGCTCCTCGTTGAAGTCTCTGCTCTTTCTGGTGGTCCAGTCTCTCACCTGTAGCACCTTCACTACAATCTCATCCCCTTGCCACCGACCCTGCCATAACTGCATACAGAGTACACAGTTAAGTAAACAATTGATAAGGTGCAAACATGACATAAAGAGTAAACACATAGTGAACAGACCTCTCCAGACTGGTTTTCATTGATCTTTGCCAGGAGTGAGAGCTGCTTATAATCAATACCAGCCTGCTTGTTAAGGGTACCATTACCTGAAAGAGCAAAGGCATAACAAGTATTAATCAAATAAAACAAAAAGTAACTAAATGTTTTCCTTTTTATAAAATGAATGTTACTCACGAGGTCTTGTTCGCATGGTGCCCTTCCAGAAAGTTTCCTTATAGGGAATCTTTGCCATACTTTGACCCATTTTCTCTGCCTTTTCTAAAACCATTCATTAAAAATGGAACAATATAAAATGTTGTGAAATGTTCAAACACATTTACAACCAAGGAAATAACCTGCTAGTGTGTCTGACCTTGAAGCAGCTGTCTTAGGTGAGGCTTTGCCTTATCCAGAGGTGTCTGTCCATACCTGTTGCACATAGACACCTGAGCACCACTGGCCACCAAGTCCTTAAAAAGAAAGGTTAAACTACATTATGCACATATTATAGTTAAAGGATGGGCGTAGTTTCCATTCCTACCCACAAGGGGGGGCCTGGAGTGTCTGTATTACACTGTACCTCTGCCACTTCTTCTTGGCCCCAGAAGCATGCATAGTGGAGTGGTGCATTTCCATGCTCGTTGACTGCATTGGGGTCCGCTTTGCACTGAATTAGCTGGCATTCAAAAGTCATTAAATTAGAAAATAGAACTACTTTTCAAGTGTATTAGCAACACATGAACAGTCCAGTTTTAACCATATTACATCTCAGAGTGTGTACCTTAGCTACGATGTCTCTGTGTCCATGACTGGCAGCAAGATGTAATGGGGTATCATCTCCACGGTTCATCACATTAATGCGAGCACCTCTCATGATGAGCATGTCAACAACACTGCTTCTCCCTTCCCTGGATGCCCAGTGGAGGGGGCTGAAGCCATGGTCATCACTAAAACACACAGAGAATGAAGAGAAAAGAAGGTCAAATTATAATCTAGGCTAATTGTTTTATAACATAACAACGTTTGGAGGTGAAGACACACAGTACTCGTTTTTGAGTATATATCAGCTGACAAATACTAGTTGTGTGTTTCTCTCTTTGACTTACAGCCACTCAGGTCCTTCCACCTATTACCTACCAATCTTTATTTAGACTTAAACACATGCTTCCTTGCTCTTCCTATGCAGCCTATACACATCTTACGACTGCCCTAGTGATATGTGTGTGTGTGTGTGTGAAAACTGGAATGTCTGCTAAGATATACATAGACACAAACACACAGACAGTGTACACAACACTGCTGCAGTCTGCAAGAAGCCAAACTAGCACCTATGTGTAAGTGGCCCCTTCACCCAAGTGAATCCTTTACATTAGCTTACCCCAAAGCAGCTGCTGGGCTACCAACCCCCAGCAAAGCCACAGACCCACAGAACAATAAGGAGAGCTTGTGTAGCCTGAATAAAATAGCTACAGTACTAGCTCAAACTCAAGCAAAACAGCAAATGTTCACATTCACTGTCAATTCTTATCATTCACTGCTGATAGTCTGAAGGGCATTTGGAAACATTTCTAGGAAACTGGAAAAAGATTATATCAAGAAACACAACAATGTTGCGTTTTGATGTTTTCTGAAATGTTTGTTTTCTGTCATGTTGTTGTATTTTGTAAAATGTTATTGTGTTTTGCACCTCAGAGCCACCATACTTAACAACCCAGTGTGCTATAAAAAGTAACAGAGACAAAAACTCAGGAATGACAGAGTGGAAAACACACAGTGGAATCCTTAGCTACACGTTCCCTCTAAGTCTCTCTTTTTTTCTGTCATGTGTCTCCTTGTGTCGCCCACTCGTGGGGGAAATCTTTAAGCTTTGTCTAGTTTACCTTAGCATAGGAAATCCAATTTCAGTTTCTAATCATTTTAGTTTCTACTATTTTTTTTACGTTTCCCAAAAACATATATCATGGCACTATTAAATATAGTTAAGAAAAAGTGGAGATATTCACGCACTTGAGCCTCGTCGGAATTACAGCCAAAACAGGCCTCCAGCATAATGACTGGTCTCTCAGATGTTTATGTGGGACTGCAGTTAGCTGCCAGAGAAGCTGTCAGCAAGGGCCTGGCCCTGTATGGAGTTGAAGAGAGGAAATGGCCTTGGCTGTTGCGTGGTTGGCCAGCAGCTCTGCAGCCCTCAAAGTCAACGTCAACAAACTGAACATATATGGCCTGGCCCAAGAATGAGATAACCAAGGTCTTTAGCAGTGAGGTCTTCTGGTTCCTTTCTAGCTAGGAAATTATGTAAACAGGCAACAAGGTGATATCTTCAGCAGTTGTTGTAAATGACTAACAATATAAATCGCAAACATGTGTAACGACGTAATTTCAGTACTATAATCAATGTCTGTGCACTTCAGTCTAGTGTAAGGTGAGTGTTACAGTAGGTTATTTTCTGTTGACTGAGTCAATGCCACTTCACTACCTACCCAAACCACCATCTACTTTTATACACACAGTTTTTAGGAATGACATCATAAGCAGAAGAGGAAAGAGAAAAAAGCACAGACTGGACTGGAATTACCAAAGCTGGGTGATGTTCAGCGGTATTCAAAGTTGCTGAGAGAACACGGTATGGAAACTATTTGACTACATCTAATGTGCCAAGGATCACTTCATATGCGCACACTCACAAACCCAGCACAGAATCCCTAGCCTACCAGACCAAATGTGGTACGTTTGCTTTAAAGTCAATGGCAATCATTAGAGACCACCCTCCATTCATTATTGCACAGACTGAAACTAAACTCTAATAATCATGTTGTAACAGTGCAGTCACCTTCAACACAGATTTTTGAGGAAAGCGTTTGCAGATATATCCACTTACCCCAAGTTCAAGTCATTCTCCGTGTTGTCCAACCACAGACGAACTGCCACAGAGTTCCCCTCTCGACACTGTGTGAAGATGTCATCCATAGTTATATTACTCGAGCCCTCTTTTGACTGTTTGATCTTTCGGTCTCTTTCAGGATCAGGAACATGTAGCCTGCAAAAGGTTTTAAAGAAACACTCTGAAATTATGAGAGAATTTTCTTTTTCTTTTTTTTTTCAACTAAAAAATGTATGTTTGTGAAAATTCATGTACCACAGACATGCATCTTCTTTAGAGGCTGAAGTAAGTAGACATTGCTGTTTGTGTTTGAGGCCTATTGTTAGATTCATACTTACATAAAGTCTCCTTTTAGTGTTGTGAAATGAATGTAAAAATAATGTTCCCCGGGGCTCAATATATTTAAAGTCTTACTGTACACTATATTCAGGCTTTTCTCAATCTATGTTTAATGTTGGTTGGAAATTTCAAAGAAACGTAAACAGCAAACCAAAATAAACACAGCTAAAAAAATAGTACTTAAAGAGCTGTGCACATTTCCCCTTGGCTTATTCTTTCTCCGAGGAATCGGATGGGCTGGCCTACTGGATAAACTTTGCAATCTTTCGTTAAAAAGTCAAAGTGAAGTTGGACTTCCACAACAAAACATCCCAGTGTCAAAGGAAACAAACTCCTTACCATACAACGACTTCTTGAAAGTCTTACCTACTTTCTTTTTTTCCCGAATGTCGCCGTCTCCTGAATTTTAGGAGCAGAGAAAAGGTCGCTCTGAATCCACGCCCCGCTCCTCTGACTTGATGCAGGCTACTGCTCAGAGGAGCTCCGCTACTGGCAGCCTTGTTCCGGGGTAACGACACAACAGCGCCGCCTGCTGGAGGCAATGCAAAGGTACTACGTCCAGGGACATAACTACACTACTTGTGTTATACACTGAGGTAAGGTGGGTAAAATGTATTGAAAAACAGAGCATCACTGACTTGAACTGAGCATTTTGAAATGTAACCTTAAGACAATTCTTAAGTGTCACATTCACTGGCTGAGAGGAGATCACAAAGATTGTAGTGACGGGGTAAAGTCACTACAAATGTTTCTTTAAGATCTCTTATCATCCTGCTGGATTAGAGAACAGAACACGTCCACTGCAAAGACAGGAAGTGGGAGGAGAGAGTGGTGATGATATGATGGAAGACAAACTGGATTCACGCCCAAAACAGTGAGAACATGTAGCGCATACGACAGCAGCGTGCAGGGCTTCAAACAACAAATACATGTGGTGACTGAAGCAATTTCAAATAAAGAAACAAACTCTTTGTTAATGAAGATCATTTTATTTTAGCATTTACTGTGTCAAACATTAGACTGAGCCTTCCTAAGAAGTCCACACACAGAAGTCCAAACATGATCAAGCCTCCATATACCAGTAACCAGCCAGGAGATAAACATGACAAAACATGTTAAGCCTGTAAACAGTTCTGACGTAAAGTCAGATATTACAATAAAACATCTTTATAAATATCTGCCGACTGCTTTCTCATCATAGTGGTTTCCCCTTTGCTAAATAACAGAGCACAAAAGCTGCTAACTCAAGATTATTTTTATATCTTTTTCTTTTTATTCATTGATGAGTAAATAATTACAGTGAGATCACAAACTTTCTTACTTTGTCAAACAAATAGCAAAAAAAACTGAAATATAAATTTTTAGAATTAAAATAGCATCTGCTCACATTTGATATATCCAGAGGAGGTTATATGACATGATAATATCATACAGACTTGCCCAGTAAGCTCCATTATAACTTCTGCTCTTTTGTTAATCACCTATTCTTTTCGGCACCACATGTGGAAAAGCCAGTGATGAGTTGCTAATCACGTTTGGATTGTTTGCAATAGGAGTCAGGTCAACATCAGAAAGTGCAACTATGGCCTGAATGGGGGGGTGGGGTACCTCTGGAGCTCACTCTTGGTCTGAAAAACTCTGTGTGGATTAAGTTGTCATTGACGCAGATGCACCTTGTGATGATAAATGGCATAAAACTCCCAGGCTCTATTTGGGCACCAGCTACTGTATGGGCGGCTGTGGTAATCCTGCTGTATTAGACTGTCCATTACCAGAGAGATTTGCCGTTTCAGATGCAGGTGTGAGTGGTGTGGCAGCCAATAGTTTGACTTCTGTGGATTTGGACACAGCAGTATCAGGTTTTACTGAAACATCTAAACCCGCTGGCTTTATAATTGAGTCATAGCTCTCCGTACTAACACCAGGTGCTAACAGTCCTGGTATTTGCGGGGGTGATGCCGCTGAGGCATCTGTTGCAGAAGACCCCGCAGATGCAGAAGCATCTGCCTCTGCCGCCTTGGCAATCTCTGCAGCCTTGCTTTCCATCTCCTCCATCCGGCGTTGCACCATCCGAGGCATCAGCTGTACGTAGGTGCCCATCAGGCGGTGGTTAGAACGAATCAGCTTCCCCGCGCAGTTGTCCACACAGCGCTCCTGAACAGAGAAGAACAATCAGGGGCCAAGTATGAGTTCATCAAGCACTACAAGGTCAAAACTATGTAGACTCCCTGTCCACACAGATTATTTTCCATACTTTGGGCTGCTGAGCTGTTGCAAATTACTATTCATCTGAGAAACAGCAGGTAACAAAACGGTGATCAGACACAGACTATATGCATTTTGCATCTACACGACTGTATGTTTGACTGTTACAGTACCTCGTCCATGGTCAGGTTTCTATAATTGAAGTTGCTGGTGCATCGCTGGAAGCATATTTCAGTCATGCGATTGTAAACCAGGAGGAAATCGCGTAGCTGCAAGAAGCACAAACACTCATCAAACTCAGTGTGTGTATGTGTGTGTTAAGCCCAGGGCAGCTGAATGCACGACTGTGACTTACGTTTCTAAGCTGTTGCTCAGGATCCATCATGATTCCGTCTGAAGCAGTCGACTGGTTAGCTACAATGCTAACATGAGAGGCGGTCAGATAATGAGTTGTTTATAATCTTACTGATTCTTTATTGTCTGAAGTGAATAAATGCAGCGTTTCGCAAGTTGTACCTCAAGCGTAACATTTAACGATTCGCAACTCAACATGAGCAGCTTCATGTGATAGTAAATAGTTAAGAATGGCGTGACATTCACATGCATGCTGCCATGTTTGTGACAAAGATCGTCTACGCAGGCGAGGAGGCTTCCCTCAGTAAAAACTCGGCAGTATTTCCGGTTTGCAAAACTGGACCTTGTTTTTTTTCTAGATTCACATGTTTAGATGGGTTAAATCACAGTTTGAAAGACATTTCAAGATACTACATTTTATAAATCACATTTTTAATTATACGGTTATATAGTAGTCTTATGGGTTTCCACATTAGGTGTTATTAGTTACAGAATATCTACTTATTTTAGTTTGCTGCTGATGATGAATGAATAACTTACAATTAATAAATAAACATTGCTACTATTAATATATAGTTTGCAATGAATACAGTTGTACAGCTACTCATAGTCCCACTGGTATCAATTTGCCCCTGATCACTCGCAGTAGTTTGATGTTTTTTTTTGTTTAAGTGAAGAGCCTCAACAACTGCAAGATGAATAGTGAAAAACCTTTGAACAGATTTATGCTTGCTTGTATTTAATACATTTGCACACTGTATACAAGTAATATTTTATCTAGTTTGCAGAGTGAGCCTTTTATAACTACTTTATTTTACTGTTATATATCTCAAAAAGGTTTTATCCAATAGTAACTGGACTTGTTAGGTTTCTTGACGAAGTTTCACCCTTCCACTCTAGAGGGATTTCTCAAGTCTGACTGGCTGGTGTTAATAGCAGGTTAATAAACCCTGTGGAATTCTTAAGAAGGTGATTGGTGGTCACCTGTGGGTTGTCCTGTTTACTGTTTGCTGCAAACATCAAGGAAACATATGTATCACTTTCGGTTTTGAAAGAAAAATACTGCAGTTGCGACAGAAAATTGAAAGGTTGAATAAAGTGGATCTACTTCCTGCTTCCCAGAGGAAAAACACCCCTTTCTCTGTTGTACGATACTATATAAGTTTAGCTCTACCACTATGAAAAGCATGCAAGATTATATTTGTTTAAATAGCACTGATACTGTAAGCTCAAGACATTGTTAAAGCTTTTTTAACTAATCACATATTTCTACCAAACAATTTAATTACAGCTGTTATTACTATTACTATTATTGTTGCAATAAAATATAATTATAATAACTAATCATACAGAATAAATGTTACAGACACAAACGCTTTGTCCCTTTTCTGGCTTTTGAGAACAACATGTACTCAGTCCCTGCAGAGTCTGAATGACTAACTGTGTCCCCCGTCCTGCCCAGAGTCACATATTATGCCTGTTGTCTGGTAGGAAACCAAAGCTTGAGACACAAGATGAAGCCAGGGAAGAAGGCCCTTTCGAATACCAAAACATTTTCCCAGATTTTAGTGCTTATGTCTTATGGTATCTTCAGTCCAGGTACGTAACCGTTTTTGCTTTAGAAATTGATTTAGAAGGCTTTAAAAGTAGCTAATCAAGTCAAGCTGATTTTGACAATTCACCTGTATTAATATTGTCTCTCAAAAGTTGTTTACATGTAAAGATTAAGATGAGCCATAGTTTGTAATGTATTTAATACATATCAAATGTAACTGGATGGTGATTTTAAAGTTGCGTTTTAATCAAAAATACAAGCTGAATAAAAGCTGAATGAAACATTTGACGCATTGTGATACTATGAACAGTATCACAACAACACCAAGGTTAGTGGTAAAATTTGCAGTGTTTTGCATAATAGTCAATGTTACCAGAAAGTATGGTATTAGAAAATATAGAGCACAGATTTCATTATGATAGTGTTTGTTGTTGGGATATGGTACTGCATCAGACTGTGAGAGGGCTTTTACAGGCTGTTGCCCACCCTGTCTAAGTAATACAGTAATTGTGCCTACTGACTGTATCACAGCCAGTGTTTTCACATGTTCAGTTATTTCCAGTTTCACAGTGTCTCCTTACTGTCACACTATTGTTATGGCTAGCAGCAGAATCACTGAGCTCCTCTGTTTCTGCAACGCTAGCATGGCATCTGGATTTTTCCTAGTGCTCTTTTCATGAACTGCCAAGAAGGAAATTTGAACAAACAATCCCCACTTTTGTTTGACTGTCAGCTGTTACCATGGTAAAGTTGATCTATCATGTAAAATGGCTCCAGTATAAAGCAGTGATGGGGAGTGACACCCACATCAGCATTCATAGAAGATTATTTATATTTTAATTGTGGTTAAGCACTAATATACTGTTTATAAAACGCTTGCAATAGACAGCCCAGTATCCCAGAATAGTAGTTTAGTGCACAATGTACATATGTGTCACCAGATTAGAATCACAAACACAGATGTATTCAATTTTATTTCAGTTATATAGGCAGGGGAAGAGAGCTGTCTCTGACCTCTTGTCCAAAATAAATATATTATTGAATCATTGCATTTTATTGTATGTGTTAACCCTTCTGAGTAGTAGTAATAGTGCTTTTACTCTGAAACATTGTATATGTATATAGCCATGTGTGTGACAAAAGAGTTTTACATTTAAAACAACAATATGTATGAACAATTTAGGAATTTATTTTTATGAAAAAATATTGATGAAATTCAAAGCAAATAATAGATTTCATGTGCTAAGCTGACAGTCTTGGCTGGGCCTGGGACAACATAGCTGGATGGATAGTTAACATTGACACGTTGGGCACAATGTGAACATTTTTTACAGGGGTGTACTCGCCTATGTTGCCAGCGGTTTAGATATAAATGGCTATGTTTTGCAGATTTACACTTATACAAGCTGTAGACTGATGTCTTTACATTGTGTCAAAGTGTCATGTCAGTGTTTTCCCATGAAAAGATTAAGTAAGATATATATCTATATCTATCTATCTAGAATGAGAAGTATGCACTTTAGATTTAGATATTTTTAGATTTAAACAAATCGTTTGACACTGTTAACAATAAAATATTAATAAAAAATTGGAAAAGTGTGGTTTTAGTGGGATTAGTTTTAGACTGGATAACAAGCTATGTAATGTACAGACAACAATTTGTACAAATAAACCAGTATACTACAGCAACTACATCTCCATGTTCAAGGATACCCGCAGAAAGATACAGAGAGAGAGAAGGAAAGAGGCCGAATTACAAATATGGGAGAGAGAAGAAACAAAGTAAATAATATGCAATGATTCCATAAAAGTAGGTAGAGAGAGAAAAGGAAGAGAGAATCTCGATGTAATGTGAAACAAAATAAATAAATTTAAAGTTATTTGGAAACCAAATGAAAATATAGAAATAGAAATATGTGTTGATAATGTGTATTTTAAAAGAGTAAATTAAATACAATTTATAGACCACAAAATCTGCTGGAAACTTTACATTAATTTTGTTAGGGGGAAAACAAAGAATATATTATTAGAAAGCACTTATATTATACATAACATACATTATACTACAGTATTCAAACACAAGAATCGAATTGTGATATGCTGATATAATGATAATGATACAAAATATGTGAAATACATTATTAGAACAATGCAAACATCTTGTTTGAAAGGGAAAACAATGCCATTTCAGAAGATTAACCAGTTGTGGTATCTGCATTTTTATTATGTAAATTATATACAAATAATTTTAAAGGTAAAGGAAAAGTAAACCACTATTAAACCACTTACAGTACTTACCAGCTTATTAACAACTTCTAGCTCAACTTCTAGCTCTAACTACTACAGTCTAAAACAGCTTTGTACATTATTGTTACTTTAAAAGTGCTAATTCACACTGTTTTGTTGTTTTAAGCATTCCATTTGAGTCTGTGACAGTATATGTCAAATAACTGTATAATCCAGCAAATAGAACTCAAGTACTTCTCGTCTGATTTTCTGTGTAGGTGAAGTTGGGGCAGTGAATATCACTATGGCCAACACTCTCATCAGAGGTACAGTAGGAGGCGAGGCCCTTCTATCTGTCCGCTACAATAGTTTCAGTCTAGACCTGCCGGTCATTAAGTGGGAGCTTAAGAGAGAAAAATCTGTCACTGTCGTCCAGTCAATTGGAACTAATATTATTGGAACTCCAAGGCCTGAGTATCGTGATCGCATCCTGGTATTTGAAAATGGGACACTTCTTCTCCACAATCTCAGACTCTCTGATAATGGAACTTATGACGTGCAGATCTCTATCACAGACGACATCTTTACCGGAGAGGGCAGCATCACTCTCAGTGTGGATGGTAGGAGGAAAGTTTTTCTTGTATATTTCTGGTTATTAATGTATGATTACAAACAAGTCTCACTTTATTTAGTCTGCACCAGTGTTTTAAAATACACTTAATTTCTAAACTGAGGCTCAGACCAAGTCCCCAGTTTAATCAATTATATCCACTATGGTAGGATTATCTATGACCCATGCTCACCTCTAACTTCTGCAAAAAATTGCCTTACACAAGCATGTTCGCAGCTGAGTGGTGACAAATTTCAACCACCCTTGCAGGTGTGGAAGATGTTAACGAAACATAGGTCAAGTTGCCAAAATAGTTCAAAACACATGTGAGGGTATGTCTTAGATGTTAAAAGTAATATTTATCTAAAACAAATAATGAAATTGTAAAATTTTGGCATATTGTTTCAACACTTTTGAAATTATTATTTAGGTGTGTTTGTGTGTTTATGGAATCTAGTAAGAGCTATTGTGTGTGTTTAAATTAAAGACAAACAAAAAGCGACCCCAACTATTTTGACCCATTGTCCTCCACAAATTGACAATAGAAGCTGCAGGATTTTATCAGTATTAAATTGTGGCACGTTACTTGTCTAAATTCTACAGCAGGGACAGCACCTGTTTTCTCTGTCCAGAATCGAACCTGCAACCTATCACCAATCTATCATGCTGCCCTTTCATCCATCCCCAGGAAAATCAGGTCCAATACTTATGTCCACCTGGTTGGCCACCCTTAGCGACCCACTTAATGGGTGCAATTAGCACATTCAAGACAAGTGTGAGGTGAAGCTTAGCCGGAGGACAAATTTGTGACCCCTCACCAACTTGCCATTGGTGGTTTAGTCCAGTTTTCATGAATAAACCTTCTGACAACTTCACCTGGATGAATGAGAATCTTCACATTACTATGATAGTTAATACAAAAGAGATCAACTAATTTAATACATGACTCATATTACTGTATATTTGAAACACTCTATATTTAATAATGTAGACTAAAAATATTAGTATTAAAATATTACTCATAATAATTATTTTGCTATTAGTAAGCAACTGACATTTTTATTTTTTCCAACATATTTCTGTTGCACTACACAAAACTAATAATAACCCATAATTTATTGTTTTACTGGAGCAAATGCTTTGTGGATAGGCAGCCCCCATAAGCATTGTGTCTTGTCCAAGGAGACTTCAACAGGAATCAGGGAGGGACCGGAAAGCAGTCCACCAACCTTGGGTTTCATAGACAATTTACAATTGCCAACTGCCCTACCTACTGCTTAACATTTATTGACTAAATCTTTAGAAACAAGAACAATACTATATACATAAAACGTGTGGGTTTCTAAATGTCTTTTTTAATATTCTGTGAAAATATTTGTTGTAGAGCAGCAAAGTTACTTAACCCTTTTATTCTATTCTATTTACATGTTAAAAGTAACAAATTGGTTGTTGCCTCTATCCAGAACCAATATCTAGGCCTTACATCCATGTGAAGGCTTCATCAGTACTGGAACTCAGCGAAAACGTTGTCCTCAACTGCTCACATGAAAATGGAACCAGGACTACATACAAGTGGTTCAAAGGTGGAAAGCCACTGATGAATGAGACAAGATTTGTGTTGTCACCTGACCAAAAACTTTTGACTATAAAGCGAGTGTTGATGACAGATGATGACATCTACAGCTGTACAGTGGAGAATCCTGTGGGCAATGCATCAAGCCTGCCTATCAGACTGACTGTCTACAGTATGTGACACTGTCTTAGTTTTTTAAACACACCATGCTAGACATATATATGACGTATATAGACAATAACACATTCCATAAAATATTGTGATTTTAAGTTTTTATCTATTAATTTATCTAAAGATGGGTATGATTTAAATGTTACATTCATATACAATTGGTATTTATTATAAAATATGTTTTACATAATTATGAAGTTATATATTTTTCACAGTTTGATAGTCAAAGATTAAGGTCTAAGGTCTGAGACCTTTTAACTACTGAATTACTGAAATGCAGAGTGAATAACAGAATATTTCTGGCCTAACTCAAAAAAGACAAGATACCAAAAACTGAAAAAACCTACAATCTAGTCTAAAGAGAAATCTAGTTTGTTTAACTAAAGCTATTTTTAAAAAGTAGCTCAAACTACTTTGTAAGTAATAAGTATTAAATTGGCATTGTGCATGTAATACAAAAGCTGTATTGCAGGGGGCTTTACCGTTCACAGGTCTTAAACAAAATAACCCTGCACTGTTGGGAATGTATAATATAATATTAATCAGACACCTGCCTAGCATATTGTCCCAAGCAGGATAACACATTTAATTAGGTAACTAAAATATTATGCAACAACATTCATAAACATCATCAGCATTAACTGTCTGGGCATTACATAAGACAATTCCAAGAGTTATTCCAGTCTGGGCCAAAACAGTCATTTAAAATAAACTGTAAAATATTTTTTGTGATTTTTTGTTAGTCTGTTTACTGTTACACTGTTTCCTTCTAGAAAGAAGTTCTCTTTATATCATTCTTTCTACTGGAGGCATCTTCCTTCTTATCACCTTGGTAACAGTATGTGCCTGCTGGACACCTTCCAAAAAGTAAGAACTGCTACTAGGCTTTTAAATCTGAAGTGCAAATAAACATTGTAACATAACATTAGTACACTGATACTAAATTGTCTTTGTTAGGCAAAGACATCCACCTAGCAGGGCTCTCTGTAGATTTTATCACTCTCATCGCTCGCCAATCAATCGCAAGGGTATAGTTACATTTCTGTCCTGTTATATTGAATTAATATTATACTGTGATAGATGTCAGAAGGTTTAGTCATCGCAACTCAACTTTTTTGTTTTGCCTGAGACCCCCACCCCTGTTGAGTGAGGGGTTGTTGATTTGCACATGTAGAGCTTCCCTAACTCCTCTCTCAAACCTGCTGTCTTCTCTGTCCAGAATAAAACCTGCGACCTATCATTAATTCACATTCACATTCAAGACAGGTGTGAATTAAAACTAACCCGAAGGATAAATTTGTGACCACTCACCAAATTGCCATTGGTAGTTTAGTCCAGTTGTTATGACTAAACCTTCTGACAACTTCACCTGGATGAATGAGAATCTTCACATTACTGTGATAGAGGTAATACAAAAGAGATCAACTAATTCAAGACATGACTTGATAATATTGGTGAAAGAGTCAGACATGTGTATTGACAACATGTTTTGTGCTTTTCCACAGGCAAAGTACTTCCAAAGCTGACACAGCCTAATGGAATAAATGCAATAACTTCACTTTACATTCTGCAACAAAAGGTATCTCCTATCACCATCGTGATTTCATAAAATTTTGTGACTCACAAAGGCTTACAGACAATTAATTACGTTTTAATTTTAAATATCATTATTAATAGTGGAAATAAAGATTAAAGATTCAAAATTCAAGATTAGAAGACCCAGAACCATAAATAGCACCAACAAAATATAAATATAAAAACAACAACTATATAAGCACAATAAATAAGAACAAAAACATGATAACATCCATCGCTAAGATTGTTGAACTCCCCTCTCCCCTTTACTGAGAGAGGCAGGAGAGGAATTGAAGAGGTTGATGTCCACAGGAAGAAATTATTTCCTGTGGCGCTCAGTGGAGTACTTGACATTGATGAGTCTCTGGCTGAACGTGCTTCTCTGTCCAGCCAGGACTCTGTGTAGGGGGTGGGAGGGATTGTCCATGATGGAGAGGAGTTTGGAGAGCATCCTCTACTCAGCTACAACATGTAGAGGGACCAGCTCCACACCAAGAGCAGAACCAGCCCTCCTGATTAAGTTGTCCAGTCTTTTAGTCACAGCCACCTTCAAGTTGCTGTCCCAACAAACCCCAACAAAGAAGATTACGCTGGATAAAGTAGTTTATCGTAAGAGAGTAAGTTCATCTTAATATTTATTGCACCTGTGGATGTGGGGGATATGTTGCCCTAAATGATATTGTTCAGATCATGTTCTTCTAAACATAGTGCAGTTTTCTTAATCTTGACTCCACAGTCCAAAGTGATATTACTTGTGTTCAGAGCAACATGATTAACAAAGAGGGTTGTGAACTAATTACTTTGACTTAGTGGGAAACATATGAGCCACATTTTTTACCCTGTGATAAATAAAGCTGGGAGTATGGAGACTTCACATCTTCACATTACTTAACATCATATAATTTAAAACTTTCCAATATGTTATTTTGTATTACTTATATGTTAGGATTATTTAAAGCAATGAAAAACTAAAATCAAACTCAAAAATTAAATAAATGTAGTGTATGCTTAGCAAGATGTACAGGTGCTGTATGATAACGCTCAGAAAAACTGATAAACTGTAACAAACGTGCAAAGCTATGACTTGTGACCTAAGCGTACAGTTGAAAACAGGGAAGGTCCATAGGCCATTTTATATACACACATATGGAATTATATTTGTGCCACAATTCGTACGAGCGTAACTTGATATTTTGAACACCGAAAACGTAAACCGTGCAA
>JAUMTR010000006.1:9451575-9469126 GCA_032270685.1 Microctenopoma stevenorrisi
AGGTGAAACAGTCGAGACTGAAGGGGCACGGTGTGACGCCCGCTTTGTAGCTCGTAGACAGAGAGAAACCGAAAGTCAAAGCCTGCAGCAGGGCAAATCCCACCTGGAGAAGAAGCATGTGAACAAGACGTTTGTCATGAACGTATAACATGTTTCCATTGGTTTTGCTGTGTGCATATACTCACCTCCAGAAAGGTGACTACAGACAAGAGGCTCAAATATGCCCAGAGTACATGACCTTTGACCTGAGTCCCTGAGCCGCTCTGATGAAAAAGCAGGATTAATTTTAACGTAAGGCTCCTTTTAGTAGAATTCTTTCTAGAACTTTCTAATTTTTAGTGTCAGTCAAACACTTTTCTATTTGATTCTTAGTGTAACAGACATTCTTAGTTCTCTACCTGTTTTTCCAGGATAATGAGATGGACCAAGTAGCAGAAAAAAATCAGAGCAGGAGCCAAAACTAGAATCACCTGGTGATATATAGGAATATAAGAAGAATTTAATACGTAAGGTTTATCTTTACTAGTAAATGAAAACAACTTCAATCATCGTGCATTTTGTCTCTATTATTATTACTACTTATTATTAATACTTATTAATACCTGCAGTGTCCAGTACTGCTGTAAAGGGAAAGGGAAGAAATGACTGAAGACAGCTTGGCTGCAGCCTGGTTGTTGAGTATTACAAACAAATTTGCTGGAATCTTTGTCCCAAACCGGCTGGACCGCTGCCCCGACGACAACAAGACGGGTGAGCTGTAACACTGGGAGCACGGTTTTACCTGAGAGAGAGTGAGAAAGAGATTCACAGTCACACATCTCAGCAAGTTTTTTTATTTCATGCTTGTTTGATGCCCCGCCCCCCGTTCCTGATGTATTGCTTGCTATTTCCTTTCAGTACCTAAGAGCCCGGCGTGGGAGTGCCACAGGCTCAGGAGCCGTCTCGGAAAACACAGACTTTCCTCGACGTCTGACCCTGAGTGAAGGGCCCTTGCACCACCTGGCTGCTTTTTCCTCACTATCACACAAACGAGCTCCGCAGCGCTCAGCAGGAGGAAAACACAGGATGTGATGAACATAACAAAGAGGAAAACTGTCTTCTGCCCTGCGTGAGCAACGAAGCAGTCCACACTGTGAGGACATGGAGGACTTATACATGTGTAGTTATCCTTTACCAAGAAACCGTAGAGTAATGACTGTGTCACCACAAACACAACCTGTAAAAGAAACATAAAATGTGTTCAGTATATAGAGAAAAATATTTTGACACTCTGTAGAGTTCAAATACCAAATGATCAGTAAAGCTTTAAAGTTATTTTATGTTCTGTGATGCAGCTTAACTCATAACATAACGTTGTGTATGTCTCACCTCCACCAGTGTGACCGAAGCCATGCAGGCCTGGTACGCACCCAGAGCATGACCTTTGACCTCATCATCTCCTCCTCTCACCTTAAGGAGAACAAACATCACTGCACATACAGTAAGAAGCAGCTAAATCAATCTTCAATTAAAAAATGTTGAAGAAGATTGTGTGTCAGGTTAAAATAGAACAAAACATTTATTAGAAGAACACTGACTCTGACTGTTCATAAATGTTCATTTCATCATTTATTCTCCGAGTTTTAGATTTAGTGTCTCTGATTTTCATAGTAAATTGTTGCAGCGTGTTGTTTTACCTGGTTTTCCTGGTTTATGACGTGAATCAAGTAGCAGAGGAAAACAAGACCAGGAGCCAAAACTAGGAGCAGCTGGAGAACAACTGATGCTGTTATTACAATATTTACAAAACACAAAATTATGAACAGGATGAACCTGCAGAGGGTGATGGGATTATTATAAAACATATTAAATGAAATGATATCATGTTTTTGCCTGCAGTGTCCACAGACGTGGAGCAGCCAAAGGCGTGAGGTCACTGTAACAGGAAACATCACAGCCTGGCATCCGTGTGTTACACATGAACTCATCAGCATCTCTCTGCCAACATGTGTGCACAGCAGCTCCCAGTATCACCAGTCTGACCAGCAGGAGCACAGGAAGCACCGTTTTGCCTGTGTGAAAAGGATCCCCAATATAATTCACATTAATGCCCAAACACAGAATCTGCAGTGGAAGAAAGCGAATGTAAAGAATCAGACCAACGATAGTTGCCTCTGTTTGCCATTTGCAGAGCAGGCTGTTGAGGAAACCCGGCTTCTGGCTCTTCATCGTTGCTACAGCACAGAGTGAGGCGAGAAAGGAACATCCCGTCCCCTTAAACATTAGCATGGGGAGTAACAGTTAAATGCACTGAAAAGACTGCGAGATTTGGGTTGGCATGAATCCAGTCTACTGTAAATGCCTGAAAGCAACTCCTCCGGTTTGCTGTCAGCTGTTCTCCTCCAGATGTTTTCAGTCGCTCTCACTCCGTGCAAACACACGCGTTTTTACCGGACACATTTTCTCATGTGGAGAAAATAAACAGGAATAACCTAGAAACCCTGTTTCAGCCCAGGAAATGTAGATTTAATCTGTTTTGCTCTGTGGTTCAGATATATTTTTAAAAACAATATAGTTCATTTTTAGTAGAACAACAACCCAAAAGCATAAAGATACAGCTGTCAAACAGACTAAAAGTTCCTCTTAATTAGTTGAACTATAAAAAAAAGCATTAAATAGAAATAATGTACTCAACACAGAATAAAAGTAGATGTTAAATTATTTGTATTATTTCGTCACACGTACGTTTCTCTCTCTCCAGAAATAATAAAATTCTTATGATACCAGAAGATAAATATGTCACAACTTTCATCAAAATAATAATTCGCTTAAACCCAGTAGTCAGTTCACGTCTGTGTGTGAGGAAAAGCACACCTGATATAAACTGCAGAGAATAACAGTTCTGTACAGTGATGAGGCTTATAAAAGCGCCTCCCCTTTTCCTGTCATTTCAGGCCTCTTAGGAAAGGAGTATACATACGCAATGCTCTGCCCGGAAACTGAATTCCTGTTCACTTGAACCTAACTTGAACCTCTTTTGTTTCTAATGCTGGGCGAAGTAAACGATAGGAGGGTAACTGAGTGAGCTTAGGACACACAGGATCAGATTGTAAGCTATCAACAGCATTTAGTGATTGTTTTGAAGGAAGCAAACTGTTTTAGACTCTTTTAGCTGCAAAGTAACTTTTAAATATGTTCTGCACAAAATATTTCTGTCATTGTTTTTGTTTACTAATGGGGATCAGTTACACATAATGTCCACATTGGTCTTCTGCAGAGGAAACCCCTGTTACCATCTGACGTCTCAGTGCAGAGATGAGGAGAAACGTCACTCCACACAGACAGCACTGACATTATGTTAGTGTCATGAAGCCGACTAAAGCTGGCCTCCAGATTCCATGTGACACTAAGCTAGGAGATTTCCATCCACCAAGTGCACACAGTGTCACTGAGGGGGCGTGAAGGACCAAATAAAAGTCTGTCACTTCTGTGTTATAGTCACAACTCTGCCCCCAAGAGGTCAAAAAAGTTATTGTTGGGATAACTGTCTAAACTCTTCAACTCTACATTGCTCTGGTAAACAAACAGCTTAGTAAAAAAGCACAAATAAAACAATAGTAACTAAAACTGCTGAGTGGCTCAGGCAGATAGAGAATATTTTAGTAATCCGAGGATTTTCAATCAACCCCTTTCGCATTGGGACGTGTTCTCGGTGTACATTTGACTTTTCACTGTGATTTCACAATTTCAAAACTCAATGAACCTTTATAAGATTTGAATCCGGGTCTGCGAGTAATCGATAGAATTTTTTGCGAAGCGTGTATCGAGGCTTGCTTCGTTGACGTATGTGATGACGTATGAAGCCTCGTTTGTGGGACGTACCACGTGAGTGGTTCGGCAACTGGTTCACAGTTTGGTGCGCCGTGCTGAGTAGGTCGGGTTATGAAATGCAACAGAGTTTCCCCGCAAGTTGTATGGTGTCAGTCTCAAAGACACATAAATATTAAGTGGATTTATTCAGATCAGTTTAGAAACTACACACACAAAACTAATGTCATCATAGCTTGACACACAAAGACAATACTTAGTTCCCTGGCACTTTTTATTCCCACTCCAAACTGTGGCAAGACGATTTCAAAGAACAGGAGCACATCTGCCTGCCTTACTGTCTTTGACCAGCAGGGGGTTTGTGAGCAAATGAAGCCAGAAATGAGGCCTCGAGAAATGAACCATTTAGCGAACCAATTGGCTGCGAGGCTTCAAAGCTTCACAAGGCTTCATCTGGCCATTACTACCTGTCCTCATTTTCCTTCTCTGTCCACTTCACTGACATCATTGCATGTTAATATTTTTGTTTTATTTCTCTCCGCTAGTTGTGCTTCGTCCTCTCTCTCTCACTCTCTCTCAGGTATCCTCAACCTTGGAGCTGTAGTTGCTGATCCACCCAACCTGTCCGGTGCTTCGTGTGCTGCTATTTTTTCTTGTTATGATCTATGTTACCTGCTGTTTTTTTTCTCTCTCCTCTGTCCACTAACCCCAACTGGTCGAGGCAGATGGACGCCCACACTGAGCCTGGTTCTGCTGGAGGTTTCTTCCTCTTAAAGGGAGTTTTTCGTCTCCACTGTCGCCTCAATGCTCGAGTGGGACTGTTGGGTTTTCTAAATATTTTGGTATATATTGATATGTGTAAGGTCTTGCACTGTTAAGTGCCTTGAGATAACTTATGTTGTAAATTGGTGCTATATAAATAAAGTGAATTGAAATTTCTCCCTCTGTGCATTGGCATTGTATATATACCCCCCTTTGCCTCAGTCTCACAATTGTTGTATATTGTAAACTGGACACATTCTTTATGACAGCTTTGTCACATGACTGACATTGTCAGCGTGTTTTACTGAGACACTACATCCACAATGTGTAACACTTTGCAGCATATTAGTGTAGAAAATAAATAAGATTAAACAAGACATGTTAACAATGGACTTGCAACAGCTGGGCATTGAAGATTTTAATCAGACTTAAAGTAAAAAGTAAAACACTTTGTTTTATCAAGTTTTTGGGATCAGAAGGGTGTACATTAGAATGATTCACAATAAGCTTGTACCAAGCTTGTGTCTTTCTGTGAACTGAGATAAGTGTTCATTGGGCTGCATATCTTTGTTGAAAGTCAGAACATGCAATTTCACCAGATTAACAATATTCTTTAAAAGTAAGCAGAACTGAATTTAAATCTAAACTAACTAAACTGAAGCAATCCCATTAAGTAACCCTTACACTGTTGGGATATACCCGTGAAGTATAAATACTTGAGGCCAAGACACAAAGATGTATGATGAAGTTTATTTATAGACATGTGTAAGAATAATAAACCATTCACAATAGGACAGCAATGATGCTAGAGCTATTTCAAGATGTTCCAATTGTTCTCTTCATACATTCTGCTGGCAACAATTTGAAATATACTACAGAGGGGAGTGCAAGACACTATACTGCTTAAAAACTATGAGATGTACAACAGGGGAATGATAATGGGAGATGATTTGTTTTTCCAATGTGGTAAATAATCATTTTCTGTTGAATAGACAGAGCTGAGTCTTCATCTCATTTTTAGGATAATACCAAAACATTTAGATCGACTGGCAAACTACACAAAGCTACACAATCACTGGACTGCACTGTGTAAGAGAAAGTCTGGGCATAGGAACTCTAATGTTCTAGATCACAACGGCAACATTAGAAGGTTATACTGACACAAAGGCATTAAAACAAACCTGGCATTTAATTTGTGTGAATGCCTGGTCCCGCGGGCCCATTTTAACAACAATGGCATAAGGATTACCAAACCAACCCTTGGAAAGACAAAAACATTTAAAGCACACTATGTAAATGAAATTTTTATAACAGTAAAGCCAATTGAAAAAAAACTTGAAGAGGTAGATGCACAATAAATAGGAATGACATATAGGTGTATAAAGCCGTGTAAAACTACTATTTATGTGGTTGCAGTAAACAGGGCTATAACAACTGAAATTATGGAACAAATATTTGTAAAATGGAGTGGCACTGGTGTGTGAACACAAAATCAATAGCGGCTGTGTTTTGTGTAGTGTTCTCTATTAAGTGTCACAAATAAAAAAAATGGCATTTAGCAAAACTCACAAATGTTCTTTATATTACTGGCCAGTCAGAACCTTCTGTCTGTTCTGACAGTTTCCACCTCTCCAGTCTGCAGATCCCTCACTACACCTAACACTATCTTTTTAGATAGATACGTTTTTAATTATATAAAAATTTGTTACATTACACCGGAATTGTTTCACTGACATAGTTTTAAAAGGCCCACAGTTTTGTTTACTTTTTTGAATTTTGTAATCTCAATTGTTGTCATGACAGGAAAAAAAGGAGCAATACATGTTATGGCATTATATAATGTAAATTGTTTAGTAGCTGACCAGGTCTTTAGAACAGGCATTAGTAGCTTCTGACAGCTTCTGAAACACCATTGGCTCCTTACAAACATTAATAAGAGAAATAAATCAACAATAGTACAATTCTGTGTGTGCAAGCGAAACAAGGCCATTAACAAAATAAAACAAAACAAAGAAAGTCACTTACTTTACAAAATTAAAAAGGCTACATGGAGCCTTATAGGAGATTTTTTGTTTCCCATTCAGCACAGTTTCATCATCAATAACATTTTTACAACACTAAGAGACAGTTAAGGATGGAATGGATATGTTTTCACTGGGAGGTAAAAATGAAAAAGGAGAATATTAGGATTCAATATACTTTTAGCTGCCAAAATAAAGGAACAAGCTCAATGTTTAACTTCAATGTGATATATAGAACCAGAAGTACCATGACACTTATCTTGTTGGTCTGTGAGAGGTAAAATTTTCCAACTTTTACAGTATGTATTTTTTTACTGCTTAGATTCCCTTGTTTTGGCAGTTAGTTTCACATGACCGAAAATGATAAAACACTGCAGTCTGTTGCCAGGATAAAGAAAAATGGGCAAATATTTTCTCAGGTCAGTTCTTCAGCACAGAGTCATACATCTGGTAGACGTACTGAGAAACCTCAGGCGCACGACACTTGAGAGACAGCTGTTAAAACAGAAGTTAGAGAACAGAGTTACATTGAGAGATAACTTCATTCATACATTCCCAAGTGTAAAATATGCAGTTAATTTCGCATAAACTGATCCGTCTTCACACTACCTACAATTAGGTGGTAAAAAACACTAATAAATACTAATAGATAATATTAATACCGTGTAGTTAGGATTTCCAGGCTGAATACGGAGCTCAGCCAAGATCCAGATGCCATTGGTTAGCTTGAGCGACTGGTACAGCATGTCCTGGCCTTCCACATTTCTCTTGGCAATGGTGTAGATGTTGTTATTCTGCAGCTTCCCTGATACTGTGTCTGCAAGATGAAAATCAAGGTTACCTAGCTGATAGGCATGTCTCACTTCTGTTCTATAATCTAGTTAGTGAACAAAGAAAAACAAAACAAGGGCACAATCACTACTAGAGGCATAATCACTGTAGTTCCTACTAGCACTAATGTATACAGGAGCTAACACTAAACTAATAATGGCCAATGGTTTATAAGGGAATTAATTAGCTCCTACAACACTGCCGCTGCTATTAACAACCAAAATGGGCTGTTAGAAATCAGTTTGGCAGAATAATGGAGAAAATATCAGGAAAGCTTATAAAGGTAAAGAAGATAAAGGTGTTTTGAGTGCAAAAATAGAAATGTTGAAGAATCCCAAGAAAGGCATGTGGATAGAGAAAGAAAACACACAGAGATTAGAGTGAGGATGTTATGAGTCTTTGAAGTGATACTGGGTGCAGTTCATGAAAGTGTGCTGTAAAATGAGAAATGCTTATGTGCATATATGCACATCAGAATATTAATTAATATGCAATTTATTGTTTTACTACTAATTAACTTTCAAGTACACTGTCAATTTGTGACAAACTAATCTGATCAGCTAGTGTCAGGTTTTGTAGCTTTCTAAACAAAGCAAGTAAAGACAGGTCAGTTGCAAAAATTCACTCAGGCTATAAACGTGACTCTGCTTGAATGATGTTGAATGAAGTTAAAAATGTTACACGTCATATGAACACGTTCGGGGAGCAAACTGTTCCTAAATAAAAAGTGATTGCAAAATTTTGATATTTATTTTTTGATATGCACCATGTACCACTGTTTGCATTAAATAAAGATTGCTATACAACGAAGGGAATTTCCTTCATGCTTACCTGCATTTAGGTGGCATTCCTTTATCTGGTACTGTAGCTCATTCTCATTGGGGATGTCTTTCCAGGTAGCCAGGAACACCTGCCGCTCTGAAGGAGAAAAAAAATCTGATTAACATTACCGGTTTCTGACAGTGACAGACTACATATTATTGGATGGTTGATAGATGTGGAATTAAATAATGGCCAAACAATCATACCCATTTTACCATCCTCAACAAAAAATATATTGAGAGGGACCAGCACACTGAAGTAAAAGACATCAATGCTGTTCTTTACAGCCACCTGTGTACAAGTAAACAGAAGACAACATCCATTTTATATTCATCCAGATTGTTGTATATGGTTAAGACATAAACTAAGACTAAGACTGTATTATAAACTCTCCAAGTGACAACAGAACAGAAATTGTTAAATGTCAAGACTTTTTATCCTCTCTGTGTACATTGGTTTCCTAAATAAACCTTCTGATCTGAGTTTTAGTTGTTATAATGTCGGCTGGATACTGTCCAGCTTCCAGTCTAGAGATAAGCAATGAAGTCTCAAATATATTGCTTTGTTAGACACAGCAATGAGGTGGAAACAAAACATACAGAAACAGCACTAAATTGGAAAATGTTTTGGTTCATTAAGCTATGAAATCAGCTCACAGATCAGCTTTCTCACAGTTAAAGCCTCTAACCTATATTGAATATGCTTGCATAGATTCCAGTGTGCTGTGCTTTTGCCAAATTGTGTGTTTTGTTCAGTGTGTGATTCTTTCGGTACCTGCAGATTATTGAGTGGGTCCATCTTCATAACTGGGCCAATGGTGTTGAGAGGGAGAGAGATTTCAATGCTCTGGCTGGGCATCAGCGGAGTGTGAATAGGTAACGGACTGGTAGGGATCATCCCAAAACTGTATGTAGGAATCAAACAAAAAATTGTGTCTTTCTGTACCTTTGTTTAGACATAGTTATTATGAGCACACCAGTGGTTACCAAAGGACCCAAAGATTATGTGCTGTCAACATGTCAAGGGGCAAGAAAATATATTTCTTGTCCATTAGTATAAGGTACGGTAAAGTAGGGCAACACTTTAAGGGGGAAGTCTGGTGCCACAGTTGTAGAAAATGACATATAAAAACATCCGAGCCTAATAAATCTAGCATAAATAAATACATGAAAGATAGTAGAAATTAAAATAATAAAACATAATGAGGCTGGTGAGATACGGTATGACATTTGACACTATAACACATAATGAGAAAGTGAAGATTTTTTCACTTTTTTATTTTGGATGATGGTGGGTAGTTTTATGTGTAAACATTTTTTCCATTTTAAAATAGTGGCCTGGAGGCTCAATGGGATAAGCATCAGCCTAGATGCAGAAGGCGGCAGGATCAATTTCCAGCCCAGACACCTAGCCCATCCCCCATTCCAGGTCTGTCCTTGAGCAAGAGGACACACTCATTTATTTTTTGGGATAAAAGCGTCTGCCAAGTAAGGTTAATTAACAACACAGTAAATGTGAAGGGGTCTGAATACTTTCCAACTTTAGTATAGATTGGGGCAAAACACGAGTTTTCCTGAGAATCCTTGCACTGACCTGTTTTTGTTGAACTGAATAGCAAAGTCGCTCATGTGTTGCAGAGCCTTGTTAGTAAAGGACATGTCCATGTACATGTGGCCCTGACGGCGAGAGAAGGTTCCAGAGATTTCCAGTCCCTTAGCTTTTACAGCAGGCAGCCATACCTGTTAAAATGTACAGTCAAATCACAAGATTAGAATTAAGTAATCTCATATTTGTATAGTTTCACCACTGACCTGGTCTAAAAGCAAACGCCTCCATGGATTGGCCATTAAAACTAAATACATAGGGGTCTACATAAGACAATTTTCCTTGAATGAGTTTGAAAACTTTTTTGCAGCTCTGTAAAAATGTTCTTGTACGTTTTTGTGGTATCAGATTGACTAAACTCTGGAATAACTGCTGGGAATGCAGCTCCTTGAACTTACTGTTTTAGGAGTTATGTAGCCTCCTGTGGTGATGGCCATGCCTGTTGAAAGCTCAAACAAGTCATTGAGGCCACTGCTGACAGCTGGAGGTGCTGGTGTGGGTGATGGAGCAAAAGTACTGGGGACAGATGAGGGAATGAAGTTCTGACCCACCTAAAGCAACCACAGCAAGAGTCACACACAAACACACAAGCTGAGTTACTACAGTTTTGGTAACAATCGCCAGTGACTTGACAATCTACAGGAAGAATCTCATGTCAGGTCATGCCAAAGGAAAAAACAATTATTTTACTGCTCAGTAATTTGAAGGAAAAACCAAATTCAAAAATCAAGATTTTGTGATTAGCCAAGATCCTTATGACAGAGAAAATGTGAGCATGGAAGTGCGATCAGTGAAATTATATGATGTATAGCCAGAGATACTAGGTTAACCAAGGGAAGAATTGGTTTCAGTGTAGCAGGTTAAATTCAGGAAGCATGCAGCATGCAGACAGGCAGGCTGTCAAACAGAAGGGCTTGACTTACTGCTGGACTTCCCCCAACACCTCCGCCCAGGTCTCCCCCCAGCTACAGGTGGGAGGAGAGGCCCCAAAGACAGCATCCAAATATCACAGACAGACCAAACACAGAAACAAAAACAGAGACAGAGACTTTCTTAGCAACCGCGGCCCATCAAGAAGAACCTTCACGTTCTGGGAATATGGTAATCATACATCGTATATCTCATTAAAATTTAAACACTTATTAAAAAAACAGCAACAAGATAATCAAGATGCCCAGTTATTCCAGCAGCTTGGAAAAGCAGAAAAGTTTTCATACAGGACTTAATGTATTTTATATTCATGTTAATAGACTATGTTGTTAATAAACCAAAATGTATTTTGTACTTTAAAACACATAAAAAGATTTAAGTGAAACATTTAATACTTTCGACGCCTACAATGCCTGAGCCATGTTATACAAAATAACAGATTCAGAAAAGATACAAAAAGACTAAACAAACCAATTTACCATTATTTTTAAACAAGTATAAAAATAAAAAAAATGACCAGTATTTTATTTAAAAACAAAAACCCAGTGAATTTACAAATTAAAAACACTGAATAGATTATTTTCTTCTTCGTTTGTTGTCTGTAAACCAGCTTCATATCTAAATAACCTCTTTTGAAACTATTGGCCCATCTTACCAGCGTGTCTTGACGACATTACAGCTTTTAATGGGGACTCTAATGGGAAATTAAAATTGTTAAAAACTTCTTTGTTGAATTACAGCTATAGAGATTTTTTTATGTGAGCACAGTATTGGTAACTTATTGTACAAAGTACAAGTACAGAAAGTGGATTGAGTGTTCACCAACATTTATGTTTTACAGCTAAATTAATCATAATATGTGTGTTTCAGAGATGAAGCTCACCAAGCTGTCCAGGCCTCCTCCCAAAAGATCTACCGCACCCATCTGCATTGAGGAGACCTGAGGAACATTGACTGGAGGTCCCAGGTCCAGGTTAAGCAGGTCACCCAGCAGGTCACCTTGGCTTGGTATCACATGTGGCTGTTCCATAGCAGCTGCAGGGCCTCCACTCACTGGGCTCTCACCTGTATCAATGCTTTTGTACAAGAAAAACAGGGACTGGTAAGGGACGGGAAATTACACACTGCCCACCGTCAAGAGAAAAATTCTGTTCTACACTGGTGTTGTGGGAAAACTAAAGTGGAAACAACAATAAAGGGACAACATAACTGTTATTGTGATTTTGCATGGAAGTGGTGTGGTTGGAAGTGCATTACTGAACGAGTCAACTCCCTTTCACTGTAGCCATTCAATGACAAACTCAAACATCTGCCGAATGATTTCCTGTTTATAAGGACCACTGTCAAGTCTTTCTTCCGTATTGAACATCAGTGAGACATGAGCAGGACATTGGGTAACATCCTGTTCTCCAGAAAAGTTGATAAAGCATTAAACGTGCTATAGAATATGGACATCTGGGTTTAGATATGCAGTGTAGCATGCTGCTCTAAATTATGCATTTCAAGTCACTTTCAAGCCATATTACACAATTAACAGCCCCAAAACGACCCCTAGGAGTTTGAATAGGTGATTACGTCACATAAAGAGTATTTTCTCTTTGTGTTATATGCCTAATATTGTGTTAACATGCTTGACACGCAGTATTTTAGTGAATGAGATAGAAAAAGCTATTTGTAAGATACAAACAACTTATGCTGAGATCTAATTTTCCTCTGAACTCAACGCTAAGCAAAAGATATTTGTATGATATGCAGTATATGTGGCACTCTGTTTGCAAAGCATTTAGTGACTTGTTCAGTTTCTTGTACTACATGTTAAAATTGAACTGCACAAAGTTGCTACATAACTGAGGTGCATTACATCGGGAAATGAGAAGTCTGATTTATTTTTTTAACAATTAATGGTGCAAATTTCAGAAGAAGACTGTTCTGTGTCTAACCTGCTGTGCTGGACAGGAAGGTGTTTGCGGTGGATTCCATGGCTGCCCTCAACAAAGGCGCTGGGGGGTTTATGGTAGACGGAGGCTAGGGATCCAATGTGGCAGATAAGCTCATCCAGCAGGGTTGGCTCAATCAAATCTGTCTCCTCTGAAATCAGGGGCTTTTCTGACAACACCACCTCCTTGGCAGTTACTGGGTCAGTTGACAGCAGACGCCAATAAATGTAGCCCCTGTCACGCAGGTCAGGGTTATCGGAGTCCTGTAGAAGAGGAGGAAAGATCCGCACATCTCGTATTTATTTAGTGCAGATACAGAGACAATAAAATGACCTTGTACCTGCAGAAAACAATTAAACTATGCAGGAGTGAATAAATAAATCAATCTGGTGTATACCTGCTTTTTTTTAAAAAGACAACATTCACCTGAGTTGCCAGACTGAGGACCTGCTGCACCAGCTCCTGAGTCTCTGATGGCTTCTTAAGAAACAGCTTGACAATGGCAGTCAGCAGAGTAAGCTGGACCTTTAAATTAATGTACACAATATTTAATGTTTTTTTTAAGTTTACAGTATTTTCCAAAATCCCCACTAAAAAAGCCTGACCAACCTGAGTGCTCTCATCATGGAAACCCTCAAGGAAGCTCTCTAGCAACTCATCAGCATTGTCTATCCTCTCAGCATACTCGCCAACGATCCATATCATTGCAGCACGAGCATCTGGCTCATCCAGAGAGTCCAAATTCTCACAAAGTGTGGCAATAATGCTTTCATATCTAAAGAAAATATGGTCTAAATGGTTAGAAGGTAAATATTGTAAATAAAATTTTCACAAAAAGGTTCAGATCATCGAGAAATTGAAATATTAGACAAAGATAACCCCGGCAAACACAAATGTTTTTAAGTGAAACTACAATCAAGCATTTGTGCTAAAAAGCAATGAGTCTTTTACATCGCTGTGGTGATGTGGTGTGAATGCGTCAACTAATACATTTATGCCACAGTAGAGCTGGGCAGTACGACCCAACCATTTTTTATTGTTGTTATGGTTTAAACAGCCTAGGTAGACGAATGCCAACACAACCACTTAAATGTATCAATATAGTGTGTCGTTGGGCAAGATAAATAACATAAGGCTGTTTAGATAGTTTAAAAAAAGGACAAAATATAGACCTGTTCTTAGGGAAAGGAAACCTGAAAACTTCTTTAGAAACTTCTGGCACTCTTCTCTCAGTTAATGGAAAATGTGATGAACATTAACCTATGCATGGGGAAAAATTCTGTGATATTGAATTTTGGTCATACTGCTGAGCTCTATGACACGTACGTAAACAGTTGTTTTTATTGAGTTCTTTGTGGTTCAGTGGGAAACATACTTGTTGGGATACTTGCGGAAGATGTCCCTGATGACCACAATAGCCTCCTGAACCACATAGTTGACCTTGGTCTGAATCAGATCAAGGAGGGTGCTGACACAGCGCTCAGCTGATTGCTGAAGAAAAACAAGACTCTTCATCAATATAAGTTGAGGAAAAGTAATATTAGCTCACAGCACAATATCATTTCAAAGTCCTTATTCTGGCGTGATGACTAATGATCAAAGCATTTCTTACCTCTACTTTAATGGCACAGCGTCCAATGGCTCGTACAGCCTTACGCACAAAGTCAACATCCACCTCTGTGGCATATTCCTTCAGTTCGGCTAGCACCTGAGAGTACCCCCAAAAACAGCAGTGAAATACAGCGCATGTGTCAATACACACACATAATTAACAGATGTTACTACCAATAACATTATACATTTCACTGGGATCATCTATTAACAATAGAGAAATGGAGGCTATCAGTTCCATCTCGTGTAGGTACCTGGGCAATGTTGGCCTGAGAGGCCAAACGAATCATGATGTCCAGTTTCTCCAGTTTTACATAGATAGGGTCATTGTACTTGACAAAGAACACCTTGATCTCCTGCTTCAGAATTTCAGGCCTGCACATGTAAACACATTAGCCATTATACTCGGGTAAGACAATAAAAAAACTAAATCATAAACACATCACATGAATTTTACAAGGTGGTGAGCCTAAAAAGCAGTCCGCATTGCACACAGGGAACATAACATGAATAGTACCAATATAAAATTCACTGTAATAAAAAATTGGATTGTTTGCAACCACAAACCTTTTCTGGACAATTAGGTTAATGTTCCTCAGGGCCACATACTGGACCTCAGGTTCTCCTGAGAGCAAGGTGACCAGTGGTGGAGACAACTTCTTCAGTAAGGTGTTGTAGTAGTCAGAGTCCTTGGGCAGCAGCTCTAAGAACTTCATTAGCACCTTGACAGCTGAGAGCACCACAGCTGAGTTGGCATGAGACAGCCGGGGAGTGACACGCTCGCAGATGCTTCAAAAAGGAAAAAGGTAAAGGTGAGAGTCAGCTAAAGCAAATGAGCTAGTTGCATTTAAGTATTACATTTTGTAAACATCATTGCCACCTTTGGGCCTCACGCTCATCCTTGGGGTTGTAGTTGGACAGGCAGTCCAGGATGAAGATCTGTCCCCACTCTGTGCACTCATTGAGGGCTGTCAGCAGCTTGTTGATGTTCTGGGGATTGAGGTCCAGCAAGTTGCTGTTGGGGTGAGACTCGCTGATCTCTGACAGGGCAGCAACCGCATTTGCCACAACCTAAAACACCAAAATATTCTGTGATGAGAGCTTTAAAATGGTTCACTTGTGCTTAATTGTACAACATAACATACAAACAGTAACAGCAAAATACTTTATAAGTGAAGCTAATTTTGATGCCTTCCACTTAACGCCAGTATAACTTTAGCAGCCCATTCATCGTATATCCAACTTCAGACTAACTTCAACTTGGTAGAAGGCTGTACTGAATAACTTAATTTACACTTAATCTAGTAAACACCTGGGTTGAACTATATGGATTTTCCTTTTTTCAGTGAGTTGTGTTCACGAGCAGAGAACAATACATGTTAACAATTTACTAAAATTCATAACTTCCACCACAAAAGAAAAACTATAGTCTGCCACCTACCATGGGATTGGAGTCAGCAATGAGATCTCTCAGGGAGTCCAGGAAGCCTTGGTCCTCCACCATTTGAGCATTGATGTCATGTAGTTTGGCCACACAAACAGCCGCTGTCTTCCTAACATACGGGTCTTCATCCTTCAGGCACTTCCTCAGTGGCTCACACAGGTACTCAGTGATCTTGTCCACACGAATGCATCCCATAGTGCGGACTGCCAGAGCCCGGATCAGAGGGTTGGGGTCTTCACAGTCCTAGGACAGGAAAGGTAGCTGTGATTTTACCTAGATTATATTTCATGGTCTAAAAGTCTAATTAAATAAGATTAAATACCATAACTAATTCAGAACAATAATAAGACAAAATTATCAAGATCAAAAGAGCATTTTAACTATCCTAGCTTTCTTTAGCCAGTAGGAATCCTGCATAATGTGAGAGTAGGCCGCGTTTTTCTGTCAGCTAAATTAACAATGAATCTTTTAACATTTGAGTGTGGACAGGAAATTAAAATTAAATTAAATGTCACTGCAATAGTATAGATATGTTACTTATAGGATAAAGACAGTTTAAGTTAATTTAGGGACTTACCTTGACAAAGCTGTTTACAGCCATGATGGCCATGTCAGGCTGGCTCTTGGCATAGTTCATTAAGTACAGGTATACCAACTTTTTCAGCTCCAGGTTATCAGTTTGCATGCAGTTGACCACATCTGGGAACAAAGAGCTAAAAGCAAAGAAAAAGGACTTGGTCAGGTATAGTGTAAGGCTGTTTTCCCCCATCTCGTGATTACATCATAAGCAACACGACAAGCAAGTCACCCTAAAGGATAGCATACTAGCTGGATAAAAGCTTCAGGGCGAATGCAGTCACATTGATGAGGTTTGTCTTAAAGACTGTGTGACATTTTGTGCCTTGTTTAGTTAGATTTCTGGGGCAAAGGTGTAAGTAAGGGCAACCCTGAAGTTTTTGTGGACTCAGTGGCAGTGGCTTAGAAAGCTGGTATTTTATATGACTTCGTGTTGTATGTCGGAGATTTCATTCTACAGTACCTGACATCTTTGCCAACAGTCATGGCTGCAATGACCTTCTTCACTGCCTCTTTTCTCTTCTCCTTCTTCTCATTGTTCAACTCTGCCTTCAGTTCAAAGATCTCGCCTAGAAATGCAAGCACAAAGTGATTTTGCTGAGTGCTGTACAAAATAGACAATTTTTCTCAACCATAACCATTGATCACCTTTTTTGTTGGTTGTGAAATATTTGGAGTCCGTCATAATTGTGGTTCCTTAAATCTGTAAAAAGAAATACACAGATCAATTTACTTTCATCCCAGTCCAATTTGAGCTGTTTGATGAAACAGTAGTCACAGTGGTGTGATAAAGTATTCTCCCTCTTCCTGTTTTTTTTTTTTTGCATATCTTTGTGTAGTATTAGAATTTGCACATTTATTACGCAAAAAAATATTAATAAAAATCAGGAAGGGGGCAAATACTTTTCCCACAGCGTTGTAGTTGATCTGTGTTACATTATCTGATTGGCAGTTTTTTCCAGCAACACCTGTGACACCTACAAATAATAAAAACACATTCAAACTGAATTTGTAGTAGTATAGTATATTAAATATGTATATGTAATATAATATGTATATTATATTATATTATTGGGCGGCATGATAGCTCAGTGGGTAGAGCAGTCGCCTTCAAACCCAAGGGTGCGAAGTTCGATTCCCAGTCCCACCAGGTTACATGTCGAGGTGTCCTTGGACAAGACACCGATACCCTGTAGCGCTGACAC
>JAUMTR010000006.1:9469226-9497204 GCA_032270685.1 Microctenopoma stevenorrisi
CAGGTCTAGCAGCTGTCCAAACAACAATTTCCCCAAGGGGATCAATAAAGTATTCATTATTATTATTATTATTAAAACAAAACAATAATATTAAAATTCTAGTATCCATTTTATTGTATGAAAGTGCACACCACCATGACTGTTAAGTAGTAAAAAATTTTTGTCTGAAGGTATGGCACACACCATCTGGCAGTGTGATTGACTAAACTAGGTTTGGAATCTGCCATGAGAAATCTACCTAACTACATAAAAAATGCATAGTTTACGTCAGATTGCTGACGTACTTCCTGTCAAAAAAGGTTTTACTACTACACCATATTAATTTAGACAAGAGTGGAGAAGTGCCAAGCACTCAGTCTGTGACGACACTAACACTAAAGATCCATTGAAGACATCTGCATTTAGACTTTTGACTGGTCAAAATGAACTTCGAGATATCAGAATCTAAATGCAGATATATAGGATATCTGTAATTAAACACATTTAAAAGATATCTTAATCATCTTTTTGGATGTCCCAAAGTAATTAAATTCTAGGTATCTGTAAGTAGTTAAAGATATAAAAAATTAACATTAGGAGACGTGCACGCCAAAATGACGTGGATATCTTAAAATAGTTTTGCAATTCAAGTTAATGGACATTCTGACTAGTGAAAATTACGTGGGAGATATCTTTAATTTGACATTATACTGGTCAACATGACGTTGCAGATATCTTAAATTACACTTCTTAATAGCAGGAAAGTGTTAATTGTATATCTATGGATCCACCTTGGAGTCAGATGGTAGAAAAAGATCTAGGTATAAAAGTTGTGGAAAATAAAATATTTCAGACGAACGAGGTGGTAGAAGAAAAAAATGTAGATAGAAAAAAAAAATTCTGACAAAGTGGTAGACAAAGTGAGCATTAGCAACTACACTAGAAAATTTTTTATACGTTATTGTGTTATAAACAAAAATAAATTATGGATCCATTACATATTCTAGTAACATTTTAACTCTCATTTTTAACGTTTGGTCAGCAAATGTGACCATAGAGCAGTGGCATTACTGTGGCTTTAGCGGGGCTACGGTCAAATTTGCCGGTGTTGTACCAGAAAAGGTAGCCCTGCAGTGTGGGACTTTTTTTCATCTGAAAATGTTTGTCCAGCACCTCGTTCGTCTGAAATAGTTTTTTTTTTTATCACCTTGTTTAATAATATTAAAGATAAAGCCAAAGCAATGATTACAGTCAAATTCACATAATGGCTATATGTACAGCGTGTGTGTGCGCGCACACAGCCAGTGCCTTTAATAATAATAATAATGAATACTGTATTGATCCCTTGGGGAAATTGTTGTTTGGACAGCTGCTAGACCTGTGTCAGCACTACAGGGTATCGGTGTCTTGTTCAAGGACACCTCGACATGTAACCTGGTGGGACCGGGAATCGAACTCGCTCACCCTTGGGTTTGAAGACGACTGCTCTACCCACTGAGCTATCATGCCGCCCCATGTCTTCAGCCTTTTAGATTTCTCTGCTTTTAACTTTGTGACACCAGTTTTGTGAAGACCATTTGTGTAACCAAGGCCAACAATGAAATGCTATCACCAAGTTGGTGTGAAAAACCTTGGCAGAGACCGTCATGAACCCACATGGTATTCAGTATCCTTGGGATGAACAGAAATGCCAACCCGAGCAACCCGACTACTTTTATTGTGGCTGAATGAATATGAGAATTATGTTATAAAATATGTGCAACAGTCTACAATAGGCCTGAAATGTTCAAGTGTCACACACACTTTGCCTTGCTTGACAGACTTTTATCTAAAGCAACTTACAGGGAGCTTGCCTGGGTGGCTCAAGGACACACCTGGTAGGGGATGGACTAGGAGCCAGAAGGGGTTTTGAACCTGCAACTTTCTGCATCCCAGTCTGACACTAAACCCATTGAGCTACCACACCTTTGACCAAGTAATTCGTTTAAGTATTTAGTATTCAAGTTTTAAAACCTAAAAACTCGGTGGTAAAATGTTTTCTTAACTCTTTCACACGAATAAACAACGACTACTGTCAACAGTACAGTCACAGCCTGCAACCAGATTAAAAATCTAATAAGAGGATTATGGACTTATTTTATGCCCAATTTGGTTATGAGTTTCTTTTAACTCGGAGTTATTTGTCCCCATTGTACGATATTACACACACTTTCCCCCTGAAAAAAGCACAAACGTTTTCTTAACAGAAGACTTCGTTTGAATTAATATTATGCTTAGGAATGTAGATCATTTTCTACTCGTATAGCTAAACTAATTCGCTTGAGTTATGTAGGTAAGCTACGCAGTACCAGTATGTCTTTACGCTAACGTCAGCCAGCATTTCAATGATCTAATCCTCCATGAACTAGACGGTGAGCTATAGTTAAGCCTAAATTTTACGTGTGGCATTTAAAATACTATATTTCTGCGCGTGGTTGTGTTTGAAGTCTCTCAAAGATCAGGCTAACATATTAGTAAGTAGTACCGCAGCAGTTTCGCTTCGCCAAGGTTAGCCAATTGAAACGGCTGCATGCTAACTGCAACAGCCTACGGACTGACGCTAACGCTAGCCCAAATTATAAATGCTAACGGGCGGTACGTGACAACAACAAATTCTACCAACACTAGGGTAACAACCATCAGCAACATATTCTATTTTATCTGCGTGACTTGTAACGTTAAAGCATTAAATCTAACATCCAAGCAGAACAGTGGCCAGCGGCCCAATTTTTATTGCTATTGACAGGAGGTATGTTAATGTTGCCGATGGGCTGCACAGCAAACTGAAAGACTCACACAACGCAATATCGTTGTAGAAATAGTTAACTGAAAAAATCTTTCACATACCCGACTAAGTGCCAGTGGTATATTCTTCAGTTACAGTGAGTCCAAGACGCAGGCGGTTCCCTTGCCTGGTTTGAGGAAGATGGAGAATCGGGATCGTGATGGTGCGTTCACTGCCGTCGGAAACATCCTCTGGAGACATCAAGGAAGTAGTGCACAACAGGATATGTTGTGTCACAAACATAGTTAGACGACCTAGTTCCTTATAGATGATGATTGATAGAATTTTTGTAGTTATAATCTGTGCATAGTAAGGCTTATATTATATATGCACGCAAATAGATGGACATGCCACAAATATAAATCAACACCACCCGATAACCTACGGCAAATCGATGCTGTGGAGAGAACAGTTTGTTCCATGTCGTTTAAATATTCACATTAGAAGAAACGGCTGTTGTGTATGTGACGGGTTACTGTGCCACATTTCCTACGTTTGTGAATGTAGCACGAGAATAATGGATTTGATAGGATCCCGATGAAGTGAAGTAACCAGTTTTTTTAAGAGAAATCAGGTTTACCGGGTTAAGAAATCTGGTAACTGGACATTTCATGCAGTTCTCTTCTACCTATTTTCGAAACATTGTTCACAGTACAGAAACAGAAGATACCGCTTTCTGACCGCTGCTTTAAGACGTGTGTTGGGGGAGGAGACTGAGGTCTCTTTCAGAGAGACACGGACATAGTACTCTTACTTTTTACAGCAAACACCTCGTGGATGAAAGAGAAAATTGAAAAGTAAATCTGCGGTGCACTTTCTGCTGGCTTCGATATTAGTCGAAATTTGGGCAGACCTAATTTAAATACGAGCCAGCACTGCCCATTCCAGTTGTTCCTCTCTGCTGAAAGCAACAGAGGGGTTAGTGGCAGGTTTTTGTACTGCACATGCGCTTTGAAGAAAGCTGAATCCCGGTGTTGTGTCAAAAAAGACACCCCCTACTGTCTCCAACTAGGAAAGTGTTAACAAGGCAGACTATTTGGAGTTATCTAGGAGAAATCTGGTTTCTCTAATCCTTCACCTTGCTTTACTAGGTATTCCCTTTACATGACAATTAAGTAACCAGCTTACTCAGGAAACTGACCTGATTACTTGAGTGTGTTTAAACTCTTTTTTTCTACAATTCTTCTTAGTAACTTGTATCTACAGATATCAGGTAAATGTAGAGGGTTAGCGGAGTTGAAGTTGGAAGAGCTTTCTTGGGGCCTTAGAGGTTAACCACATACAGGAAAAAAAACGCTTTGCTTAAAGTGATATAACAACCAACCACCACCATAAGTGGTGCATATAGTTATAGTATGTATGATATACATACTGACTATACAAAACATACAGTCTGGGAATATGTTTGTATGACATAATAAAAAAGTCATAAAAAATAAATACACAAAACAGTGGTTGTAAGTTCTAAAATAGATTTATTACAAAAGTATATTATTATTACAAAAAATAAATATGCAAAAGTGTTTGCTACATCACTTTTCACAAGTCACGGTTTAACTCCAAAAAATTAAGACTATTTAATAGATGATATATCATACATAGCAGATATTTTGGTTTGCTTCTTTAATGCAAAATTATTACACTTCACAATATATTGACTTGACTTGCCATGACTTGCTTGTTATGTCCCAATTCCACATATCACCTAGAAACAGAGTGTCTCTATTGGCTGATAGAATGACCATTCTATAGTGTTTACATCTATGCCAAGGATTCAAATGGGGATTGGGAGGTAGTGTTGGCAAGATCTCTAGGAAGACGTTCTCGAGCTTCTTGCATCTTTCTCCTGGCCCTCTGGAAGGCCTCTGACAAAAAAGAAACATTATAAAAAATATATGCCCAATGAAAACTGATATTTTCTGATCATGATTGTATATGAAACATTGAATAACCTATTTTGAATGAATGTCTTTACCCAAGATGGTGCAAACAGCTCCTTGTTGACTAAATCCTCCTAGTTGTTCAAAAACCTTCTGCCTCCTCTTCTTCAACATGGAGGCATCAACAAAGGCTCTTAAATTAACATAATACAATATGTATAATAATGTTAAACCTCATATCAGATAAACAATAAAATAATTTCTTAGTACTATAAATTATGAAGTCTACAATATTGTACACAAACAAATACTGAGGATTACAATATTCACAGCAAAAGATGTGGGTCAACTTTATATGGCCACATTCAGATTACTGATTAAAAATCCACCAAAGCCTCAATATTAAATTCATTATCATGACACACTGTCAAATCCTTTTTGTGTTTTTCCAATCACTGCTGGGTAATTTGAGCATTGACTCACCTTGCTTGCTGTATGCAGTGCAGATTAAAGGTGACACTTCCACTGGTTTCAGTGTAAAAGCCAAAGCGACTCAGTCTCTCTCCCTATATACATAAAAAATCTTCTCATTATAAGCTCAGAAATATACGTATAAATAAAAACGGGTCTTCCATGTTATGTGAATTTAATCATGACAACTCATAATGTGGTTCAGAAATGTGTATGATTAATCAGCAGACTGTGTCCTGGGGAGATCTCCCACCAGACTTGGGTCGTATGATTAGAAACAATGCATTATTTATATAATCCCTGTTCCTCAAGAAGACTAGTGTGATAAAACACTGTTCTAAGCCGATCACCTAAAAGGGACATCACCCAGTAGGATAGTCTCCATTTAATGTCCAGACATCATCAAGACATGTACTGAGCACAAATTCCCATTCCCTTTCTGTCAATACACTCAGCAAATGATGGTAAATCATTACATTGCTTCCTTGTTTTGTACTGTGCTTCTCCCCTCCAACACACCTGAGTTATATGTGATGTTTCTTATCATGCAATGGAGTGTACTACAACATGCTATAATGACAACAGTGATTTCCACAATGTACTTTTTGTCTCATATCTTGCACGCTCTACTAATAAAGTCAGAATTCCTTTTTTCTCAAAATAAAGTAATCATTCTGAGATTAAAGGCAGAATTCTGAGAATAAAGTCAGAACTCAAATAATATTTTCATGGTGGCCCTAATCCTCTTCCATACTATACACAGGGACCACGCTTCACCAAAACTAAACTTACTGTTTTTTCAAGAAAAGAATGCATCTGACACGGACAATCTACTGTTGTCTGTTACATGTGTGAAATAATGAAAGTGAAATTATATGCAGACTCTCCAGAGTGCTTCTAAAGAAGCTTGAGCCTACCTTGAAGGTTCCTGGTATTCTGACATAGCTGTTGTCTTCAAGCTCTGGAGAACCTCCAATAAAGAAACGCCTCAGTGCAGAGACTGTCCCTGTCTGAAGTGGTCTCCATGTATGGCTTGTTATTACATGTCTACCTAAAAACATGCACAAAAGTAAGCACTCTCGTAAAACATAAAATGTGGACAAACAGGACTGATGACTTGATAAAATATAAATTTTCTAACAAATCATTTAAATCCCATATGGGATGTCATATGGTATGAGATTATTGATTAATGAAATAGCTGCTTGGCATACCAGGCATTGCAGGAAAAAGCAGATAACCATAGCCTTCAGTTCGATAGCGCTGCCAGAAGTCAAGAGAAAGAACCTTGAAGTAGAGCACTGGCCACTGGGGTATTGGTTCTAAAATATAGTGACATTTTCTGTATCAGTCTTCTTTTAAAAGAATATGTAAGTAACATATAAACATATTAGCCATGCTTTATACGAACCATCACTCTCTTTTTCACTCATGTAGAAAGTCTCAAAGCTGAACGGGAAACTGAAGTAAGCTATATTTTCCTGTTGGCAGAGTGAATGTTTAGAGTTTGACATGTTCTGAAGCTATGTACCAGTTTCTTTACACTATACGTACCTTCCCTAAGGTTTTGGTCCGGCAGGTCTGGGTAACCCCTGAGAGACACTGGAAGGGCAAACTGGACCAATCTTATTAAAAAAAAAAAATAATTCAAGTTTAAATGGTAAATTGACTTTTAGTTAAACTGATATCTAATTTTGCAACACTAACAGTGTACCATAGTACCATATGTGCTTACGGCTTACTTTATTACTTACTTTATTAGACGTGTACAATCCAATGCAAATAAATACAGCAGCTGTGCCATAAATTTTACTTCTGAAGCTGACAGAAAGGTGATAATTGTGATTGATTATTGAGTGATTGATTTTGTGTTTTAGTTTTACTGGAGTACATTAGATGAAGAAGTGTTTATAATATTTTAGCCCCTTCGTGTATGTAAATAGATTGGCATACTACTCACTATGACCTCAATAATCAACACATAGAATTAATATAGTGGCCAGTGTGTGTGTACTGTATGTGACTCACTATTGGGCATTTCCATGAAGAAGTGGATGTATAGGTTATCATACTCAAAGCCTTTAGCTGAGACTGTATAGAGAGAAAAGGGGGAGATTTAATTACTAAAGAGTAGCCATTTAGAAAGCTGTACTGTAAGCAGAGGGTTCCTACTCACCTATCTCTCCGTTCATCAAGTAACGCAGAATACCTCCAGGAGGCTAATGAAAAAAAAGTAACTTTAACTGATTAAGGCATTATTTAAAAAGATGTGATCATTTGCTGGTTTATATTGTCATATATGATATGGTGACTTTAGGTTCTGTGAAAGTAATTGTATTGGTTCCTGTTAAACTACTTACCATTTCGAAGTCCTGTCCAACTAGACTATTGAGGTACTCCTTGTGCCGTACATACAGCTAGAAACAAAGAAAAAAAAAGACCGTAACATATGTCACTTAACTTTATAAACAATCATAAACTCTACAATTCTACTCTGATCCAGAAGAGAAGGAAATGAAAGTGAACTCACGTCTTTGTACATGTTCTGTTCCCTCTCCTTATCATCTGGTGTCATGCCTATGGATACATTCTCCAGAGTCAGGCGCCAAACCTCTCTCTTTTCTCCCTCCGTTACAATCCTGCTCAAAGGCACACATACCATATTAGCATTCTTCTGAAAAGATCATATGACATATCTTATGTCATATATATGATCATATATTATCCTAATATTAGACAAAAATCTGTATTCTTTGTATCATCACTATGCTCCCAATATTTGATGATATTTTGGTTAGAATCAAAATGGCAGACCTTTAGTAGCTAGTGTGCGATGATACAGCTTTAACATTTAAAACCTTTATGTCCTATAGGCCATGCACTTGTTTTAAAAGAGAATATCAATCAGTGCTGGAACTAGTGATGTTGTGAAAGTACCTGTAGGGTTCTTTGTCTTTGTTGAAGTCAGGTTTTAAAATGACTGTTCCATTGCTGTCTGTTTTTATGGTTACCAGCAAACATTCATTCTCTTTCAGTCCTAGCCTGAGAAAGAAAACATGTAAAGAAAAACATGTTTGAAACCTGCTAATAGCAAAACAATTGCACCTTGGTGAGTTAAGTTTTTACTATAGTATATATTGCATACATAAAACAACTCTGACCTGTACCTGCATAATTCATTTGGATACTAACATTATTTGAAATGATTTTAACATAAATGCCTTTGGGACTGTCAACTCCACATCTCGTTGTGGCCTCACTATCACTGTTGTCACTTTGCACATTCACAAGTGTGCTCAGAAACAACTGCTAATACCATTTCTTTGATCAACATGTAGTGGCGTTAAAGCATGGAAAAACAAGACTGATGGGAAATAAACACATGTAAAGAAAATCAGAAATATATAAAAGCGTGATTAGTAAGCAATGGACACATATTCAGATCTGACCACAATGTGGGGTCCAAGTTAAATAAATTGTTATTAGTACTATGTGTAAGTAGCAGGCTGCTGGCAGTAGTAGTCCGCCATAAGATGTCTTTATTCAGCTGACCAACAGCAGATATCCAAATACAGGTCATGTCAGAACCAGATAATTAATAAGACCAATGATGAGCAAGCAAACTCTCATATAGAGAGTGATAAATACTGTAAAAAATGTGTGTCTTTGTGGTTATGGTCTTACCTTCCAGTAGGTCCCAGGTCTGCCATGATGTGCATGGTCTGCATACCATTGTTTATTACATGATTACTCTTAACAAACTCCTCTGTGGGCTCCCAGTTGATGATTTTTGACTTAGGGATACTACAATCCCTGCAAAGTACACCAGACCACACTGTAACATGACCATTTAGGACATTTAACATTACAATCCCTGTCTTGTTTTAATAAAATGTGATCATCAAGCCAATGTAGTTACACAATTTAATGCAAGTACTGTATGTTCCACAGAGTTAGGTAGCATATGACCTACATGGTGCGTCTGTCCTGACGTCTGTGTCTCACACTGGCCATCCTTTCAGCCAGAAAAGTGGGGCTGGATTTGGTTGTGGTCAATAAATCTGTGGATTGCTGCTTTATGGGTTAAAACAAAGAAACTACTTAAAAACAGGTAAGAAAAATGTCATATGGAACATGTGACTACACCATGAGAAATTACACCTATGCAGTGACAGCATTCAAGATCAAGTCTCTCATTTTTTAAAAGTGGTATTATAAAAAGGTGGCCATGGACTTACATACCACAGTGAGGATAGGCGAACACTCCAAGGAATATGGTAATTGACTTTGTCTCTAATTAATCTAATTTAAGTTGAGCCTGATGATTATCCATTCTGTATGTGAAACAATAACTCCTCTAATGTGAATTACTAGATGATGGTGTTGTTGACACTGTAAAATTTATCAGAACGTACCAGTTGGTGGAAAGAAAGACAGTCAGTGAAGCGGTCATGATCAGTGTATGTGAAAATCCTGTTATTATTTCGGCACCTGGTCCTGTACAGTGCCTTTACTTCTTTGTGGTACTGGCGATCCAAAGGCGTCTGACATACTGCCTCATTCTGGAACAGCTCCATCTCATACTAAAACAATACACAAGATGTTATGATAATGAAGCGGTGGTTGTGGTAGGGTTCATAAGTAGGCATACATTTAGATTTTTGATAGGAAAATGTATTATTCACATAATTTGCTTTTATTTATAAAGCAAATTTAATAAATTTATTATATTTTCTATTTCTTTTTAATCTTGGACACCATGGTATGTGAGGTTTATCATAATGTTCTGTGACATAAGGATAACAAATAGATATAAAAGTTCTACCTGACTGAAAAATTTATCCTGCCAGCCAACCACCAGCTCCTCCTCGTTATCCTCTAGTAGCAGAGAAACAGAAATGGTAAGCTTGGTTATTGTATCTCCATCAGACACTTAAAATGTTAAGTTGTTTAAAACCTAAAACCCTGACTATTTTGAAAGTTAACTTTAATATAAATGGCTTAAAATCAAATGAAGGACGTACAGTACACTGATGTAAGTGGTGCAACACACCAGTACAGCAAAAAAGAATCAGTAGATAATGAAAAGGAGACTGCTATGAAAATAAATATTACTGCATAAGTAACATTACCCCTATGACCTTGTGAAGTGAGGGTTTTCAGCTCAATGTCTCCTTTTTCTTGCTGGGACAGAACTTCCTGCTGGAGGTGCTGTGAGAGTGGTGTTGTGGAAGTCACCTTCTCTATACGCACTCTTAAGTGGGGTAAACAAATGCAAACCAAGTGTAAATAACATGCCCGAAGTCCACCATTCTGAGTAAAGTTAGTACATTTGAATCTTGTACCTAAGATAATTACCATAGGCGTAACTACTTACTTTATTTTCAGGTTTTTGACTGCATCCCGAGATCGATACACAGCTTCCCCTGTATCTGTGTTCCAGTTGTCTGCCATTTATTTTTGCATTAACGTAAAACATTCGCAGGTGATTGACTGGTTTGATGATAGCTAATGATAGCATATATAGCTACAGTTACCACGCGATCGGTTTAATGAGTTATATCTTTCAACGTGCAACGTTTTTAAAATGTAAATAACAATAATGTCACCAAAGTCAGTTTATCTTATAGGGTGATCAGATTTACCACGATAAGTCAAGAAAATTTAAGTTAAGCTTGAAGCTGAAGAAATAGGTGTCTGTTGTTTCCATAGAGATGGAAGGGTTGGTTGTTCTACTTCTTCTTCGTCTTCTTCCTCGATTATTTTAACAGATTTACTACAACGCGCCCCCTACAGAGCTAGTGTATGTTGTTAACTAACCAAATGCCCCCAAAAAACACATTTTGCTACGTTTTGCTTAACGCTGCCTTATCTAATCTCCTCAAATAAAAATACATCCAGCCGTTGTTTTGTTTCATTAGGGCTTTAATACATTTTTGATCTCTTTGTGTTTAACTAAAGGTGCCAACCTTTTTATATGTCTCGCCATCTTTAATTCTGTTGAATTCAGTATTTCACCAAATATACTGTCTACTGCATAAAATGTTATGTAAAGTACAGTAAAGTCACTTTTGTCTGTCCCGATAAATGTAGAATCTAAAATCAGAATGGTACTTGTACAACATTTAGTTGGGATGTTCAGAATAGTATAAATACAACTGTTTTATCTACAGTTTCACCCCCAGCACACAAACACTAGGACATAAATTGATTCAGATTTCAACTAAGTCAACTATTTTGATATTTGGGTAATGTTTTCAAACTAAACCGTGTTTCTGCCTATCTCTCACCAGACATTATTCTTAGTAGTAGATTAATACCAACAGAATTTATATCTTTAAATTCTTTTTTATTTTTTTTGCTTTTACAAGACATTTTTAAAGTAGTCAGACCCATTGTTGACCCTAAATTTTTGGATTCCCCAACGTATAATACACTGCCCTACCTTTTGGGGTGGCAACGGTGATGTATGCAACAATTTGTCATTAAATAACAAACGAAGAAGATGACAGGAGAGGCGGAACCATTCAACGGCCGACGTCTCGCGTCCAATCACAACACCTGGCGGGTCTTAAGTTGTTGTGCTGATCTGTCATACTTTAAAATATTGTAAAATATTGTAACGATTTTACAGGATGGCGTCGTTTGTGACTGAAGTTCTTGCCAGCTCTGGCAAACTGGAGAAAGAGGACCTGTCCAGCAAAATAAGCAAAATGTCGCGCAAGGTGGAAGATACAAAGGTAACTCACTGCCTAGCATAGCATTAGCGATGCTAACTAAAGTTTAAACATGCGTTTTTAGCGCTGCGATACATTGAACGCTTGTGTTGTGCTCTTTGAAATAGCACCCAAAACACATTTAATGAGACCAATAATGTTGGCTAGCTTAGAGATGACTATTCAACCAGTTTAGGTAGAACGAGTTAATTAGCAATACTGTTAGCTAGCCATTTGGGGTGTAGGACTTGCATCTACGACGTGGCTCCGTTACATACAGTCACACAATGAGAGAGCTTATTAGAAGCATTAAGTTAATATCTTTACGTTAGCAGTTTTAGTGTTGTCGATTGGTTTTTGTCAGATAATATAAATATCTTAAAGTTATAAATGTTAAAGTCTAATCCTAACTCTTTTCACACATTTATAGGTTTTATACACGTATTAAAACGTCTAGAGACCTAAAACCTAATTGGCTTAACTTTGACAAAAAACACCTGTTGCAGTAGTACATCAATATTTAGTTGGTCTATTCCTCTAATATGTCACCTCTATATTGGACTTAATGTAAACCATTTTTTTGGTTTTTTATGTTTATATTTCTTTATTTTTACAATTTATTCACTCTATGTTCACGTTTTAAAATATTTCAATGAGGCATGTAAAAAAGTGCGTAGTGCAGCAGGCTTTATTATCTCTTTAATAAATAGCTTGGGCTTGTGGAATTAGGGCTGAAACGGGTTATATTGAAAGCTGTATTTAATAAATTGTTCATTGTGTTATGCCTGATTTTCAGAATAACAGTGATGTTCTTGGTTTAAAACAAAGGGCCTGTCACAACATCATTTCTATCAGCTCTTTGTTCATTATCTTTTTCTTACAGGAAGAAATATGTGATATGATAAATAAAAGGTATGGTGACTTCCTTCCTAGTCTTCAAGGGTCTGAAGAACTAATGGTACAGGTTGATGAAGTCTCCAGAGAAATGGATGCCCTTAAAAATTGCATTGAGAATGAGGTATGCGTGATAGTGTTTATGAGTTAAGCTAGCTGTATGAACAGAATAGACCCATTCAACTTCTCTCACGGTACATTTACAGCAGGCCAATTTCTTAACTGTTTATGTAAACATAGGTGCAGCAAAATATACATGTGGCTGTGACTGAGTATGCAAAGCTGAAGCAGCAACTGGAGAAAAACAATATCATCATAACAATGCTAGGACATTTAAAAGAGGTACGTCATACACCAAACCTGAATATATTAATAAACAATAGTAGGTAATGTATGATGTATGTAATATGTATGTATGTAATATGATGTAATATGTATTATATAAATAATATCAGGCAACCTCTAAATTGCTAAATTATGACTCTATAGTATCATATACAAAACAATATTTTGAACTATATTTAATATCTTCTAGTAAAAGTAACTGATTACATTATCCTGGAAAATAAATTGAATTGAGTTACAAACATTAAAGCAAATGTCTAGTACTAAAAATTATTTGCCAAGTGAAATGTTCTTTTAAGCATCCACAATTTTTCACACAAAAAGTTTGTGTGACTATTACGCGTTATGTGACTCAGTTTCACAGTGCAATGGAGGGGTACAGCAAAACCCTTCTGGAGAAGAATTATGTTGATTCAGCTAACCATCTGGAAAAGGTAAGAGCTGCTTACATTGTGTCCACACAGCTTTCCATCTGCTATTAACAAAGCCTGGGAAATTAATTGAACACAAACATTACAACACTAACCAACATCATTTAGATCCTGCTGTATGTAAAGAAGATTTTTTTTTTTTGCAATAATGATTTAAGTAGTGCACAGGCAACCATAGAAAATGAATTTTGCTTGTTGGCTGTGTTTAACATCTGAAAAGAATAGTAGCAAAGAATAAATCAATGTCTTACAAATAGATTGTCTTTAGTAATGAGGATTCAGACAACACAAAGTTTCGAAATGTGAACAATTTTAAAAATTGAAATAAGCACACTAAGTACCTGCACCACTGTGCTAAACATTTTCTGATTGTATGTTACCATGCTAATTAATAGACATTTTCTTTTAATCAGGCAAGGGTCAGTGTGCATTCATTGAAGGGCTGGAAGACATCCCAGCTGCCACTACTTAGCACTCTCAGCTCTGAGTTGACAGTGCAGAGAGAAAACTTGATTTACCATCTGGGAGATGAATGGAAGCGCCTCGTCATTTGGAGATTACCATCGTCTAAGGGTAAGACCTTCTCATAACACTGGTTGAAATGTTCTTTGTGTAGTAAAGTGTTACATGACAGAGGTACATGAAGTAAAATGTTTTGCTACAACAAATATTATAAATGTCCAACAATACAAGCTAAGCTTACCAAATGTAACAGTGCTCAGTGTTCTTTTAAATGTAATGAAGACATAAAATTCAAAAGACCTTATCAAGGCTTTCTCTCAATAATGTTGTACTGCATAGATTCGTATGTGTATAAATTTGTTTGTTCTGTGTATTTATATAAATGAGGAACTATTCAAACATGTTGCATTAGCAGTGGCTGTTTTTCTACAACTAGAGCCTGAAGGTCTGAGTTCCCACTTGAAGGTGCAGCTGAACCTGAGCAAAGGTTTCACTAAGGATGGTGAAGCGAAACCACCTGCTTTTCTGTGCTGTGTTTTGCAAGCTCTGGCCATCCAGGGAGACCTTCAGCACAAGATCAAACTCTTCAGTAAGAACACTTTTTTAATGTTATTAAAATGTGTTTTCATAGCTTTCATTCTCTTCGTTTCATTTAATTTGATATATGCTCTTGCTATCGAACTGCATCCAACAAATGTAGCGATTTGTGTTCTATTGTTTTTGTCACTCAGGTCAAGTACTCTTGAAGAATATGTTAAAACCATTGGTGATATACCCGTCACTTTCTGTAAGGGTGTCTGAGCAGCAGGGTGAAGGGACCTTCCTGACCTTGCAGTGTTTGGAAAAGAGCCACGAAGAGCGATGCACTCCTTCACAGGTCTACACCAAACTACTGCTGGTGCTAAAGACGCTGCACTCCCACTTGCTAGGTACAGTATGGATGAGTGTATGAATATGTGTTTTATATTCTGATCATAAGGCAAATATATAACATATAATTTTGTTATAATTTTAATTTAGTTTCTTATTCCAAAACGTTAAGTTTATATTACAAATAACATAATCAGTAGCAATACCCTAAATTAGAGATTTAAACAAAACAAACATCATCTTCATCATTTATCCATACCTACTCAAATGTTCTGTTGTTGAAATATTGCATGTATTATTTTACAGATGTGTCCATTGGTGATAGGACACTTTCAGCTATTTTGGGAGAACTGATTTGGGAAGAACTTTCTCGGTGTATCATCCATGAGTGTCTGCTCTACTCCATCCCTACCAACAGCAGTCAGCTAGAGAAATACAACACTGTATGAATCTAACATAATTTTCTATAATATGGATAAACACTGAATAGAGTTTTACTGAGTAGATGTTTTTTTCTTGTACGTGTTCAAGGTGATCAAGGAAACAGAGGAGTTTGAGAAGTCTCTCAAGGAGATGCAATATCTGCAGGGTGATTCCACAGACCTGCTCAAATATGCCAGGGATGTCAACTGTCACTTTGCCAGCAAAAAGTGCAAGGACGTTATTGTGGCAGCCCGCAAACTTATGACCTCCAAGATGCACAACACCGTCAAAGTATGTACTAGGGCTAAGAGTCTTGGGAATGTATTGGAGACTAGTGTAAGGCTTAGTACTTGTGTTTCTAAACAAATTGCTATATATTTGGCCTAATACAGTATTAATCCACAAATGTTGTGGCACAGATATTTTGTACATGATTATCCTGAAACCTTTCGATTTTTATCGCTTGATTTAATTGATTCACATTTTTTTAGATCACAGCAGACTCAAAACTGCGTCTACCTAAGCTGCCTGCTCCAAAATCAGACGTGAAGATGAAGCAAGACATCACAAAGGAAGAGATGACCATGGAGAACACAAAGCAGCTGTCTATGTGGAGTCTGTGTCTGCCAGCCTGTCGTATCAGTGAGTCAGTGCAGCAACTGATGGAGCTGGCCCTCAACACCCTGTGTGAGGCTGTTGGAAGCTCCACACAATGGTATGTTACAGTCCCAAAGACCTTACTGTCTTCTAAACTGACCTCAGTCAAATCTGCCTGACTGCATGATCTAAGAGTCACATTTTGTTTTTCTAAACAAAAAAAGATTTGTATTACTACTTGATGAGAGAGGTCTCTAATTTGAAAATTACAGACCTCTTTCATTCTTTTAAGTGGGACAGGTTGGCATCACAATCTGTAAGTGACTCTGGTAAAATAAAGAAATTGTATCCGTCAGCCTGACACTGCTGGATTTTTTCATCATCAGTGATCACATACTGTATTCTAATCAACCTGTCTTCTTTTCAGTGCGCTGCAGCTCTTCTTTACAGTGAGAAACATTTTTCAGTTGTTCCATGATGTTGTACCCACATATCACAAGTAAGGATGTTTCAGTCACTTTAAATAAATCAGACTAAACTCATATATTTCCAGGTGCGAATGATTGTGTCTTGTTTCATTTCTACTTCATCCAGGGAGAACCTGCTCAAGTTTCCTCACCTAGCTGCCATTCAGCATAACAACTGCATGTACTTGGCCCATCACCTACTCACTCTGGGCCACCATTTCCAAGCTCACTTGCCACAGCCCCTCAGCGAAGGTGTAGCAACATTTGTTGACATGGTGCCTGGATTCAGGAAACTAGGTAAACAACTGAAAACCGTTACTGATAATTTCTGCCTATTCATTCCTAATGATTTGATGACACCCATTACCAGCACTCCAGTCTATATCAAGCCATATTTCAAGCCATTTTCTTTTCTTTAGGTGCCCAGTGCTTTTTAGCTCAACTGAATGTCCAGAGAGCTGAACTCTTGGAGAGACTTTCCACTGCTCACAACTTCTGCAATTTGGATGATGAAGATAATTACATTGCAGCCAGTAAAGCAGTAAGACAGGTCCGAGAAAAGTCTAGCAAAATGTAAATGTAACCATGCATCAGAAAAATGTAGACCAAGCTGTTTTAAACTAGTCTAAACTATTGGCAGATTTTGGTGAATTATATTTAAGTGTTGAAGAACTGAAGTACTGTACGAGCCAGCTCATCCTTAAGTCTAACAGGTGTTTTCTTTTTTATTATGCATTTCTATTGTTTATGATATTTTTCACACGTGCTGTTCTTTTCCATTGATTACAGGTCATTCATCAGTTGAAACAGCTGGGCACTGTGTGGCAGGATGTCCTACCAGTCAGCATCTATTGTAAAGCAATGGGCAACCTTCTCAACACAGCCATCACAGAAATCATTGCTAAAATCATGATGCTAGAGGTTTGTCATTTACTGTCCTGTTTGTTTGCTTTTTTATTCTTTGATCCTCCTTGTAAATGTACATACAGATTTTATATTGGTATAAAAAACCTTGCTTACAAAGTAAATACAGATATTCTTATTCTTGAAAGTAACTTCAGAAATGGTTGTAAATGCAACTTTTTATAATGAATAATAAATATATTTTCAACATAAAATATTTTCTGTCACAAACTCTAAATTCTCAAAGCGTGGTTATAGTATGACTAAAATAAATGCAGCATAATTTACTTGCATGTCACATCACTAATTCCATCAATAGGTGGGTTCTGTTAGCTGCTATAAATTTTTGTTTAAGTGCCCAAATTTATTACGTTAAAACACGAACAGATATCCTGTTCCTAAAGGGAGATAAAGATTTTGGACCAGATATGATTATATAAACCTAATAAATTGATTATTTACAGGATATTTCCTCTGAGGATGGGGAGCACCTTCACACGCTTTGCCAAACCATTATTGAGGAAGGTCCGCTGGTCTTCATCCCTCTGGCTGAGGAAAACAAGAACAAGAAATATCAGGAGGAAGTGCCTCTTTATGTGAAGAAGTGGAGTACCTTCAAAGAGCTAGTTATTGTGCTGCGAGCCAACCTGCAGGAGATTGTTGACAGGTAGGAAGGAAAATTAATAACTGTTAGATAAAAAAAAATAGTATATGTTAAAAAGCATTGTCTATGAACAATATCTTTGAATTCTCTCACCTCTGGTTTCTATTTTTGAATGTGTGTGTGTGATTGGCTGATTTTTTCCACAACTTTTGTCCACAGGTGGACTGATGGTAAAGGCCCATTGGCCTTAGAGTTCTCCAGTTCAGAGTTGAAGAATCTGATCCGAGCCTTGTTCCAGAATACAGAGAGGAGAGCTGTGGCTCTGACCAAAATCAAATAGACAATTGCATAAAGCATAGACCCATAAAGAAGACACAAATTACCACAAGATTCTACAGCACTTCCGCTTTTTATTCTGAGGAAAATATGATATATGCCTTGATTCGTTTTCAATTTCTGTTATATACATTTAAATATATAAATTTCCCATATTTTTCTTCTCAGCGTTTAGACTGCTGTTAACCCTTCACATTATGTTATCTCTTCTTTACATCATTGTCCTGCATCCTCAGTATATATATTAACCTATATACTATGTCTTACCGTCTATTGACTTGATGCTGTTTTCAACTGCGGCACATTTTTCATATTACTTCAGCTGAAAACTCTCAGCTTTAGTACTGATTTCATTTCAGAAGAAAGAGTTAATTGATGTTTGTACAAATGTATCATAAACAATTAGTTCTGAAAAGGATACCCTGTAAATCTGTTGCTAAGACTCTTCTTATACAAGCCATTAATATGAATTATTCTGTAATGTATTTATAAATATAAAAAAAAAAACAAAAGTCTCCACTCTTTAGAACTGTTTATTATAAAAATGCTGTAGGAGATCTTTACTGCGATTCATGCCATATTCTTACTACATGATAATTCTTATGTTTTCAGGGAGAAACAACTGTCGAAACATTTAATTGGTTTAAATACACAATTGCAGGAGACGTGAATTGGGTATTCCCTGGTACACAAATTATAATTTTATTGAGATTATGGTGTGATTTCTGATTTTGTCTTTGTTGACAAGACACTGATCTCCAAAATGCACACAATGATTAGCCCAGTACCTAGCGTTGTAGCTTATGTGGAGAATAATCATAGTTGCCATGTTTGGAAAAAATCTTTCAGAACACACTAATTGAAATGACTAAAATTCTGTGTTAGACCCACCCAATAACTTCCATGGGCAAAGTTGAGAGATTAAACAAATTAATGATGAGCAGCAACACAGACCATGAAATAATTAAAACCCCTTTAAGCTCGAAAGGGTCCTAAGTCCATTGTAGACAGATGGAGCCAAAAAAAAACTCGAGTGGAAGAGGTTAAACCAATAATGTAATATTATATATATATATATATATATATATAAATTGTAATAAAATGTTATAATTACTTACCTACATATTTAATACATTATTTGTGAATTAATTTGTGTATTTCCTAATGTAATGACGCATTTAAAAATTTATTTAAATCTTTTTATATTGATTGTATTGTGGCACCGTTCACAGTTCGCTGAATTATTTTATTTACAATGGCTGCAATTATGTATCTCTAACCCTAACCCAAAAATGTTACTTGTCCTTATCCCTATATAAGGAAAGATTAGTTATAGAAATAACTGTGCAGCTGTGCTTGTCCTAGCATGAATTATCTTCAATTATCAAGAATACCAAAATAAATTAGTTATACATTTCACAATATGTCATACAGTACTAAAATAGGGAGTTGATGCATACTGAGCTTTAGACTCCTTATGTATTGTGTATTTTGCTGAAAGTCTCAAAAGTATTCAGCAGTATATTACAAGTAACAATGTTATTCTTACTTCACCCTGATGGGTGGCGATGATTCAGAAAAACGTTGAACATGAACGACCTACAATCCGACGAAGAAGAAGTGTTGTCAGAAGAACAGCATGATGGGATATGCGAGTCCTCCGGCGGCGCGTTGCCGCCATGTCACCTAGAGAGAAACAATTAGCTTTACTGAGTGTTTTAGGCATAGTTAGTCTTGCTCTTTATTATAGTCCTACTTTCCTTTACGCGACTTTATTTCTTGCAGTTTGTGGAATTTTGTGTTACTATAGTAGCGGAGAATCGCTTCCCGCCAGGTTAGGCCTAAATCCGCGGGCTGGGCTTAACGTCCCATCCGTACTTCGGCGCTGGTTGTTGAGTTGGGGGTTGACCGGTGTGTCGTTGGTCACACGGGGAAGAACGAAGAATACCAACAACAGGACTGAGCTCAGGGAATCAGAGGGAAATTTCAGACAGAAGCTCAGTGAAACGGGGATTTATCGCAGGGAAGCTTTTGGAAGTGACTCCTTTCTTTTCAGCCCTCGGGATTTTCTAATGGGGAGTTATATAGGGAAACCCGAAAGTCCAAGTACTGACTATGGGAGGCCAAGAGTGCCGAGAAATCCCCGGGAACAACTGCGTGAAAAGCTGTCCAGACCCAACCACGCGGTCTATACCCCAAACAGGAGGCTGTCATTTGCTGGGTATGTTATTAATTTAATCACACTCCTAACAGCGTAAGTTGGCTCACCCCGTTAGGAGGCGGTAACGTTAGTCCAGATCAGAAGGTGATGGTGCAGCTTCACGGTTTTACGCGAGATCAATAACGCTAAACGTTATGTAATTAATAACTATCCCTTCATATTTTATTACATATAACTGTGAACTATAAGAAGTTATCATTTATTTGTTATAGTGGATTATTATGCCAAAAAATATATATATGTATATTTCAAAATATAATCACTAAATTATTTTTTCATATTTTTTCCTCCCTGCAGGGAGCCACTGGGTACAGTGGGCAGGTTCAATATTACTCCCCAGCGTCACTATCCCCTGCAGCAGCCAGGTGTCTCATCAGTGGGAGTCCTCCCTCCTGTCAAGTGGGATGGCTTCAGAAAAAAGAACATCCTCAGCCCCCGTAACTCTCCGGGTACCCTCAGCCCTGTCACTGTGAAGATTGCCAGGCCCGACAGCAGCACCCCCAGGTTTGTATATTAATGTTTTTAGTAAGTAGTTGGGCAATTTTAAAGTTAGATCATCACATTATGCTTCATTGCTTTTCTGCTGTATTTTGGGGGGCATGCTGCAGTGAAAATCATTTAAACTCAGTTGAACTGTAATGTCTTATGTTGTGTTTTTAGTTTGGACCACGTGAGTTGTGCAGGGCTTTCCAGAACCCCTGCAGATCCCTGCTCCAGAGAAAGTGTCCTAAGGGTGTTGAAGGAAAGCCGTAAGAGAGAAGTAGAGGATGAGGACAGGAACTTCACAACTGAGCAGAAAAGCAAAAGAAGGTACTGGCTTGAAACAGCATCTGAAAGGCAACATGTAAAAACTACATGCTTAGACAGACATGCTTCAATACCTCTGATCATTTTATATCAAGTGAAAGTTTATTAGTGCAACCATGTCTTAAATAAAGTTTGGCTAACATGTTTGAAGGTCATGTGACAATGCCTGGTATTGTTTAGGTTTTGTAAATGAGCTCTTACCTAATCTGTAGAGCTAATAGAATGTCTTTGCTTAGGTAGACGCTGGATAGAATTGTTTTTTGTGAAAGAAGTCATAGGATAAATGTGGGAAAATTAACTATTTATAGTAAATTCTTTTGTTCACTATAAAAGTACTGTTAAGCAGGTTTAGACGGTATTGCAGTATTTTATTTGGTTTATCCTCCTTCAAATCCAATGTATGTGTAATATTTGTGAGATAGTTGAGGAAGAGTGGTGCAGTTCTTGATGACCACAAGAACTTGCAGCTTGGTAGTAAGCTGAGTTAAATTATTAAGTTGTGGGTAAAATTGGGATCAGATTATGATTCCACACAACTATGTTACTGAAGTAGAGGCCAAGAGGCACTTTCTTTGGATGCCTACGTCCAGCCACTTGCGTATTGGAGAGGTCCATTGTGGATGTGTCCTTTTTTCAGTATAGCATCATGTGTGACCACTCAAACATGTTAGTCATACAAATCTGAATGTGGCTGTAATCATTAGCCACATTCAGAAGCATTCAGTATGAATCATGTTGTAACTGATGCCTGTCATCCACTGCATGTGGAAGAGTCTACCAGGAGAAAACAACCCCAATTGCTTCATCTTACAATTAAAAAAGTAAACAGTTTTTTTACACACGTTTGCCCCAGCCCCCAAACCCGCTTCTCCTCTTTTGTAGTCCTTGAAGCAAATCTTCCACTGTCACTACTGAAAAGTACTCTTTAGATTTCCTCCGCTGTCTCCATCTGATCAGATTTGAGATCTGGTCTGATCATGGCTGCCTTGAATTTTTATCTGAGCAAATGTTTCATGTTTTTGTTTTTTTGTGATATTACAAATATCATATATGTGTGTGTATGTATACATACACACTTTCTCTGACCTACTTTTTTTAACGTTTATTAATTAAGACAATTGAAAGTACTAAGGAATTTATTATGTATGTATGTTTATCATTCCCCAAGGCGAAATGACAGTGGTGGAAGTGCACACTCTGCTTTTGAACCTCTTTTGCCCAATGGAACACCATCACAACTGGTTCCTAAGTGAGTTTTGTCAATTTTTACTTTTGTCTTTGTTCCAAAAACTATTGAATCCCATAGCCCTGTATGAAGTGCAGAGTGGCTGTTTAAATATAGGTTAATATGCTTTCTTTCTTCCCCCAGGCCAGGAAGCCTGAAAAGAGGGATGACCTCACTGGCAGAGGAGTACTTCATGAAGAGGTCTCGGACCTCCTCCATCAGCTCTGGCAGTGGAGTCCATACCACCAGAGGAACCCCAGGCACCAAAAGAAACCCTATCCAAAGCTCCTACAGCTCCTCAGTTGGCTTTAGCCAGGTAAACATCAGGGGATAGATATAACATGCTCTTAGCAAAGTATTTGTTAAGTTCCCTCTGTTTGGGCCAGAAAGTGGAAACTGAACACTCATTTTTACAAATGTAAAAACTGCAAACAAAGAGGTGTTTGATTGCTATTGTCACACCACTCTCACTCACAACAGTTCATTTATTGGTACCTGTAGTTGCCAATTGTCTGAAAATAAGTTAACGGCACTAGTCCGGCCTTTAGTCATTTGGTTGTTTCGCTGATTTTAGCCACCGTATTACAGTATACATGACTCTGCAGAAATAAACTGAAGTTATTAAGCTTTATCTCCACTTTAACTTAACAGTGGAAGAAACCCTCAGCACCCAGCCCCCCACTGTCCAGCCCGGCATCGTCTCGCTCCCAGACTCCAGAGGGAGTCCCAAAAAGACCAAGGTATGTGTCTGCTAGTTTTCTTCCGATGTGGACTGCATACATTTTGTGGCAGCCCCTAAAAACACCTGTCAGTCTTTACAATTATGTAATTGCAGACAATCTTCAGGACCAGAGCATGCCTCTAGGTCTGTGGTCATGCCTGGTTCCTTGTTGATGATTGGCTCATTGGTCTGTGGGAATCCTGATGTTGCCACTTTCTTTTCTACCTCCTTCCGAAACACGCTGTGAATCCCACAACTAACATTTTTATTACGGCTGCTACTAATGATTACTTTGGTAGTCGACAAAACGCATGCAACGCACGCATGAAATGCACGACTTATATGGAGGTTATACCATATACACACCTGTTATTATTAATATTATTGCTAATGTTTGGTTTTATTGTTATTTGTATATGTATTTTATTTTTTTGTTTCTTTATGACGCATCACAGATTTTTTTTGTAGTTGGATCATGTTGACTAATTGTTGCAGCCCTAATATTCATAAAGATCCATTTATAACTTCCAGTTTCATTACCAGAGAGGACGATGGGCAGTCTCCCAGCTCTGCATTTTCAGTGAGGTCAGACCAGACCTCCCCCGACAAGACACCTGTTGCTTGTATGTATCATGTACACAAGTCATAACAAAAATTTGTTATTTCATTGGATAAACATTACAGGTAAATTAATAAGATTCAACCATTATGCTGATTTTACAGCAAAACTGACTCCAGTCCCCAAGGTCCCCGTCACTACCTCAGCAGATTCAATTGCCAGTGGTGGGAAGAGGAAACGGAAGATTCAACTGGTGTCGAGCCACAGGGACGATCACATCACTCTGGTAAGAAGAGCAACAAATTTCCTTGTGTGTTAGAGTAATCTAGATTTTTCTGTTTCACTCTTCATGCTTGTTAATTTGCAGCCCCCGCCTCCTGAGCTGGGCTACACCATCACTGCCCAAGACATAGACGAAGAGAAGAAGGCAGTAATCAGCAAGATCCAGAAAGTCCTGGAGACGCCTGGTGAGTAGTATTAACCATAGCAATTCTGTTTTTAGCTTCAGTGCAGATTTCTATCTGCACTGTTTGCAGCGCATATATATTATTATATACATTATTATATTATTAATATCCTGCTCCCCACTCAGAGATCAAACTGAGAAAACACATTTTTTCCACTACAACTACAAATTTTTTTAAGAAAAATACTTTGACCAAACTCACTTAGGAACTAGATTTTTAGTTTAGAAATTTAGAAGTTCACTTTATTTTTTGGCAAAAACATGAGTATAATATATAAAATGTTCCCTTTCTTAGCTCAAGTAATGTTTATTTTGGCTGAATTACTGACTATTATGCTTGATCAGTCCTGTGTGGGTGTTAACTAGTTTCCCCGCACCCTGCTAATTTGTCCTTGTTTAGCACCAGAGCAAGAGAAAATTCTCCCAACCACAACTTCCACCCAGGCCATCTCCTCCAACAGCTCTACGACCACCACCCTGAGTAGTTTGTTGGCAGCACCTCTGCCCACAGCCTCCAACCCTGCCATCCCGGTCATCAACCTCGATCCCAGCCCAGGCAGCAACACAGGTATAACTCCTGCTGCCTCCAACCCACTGCTGGAGGCTCTTAAAGCGAAGACAAACACTTCTGCCATTTCCCCATCAGCTACCAGCACAACCACAGGTACAGTAGCTGAACTCAAGGTGTTTTATATGAAAGTTCTTCTAAGATCTTTTACTGAAAATTACAATGTTGTTTACTGCATCTAACAGAAGAACATCTAACATTACCACTTTTTGTATTTTTTTTATTTATTACATCTGACATTATTTTACCTTTCTTATTTCTTGTAGTGTCTGTATCTGCCACATCTATCCAACCCTTAAACCTGAAGCCATCAACTTCAGTGGATGCCCCACAGCTTCCTCCTGCCTCCCAGTCTTTGTCCTCTGCTGCCGGTATGGAGCAGCCCTCTGCCTTCGCTCAGGTTCTGGGACAGGTCTCCAAGTCTTCTAGCAGCACCCCACCAGTACTAGGAAGTGGTCTATTTGGTCTGGCCAGCCAGATCAGCACCCCTTCTGTTTCTACAGTTTCTAACACTGTCACTGCTACTACTTCCCCAGCTAGCAGCTCGGAGGCAGTCAGTAACACAAACCCTCTTCTGGTTTCAGGGTTCAGACCCATCTTTGCTGTCACCACAACTTCAGCTACATCAACTCCAGAAAGCAAACCTCTTGTTCAAAATTTCAAACCCATATTTGGAAGCACCACTGCAGGTGCTAGTTTTGGACAGCCTCCATCTCTCACAACCACCAACCCAACCTCTACAGTTTCTACAAGTACTACATCAATATTTGGTGGCTCAACAAGCAGCATCACAGCCGCTCCATCCATTTTTCCTGGCTTGAACAACACATCTATTGGAACAGCCTCCACCGGTCCCATTACAACAACGCAGCCTGCAGCACAGCCAACCGTGAAATCCCTTTTTGGAAACTGGTCTACATCATCCACAACAAGTACAAGCTCAGCCTCAGTCCAGGCACCTAAAACAGGGACCACGTTTCAGTTTGGAACTGTTGCCACCACTGCTGCAGCTGCCCCTGCCCCTGCCCCTGCCCCAACTGTTCCAGCTGCTTCTACCACAACCTCCAGCAACAGCGCCTTTACATTTGGTGTCACAAAGCCAGATCCCCAGGAAGCAGGTCAGAAATTATTCTCCTTTGGTCAGGCGGCACCTAGTCAGAACACAACCACAGCTTCATTTGGAGGCTTTGGCTTGGTCAACACTGCCTCATCCACCCCTGCTGCAACCACCCCGTCTGCTTTTGGATTTGGAAAGTCATCTTTTGAAGCACCTGCTTCACAGCCACAGTCAACCTTTGGTTCCTCAGCAGCACAGTCAAAACCCTTTACTTTCGGAAGTGGTGCATCAACCACACCCGCCTCCAACCCAACACCAACTCCTTTCAGTTTTGGGGCAACTGCTGCCACCACAGCTACCACCTTTGGGACCACAGCTAAACCATCATTTGGAACCAGTTCTACTGGTTTTCCTTTTGCTGGCACCACCGCTCCCTCAGCTCCACCAAGCTTCGGTGCAGCAACCCAGACTCAGAGCTCATCCACTTTTGCATTTGGCAGTACTGCTCCTCAGCCAGTTCCCTCTGGCACTGCGCAGCCAGCACCTGGCGGATTTAACTTTGGTGCCAGTATGCCATGCCCCCAGTTTGGAACACCAGTCTCCAATAATCCTGCACCACAGATGGGAAGCTTCAACTTTGGGGCTGCTGCTACTGACATACCAACTTTTGGTAAGGAAGTAATTTCATTCATTAAGAAATCATTTGCTTATTTGTATTTTGAACCTAGTTTCACAGTCAAAAGGATCCTCTTGGCTAGAGTAAAGTTTTGATGTAGCTTTATGACCTGGACTACATTTGTTTCTGTCCCAGTAGAATTCAGTGGTATAGCTCTGGTTTGTTTGGTTCTCTACAGGGACGTCAACCCCATCCTTTGGTCAGGGTGCTACTGCAGTTCCAATTCCTTTTGGAAGTCCTGGAACTCCAGTCCAAGGTTTCAATTCTGCTCCTTTTGGTAGGTCGTATTTTTGGAGCAACCACTATAATTCAATTCATGCTACTTTTCTTCAGCTTTGCATATCAATTTATAATGTGAAATGGCAGAAGAGAAGTCACAGCAGCTTGAAATGTGGGGTTTACATCATCTGTAATGAGACCCAGTGGAACTGCAAATGATTTCTTAGCAGTAAAATCAAGCTGACTCTGAATGAGAACATAGGAGTGAAGACCACAGAGCTAGTAGCAAACCAGAAATTTATATTTGTTTGAAAATGTTATAAGTAGAAACAGTTGTTCTGTAAAATTTCAATAAAAATGTCTTGTGTGTTTTTATTATTAGGGTCTCCAGCAACTCCGTCATTTTCCATTGGAGCCGGATCAAAGCCATCTGGAGCACGCCAGAGGCTGCAGGCGCGGAGGCAACACAACAGAAAGAAGTAACCTGCTACATGTGTCCAACACCACTTTCACAAGACTTCAGCTGTTGCTGCTATGGCTAATATGGCTAACATTGCTCTGTTCTAAGCCCAACATCCCCCCCAGCAATGCTGCCACCACGCTCTCTGTTTCCTAACGCCTCCTCCGGGGGGTGCCAACCTGAAACATTGTGTTTGCAGAGGAGATAATAAGAGCGCTCCCAGCTTGCTGAGTTCATGCAGCCAGAAAGAACCATGGGACCCATTGAGGAAACGTAGCAATGAGGAGACAGGATCCAGAACTATGTACTATACTTGAAAAGTGTGAAAAGACAGACAATAGTTAGATACTTAACAAAAGCATATCCAAAGTTCTTTTTCCTTTCGTATGTGGACGCTCCCATTGGTTCGTCATAAGGAGAAAGCTGAGTCACGCAAAGACATGGAGCTTTGGCTCCAACATCTATTTTTTTACGTGAAGTGCTCACTAGTTTGTATGTTACCGAATATTTGAGAACATTCTCTGAATGAGTCTGAATAGATTCAAATGCACAGTCGATTCAGATAGGGTACACAACGCTGCAGTGTAAATGTAAATTTACGGAACATTTACATTTTAAATTATTTTTTTAATTGGCTTTCTGACTGTGTTATGGAATGATATGATATATAATGTCTTAATGTAGTTAGTGCAGATCTTCGTTGTTGTTGTTGTTTCATATTATTTGTCATTCCCAGAGTCCTTATGTGGACAGCCTTTTTTTGGGGGGGGGGGGGGGGGGGGTGTTTTTTGCAAACA
>JAUMTR010000006.1:9498847-9527732 GCA_032270685.1 Microctenopoma stevenorrisi
AAAGAAAAGGTTGTCAAGACACAAAGATGAGCAAAGAAAAAGTTGACAAAGATGACAAGCTGATGAAAAGAAGGTGAAAAAAAGAAAAAGTTGACAAGAGACAAAGATGAGCAAAGACAAAAATGATAAAGATGATGAGCTGATAAAATGGGGACAGAAAGAAAAAGAGACAAAGATGACCAAAAACAAAGTTGACAAAGCTGACAAGCTGATAAAAAAGAAGGTGAGAAAAAGAAAATGTTGACAAGAGACAAATAACCAACGACAAAGTTGACAAACAGGACAAGTTGATATAAGGAGTTGACAAATAGAAAAAGTTGACAAGACACAAAAATGAGCAAAGACAAAGTTGACAAAGATGATAAGCCGATAAAAAGGGGACAGAAAGAAAAAGAGACAAAGACGACCAAAGACAAAGTTGATAAAGCTGACAAGCTGATGAAAAGACACAAAGATGAGCAAAGACAAAGTTGACAAAGATGACAAGCTGATAAAAAGGGACAGAATGAAAAAAAGACAAAGATGACCAAAGACAAAGTTGACAAAGCTGACAAGCTGATGAAAAGAAGATGAGAATAAGAAAAAGCTGAAAAGACAAAGATGAGCAAAGACAAAGTTGACAAAGATGACGAGCTGATAAAAAGGAGGTGACAAAAAGAAAAAGTTGACAAGACACAAAAATAACCAACGACAAAGTTGACAAACAGGACAAGCTGATGAAAAGAAGTTGACAAATAGATAAAGTTGACAAGACACAAAAATGAGCAAAGACAAAGTTGACAAAGATGACAAGCTGATAAAAAGGGGACAGAAAGAAAAAGAGACAAAGATGACCAAAGACAAAGTTGATAAAGCTGACAAGCTGATGAAAAGATGAGTGTAAGAAAAAGCTGAAAAGACACAAAGATGAGCAAAGACAAAGTTGACAAAGATGATGAGCTGATAAAAAGGAGGTGACAAAAAGAAAAAGTTGACAAGACACAAAAATGAGCAAAGACAAAGTTGACAAAGATGACAAGCTGATAAAAAGGGGAAAGAATGAAAAAAAGACAAAGACGACCAAAGACAAAGTTGATAAAGCTGACAAGCTGATGAAAAGAAGATGAGTAAGAAAAATCTGAAAAGACACAAAGATGAGCAAAGACAAAGTTGACAAAGATGACGAGCTGATAAAAAGGAGGTGACAAAAAGAAAAAGTTGAAAAGACACAAAGATGAGCAAAGACAAAGTTGACAGAGGTGACAAGCTGATAAAAAGGAGGTGACAAAAAGAAAAAGTTGACAAAAGACAAAGTTGATAAAGATGACAAGCTGATAAAAAGGGGACAGAAAGAAAAAGAGACAAAGATGAGCAAAGACAAAGTTGACAAAGATGACAAGCTGATAAAAAGGGGACAGAAAGGAAAAGTTGACAAGAGACACAGATGAGGAAAGACAATGTGACAAAGATGACGAGCTGATAAAAAGAAGGTGACAAAATGAAAAAGTTGCAAAAAAAGATGATGATAAACAATGTAATGGATTACAAGAGACAGAAGCATTGAGTGAAATATGTTAATGGTCAGTTAAAAAGCCATTACATTTGTGTCTAGAAACAGGGAAAATACAGGAAGCAATACCTCTACACAAAACTTTATAAAAACTATTGGTTATATTGGAAAAATTCCAACGCTGACAGCACGCCAACACGTTAACAAACTTCCTGATATATTTTGATAAAGCAATTCTAAGAAATGAGGGTGTAAGAGCAATTTACAAATCAGGGTAATCTCTGACTTGGAGCAGACTTGGGTGAGAAAGTTTAACATGGAAGTCAATGAGCTGTGCAGACCACAAACTGTCGACAGTTGGCCACGCCACAAAAACCGTCATTACAAAAAGCATATTTCTGGAAAGAAGACAAAATTTCCTACGTTTATATGTATAATTTGTTTATGAAAGATGACTGAAGAGGAGAAAAAGAGAAGCAAAAAAAGTTGATAAAGTTGAAGAGCTGACCCTACAGTGGGAGTGACATTACGCACTTTAGCTGAACGAGAATTCTGTGAAAATCCCAAATCACACAAAACGTAAACTGCTGAAACGCCAAAAAGTATAAAAGATATTAAGAAGCTGATTTAGACTAAGAAAGATGAAAAATGATAGATTCGTTTAAAGTTGAAATGAAGTTTCTACGACAAACGATGACGACACACGAAGATGATGAAAAGAGGAAAGTTGATGAGAAGTTGAACGATGATTCCCATAGACGACAATGTTAAAAATACGATGAAAAAAGATGAATAAGTTGAAAAGTATAAAAGTTGATAAGCTGAAAAGTAATAGCCCACGTCTCCTAAAGAAGACGCACGTTTAGAAGTTTGAACGAAGCTTCTACAACAAAGCGCTTAGGCCGCATTAACGTCCGAAGATGCTGCGGAATAATAAGAAAAAGAAGAAAGAAAAAAGAGGATATCAATAGTGTGGGAGCATTGCATGTTCCCCCACTAATTATGATGAGAGACTGTATTTGAGAGTTTGGAAGCGAGTGTATGTTTCATGATAATTATTGGATGATTTCTCTGTATGAGTAATAGGGCACAATCAATAGCTAAAATAGCTTAAACGAAGTATGGTAATGTAGAAAAACCAGAATGTATTATAAATATAAAAAATCAAAACAAGTTCATAATAAACTGTGTAATTAATGTGATGAACGTACCGTAAATGCCACTGTGAGCTGTGTATTATGTCAGCTCATGCTGGACATCTTCAGTATCTTAAATCACTGGTGGGAAAAAAGCCACATTCATAAATACACAGCTTGTGAAAGACCATACAAACACTTCATATAAATACTTCATTACATGGTATTTGCACACATAAGGAAACCTTAAACCTTATCCATGTGCAGTTGTTCTTCAGCACAGACATTCTTAAAACACATTCACAGAGATGGGACTTGGTTTACGGATCATATGGTATAATTTACTGTCTTTGCTTCCTAACAAATCCAGTATATTTCAGATCAAAATAGTGTGTGTAAGCTGCACTATAATTTGCTTCTATTGTGAGTGCTTTTACATTTTGCTATATTGACCACTTCACAGCTGTGTAAAACAGGCAGTTGAAATACTGTGTGGAATGATGGAAACATGAGAGCAGGCGTGTCATTGGATCATATTGCTTAACTAAAGTTACTGTACATTTGGTTGATATTGCTGAGATCAAAATCATTCATACTATATTAACCTCATACACCATTGAGTGAACTGAGGAAAACTGATATTTACTCAAATAAATTAGAGGGGTATGGTATATCTCTGCCATGTAGTTAACCTCTCTATATCAAAATATGTGGAAAAAAATGTGATCACATCTTATGACATGTAGGAAAGATGCGTGGACGTCTGTGCGCTCCACTCCAGTCCGCTAGGGGGCGGTAATGGCGCTTATCTCAGTATTCCACAGTTACAGAAGAAGGAAGAAGAACAACGCACGCGCAGTGTCTCAGTATTGAACTGAGCGTAGTAAACGTTAGCGGAGCGAAATTACGTGGCACGAAGCTTTTAATATGGAGGTAGCAGCTTTGCTCGCATTGACTTTGCTACTGGGTGCACTAGTTATACTAGTCGCTCTAGCGGTGGGCAGACGAAAAGAAGAAATAAGAGAAGAAACGGAGCAGACAGTGGAGTTTACCGGTAAGAGCTGCATGTTAGCTAACGTAACTCTAGCTAGCCACTGGAGTTATGAGGAGGGTGGTGAGTCAGCAGCTCTGTCACCACTCCGTGGTCACTAACTAGCAGTGTGCACAGTAGAGGGGTGTGTCTGTGATATGTATTGCGTTTTAAGTTACATAAATTTATTAAATAGTGTAGTAGTAGAAGGAATAAAACTTTTCACCTGTCACCTGTCGTTGGACCAAGAGGTCTACCCCTGTTTCTGCAAACTGTCTTAATATGCATGTTAATTAAGTAAGTATAAATAGAACATTATATATTATTATATTTACATTTTGTTTTTGGTTTGTCAATGTTTTTTTCCCGTTTAAATAATTCAAAAAACAAAATACAAAAACAAGTTAGGCGCTGTTAGAAATCCTTGTCGTCCTCACATACCTTAAGTTTTCAAATCCAGTTTTAGAATGCCGTGATGCTATGCTATGATATTATAAATGAAGATGTTCACTGCTTTTTCAGCAGAATGCAGTGGGGTTAAGGGTCCTGCATCCAAGAAACCAAAGCAGGAGAAGCAGCGCAGCCGTAAAGACAAAGCTTCACAGCACAGTTTCAGCCATCTGCTGTTGGCAGCCTCACTTAAGGTAAACTGGAACACACACTTTAATAATTATTGGTTTTGGAGACATGTAGATATCAAATTTAATCAAAGGTTGTTAGTGGCATGCACTGCCCCTCTTGGAAACCTTTATTTGAGTTACGATTTAACACTGACATCTAAAATACCAATTTTACTTCAGATAGTTAACTTGATGTAGTTCCAGGTTTCCCACTATCACAGTGTTACTTCATAAACAATGTCGTGCTGGAAAATGGTAGCACAGCCACATTTATACGAGATGGACTGGATTGGCTGTGAGTTGATGTTCGATTTCACCAGTTCGCTTAATTTTTCTTGTTTTTACGTACATGTTCTTTTCAGAGCCACAGTGGAAATGTGACATGCCTTGATTTCAGCAGTAATGGGAAGTACCTAGCATCTTGTGCTGATGACCGCACAGTCAGAATTTGGAGCACCAAGGACTTCTTGGAGAGGGAACACAAGTGTCTGAGAGCCAATGTAGAACTGGATCATGCTATATTGGTTCGCTTCAGCCCAGACTCCAGGTAGAGGAGAAATCGGAGTAAACATCTGGTGTATGTAGACACATATTTCCAGTAACCAGGTTTCTTCAAAGCAAGTAAATTTGTTCTGGATTACCTGATATTGGTTTTTCTGAGCAACCTGGTTGGATGGAAAACATTCCCTGTCTGTCCAAATAATAACCATAGCTGACTAAAAGAATGTCAATCTACAACAATCATCAAGAATCACAAACTCTTTGGTTTGATCTTCTCAAATGTGATTTTCTCTGTTTTAATGATACCTTTTCTGCAGGGCGTTTATTACCTGGTTGGCCAACGGAGATACCATTCGAATATTCAAAATGATCAAGAAGGATGACGGCACTTTAAGCTTCAAAGCTGCTCCTGAGGACTTTCCACAGAAACACAAGACTCCCATCCTCAACATTGGCATCGCAGAGACCGGTACAGCACACAAATAAAGTTGTTTATGACGTTAAAAGAAAGTTATTTATGTGACCATAAGTCTTTGCACTTAGGATATATTTCACAGGTTTAAAACACGTTATGTAGATTTTCTGTTTTTTTAGGTAAATTCATCATGAGTGCCTCCACTGACACCACCATTCACATCTGGGACCTGAAAGGAGAAGTGCTGGCCTCTATCAACACTAACCAGATGACTAATTCCTATGCTGCCATCTCACCATGTGGCAGGTCAGTGACAGCCCTTCTTCACTTTGACTTGACAATTTTCATTGAGCTTGTACCTGCCTCACATGTAACACATGTTGAATTGTAGGTCTTTTTTTATGTTTGTCAGTTACTGTTACTTGTAGAGAAACTGTTTATGTCGTGTTTGCCACATGGGGTTGAGATGTAATTTGTCTGTGTGCTGTTTGTCCAGGTTTGTAGCCTCATGCGGCTTCACCCCTGACGTAAAGGTCTGGGAGGTTTGTTTTGGGAAGGGAGGCGAGTTTAAAGAAGTGGCCCGAGCGTTTGACCTGAAAGGCCACTCTGCAGGAGTCCACGCATTTTCCTTTTCCAATGACTCTCACAGGTAATGATGACTTTTCTGAGTGTGATACAGAACTGAAGCACTGGCTCACACTGGTATGACTTTAAAGAAACATAGAATAGAATAAACCTAAATATTTTTTATGCTAATTACAAGCTGAATAAGTTCATACAGTTTGATGAGAAATACTGTCATGTAATTACTTATTTTCATTTGATGTCTTTCACAGGATGGTGACTGTATCTAAAGACGGTACGTGGAAACTGTGGAACACAGATATAGAGTACAAAAAGCAGCAGGATCCCTACCTACTGAAGACCGTCCCCTGTGCGTCATCTGAAGGTAGCCGGGTGGCCTTGTCTCCAGACGCCCGAGTGGTGGCTATCAGTGATGGTTCTAATGTGTCTCTGTACAATGCTGCGACTGGCCAGCTGGAGGAGGAACTGCACAATGTCCACAGTGAAGATATCACTGACCTTAGATTTGACATTAACGGACGCTTCTTGGCGTGCAGTGGTGACAAGGCCATCCGAGTGTTTCACAATGCCCCAGGCTACCGGGCAGCCATCAGAGACATGCAGGACATGCTGAAGAAAGCCCAGAATGAGGCCATGAAGCAGAGACTGCAGCAGCAGATCAGAGAGGCTCAGAGTGCCCTGGACACTGTGCTGGCTGCTCCAATTGAGTAAAGGAGCCCCAGGACTACAAGGTCTGATTGTGACGGTGTTTGACTCTGACCTCAGCTCTCCCTCTGATAATAAATGATATGATCAGTGAATAATGGAAATTGCATGAGGGTTCAATAAAGAATATCTTTTTATGCAAAGACAATTTATTGATTGCCTTGTGTAAAATCTGCTGTGGTTGTTTAATGTCACCCTTCATTGAAAAAATGTGATTTCTAAATTCTTTGTGCACCACAAATGAAATAGGATTGCTATGAAAAATAAGTTACATTGTTTTTCAGGAGGGTTTTTTTTGGGCAGATTGATGCTTTACATAAGGGGCCAATCCTGGTTCTCAAAAGCCATTGTCTTTCTTTTGCAATGTCTCCTGCCCTACCTCTGCTTAATACCCGGATCAGTTTTTTTTAGCCAATTAGAAGCTGTAAGTCCAGGTTGTTGGTCATTGATGACAGGGGCCTTAATGTACAATTTACTTTAGCAGACGCATTTATCCAAAGTGACTTGCACTGGGTGACTGGCTTAAGGACACACCTTGTAGGGGATGGACTAGGAGGCAGGTGGGGTTTCGAACCTGTGACCTTATTGGGCCACCTGGTGTCCCAAGTAAAATATCTCATACTAACAGGAAAGAAATCTCCAAACATGGCGATATTTGTCTTTATACTTATTTTGTAAACACAATGTAAAATCAATATTATTTTAACTAATCGAGTAACTTTCCTTTATTCAGTGATTCTTCACCACCTGTTTTCAGGAACTCCATGATCACATTTACGCACTTATACACTGTGCAGTGTGACCACAGCAGACACAGGTGGTGCTGCTCATCCAGATGCACAGACTAACTACACAGTAACTGATATGTGTATATCACGTCTTTGTCTATCACAGAAATAACATTAATGGACGTTAATAACATTAATAACACTCTTAGATTCTTCACAACTAAACTTTATTTTTGTATAATATTTGCACACAATGTAAATATAATAACATCTGTAACAAAAAAACAATCTTTTTATACTGGTAACATTATTATTTTTATTTCTATCACTATTATCACATTATTATTAATATTAGCAGTAGTAGTAGTCGTAGTACTGTTTTTTTCTGATTTTGCCGTTTTGTGTTACTCCATAAAGTTTTTGGTGGTGGTTGAAAAAACGTTTGACCCGGAAGCAGTAACTGCAGCGACGCACGTTTTTCCTCCTGCAGCAGCATGTACAGTTGCGTGTGGAGATGTCTGTAGAGATGGTGGAGCTCTCAGTAAAAGCACCAGAGCCGGTTCGGTCCACCGGGATCCTGCAGCAGAACCGCGTCTTTCTCGACTTTTTCTGGGACTTGGCCAAACCGGATCAGGAGGTCCGACTAAACGCGGTGGAAAACCTGATTCAGTATCTGAAAACCAACAACAAGGTGAGACAGATCACTGCCAAGAAAGGCTGAGTGTAAACTCAGCATGGTTCTTATTATACAGAAACTAACCTGTAAGTGTTAAATAGAGAACTTTCCTGATGTCTAACTCCAAAGGTGGAACGAAAATTTACTGACTTGTTACTAGTTTGTCTGTGTGTTTATTATTTGACAAGCATGATGTTTAAGACTTGAATTAGATAATGACTAGATTTCGAGTCCCTCTTCAGGTCCTCCAACCACAAATTGGACTGGTCTAATTGGACCAGAAGAAAAGAGGCTTTGTTCAAAGCAGCAGAAGCTGTGCATTATATTGTGGTGCTCTCTGTGTGTGCTACAGGCAGATGAGCTGGAATATACCTTTAAAAGGCTGGTGGATGGACTTGGTCATACGCGAGAGACTGCGAGACCTGGATTCAGTCTGGCTCTAGGACAGGTGAGTGCAGAGGAATTTAATCAGTCAAAAATAGATTTTCAATTAGACTTCTCCTTAACACATTTCCAAATATGTTTCTCACTCTCAGATTGAAAGTAGTCTATATCTGCCAGTATCTACAGCACTGGTTGAGAATGAGCTACAAACCACAAATCATCAACTGTGACTGAAGCAGACAGCTATGCAATGAACATATGTTGACTCTAGCATGATAATACGTGGTTGTTTTTCAGGTCTTAAGTGCCTTTGAAGACGTCTCTCTGCACAGTATATTTGCCAGGATCAAAGAAAAGCATAATTTGCAGACAGTAAAAAAGGTGAGTCTGTGTGAGGTGCTGTTCTCTCCGTCATCTCCAAAAGTCTTTATGAACAACAACTGTGTCTGACGAGGTCTTTTCCTCTCTTTCAGAAACTAGTCAGAAATGCGTTGTTTGGGAACTTGTTTGGGGTTCTCGCTCTTCATCAGTCTGGCCGCCTCTCTAAAGTAAGTAGTATCATCACCTTTCATATAGCTTCACAAAGAATCGCCTAGGATTTGTGTGTTTGCTGGAGAAACAAAAAGAGAACAGAACTAGTCAGGGCGAAAGTTTATTGCAGAAGAAGAAGAGGAGGAGGATGCATTGTCAGTGACGTGTGTGTGTGTGTGTGTGTGTGTGTATGCGCGCGCGACAACTGCAGTGTTGCAGTGTAAATGTCTTTTGTCTCTACAGGAGTCACAGGTGGTACTGGGATGTATTCAGCTCCTACAGAGCCTCAGCCAGCACAGACAACACTTGAAGGACCTGCCCACTAAGACCATGATGGACATCCTCAATGAGGTGACTGCTCAGTTACACATTTAACAGAACATCTCATCCCTGTTCTATACCCATATCACAATAGATATAATAGAACAGGAGTTCATATTTCACTTAGCTCCTGAAGTTTGATGTATTAATTGAAATTGACTTGTGTGTGTTTGTTTGTGTCTCCTGTCCATAAGATCTCAGAGGAGGTGTTTGAGGAGGTCCTGCTGGGTGCTCTGCAAACTGACCTGGCATCAGCATTTAGGACTCCAGAGCAGCTGCAGCTGCTGCTGGTAGCACTGCAGCGCTTCCCACAAACACTCAAACCCAAGAAACTCAAGAAGCTGCTGGGCTTCTCGACCATCATCAACACTGACAACATCCCAAAGTAAGAACACTGTGATTAATTGTGATGTTCTCCTCCCTCTTTCACGCATGAGTTTTACCCTGCTATTGCTGTCTATTTAAAAATGTATAATCAGTTTAGTGTCAGATGTTTTTTCCAGGCTATATATATCAGCAGCAAAATGTACCACACATTCTGCTCAAGTGTAGTTGTAATTGTACTGCGTGAGCAAACTCTAACGTGATGTCCTCCATCAGGTTGACAGAGGTGTTGAAGATGGCAGCCCGCTCAGTGAAGAAGGAGTGTGTCCTCCCGCCAGTGGCCCTAGACCTCCTGAAGCTCTCTCTGAAGGAGGACAGTTTCCAGCTCTTCTGGAATAAGGCCATTATCAACGGCATGTTAAAGGAGCAGCAAGGGCCAACTCAGTAAGTTTTCATAAGGAGAAATGGTTTCTCCCTATTTCACATAGGAAAAGCAACTAGAAGCAAGGAAATGTAATTTAACACACGCAGAGCTGATGGCATTTCTGTGTAGGTTCAACCTTGTATCCGCAGGTCCTGAAAATCCACAAAATGTTTCCTCTAACGAGACCGTAGAAGATATTTCTTGTGCTGCACAGGCAGTAATATTTAAGTGTTCCTACGCACCATCACAGACACTGAGCAGTCATCTATGAACCAAAACAAACTGAAACTCATTCAATCACTCAAACCTTTTACTTTGGCTTTGTTGTCTGTACGTACAGTGTGTTTGTTCCACTAACGTGTTCTCCTGGTTTTGTCATGTTTGTGCGCAGTTACCTGAGCTTCCGTCTGCTCGGCAGTGCTCTGCCTTTTCTATCTGTGGCCCAGCTGAAGGAGGTGTTATCTGGAGAGGTGATGGTGCACTATGGGGAGCATGTTGTGTGTGCTCAGGTCAGTTGGCTGGTCGCAGTCAGTAGCCATATAATTTATTGCAGCACTACATTGTATGTGTTTAAACTGATGACCATAAACAAATGTCATCCATCATTTCTTTCTCCCAGAAACCAGACCGCTTCAAGTTGGCCCCAGAGATGGATGTTTACGTGTCAGACTTCTTGCAAGGCTGTGAGGACTCGGACAAACAACTGGCAGTGATGGTGGGTTTCTCCTCGGTGACCAATCAGGGCAATCCTGTGGTGCCATCAGTGTGGAGGGTGGTGCAGCACCTCCAGCCTGCAGGTCTGCAGGGCTACATAGAGTGGCTGAAGAACATGTTCCTGCAACCTCAGCTCGACAAGCTGCTTGACTTCAGCACACGCAAGCAAAAAGACAGTCATGAAGGAAAAGACAAACAGTAAGTGCACAGTATATTACTATACTGCAGTATACCTGAAGTACCTTAAGCTAAATCTATCACTGGTCAGCTGAGTTTGTAAAGCAACATGCAGGAAGAAAAACTAATACGTTTTGCTTTGCTTTCCTCAGAAATGAAAACTCCATATTCCGCTTGAGGAAGTGGATTGTTGCTCGACTTGTCTCGATCATTGACAACCACCAGGTGAAGAAGCAGGAGGAACTCGTCATGGATGTGGCCAGGTGAGACCTGCCTCTGAAGAAGCAATTTGAAGGTCCCAGTGTTTTGTGAAATACAAGGCATTCAGTTGGTTTTGTGTTGTTTCTTTTCTAGGTTTGTATTTTTCCACGCTTTCTTCAGTGCAAAGAAGGCCTCGGTTGATATTGCAGAGACAAAGGGAAAGTTTTCTGTGCCGCTGGATGATAAAACCAGAGGAGCGTTTGTCACTTCATTCTTTGGGTGAGATAATAAATCTTTCTCTGTTTCTTGCAGCCAGTCTGTTTAGCTTTGTTAAAATCAACATAGGTTCAACAGTGATACAAATGTATGAAAAGCATCACTGTTTTCGTTATGTACACAATTTAGGCTGCTGCTGTCCATGCATCACCTGTCGCTAAACGAGGAGGCAGGCGAAGGTACGACTGTCAACCAAAAGCGAGCACTGGGCTTGTCATCTGATGGTACCATGTGGATCTACCACCTGGTCCAGTATGCCCAAGTGCTGCTCACGCAGCCAAAGTATGTCCAGAAGAGCCATCCCTTCAGTCCTGAGCAGAGACAGGCCTGGGACAGGTGGGACAAGAACATATCTCTAAGATCCCAGAGTAGGACAGGGTCACAGCAGCAGGATACTGCTTATTCATAGACTGTTATTGCTACTGCTTATTCAAAGTTTGACCTTAAAATGACTTAAATAAAGTACGAAGTGTTAGTTATTCCACTTTTCACACTGTTGAATAGGTGTAAGTAGTAAATGAAGAAGGAATGTGCTTGATAGCTCTGGCTCTGCACACGTTTTCTTCCAGCATGTTGGAGTCTGTGGCAAACCTGAAGAAGAAGGCAAAGACAGGCCAAACAACAGGGAGCAAAGCGTTCCAGCAGCTATTCCTGTTGGTCGGCATGCACCTCTTCAAGGTACAACATCCTTCTAGAGTTGGCCTTTAGGTTGTGTTCTTAAAGAATATTGTAGTTTAATTTCTGATCTGCAATCAGTGTCTGCTGACACAATGAACAACACTGCTCCGCTGAGTTGTTCCGAATAAGAGGGAGATGTTCTGTAAGAACCTGCACAGTCATGAATGTATTTCTTCTGCAGGCCCCTGATGAGCTCATGGATACCATGAAGGACCTTCAGAGCTGTGTGGACAAAGCCCAGGAGAAGAAGGCCAAGAAGAAGAAAAAGAAACAAGGTGATGGTGGTGCTGTTTCCACCAACCGCCAACACCATAGTTTTGCAACTTGTGTTGGCAGCTTGGCTTTATGATTAAATAAAATCAGTTGATACTCAAGTGTGCGAATGTGTGTGGATTTTCCACAATGCAGACACAGAGCAGGACGAGGAGCCTGAGTGGGTGGAGGTGATGGTGGACATCTTATTATCCCTGTTGTCTCAGCCGAGCCGATATATGAGACAGGTCTGCAAAACTGTCTTCTCCTCAATCTGCCCTCATGTTACCGCAGCAGCCCTCACTGCCATCTTAGACGTGAGTAACAAATACAAATTAGTTAAATGATGTCGCTGTTTGTTATGTGGATGAAGTTAGCTCTGTAGACCTGTGATATTATTTATATAAACGTCCAAATCAGGGCAACTGTGGGTCAGTTGGTATAGCGTTTTGGTAATGCAGTGTATTTATAACGGTATGAAACTATGACTGTAAATGGGTATTAGTGATGATGCAATATGACAATTATTAGCAAGTGCCCGAAGTCTCAATTTCAACAAAGCTCACTGTGTTTCTGGTATATAGGGAGTAGTGACTGGGTGTACAGTCACTACTCCCACAGTCACTATGCGTTAATAATTGTGCACATAATGTTAACCTCTGTGAATGTGTGATGGTTTCAAGAATCACTTGTTTGTGTAGCACTGGTAGCCTTCCAACTGATTATGATAAAGGTATTCTTGGGTTGCCTGTAGGTCCTGGATCCAGAGAGGGACGATGAGGAGGACAGTGCTGTTGTCGTCACCGATGACGATACCAGCAAGAATAAACTAGAAGAAGACGAGGAAGAGGAGATGGAGGTGAGTTTTATTTTTGTACTCGTTGTCATCTTTTTAGCAACATCTTAATGTTAGACTGTGTTTTACCCGCACGAATCGCCTTACAACACGTGTCTCTGCCAGGATGACAAATCCGATGGAACAGATGATGACTCCGATGAGGGCGAGGATGATGATGACGAAGCGATGGAAGAGGAGGGCGAGGATGATGGGGAGGAGGAAGAAGATGAAGAGATGGAAGGAGAGGTGGACCAAAATTTCCGCTTGGAACTGATGAAGGTGTTGCAGCAGCAGAATGCTCTGGTGGGTGTTCAGGTCATCGGCACATCCTGGTGTCGGTGGTTTGTGTGTACCGGCAGCATACAACAGTTCAACTGTTGTAAACGAAACACTGATGTGACAAACTGCGGAACATCAGCTTGGTAACGTTGTCACAGAGAGCATGTTAGAACATAATCAACTTAAATTTAGCTTAGACAACATTAGATTGATAAAATGATGATGATTGACAATGGTTAATGGTGATCAACCCTAAAGACGAAATGTGTGTGAGACTTCGTGTTGAAGGAATATGGTTTGTAACACATGTCCTCCGTTTTGTTGTATGTCCAGGCCACAGAAGAGGATGGCAGCAGTGATGAAGATATGGATGATGACGCCATGATGGAGTTGGATAAAAGTCTGTCAGCACTGTTCTCGGAGCAGAAGAAAAAGACCCAGGCGAAAAAGGACGAGAAGACAAAACTGAAGAAAGAAAAGTCACTGGTTCGAGAGTTTAAGATAAAGGTAACGTCACCTCAATCTGATTTGTAAAGTATTTGTAAACACTTTGGGTGATATGGTTAGCTGCTACTTAAAGTAAAATAGATCGATATCAGTGTAATTTGTTCAGACACATGTAGCATTAGGACGCAGGAAATAATCTCCCTCTGGGATTAATAAAGTTTTCTGAACCTGAATCTTGAGGATTCGTTTAGCCCATCTTATTTTAGCAGAGAGACTAGAAGCAGCGGCAAACGTCTATCATCATGTCTTTTATTTGGCTTTTGTAGGTGTTGGACCTCATTGAGGTGTTCGTGGCCCGGCAGGCCGGCAGCCCTCTTGTGCTGGGTTTGGTGGAACCATTGCTCAACGTCATTGACAGAGGAATGAGTTCTGACAGCGATCAGCAGGAGCAGGACTTCCTCCGCCGAGCTGCTGACATCTTCAGGTAACGCTCTTTAACTGTCCGTGTTTGTCGCTGATTCAGTGTTTGTTGTCTCCTTGGTGTTTATCTTATGTGCCTATTTACTTACATGAGAGGTGTAGGAGTTTTTTTTTTTATATACATTGTAACATTTTCAAACTCAAATAGTTATTGGAGTGAGACGTGTCAGGAATATTTGGGCTTTGACTTAGTCTGATGTTGAGTGGATGATTATGTTGCCTGTTTTTCCATCTTTTTCAGAAACCAGCTGTGTAGGTCCAAAGTGTACTGCAAGACTGTGGGTGACAGACAGGGGGAGCTCCACGACCTGCTGGAGAAACTCATGAATAAAACCCAGAAACTATCAGACTCCTCAGTCTGCCTCTACTACTTTAGGTACTTGATATTTAATGACGGTATCAAATAGAAAGTTGTCCTTTAAATATCTATAATACAGTTTATTATTACCTCTGATTTAAGAAAGAAGAATATATTATGTGTTATTTTTGAGATCACTAACTCGCTTATTCTGAGCAGTTTCATGTTTAAAGTTTGCTTATTGTTCACGAACCTGTGCAGCAGTCTCACAGAAAGTCTGTTTTCAAAAATAAGTTTACACGCCCTACATATATTTATTTATATATTGGAGTCTGTTATGAAAAGTACAAAAATTGCCTCAGGTCTTTTCTGTTTTGCTGATGTTGAACTGTCCTTGTAGTGCGTCTCTGTATGTCGTGAAAGTGCTGCGGGGAGCTCCTCCGGCTGAGACCAAAGAGGATCAGACATCAGAGAAACCTGCAGTTAGTGAGGTATGTTCACCACACATGGATTCATGTGTCAACCTTCTTTTCACTCATCTATGAGTCAGAAAAAAGCAGGGAATTTAAACATGCATTTATCCAGCTACACTCGAAACAACTCGCGTAAAGGTCAGGAAAAGCTTTTATTTTCCGTTTAGGTCACAGGGCTGATCCGAGACAGATGACAATTAAATATTTACATGGTGAGAAATTGTTTCTGTTGCATTTTCATCAAATCCAGTCTCACGCAAAATTAATTCCAAGTCTGTTCCTGTATTTTACTGGGTCAGGAATTGGGTCAGCACTGGATAACTTGGCCCGTTTTTCCAGTTTCCCCTTTGCACATTTCTCTTTTTTTCCTCCATTTTTTTTCAATGCATTTTTTGCTTGACAAAAATTTAAGGGCAATAATTTCTTATCATCATCAAGTTATATTTATTATTTATTTGTGATTTTAGCCTTGCAATTTTCATGGATGAGAACTTCTAAAGGGGTATTAAAGTGACTGTATTAAGGTTTTAAACTTCGATGGACATTTTTTTTCCTTGTATTGAAATGATGAATCAAGAACGTATTCGACAACTGAAAGATTTATTAATATATTTATCAAAGCTTCCACTCAGATTTTTCTTGATGCAAAATGAAACGGGGCATTAGAACAGGTGACAATTTATGTGACAGCATGAGAACTAGAACTAAATACCCGAACTAAAACTGAAGCAGCTAAATAGATCATCATAATAATTTCCTAATTTGATAACTTACGCTTTACCCTCATGTCAAAATGATTTCTGTTCTTGTTCTTACTCAGCTATGTACATTCACATTTGTAATGCCAGAAATTCTGATCCCTTGTAGTGTGTAGTCTGATGTTTTATGGAGTTTATGTTCGCAGTTAAAGTTCATGGGGAACGTGGATATGGATCGTGTCTCCAGCATCTTCAGAGAGACTTTGACCTCCTTCTTGAGCAGGAGGAAAAGTCCTCTGACTGCTCAAATGTTCATCGACTTGTTCACCAGATTTCCTGTGAGTACAGCGACACGTCATCCTGAGAGCACACATTAATACAAGGAACCATGGAGACACTGGAGTGTCTCAGCCTGCATTATCTAATGCAGCCTTTGTGCTATTTTCAGGTTTTGTGTGTGAATCTTTTGGATACAGCAGTACAGCACATCACATCAGGGGTCAGAGAACATCAGCAGGTAATGTTTTGAAAATTTTGTTTCATTTCTGCTTCAGGAGAAATTCAATAGTTGCATTTCTTACTCGAAAATAAACATCCAAGAAGATATGTCTAACGTCTGGGAAATTGTTTTGTGTGTTTAGGGTCAAGCATGCGTGTTGGTGCTGCGGGCGATCCAGGGTAGAGAGGTTCAGCAGCTGCTGAGTGGACCTCAGTGGATGGAGCTCTGTGCGAAGGTCACAGGTCAGCTGGCAGCGGTAAGTCAACACAGACCAGAATTTTACAAAAGAGTAGAGCAGTACAGCAGCTTAAACATGGTGGTTTCAGTCTCGTAGCCATTAAGCAGCATGGAAGTTACTGAGGATATGGACATGTCTTATCAATACCTGAATTATTCACTGTCAGTTTAAATGATTGGACATTTAGCCATGTACCTTTTTACAGACTTGGTCCAACTAAACCTGCATTAGGTAATATTATGCAGTGAAGGTTATTGGAAGAATATTTCGTGGATGGTTGAGACTGAGTCTAAATGATAAGTATTATGTAGTTTGTCTACAAACACTGCATCCCTATGAAACGGGTTGATGATCATGATTTTTCTACATTTAAATGACACTAACCCTAAATACACAAGTCATTCTACTAAAGAACAATTAAAGCAGTTGAAATTAAAATTAATGTTTTGAATCAGATATTTGTTTATTCTATAGAAATGTTGTGGAAGGACCAAATGCAGCCTGTTTATGCGAGGAAGCCCATCAGCATCCCTGAATTAAAGCTGTTCTGTGTGGAGGAAATCCTCCAAGACAATGCACAGGGCAGATAAATAGTTAAAGTTACTGCTGCCAACTAGGTCCCACGGAAGGCACAGGTTTACATAGGTTTTCTACGAACAAATTAATATATAAATATATTTTCTTGTCATTGTTTTTGTTCAGTTGTGTTCCCTTTAGTTTTAAAAATCATATTTCTATGTGCAAGACAGCTTTGTGTTAGAACTACTCATCAGTTCATCAGCACAAGTAAAAAGGTTCATACACCAACATCCTCTAAGCTTGTAGAAATTTTAATTATATTGTTCTCTAAGGTTTATGAGATTGCATCGTGCAGTGATGAATGATGATTAGAGCTATTACTGCACTCGCTGTCCTCTGTGCGTCCTTGTGACATCTGAGGATAAAGAATTGCTTCAACAGTTCTTCACCAAACCACTTCACCCCTGTTTTGCCTCGCCTTTTTCCTGCCAGAAAGAAACAAACCTGCCAGATGACCGTACTCCTCCATAAAAGTCTGTTGTAATAAGATGTCAGCATAGCAGTCTTGGATTTCTGAGTATTTTTACTTTATACAGCTATGTAACTAAAGCACCTTTTATTCCCAGAGCGGAGAAACATTTCATAAAGGGTGCCTCACATTTACATATAAATACTATATTATAGTTTAGATGTCCTGGTGGCGTAGGAGTCTTAAATGCTTAAGGTATTATCACAAAATCCCCAGTTTGAGTCCAGCTTTGTGCCCTAAAGGTGAAAGGCACCACATTAATAAAGTCCATTTATCAGTGTTAACTCAAGGTAAACAATTTCTTGTACTTCTTCTCCCAGAGTCTTCAGCAGGTTGCTCCAACTGAGAGCAAAATGGTGAAGGAAAAGGTGGTGAAAACCCTGGAGCTCTGTCAGTTCCTGGTCAAGCTCATTACCCAGCAGGTAGGTTTGGCTCTGAGTGTGCAGATGAAACCATGTGAAGGAACAGTTTGTGTGTTTTCAGTCCTGACTCGGTCTCTTTTGCTTCTGTAGAAGCTGTCTGTGGACCTGGAGCCCCTGCGGGAGGTCCTGCAATCCTTGACCAGCATTATCACTTTCAAGAAGACTGGCAAGCTGGAGGATACCTACTGGGCTGTGATGAAGCACTTTGGAGTCATGTGAGTTATTGTGGTTGTTTTCATCTTTGAAGTAATGAGCTCTAGTGGTAGAGAGCTTTGTCTGCACATAATAATTCAGGTTACACATGTAATAATTTGTAAGGTTAGCCTTAAAACATTCTCACACCTCTGAATTAAACTATGATTTGATGAATTAACACAAAACATGTATTTGTTTATGTCCCTACCTGATAAGCCAAATTAGCTCACAAACATGAGCATCTAGTTTTTCCCATCATGTTGATCTGATGTTTTCACATTCACAGGAAACCTAAAGTTGAAAAGACAAAGTCTGACAAAGAGACTGAGCAAGTGGCCATTCCTAAGAAGAAGAAAGGCTTTCTACCTGAAACAAAAAAGCGAAAAAAGCGCAACAAGCCTGTTTTAGAGCCAGCAGCAGACAACTCGACCTCCATGCACCCACCAAGAGCAGACAAAGGACAAGGCAAAAAGAAACATGACAAGAAGACTAAACAGAAACGACCGGCCGACGGCACCAGTGCATCTCAGCCCAACCCAGCCAAGAAGAGCAAACCCCAGTCTGAAAGCAAGGCATCAAAGAAGAAGAAGAAACCTGCACAGAAAAAAAAGGGAGGAGGGCAAATGTAAGATGGGCTTTTTAAATGGACACGTAAAAGCTTTTGTTAATTTTCTTTTAAAGAGGCTGTTTTGTCTGTTCACTTGGCTGCGAGTTTGATTCTGGCAATTGATTTTTCTTCAGATGTTTGGAAAGTGAATTACGAGAGTATTTTCTTATGTAGGACTACTGCTGATTAAAAAAATATTGTGACAGTAACAGAAATGCAGCTCCACTATATAAAATCCTAATAAATGTTATTAGCCTTTGCATAGTGTTTTAAGTTGCAAGTCTTGATGCTGTAAACTAAGGTAAGCAATCACAAAAAGACCTAATTCACACATCAGAGAAATGATGTAGTGTTGCACAAATTGATTACTATATGGGATATGAAGCCATACAGCCATAAATCTGTGTGAATGTCAGGCAGGCGGCAGCACCATCCATCAATAATCTCACCTCTGCAGAAACCTTCAGAGGTGTGTATCAACAGGAGCTGTCTGACGTCCAAGAAATGTGATATTTCTTGTATTGGGCCAGTAGCGCCATGATGAGAATCCTGGAGATGCTCCAATCAATATTTCTATGTGAACAGTGGATCAGGTGACTGCTCATGCAACAAAGCAAAAAGAACTATCATGGTACTGTAAAGTTTTTCTGCTCAGTATATGGTCTTGTAGTTTGTGCCTGTTTGCACTGCTGTCAGGTGGCCAAAGCAGTTAGTCACTGTAAGTAAATGTTTGGAAAGCTTAAGATTCATCTATTGAGAAAGAAATACAAGATAAACATGATGTTTCCTCAACAGATTTTGGAAATCACATGACCCTTCTTTCCAACTTGGCACCTAAATGTAATGTGCGTGAGACAGATAAAGTGACACCATGTACAACCAACAATTAAGACCAGCGTTTTTAAGGATATGTCCTCTGAGTGACTATCGACACAAAATCCCATCTTCATCCCATAGTTACTGATAGAACTACGAACAAGGCTGATGTCTATTTTTTCTTTGGCGCACTGAAGGTACTTAACTGGGTGTTTTGTAACCTCACCGTCACAACTGTTGTCTGTGTGTGTGCGCGCAGTTGAACCTCTACACAACCTTAATGAAGCATATAAGCACAAACTGGTGGTGACAAATCATCCTCCTCGAACCGTGACAGCAGAGGTGAGAGTAGGAGCACTGGTGTCCTCTCTCTCTGACAGTGAACTGCCACTTGTCATTGCAGTTGAGTTGTGATATAAAGCACACAACCAATCTGCTAATGCAGCTCAGTGGAATAATCAGAATGAGCTATAAAGTTGAGGGCATAGCCTCATCAGTATGTGGAAGAGGTATCTAAATGCGGGCCTGAATTATCCCTTCCCCTTTGTGAAACATTTTAATTAGGTTCTGAATTTTCCCAGCTTATGATACAATGGACTGCAGAATGAGAGTTGCAGTTTTAAGAGTTCACTCGTGTTGCTTTTGTTAAAGTGTGGCCCTTTGGAGTGTGATGCTCCACAGCAGGCTGCTGGCATGTGTTCCAGTTATACGGAGTACAACCAGAAAGCCATTAATTAGCAAACCCAGTAGTTTACTTGCCAGGCGATGTAGGAACACCCATAGTTGTTCTACCACTATTTGGAGAAGGGCCAAATCTAGCACAGTAAGATTCTTATGTTAAATACTTGACCTGCTGTGCTTAAATCTTCCTGTTCATGCAGTAATAATTTAGAGGACTTTACCCATTTTCTTCCATGGCTACAAAACTCAGACTGTATATTTTATAAGAATATAATTCATTCATCATTTTATAAGAATGCCAGTTTTCTTTCCAAGGTGAGCAAGAAGTGCAAGTGTATGTGTTAAATAAAGAGGCTGGACCCAAGGGCCAAAGCAAACCAATGAACAAATGAAGCAAGTCTCAAGTGTACAGTGTTAACTTTTACATATAATAGAAACTAATGATACCCTATAATTTATAATATATTCATACATATATTCTTACTGAATCACTTTTTAAAGCCTTACAAATAGAGGGTTAAAATAAGCTTTGTCCTAGGAGACAAAGCCCAGGTGATTACACATGTAAAGCTTTTTATATAACATTTTTCAAAAAGGGTTTATTCATCTGGGAGCTTAATTGCTCACTATATTTAACTAAACACCCTTCCGTTGCACGATGTGGTCCTATGTTAATGTTAATAAGTTGTACTAAATAAACCATCATACCAACCATAGTAATACTATAAGAAATAGCAATTTGGGACCTAAACTCACTCACCGGACATCCAACCAACTTGTCTTGTGAATTCTGTCTGCAGCACAGAGGAGCAGACCCTCTGGGACAACAAAACCTTGAAAAGTGTCCTCATTAATTTGAAATTAGGCTGTATACAATAACTAGGCTATTCCCAGAGCAAACTTAAAGTCACAGTGAAGTTTCTTCCTCTGTGTTGCTCTCAATCAACTACACTGCATGTGCACCAATAAATAACAGCAGTCCTGATCTATGCTTGAGTAATGACCCATCATCTCATCCATTTCCAACTTCTGATCTCTGACCTTCATCACATTTCAGCCACTGACCTTGACCCATTCTTACAGGAGCTACTGACCACTTTACGTTTGCTGCCACATTCCTGCCCATCCATCTCTAACTGCCAGTATCCATCTATTTGCCATTGACAGCAAGCCAGCTTCCTCTTTCATCCACAATAAATACGAAGACATGCTCCATCTCCCAAGATTGTAAGTCAGCACTGATCAACCACAACATTAATACCACCTGGTCGTTTTAATGTTATGGTTTGTGTAATGGATTATTGGAAAGCAAAAGTATATCTGTTTGTGACTACCTTTTAATGCTGAAAATGTTCTCTATCCATGTGGAAATGTAAAATGAATCGTTCACTGACATACTTCCAGTTCTTCTGAAAAGATAAATGGTTTCATTTGGTAGCACTTATACCAATGAGATAAGTTAGTCAGGCGTCTTGCAGGGGACAATTAGGAACATGGCGTCCTGGTATCTAGCCAATATGCTGACTGATGCTGATTCATGTCTGCTGACCTCCAGTGAGACATGCCGTGGCGCCATTATAGGGAGATGTTGAGATTAAAAACGGCACTTCTATGGGTAATCACCATGTCAATGAATCACACTGGAAGATTGATAGGGTCTTTATAGTAGACATTGTGGTGTATATGCATTTTACCTGATTGTGTATTTGATAGTCATAGTACTACATTACATGTAGCTCACATGGTCCTATATACTATAAAACTGTCAGCAATGTGGTTCTTTGGAAGCTTTAACGGTCCGTATGCAGAGCCAGTTTCAATTTTATGGATCTCCCCAGGGAATGTGATTTGTACCTGTCTCGTGAAGTTGCCAAAATGAAAATCCATACATTCATGCACTTGCATATCATCAGATGCCCCTTATACTGTATTATATATACTGGGTGAGCAGTGGGAACTACAGAGTAGGTGCCTATTGACAAATGTAGTTTCGGATTTGTAAATGGTCAACAGGTGCCAAATGTTTAAGGTTACTGACACATTAAAAAGGATCAACATAATGTATTTATTTATAAACTTCAAATATTACATATTTCCTGGATAAGGCAGATTATATGAACTCCATAAAGATGATTTTACTGTAAAACATTCCAGCTATCATAATGGCATACATTTACAGTGAATCTTTTACTGACACTGAATTTCTATTAGGTCCACTATGATACAATATGAAGGAGTGAAACAAAAGAGAGGGTTGAACTTTGTTGAGAGGAATGATCACATGTCAGAGAATACATTATAAATACTCAAAGTTGAAAATACTATATGAACGCTAAAACTCACTATCTGACACATTAAAGAAGTCTTGCATCATGTTAGGCTAACTAGAGCTACCTACAGATGTCTAATGACATAGGAGGACAGTACTTTATGCAAATATGCTAGGTCACTTAATTTAAGGAAAAATACTACGCAAACAAATAAGCCATTTGTATAGCCTATGTGCAGCTTTGCACTGCCTAACAGCACCACAACATCCATAATAGTCTAACTACATACTGGTAGTGTGTCAGAGGACATGCCAAGGAAGATCAGCGAGCCATTATGAACTGTGTTGTGTCACCAGCTCTTAATAATTTAACATAAAGATGTGTCACATCCTAGGAGGGGTTTAAAGTTTAAACATCTTTTACGTTTAAACAGCGTTTAAAGGTTGGGGAAGAGGAATAGGTCCAAAAGTCAAAGCAGGCAAATACTTTATACAGTCCCATAAGGAGTTACCAGCTGGCTAAATACTAATGTATGTGCACCCACACAGCTAATCTATGTGCCACTAATGTTTCCTCTAGACCTAATGTTCTGCTCAGTATTTTTTTTTCTAAAGTTTCTAAGTCGTCTACAAGCAGCAGAAATGAAGGTGGGAGTTCTTTGTGCCTTATTGCTTTTCCTGTTTATTCCACAGTCTCGTTCCCTGAAGTTGCACCAAGTTAACAGTCAAGAGGAACCGTGTCCTGCAGCGCCCGGTTGTCCTCCTCTGCTCCGGCGACATCCCCGCTCTCCGTGCTCTGACACGAGAGCTTCACCTCGCATCGCACGGGTCGGACGATGACGCACGGCCTCGCGGGCTCCCCGATCGCACTGCCGCGCGCGGGATTGCGACTGTCGCGCTCGTATTCCTCCTGCGCGCGCTGGATCTTCCTATTCCGGAGCTTCCTCTTGTGGAAGTGGAAAGTTGCCAGGGAAACGAGGATGACCCCCACGAGCACGGCCACCAGCACAAGGAGCGCGAGGGTGGAGGAGAACGGCGGGAAGAGGCTGAGCTGCTCCGCGCAGGTGCCGTTATTGGCCTTGAAAACCCCGTGACAGCGGTGCAGCGGCACCGACAGTCCGGAGGCCTCAGAGGTTCTCGCTGTCATCCGGTCCAGCTTTCCCGGACACTCTTTTCTCTCTGACCCCAGTACCCTTCGTGCTCTCCGGGCTCAGCGCGGAGACACCGGCCCGCGCATGTGGTTACCTGCACCGAAAAGAAGACACATGAAGAGTAGCTCATCCAGCAACAGAGGAGGCTGCCTATCAGATCCATCTGAAACACGCCCACCAACCCTCATCAACCGGCCCGAGCTACATAGATAACACCTCTGTGAAACAATTAACGTGGAATATGCGCACCACTCAACATTAACCCGTAATGTCTGACAAATCCCGACAACCTTTAATAGAGCATATGCTGATAATCACTTTATAAACACGGATTTATTGCCATGAATGTGAAATTAGGTGGAAGTCGGGACAATAAAACATGTAATGTAATTTGCAGGCCTGCGAGATTCAGCTTAACAAAAGCCATCCATTCCCACACTCCACGCAGCAGCATTTCAGGGCAAGGATGTCACTTTTACGCACGGAATATGTTTAAACTCAAACTTTTATATTTGAATAAAATTGAGAAAATTCTGAATTCTTACCTGGAGAAATTGTCAGTACAGGAAAAAGCCTGTGAGCGCAGAGTCGATAAATGGTAAAACTGGATCGCGGTGACGCATTTCATACAATGTGATGCTGCTGCTGAGCTCCGATCATCCAAGACGCTTCTATTGCCGCAATCCGCTCAGTCCGCATCCAGGACACTTCCCTAGCTAAACACTGCGTAATGGGAAAATCTGGACGTCTAGCGACATCAAATTGGGTTTTAAAAATGCGATTATAAAAAAGCTGTGCTCTGGTTTTCCTAGAACAACGTTCCCCCTCTGGTCAACGCTGCTCCACTCAGCATCTGAATGAAGAGCTGCAGCTGCATTAAAGGTCCCGTATACCAGTCAGCTGGCAGGGCTGGGTTTTTTTCTTTAAATATAGGCTGTGTATTACCAACACCTCAGTGCGTATGCACCCTTGTAATAGCTATAGTTAAATGTGCTCATTATTTCTAATTAAAATGAAATTCCGATTAAACAGAATTCAGAAATTAGTTTCAGTATGATCAGTAACTACTGGCATTCCTGAGGGTGTGGTCAGTCGTGCTGCAAACCTACACCATCTGTTTTAAACCTTATTGTGATGATAATAGATCACGTCCAGTTGCCACAGATTCATTCGGCTCAAACTATGAGGAACCGTGTGAATTCTTAGTTGTAAACTTGATGAAAGTCTATTTTTAGACATAACACCAATATGTCAGCTTTGTGTAGAAGGAGTTTTAGAGGTATTATGGAAAACGTCAATGTATCACACGTCTTCACCTTCAATTTATCTGAATCAATTTTTATGTAATATATATTAATTTTAGGTTTTATAGCAGCCTAACTTAATCAGTTGTCCACAAAGCCACAGCCTTCTTTGAACTGCATTAAAAAACAGATTTTTATCCAGATCAAAGTTTTCTGACTGATGTTGCTGAGTAATAAACCCTGATCACATGGTTGAGTATTTGCATTTTACTTAAAGTCACTATGGATTCAAGCAATGCTCCATAAGAAGCTTAAATAGTACATGGAATCCTCTTGAGCACTGGATTTCACATTTAAGCTGCTTGTTAGTACATCCAACTTGAACTTTTGATGAAGCAATTTAACATTTTACAAAAAGTCACTTTGAAAACCTCTAATTTAGATCAACACCAAACCGAGCTTAGCTCCTCCCTGACTAAAAGATTACTGCAGGCAGCCTGACACCAACTCCAAATATAGAAGCGTTGCAAAGGAGAACACAAGGAGATGTTTCAACAATGAGGCCACACCTTGACCTACCGAAGCTTAAAATCCTAGTGTTAAAACATGTTTGTTAGAAAAGATAATTTTATTACATGTTTTGTGAATAATCATGTCTGCAATATCATCATTTCTTGGAGGAAGACAGTAGATGCAGTTGATGTATCCTGTATATGCCCCAGTTCCATCAGGTTTGAGCAGGTTTAATTGGCTGCAACATTTTAACACATAAACATACTACATCTTGTAATGTGTGAACTTGAGTCACTAACTGCCTTGCAGTGTGCCATCTGATGTGATTCAGGCAGTCAACAAGACATTATGTAACTTCCTATCCTGCCTAAGGTGACGTTCAGACCAATATTAGCCCTGCAGCAAAAAACACAATGTCATTCTAATAATCACCACCCTGGACATAGAATATCTTTTTTTTAAAAAGTAATTGGTCTGTCCCAGGGCTGTCTTAACTTGTGGCGAGGGGGAAAACCCTCTGAATCTAGAGTTATTAGAAATCCAATAGCAGGTAGTAATAGGTATTATCTATGACCTCTATGACCTGATTTCTTTATGGCCCAACATAGAAGTGGACACCGTAGGAATGGTTAAAAATTATAATAAAGCTCATGATTTTAAAAATAAACAGGAAGTTCAGATAAGTAATGTTAAGCAAGTATAAATCTCTCTTAACATCAGGTAAAATTTCATACTTTCAGGACAAGGTAAGCAACTGCACAGACACTCACAAACTATTTTCCACCTTACCTTGAACTGAGACCTCCCTCCTGGTAATGGTGGATGACCTTATGGCCCGCAAGAGCTGCTTGCTGATCATCCGTTTTCATCCTACCTGTCTGCTGCATTTGACACAGTTAAGCACCAAATACTTCTCACCATGCTGTTAGATTTAGGAATTATGGGAACCGTACTTAATTGGTTCACCTGCTATCTTCAAGACAGGTCCATCTAGGTATCATGGGGAGGTGAGACATCTAAACTCTCTAGGATAACTACAGGGGTTCCACAAGACTCTGTCCTTGGGTCCCTTCATTTCTCAATATACACTCACTTACTTGGTCAAATCGTATTTGTATAGATAACAAACTCAGTCTTAACAATCATGTGGCTGCAATCTCCAGGTCCTGTCTATAACATTAGAAAAATTAGGCATTTTCTCTCACAACAGGCTGCACAGCTCTTTGTCCAGGCAATGGACCTCTCTAGAGTCAATTATTGTAATTCTCTCCCTGCTGGAGCTTCCGCAGTCAACATCAAATCCCCCCAGATAGTCCAAAATGCTGCAGCCTGCCTAATTTTCAACCAGCTAAAATACACCCATGACACACCTCTTCTCACCTCTCTCCACAGGCTGCTCGGAGTTTAATCCTTGATGCTGTAAATGGAAGTACACCCTCTTTACTTTACTTTGCTTGGCAGACGCCTTTTTCCAAGGCAGCTGGGTGTCTGGCTCAGGCTCAACCTGTGACCTTCTACATCCCAGTCTGAGTCAGAGTCTTAACCCATTGAGCTACCAGGCCATTTATATCAACACGCCATTATAAAAGTAAAGTTAGTGTAGAGTAAAGTAAAGTAAAGTGAGTCAGCGCACAGCACTAAACAAACCTGTCCACAACACTTCTTTGTTCAGGCTCTTAGTCCTTGCTGACACATCTCACAACAGCACCCTCCAGAGTCAGTGTCAGTGACAGTGTCATGTCTGTCTGAGGTGTTAAGGATGAAAAACATTGTCTCAAATTGCATGTTGTGTAGGCTTTCCACTTTTGCACTACTGTCCCCAGAGTTGTTCTAGTGTGTGATAACTACAAAACTCAATACAACTGAAAGAAAAATAGGTAAATGAACAGTTGACATAAAAAAAACCTAAAATTTTGTCTAAAACTTCACATTTTTGTGTGAGTTATCTGTATTTTCTAAATATTCTGCTGCATAGTTCCTCAGAAAAACATTTAATCATATAAAAACCTTGTTACCACTATGATTCTCACAGTAAAATACCCACTTCTGGACATGCTCCACCACCAGCAGGGCTCCATGAAAAATGGATGACCTTGGAGAAAGTGAGGGTCCCTGGATGATGAACTCACTGTAGATGAGTGCGCACTGAAAGATTTATACAACGATTCATGCACAGTTTAAAGCACAGTGGATGTATGAGAGCTGTTAAATGGAGAGTAATTACAGCACTTATTTTAATATTCATACCGGCTCACTCAGCAGTGCAGGTCAGGCTGACCCACACTAGACTGGGGACACAACATAATTTTATAATAATATTTAAATAAGTTTAAATGCTTTTATGTAATATCCCCAAGCCAATGCCTTGTCTGGCCTGCATTACTGACTCCTTGACCTTTTTCAAAGAACACTGTCTTTTGTATGTCTTTGCACTCTTCAACAAATGGATATGTGGCTAATGCACACAATAAGACAATCTCTACTCGAAAGCATTTGCTAGTGTTCACTTGTTTGCACATGCAACGTGAAGGAATAGTTGTGTGAAGAATGATAAAACAAGTTTAAATCCTGTGTTTCACACCTGCACACACTGTGAACTGCCTGCAACCTTTACTGTGTCACTGCCTTCTGTGTCTGTATCTGGAAGTCGTACAAAACCTTCTGTGGGTTTAGCAGTACAAGTCACACATTTCTTTGTTAATACAGTTGTACAGATTTAAAAGTAGATTTGTGAAAACCTAGCAGAAACGAGCTCTAAAACCATTTACAATTTTAAGGTTTTGCTCTGCAAGCTACAGTATAGGTTTAAGCTCGACACACTGATGAGGAGTGGACCAAACAACAAAGCTGTGGACTGTAGATAAAAACATTAAGTTCAAAGATGCTAAAAGACCAGAGACTTAATAAAAGCTGCAGGGTTAGGTAATAACTCTGACTAACAATGTTTACATTATGCAATAATTAATTTAAATGTTAATAAAACATTTTTCATTATTGCATCTCTAAATACCTTTATAGATCTGTACGTGAATAGTTCCACATAAATTATTTTGTGTTCTTTAGATGATTCATTCTTTTATTATAAACTGAAACTATGACTGGAACTACGTTTACTTGTTTCTTCCTGACACTGTAGATTATGTGCCTGCGTGTTATTAAGTCACACTGTTCTCTTCCACTGCAACTGCAGCTTGTGTTAAATTGGATTATTAACTGTAATGAGAAAAGTTCGTGGGCCTGAATGCTAAGCATATATTGATGTACACACTGTTGTCCACTCAGTGTGTGTGAGAGATGTTATGCATCTTCATATGAGGGAGCTGATATCTTCAAAGCTGCAGGCCATCTCCAAGCAGTAACAATCCTCTTGATATTCCTTCCATGCACACACACCACTGCTTTTCACTGCAAGTCTGTGTCAGCAGAATTTCTAATGAATTGCACAAAAGCCATTTTACCATGCATGCACTCATACACACACAAAAAACTCCCCCACTCACACAACTTTTCTTTTGTGCCAAA
>JAUMTR010000006.1:9535288-9559537 GCA_032270685.1 Microctenopoma stevenorrisi
TTGCTTGAAAAAAAAGTTAGCCATTTAGCTTTCTTTTATTTTGTAGCTTTATTGGACAGATAATGCTGTAAACATGGGGAGTGGGTGATCATTGTGCAGAAAAGGTTTCCAGCCTGAACTGAAGCACAGATGTTGAACCTGCGCAATAAATTGTATGAAGATAAGGAAAGTACAACCACTAAAAAAATATATAACTGTTTTGTTAAGTTAGTTATGTATTAGATATACTTAAAGAAAAGGAACCTATCATTTATTGCTGTTAATGCTAGTACTCATGGAGCCAATACGTTTGTGTGTCATCATTAACAAAGAATTCTTCACAGTAACACAAAACAGGAAAGAAACATTTACACACATTTATCATAAAACACAGGTTTAAACTTAAGTCAATTTGCTTTAAACTTTCAATCACAATTTTGAAATGATTTTTAATTAAAATACTAAATACAACAATATGATGAGGACATTAACCTGTCTAAGAATGGTGCACACACTCTGACAGTCTCTCCTCGAAGACATTTATGGATTGGCAGCTGGCTCTACACCAAAAGATATCAATCCCAATGGCATAAGAATATATCTTATATTGTTCCAGTTAGTTACTTTGTTATATTCAGATGGTGGCCACACCCCAGCGATGCATACAGAGTAAATGACCTTTAAACATTTTGATGTTTTTGTTTTGTGTCTACCAACATGGCTGATTTGCTGAACTAGGGATTTATACCTTCATAGAATTGATTATGGACCTTATTGCGCACAAGCTGAACCTTACCATATAAGGCTGAAACATTGGTATTCAATAAATCACCTTATTTTGTGTGCACTCTTTGCTCTTGACACTATTCTGTCATTGGCAACATGTTTGGGTGTGCATACACCACCACAAGATATCGGTGAAGAATACAAAATGGGACTGTGTGTTTTAAATATTGTGTTTACAATATGTAGGATGAATAAGTTTCAGATTCTACATAATGGATTTACATACACTTAACCTTAAGCATGCCATCTGCCTGAAGCATTATCTTCACATGTCCCTGCAACATACTTTACACTGTAAGCTAATAAATATTTAACTATACATACAAATATAAAAGCAATTTTTACTTCTATGGATACACAGTCAACCCCGTTTACTGCATTCCAGGACAAGTTTCAGTCCGCAGACCACAGACAAACCTCTGCAGATACTGTGCATCCGGGTAACTAATGACAAATCTGGTAAATGCTTTAAGTACCCAGAGGCTAGATGCAAAGGCATCATAGGTTAAGTTTGTCCTATAACTAGACAAAACAACAAGAAACAGTCAGTTAGTAAGGACAAACAGGTCCAAAAATGACTTCTTTACAGTTGATTAGGCATCATTTTCAGCTTTATACTATCCAGAAAATTCTATGGATTTTCGGTTTTTATTTATTTAATCACACAGTAAGTTTGCACTTAGATCATGAAAAGGTATGTTTCCACAATGTTGTGTTTCCGTCTGATCAATAAATGCTTTCATTAGGCTAATTTATTTATAATCGTTAAAATCGAAAATTTTCCTCACATTACATTGTTATAACAATCTTTTTCACCCACTGTGATGAACTATGAGCGCTCGCAGAGCCCTGTTCCTATTTACACACAAGTTCATATGAATAAAACCCACACCTTGCTCAGAAGTGATCACACCCACAGTTGCTGAACTATTCTGTTCCTAAGCAACGGGTTCTCTCCATGTGGGGGTTGCATGTTCTCTGCGTGTCTGTGTGGGATTCCTTCAGGCACTCCACTTTCCTCCCACAATCCATAGACAAGTAGATGATCTCTAAATTGCCCCTATATGAGTGTTTGTAGGTGGTCTGATGGTGTGTGTGCGAAAAGCTTCATCTCTCTGCAAGAGAAAATATAGAAATTAATGTTATGATGTCGAACAATCCTGATATGGGGAACAAAGTAGTAACTACTGGACATTTTAGAACAAAGGAGAAATTGTTAAATGAAACAATTTATTGAGGATTACTGAGTATCTATGAGGACCAGCTTTGGATAACAAAACTGAATGCTTGGAAACTAATACAGTGGAGCGGTCAGCACCATCACCTCACAGAAGCCCGGGGTCCAAATCCACGGGTCGGCAAGGTGCTTTTATGTGTGTGTTCTCCCCATGTTTCCTAGTATTAGGTTCTTTTCATGTTCAATGATATACAGTTAGATTAAATTGTCCATAGGCGTGAATGTTTGTCTGTCTCTAGATATTAGCCCTGTCATCGACTGGTGACCTGTCCAATGTGTACCTCCCTTCTTGTCTAGTGACTGCTGTAATGGCTCCCGCAACCCCTTAGAGAAAAAGCAGTCAGGATAATGAATGATGTTCCTGTAGTGTAAGAAGCAGAAGAATCCCCATAATAAATTATACATTAGTAGACAGTATTACAGCCTACAAACGTTATTCTTATGGTGTACAATTGAAACAATAATTATAGAGTTGTTTGAATGATATTTGTCTTATATCACTGATAATAGCAGAGACCTTCAAAGATAATTTCAAAAATATAGACCCATGGTCCTTATTTTTATTCATTCAATACATGAGGATAAATGTATGTAGTGTGGGTGTAACTGAACCCCCTCTATCCTGCACGCTTCAATAACCTTTGTTAATAAGTGAAGCTACAATATGCTTTTTACATTACACTGTAATAATAAGGTATTTAGGCTATAATCTAATGTGTGAGTTTTCTTGAATTTAATTACACAAGGCTGTTAATACAATTTTCCCCAAACTTTATCTGCACTGTGCCTTATGCTGTAGGTACTCAGTCTATACAAAATATTGTTTGTTCCCTTGTTAAGCACCTTCTTGGTGTTGTTGTCCTCTGTATTAAGATTTAAATCACCAATAGTATTAAGATTTGCTCCTCAATCATTCCTTAATTTAATGAAGTCTGAATCTTGAACTAAAATGAATTTAACTAAACTGGTGTTAAGTGTAAGCTGGTGTTACTGTACAATGGTGCGTCAAGTTGGCACAAGGGGCAAACATAGCACATCAAACTTCTTGACGCCAGTTTTTAGTTATGTTTAAGCCACTATGCATTGCAGAACTATACACTATGTGAATCCACAGGAGATCCACAGCCGTAAATCATTCATTTATTTCAGTGAACAGCTCAGGCGGAAATCTGTTGGACAGCCACTAGTCATGCATGTAGTCTCTGACTGATGTTGCTCTTCTTTGGTTCCTGTAATGTGTGTGTGTGTGTCTGAACTGCTCAGCTGAAAATATGTTTGTACTTAAATTTATAGTTGGATCCTAGTTATTAAAGTATTGGATAGTTTTACATTTTGCCAAGTATAAACTAAAACAATACACACATGCTCTCATTTACTAAATAAGATGTATGATACAGTAGTATTGTTCAAAATGTTTCATGTTCTGTATAACCTCACACAGAGTAAGTGGTTAATTCACTGTTCTATTGGTAAAGAGAAAAGTGTCATTTTTAAAGCAAACTGCTCTTTATTCCTGAAGTACATGAGGGAAATTATGGAGGGAAACCAATGGGCACAAAAATAAATATATCATTTTTTCAACTTTTGTGCACAAATTAGTTATAAACAGATGGGATATGTTACGATAAATTATACGAGAGGACATTAAAATGCCTGCACGTCACTGCCAACTACCACGGCAGTGTGGGCTGTAGCAGTAGTAGGATATGCTGCTCAGGCAGACGGATGAATGCTGTTTTTGGGGTGGAGGAAACACAGAGAACCTCAGTCTGGATGTTTTTTTCTCCTCTGACTGTTTTGTCCTGTTCCCTTTTTACTGATTGCTGATGTGGTGACATCACCTGTTTGTCCAGTTGTTGACATTGCTCTCGTGTTGCATTGAGTCTGGAGGCGTTCCTTCTCAGTCCTCCTCCCTCTCTCTACAATCAATTACATTAACAGCAGCCTGAAGCATCCACCGAGCTTGTTGCTCCATTTTGTGACAAGAAAACCTTTCTGCTCTACTTTATGGCCTTCTGCTACATTATTGCATGGAGTTGGTAATGGACCTTACTCTTTATTCTACTCCAGGCTCTGCTCTGCAATCTAATTTCTCTTTCCAACACTGGCCACGTTCTGGTGACAATGAAGTATTTTTATGGCTGTGCTGATGTCATCACATTTCTGTTTGTCCCTCAACTCCCAGGGCACAGCTTACAGGAAAACAAATTATACAAAACAATGGAAAGGATGGATATTCCGCAGTCAACTTGAAGCCAATTTTCCCTAATATTACTTGGCTTATGTTTCGCTTATGTTTCCAACTGGAAATGATCTGCCAGCATGCTTTATATTTTATGTTTTCCTTTTTTCACTTGTGTCAATTATGTATTAAGAAGCTGGTGGAGACATGTGGCATGTTAAGTGTACCCTTCACTGGCACCAGGGCCTAAAAAAGCACATCAAGTATTCCTATGCTAATTGTTAGACATGTTAAAGCTCCTGTGCATTGTTTAACAAGATACCGTGAGAATCCACTGGAGAGTCACAGCTTTGAATCATTCATTCATTTAAGTGAACAGTTCAGGTGGAAACAGGCACACAGTCCTGGGCCTTGAGCTTCTCTCACAGATCCTTTTTAGAGACTAATGTTGCACTCATCTTATGCGCAGGGACAGAAATGTTCATTTTCGAGTATCTCTGTGCATTTTAAATATTTAGTATGACCTGATATTTTGAGATTCATATCACAGGGAAATGATCCTTTAAGATATGTTCATATCTTGACAAGAGTAGCTTAAAAACGCATACCTAATAAGATTTAACTGTAAGTGGTGGTGGACAAAATTCACCATTGTTCTGTGTGTAGTTCAGCTATATCAGCAGTCCTAGTTATGTAAACTAAGTAAGCATATCCAAACTTACTATACTAAATTAGCTTTTTTCTGTAGACAGTGGCTAATTGGTGAGTTACCGTGCATTTGGAAAGTTAGAAATACAAACAAGACATTTCATATGAGAAAAAAAACTTTTGAATCACACCAGGAATATTAGGGTAAGTGGACAAGAAGAACATTTGTAGTGCAATGTACCTAATTCACACAAACATATTTTGTACGTTAGGTATTTACGTATACAAAAGGCTACATGTAATATGAAGGATATTTCTGTTGTCGCGTATATAACATTGAGTAATAAACGCCTTATGTCTACACGCATACTTAGGATTTTATTTTGAAAGGCTGGTACTGGCAGCGGAAGTATGTAATTGGTACAATCTGAATCACTAGCCGAACTTTCGCTTTTCTCACCAAACACAGGACTTATGGCGACGTTTTTTGGTGAAGTTTTGTCGGTGTACTCTAGAGCTGTGGATGAAGACGACGAAGACCTCGACGATAACGAAGAAGATGAACAAATTCGCAGGGAACTGGAGTTAAAGAGGTGAATAAATTAGCCAGCTAGCATGGAGACAGGCGAAGTGACAAGTCAGAAAGCATGGACGGATTGCGGTAGATTTAGCAAAGTTACGTTATTTCCACTGAGGCAAACCTGTGAATTATTTTAAGGGGTTTATAAGAATGCCGTTCTCGTTCGCATTTGTAAAACCTCTCTGTAACACGCCGCATCGCCGCAGGAGCAGACAAGTGTCGGCTCCTGCTAGCTAACATGACACATGACATTTCTGCGAGAAGTGGTAGCTAGTAGTGGTGGTGCTAAGCAGGACTGTAATACTTGAAATAATGTACGCAGTTAGAAATGAAATTGATAATTCTTAGACCACCGGTTTGAACATTCTTAGTAAGTACAGTACTTACTGGAGTTCTGGCTTTTGTAACGACATGGACAAAACGGTATTAATTTCAATGTATAACAATTATAATTACAACAGGGATCTCAGATGAAAATAGGTTTTAAAAAATCTCCGAATATTAGTTGTATAGTGTTTTTCATATCTGAAACATCAATCTTCTTCAGGGAAGTTCATCTTCAATGGAACCCTGAAGTCCTCGAGTCGCTGAAGTCCGGAAACAAGTTGCAGTGTTCAGACTTCATTCTCGCTGTAGGGCACAACGCTGCCAGTAAGTGACTCCTGTGTGATACATCACCCGCGATTAATCCTCCTGACAGCACACTCAATATTATCACAGATCAAATGAAACTGGAATGATCTCTCTGTAAAGATTATTGGAACATAGAGTAGTGCATGGCAGCTCTGTTCAAGAGTAACAACTTTAAGAGCAGATTTTCTTGTATATTTTAACTTTAGCTTTTCATGATATTGAATACATTTAATATGGATAAAAACCTTTCACACCTTCAGAAATTGTGGTTTAGATGGTGATTGATGTCTGTAAATCACAGACCTTATTTTCTCCCAGTTAAACGTTGGGGAGGTAATCTGGTATTTAAATAGTCACAGGCGGTTCTTTAGTCAGTTTCTGAAAATGTACCTGCATAAATGGGTGCCCAGCTCTTGGTCAGAATTCGTGATTTTTAACATTAGCTTTCAAAAATAAACCTGGAACTCCCATGAAATGTTTTGGTGTCGCATCATTTATTCATTATGTTATTGAATTTTGGCAGTGGGTTCAGACAAAAGTAAAAGTACAGAATCATTGAAGGTTTCGCCTGGGTCTGTTGAGAAATGTAGTGGCTATTTTTCTGAATATATTTTGACTGTGAAAAGGAAAATACTCCTGTCACATGCACAGTCTTGTTGAATAGTGACAGGATCTGTCTTTACAGATTTTCTCTCAGTGTACGTTTTCAACTCTGCAAACTGGGACACAGTGGGACATGCATCAGTGTGGAATGAAAGGAGCCGGACTACAAGTGGGCAAACTAGCGAGGAGTCAGCTTGTATTTTCTACAGACACAAAGACAACCCATCAGTGAGTAACACACTGAGCAAAATAGCTTAAAACACTTCAGACTGTGTCTATCAATCTACAAACGGCTCCTACATCATTCACATTAATGACTTTGCTCCTAACCTGATTAATGCTACAATATTAAAAGCAAGTGAGCTGTGCTTAGATCATAATCTACAGATATGTGACAAATTAAAGAAAGAACCTGAATAAATTGGAGAAATATAAGGAATGCAGATGCTTCCACTGACTACAGAAATTAATCATAGAAACAACAGGTTTGTTAGAGCAGTGTCGGGTTTAGTTCTACTGTATCTCACTTTGTAAAGTGTCCTATCTTTTGTCACAAAAGTGATAAAATGTGTTTATAACATAATGCATTTCAAGGATAGAACGTTAAAATAGGATTTATGAGTCCTGGTAATCTGACGTGCCTTGCATGAACTGTCAGAATCTAGAGTTATAACCAGTGAGTCTGATACGTGCAGAGCTGTGTGAGGTTAATTTCATCCTGGTGTCATTTGTGTGTGATTTAATCAAGATAAACATTGTGAATAGCTGAGAGTGATAGCACTGCTCTGCTTAGGATGCTTTAGATTTATCACTAGTTTCTCTCCTGCTGCCATTAGGTGGTTGCAGGAATTTAATGAACTGAATAAAAAGGCTTTTATGTAGTGTGAAGCATCTGAGTCACCCATTTATTTATAAATAAATTAATGGTTAACTGACATTTTTAATATTTGAATGTAGATTTTAATGGACATATAGACTAAATAGTATGTGTGTATTTTTAGAAGCATTTCTCTTAGTACAGTACACTATCATGCAACAAGCAGTTATGTCAGGCTTAGAATATGTGTGATATAGATCTTCAAAATGTATTAAAATATTTGAAAAGTCAATTGAAAGACAATTAATAGGTAATTATTTTTGATGATTTAAGCAGAAATGTTAAACATATGCTATTTTCAGGTTCACAAATAATTTGGCTGTTGAATATACCAGCTTGCTATATAATATTATAATGTCTATAATGTTTGTAAATCCATAAATTGTAAAAAACTATCCAGTGACTCACTGGTAATTGAAATCGTGTTGCTGGAAACCCTGGTATGACATGTATTAAACCCTACTCACTCTGGTTGAAGAGTGTTTAATGATAGTATTTTATTATACATATTGAACATATTGTATTTTGATCAATACGTGTATCGTTTGAATCTTTGCAAGTGTTCCTTAAACTATCTCTTGTATTCCTTTCCCTGAAGGTTTTTATATGCCAAGTGACTTGCTATATTGCAGAAGATCAGCTTTTTCAGTGGACAGAAAAGGTATGTTTTATACAACTAACTGTGATTAAGTTGTGTTATTTTGAGAAAATTCATGCAGCTACCTCACCTCAGCCTGCAAAGATGAGATAGGAAATATTCAAGCTGTCACATGTCACCACAACGATGTAGCAATGGGTGGATTTATTGGATATTACCACAGCCCCTGTAGGTAAAGTAGTGGCACACTGTGTTGATGAGCTAAACGAGTTATTTATCAGCTACAGGATTGGTGGATCAATCCCCAGATCTGACAGCGACTAAAAATGACATGTCAATCATCAGAATGTTCCCCATTTTGATGTGATTTAAATGAATTTCGGTGCCAGACTGGCACAGTTGATCTCCTAGGATTTTCACACAACAACCTCTAGTTTAACTAGCGAATGGTTTGGTAACATAAGAAACATCATCAAAAGACACGGTGACTGGTAACCAGGTTACAACAGTGTTACAGAAATTGTCAACGGGAATGTGTGCTATTCTGGATCAAACTGCCATGATCAAAGTGATGTGCAAACACCTGCAAAACACGGTACTAGCTGATCTACTAAAAGTGCCCTGGGGACTCCATCCTTGGACTAAGCAAACTGGTGCACGCTGTGGATTTTGCAACTTTGCCTTCATAAATATGCATTTTTTGCAGTGTGCAGGTATTTTTCAGGGTAGTCAATATGATGGAGGTGATGTTGACTAAGGTGTTTCTGTCTCGCAGGTTTTCAACTGTCTGCAGCACAGAGAGCTGAATGTGACTGTGCTGTCAGATAGCTCTGTGGCTGACTATAAGGCAGCAGACTATCTGTGCAGTAGCTCAGCTCCTTTCCTTCGCTCTCTGCACACCGGTTCTTATGGTGGTCAGCCTGCCTGCCCGTCGCTGGAGCGACCCAACATAATTACTGGACTCCCAGCAGCAGGTACTACAGTTGAACACACAACATACTTTAGAGCTGCATAACTTAGCTTTCCATTTGCCTACCCTCATCTCTCCTATTGCTCTGCATGGTTAGTCAAGCAGTAACTTGGGTTTAGAGAACAGCAGCTTTATTCCTGCAGATGAGCCTGGAAATATTCACATTGGATCTATTAAAAACTTACTTCAGAATGAGTTTTCTCTAAGTTTCAAAATAGACTTTTCCCGAGGCACCTCCATTAACCCTTTTTGTTGATTATAGAGCCAGCTTTAGCTGTGTCCTTGAGTGAGATACTGAATTCCAAACTTCTTCTGATGTATATATATGTGTGTGTGTGTGTGTGTGTGTGGAAAACCTTGCTTTTGGATGAATACATTTGCAAACTAAATGAAATGTAGTGCCATTAGGCATCTCTCCTCTTATCGAGCACACATGGCCTTGCCTCTTGATTTGGTCATTTAGGTGCTTCTACATTAAATACTTTCAAAGTCAAAACAAACCTATGTATCATCAGGATAAAGAACTTATCCCGAAGACGGACAAGTTACTTAATTCATGTCAAACTGCAATCATTGATTCAGACCGTTTCATTGTGCAGTTTTGGGTAACCTTGCATTTTTCTTCCTTGTGCTGTTTCATCAGTGCTGAACCACTGCCAGGTCCACCGTATTGCTGCTGTTGCTTACCAGTGCTACAGTGATATCATTGGCCCTGACTCTGTCACTATGGAGACATATAAACCTGCACTAACCAAGCTTAGCAAGACCATAAAGGTGAATTGCTTTTCTCTTTATATCTTATTGGTCAGTTTGGGGAAATTAAGGAAAGAGTATCTCCCAGAATAGTAAATTTAGTGTGGTTTTGTCAGTTATCTGAAGTGTTTCCCCCATGGTCCCGTTTTAACATTTCAATTCAAATATTTCTTTCTCTCTTCAGTTGGACTCATCTCCGAGCAGAGACATCCTCCGTAAGTTTGTCAAAACCACTGACATCCAGAGTAATCTGTATATCTGAAAAGACCATGTGCAAGTGAATTATATTTTCCTGTGGTAAAATACTGTCATTTTTAAAATAAAGATATTAAATGAACAAATCTGTTTATCTGTAAATGATTTAAGAAGAAGAAGAATCCATTTTATTGTCATTGATACATTTCTGCATGTTACAACGAAATCTGTTCTCTGCATTTGACCCATCCCTACTTGGAGGGGAGCAGTGAGCAGCCACAGGCGGCGCTCAGGGAGCTAGCGCTGAGTGTCTTGCTCGGGGACACACCTGGTATGGGGGATGGGCTGGGTGAATTGATCCCGCTATTCCTGCATCCCAGCCCTCTGCCTTAACCAGGCCGCCTGACAATTGACTTAATTGATACTGATTTCCTCAAAGAGTGGTCTCAGTTTCTAAAAAAGAGAGAAATTATCTCTGGCATGTGCCATTGTGCAGTTCTAATTTACAAATTACAAAGTTAGAAATAAATCAAGTGAACTAAGGACACTTGGTCTGGTAGGTGGGTGAATGTCTGCTATTGTCCTGTGGGGGCGGTAATGCGCTAGATTGGTAAACGCCATCTAGCAAAAGAAGACAATTGAGGGAAACTCAAACGAACCTGTTAGTGTAGGGAGAGAAACTTTGTTTTAATCTAATTTTTTACTAACTAAACAGAGAATGTCGCGTATAATACAGTCTGTATATGGATATATATAACACGAACTACCAAGAGGATATTTTGTCTGTGAAATAGAAGCGGTTCATGTTAGGCTATTCAACGAGATTACCGATGAGTGCTAGCAGAGCTGTAGCTTTATCCAATGGCAGAAACCAAACTCCAGTGAGTCGGAACAGAGAACACAGAGCTTCCAGAGCCAACAAGGTGCTGGCCGAGAGGAACCAGGCTGTGGTGGCGGTGGGAGCCTGGGTGGAGGACGGACGAGACTTCCTGGAGCACCCGTCTGTGAGTTTGGCACTTAGTTAAAGCTAACTTTAGCTTAACTAGCTTGGAGTCCGTTGCTAGGTAGCTGACAAGTCGTTATTGGAGCCCAGACAGCTGCAGGGTTTAGAAAGAGACTTCACACCGTGTACTATGAGTAATACCAAGATGAACCATTTTAAAACTAAAACCAAACGTAAACTAAAGGACTGACGTGATATCGCACATGTTTTCTACAATGTAGGGCTACAGTCCTTTAGCAGTGCCCAACCCCACACTTTTTAAAACTGTAATAATCCATTTTCAGCGTATTATAAATACTATCTGTTAAATGTTAAAGTCATGCTCCCCGTTTGCCTCTTATTTTGGTGATATGTATTAACACACACCTTAAAGACTCATGACTGAATCACAGGTCATCATTCACATCTTGTATGATAAGCTGGGATGGACTTCCTAACTGATCGAAGGCTTTTTCATAGTTTTTCTTTTCTCTGTTTATCTCTATTTAACTCATTACCTGTTCATGTTAAAGTACAACATTTTCTTTCCAAATGTAGTGGAGCTAAAGAAATATACCAATGGTATTTAGTTGACAAGCTATTTAATGGTGACTCTGTCGCAGGCCTAGTTGTTTTACTACAATATACTACAGTTTCTTGTTAAGAGTTTTTGTATCTGCACATGCTACTGAATGTGTTGCATTGTTTATCTTTACACGTAATGTGTAGGTGAAATGCAGGCAGGTTTAGAGGGGCTGACTGCATGAAGTAGTCCAATCAGTCTTCCCATGTCTTGGTATAGGCTCTTGCTTCATTAACCGAGGAGCTCCAGGCAGAAAGAAGGAGGGAGAATGAAGAGAGCCTTCGACGATTTCAAGATGAAGTACGCCATCGTGTGGCAAAGCAAGCTCAACTCTTAAAGAACAGACAGCAGCCGCAAACAGCTCGAATGGTAAGACTGACTGACAGTGAAGTATTATTGAAAATAAAATTGGAGCACAATGGTAGCCTGATGGTCAGTGCACATGCCATGTACCTTAACATCCAGTTTAGCTGCAAACTTTTTATGTCACATCCTCTCTTTTTCCTAGTTTCCTTTCTGTCTCTCTACTAGTAAGCTATCAATTAAGGCTAAAATAAAAAATATTAAAAAGCTCTGAAATACAATTTTGTGTCTTTACATATCTCCAAAAGGTTTTTTTTATTCAAAGCAACTGGACTTGTTTGGTTTAATGACAATGTTTCGCCCTTCCATTCCAGAGGGCTTCTCGAGACTTGAAAAAGTCCAGTTGCTTTGGATAAAAAAACCTTTTTGGGGATAACCATGTCCTGGATGACTGAGAACCTTCACAGATATGTGTCTTTCCATAGTTTTTTTCCTTGTTAGTAGTCAGAAATGTAAACATTTTCAGTTTAAATTGATAAACTGAGAAAAGTCTTTCTAGTCGCCCAGGTCATGGTTATAACAACTAAGTTGGATAGTCATCTGTGGCTTGTTGCTCCACATGACTTTATGCATGTCACTGTGAACAACTGGGAAACTGCCTGGATAGTGATACAAGTGTTTCATTGTAAGTGTGTCATAGATTATGCCTTTGGCCACCTCCTCTGTTTAACATGAGTTTTTCAGTCCAAACAGTCTCTCACACCTTGCCTGCCTAGAATAAGAACATTGTTGTTTGAAAGGATTGGCCCTTGTTTTTCAAATGCAGATGTACTACTCCTGCCACATAAGTAAAGACATTGTTTGGCCTGTTCTTTTCTTCCTGTTGTTGAAGTTTTCCTATTTGACCTTCTCCTAGATTTCACAAAGGCCTAGTTTGGATAACTGCATGTTTTGAGTGCGTTGTAGATAAACTATGTTGTTTGTCAACTTTCTCTTCTGTCCTAATGGGAGCGCTCTCTGCCTAGTAGTGTAGGGATCTGATCACTCTCAGATTGTGTTCCAGAGAGTGGTGAGCAACAGAGATTAAATACTGATCTGTATGTGTGGGCTTCCTGTAAACCATGTCCACTGCAAAATCCATGAAGGCTTAGGTTACTGGGAAATTACATTTACCCAGTCCTGAAGAAGGTGTTGTGATTTGGGGGGACAGCCACAGTAACTGAACCGTCTGGTTGGCATACTGCTGTTGTTGTATGATTGACCATGTCATTGTAAACTTGCGTGTTTATGTCCAGGTGAAACTTGATAGAAGAACCCCACAACAGTATGAGGACATGGGAGGTCCTGCAAAACAGAACCTAATGATGGGGAGCTCTCAGGAGGTGAGGGAGTATTTGTTATATATGAATTCATAAAATGTTTTTCCCAGTTTGTTTGTGAAAAATTTAATACTGTAATAGAAGTTATAACAGCAGTTTAATTGGTGTAAGTCTTAATTATATAGTTTGTTCAGCACATTGGGCTCAACTATATAGTTTGTCTCAATTATATAATTTGTTCATCACATAGGCAAAATGTTCTACTCTGTAGTTTTTCTAATCATTTAAGACTTTTGGACTGGTTCTGTTTTTTTTAGTACACAGACTCGTTAAACTCTGCAGTCAGTGATGTTTTTGGCTGTCAGAATGATTTGAATGTTTCCTCATGTGTGATAAAATAACGTGACAGTGATTAATGTGGAGAATAATTGTAATTCCATCTTTTTCCAGTACAGTGAAGGCATAAGGCAGGTCCGACTCAGACTGGCTGCCTGTCGGAGTATAGCACATGGAGAAATGATATCAGACCTTCCTGGAGGAAAATGGAACATCTCTCCAACCAAACATGTGAGTGTCTGTCACACACTTGTTCCTCTTTAAAGCACATAGTGCCTATTATTGTTTGTGTTCTTGCACATTCACAATGCACAGTCTGATTCATGGTGTAATAAAAATAATTTTCCTTTGGACCCAGCAGAAAGCTGAATCTCACATGGTGAGAAGAGAGCATGAGATGGAGGAAGAGGAGGATGTTCAGGAAGAGGAAGCAGTTGAAGAGGCAGATGATTCCTTCTTCAGTCAACAGGAATGTCCCCTCATTCAACAGAAGGTTAATAACTACCCCGTGTACAGCAGTGGCACCTTTAATCACGGTTCAGTCACTGTGGTGTTCCACCACAGAGACTTTCAAATTTAAAGTTTTCTCCCATTCATTTAGGCTACATGACGTTTACGCATTCACTGATAGCATATTTTTAATTATTTCCATGGTCATCTCGGCCAGCACTGGACAGTTTTCATTTATTATATTTGACTACACTGAGTGTAAGGTACGAATAAAAAGACATTATTCTTAGATGTTGATATTCTGCATCACAATGTTTTAACAGATGTATTGTACAGTTCAAGAAAAGCTTGCATTTTAACTAATTATTTTATACAAGGTACTCAAACCTACATAGTGAAAACTGTATGACCAAAATATGTCCCTTCAACTGTGCAAATGTGAATTCCATTACACCACGGTTTACCACATGACTAATGGCACAATGTAACAGTGCAAGGTAAATGATAATGAAATATATCCATATTAAGTATAATAATAAATTCAAACATGTCTTTGCTTTTAATGTGGAACAAAACCTACAAAAAATAACTCAGATTGTTCATGATTTCCTCTTTCTGCACCTTAACTTTAATGCAGATTTGTTCTAAATGTTGGCAGTAGTGAAGGAATATTCCCTAGTGTAACAGTGTGGCTCACTGATGTGTTGATCATCAGTGAAGATCTGTGCTGCAGGAATCAGCCATATCAGGTTTTGGATACTTGGACAATAAGTATGGAATCAGTTCTTTTTGTGGGATTTGTTGACAGAAAAATATGACCCAACATTTTATTTGATATTAGCACATGTATCAAGTAATGATGTTTAGAAATATTCAGTTTATTTAAATTAGTGCTCATTACATTAATTTTTTCCTACTTGGAGCTTGTCACCAAGCAAACCCAGTTCCTATGTATATTAAGTCCTGCTCTGTTCTGGTGGTGCTTATGTTTCAGGTGAGTGGACATGTGTCGTGGAAAACTGACAAATCGCAGCCTGATCCCGGATTTATGTCCAGCATCAGAGTCTCCCAGGCCTTGTGGCCGCTGTCTGACCCAGAAGAGCTTAAAAGACAGGTACACTCTAGATTCTGTTTATGAATAAATATTTACTTAGCAAAAATAGTAAAGACATGTCTCCCTCAGCGCCAGTCTCAGTTCCTGATGCACCGCCGTCTGTTCATGGACACTGAAAGAGAACAAGTGAAGGAGACCAATCAGCACAGAAAACACCTGAAGAGGACAGCAAAGTGACTAGACCATTGCATCTAGCATCGCATCAACTGTCTTGATTTAAGTGATAATTTCCCTTATCTGTCCCCTCACCGAAGGATCAAAGCACAGAAGGAACAGATTCGTCTGGAGGACGAGAGAAAGTTTGAAAGAATTCAGCAGCTCAGGGATGCCCAACAAAAGCTGGAGGAGAGGGAGCTGCTTATTCTGGAGCGACTAAAACTTGAAGAGGAGGAAAGAGTTAAGGAGCTGCAGAGGAGAAAAAAAGAAGAGAAGGGGAAAGTAGCTGCAAGGTATTTAAGGAAGATTGATTTACTAAATATTTAGCACATCAAGATCTGTTTGCAGGTTGAATAAAATACTGACACATTTGGAAAGTTACTATATAAAGGCTTTCTGTGTCTTCAGAAGAAGTTGGGTGAAGTCTTATTACTGAATTGAAAGTTGCCCGTTAAAGTCAATGGAGACTGGATCTATGTTTTAGCACTGTGGTCATAGTTGTAATGGTAGTGAGTGTCATTGTATGAGGTGTTTAATATACAGCTTCCCCCATTAATGTACTGCAAGTGACAAAAAGTGGAACCACCTCTTAGTATCATGTAATCCAGTCTTATTACCTTTTGCAATATTTTCAATATTAAAAATATATTACAGTTTACTAATTTTTACTAAAAAATCTGACAACAGAATCTTCATATACTTGGTGGACAGCTGTTAAATTAAGATTATACAGATATATTCATATATCTATATTATATTTACATTTATTATTTTAATGAACTCTTTGTGAGCATTAGAACAGAAGCACAAGGTTCTGTTTACAGCTCTTAACAGAATGTGGATTAAAAGGCAACAGTGATTTTTTTGGGGGGGACCAAACAGACCAAACTAAATGCATATCCTGAAAAAAGTGTAAGTTGCTTAATGAAGTTGATTCATGTCTTGGCAGGTTCATTGATGCTCTGAAAGCTCAAATGAAGGAGCGACTGTCTCAGGAAAAGCTGGAGCTCCCTCCTCTTTGCTGCTGTGCGACCTCTTTCTGGGATTCCCATCCGGATACCTGTGCAAACAACTGTGTCTTTCACAACAATCCCAAAGGTACTCGCTGCACACACTGACTCACTGTCTACACGCACCACCATACAGCTGCAAAAAAACTATTTGTTTATTAAATGTCATATTTGTCTTTTCCACAGCATATGCCCAAGCATTACATTCGGCAGTGTTGAATTTGGATTCACAGTAACTGAAGCTGTTCAACTGCAGTGGAACTTAGCTGCCAGAAAAAAAGCTGTTTGGCGTCTGCTTAAAGAAACAGCCCAACATTTTGGGTATTGTACTATTGTCAAACCCAGAGTCAGGGGAGAAGATTGACATCAGTTTGAGAGAGGAGGTGATCAGCAAGTTTTCAGCCTCCAGATCAAGATATCTCAATTAACATTGCCATGAAAGATTTTTTTATGTATGTTTTTAATGTATGTTTTCCACAAAATGAATCAAAATATCAGTGGTAGTCAACAATAACACTATGAACAAACTCAAATATTCACCTATTAAACTGGTTATAATAAACTCAACTAAACTAAGCTGTTCAAAGTTCAACTTTATTACTAATAAAAATCATCATGTTGATGTTAGCAGGATCAAAGTACAGCCTCACACAGTTGTTAGCATGACTGAAGAGTAGTTTTTTTTCCTGCTGCAAACCTTTACCTGTTTATTGAATGCATTTAATTGAAGATATTTCAGTGTATTTTTGGAGGTAACATTAATTCCATATGGAAGTTAAAGGTGATTATCAATTTCTAACTTGATCACATTAATTAGTTAAATTGTAATTGCAAATTTAAAGTGTACTTACATATAAACATTGAGATTTGTAGTGTTGAGTATTTCTATTTAGTGCTATTTTGGGTTAACAATGGAGGAATGCAAACATGCATTGTATTACAGACAGAGTCACTAGGTACTAGAAAACCTACTGTTTTTACATTATATGTCTGTAATGTACATTTCCTACCTAAAGAGACATAAACAACTTGGGGATGCTGGTAATACCTTTATGCATTTGCTCATTATTTAGGAACGTGAAAATGTCATGGTAATTTTGAGCAGCACATGACGTTTCTTCATTATATATGCTGCAGGCTAATAATTTAGCGACCGATCCCTGTTAGGTTGCGACCACCTCGGGGGTCGCGGCCTCCATGTTTGGGACAGTATCCGCCCTGGCTTCACGTGTTTCCGCCGTCAGGAGGAGGTCGCAGGCAGCAACAGTGGGACGCTCCGTCTGGAAAATCGCGTGGAAAGAAACACGTTTAGTCTAATAATAACCTCGGTTTTCTGCGTTTTGCAGCAGTGCTCGTGTTAGGCTGGGGGGAGGCTGGCTCTGCTCACCGGCGCATATAAACTCCGCCGTACATAATGGAGAACTGTTCGGCTTTTACGGACTGTAAACAGCAGTCTGCGTGGCTGCTGCTTTATTCTTGTAGTAGCTAGCGTTTACTTTCCACCCGTGTCCTGGACCATCAGATACAAAGCTCAGTGTTCGTCCACTCCCTGTGAGCCGTCGTTACCACTTTATAAGCAGCCGGTTCCCTCCCGTCGTTACTTCGTCGATACTTCTCGGACATGTGTGGATTCAAGTTGTGAGCGTTCGTGTGTTAAAGTGTGACAACGTTTCCCTCCCAAAATGCAGTCGTCCCTGGCTCCTGGCATACGACTCATCACAACATTTTCTCGAGATACTTGGTAAGATTTTCCATTGTCGCAGCTGCCGGGTCTGTGTTTGTGTTACCTTATCTCTCTGCTTTAAATGATTAACCACGCATTCTGTGAATGTGCACAGGACCCACATGTTACGAACTCATTGCTGCCTCTTTTTCTTGTAACTGAGATGTTTGTTCTCGGTACTATTGGTTTTTTGTTGCGAGAATCAATCGCTCGCCAAATTCCCTCAGGGAAAAAGGCATTTCAGAGCTTCTTCCTCCTTTATCGACGCCGATTTGATCTTTACCTTTTATTGATGCCATTACCCATAAGACTGGGGGAATGTAACTTTAATAACACGTTCTTCGTTACTCTCTGACTCGCACTTACGACGATTATTTGCACAAAGATGATGTTTAAGCAGCGAGGACCCCGGTGGTCAACATGTCTGAGTATAAGGTACCAAAACAATGTGTTTAACGAATCTCCCCCTTTTTTTTGCAGGTATCGTTATTTCATTCTCTTCCTCACCTTCCTGTTCTACACCGCGTATCATCTGTCACGCAAACCGATCAGCATTGTTAAGGTAACCAGGACAGTCCTCCTTATGTTCCTCCTCAGATGAAGTGTAAATATGGTTTCTGTGTTAGCTTATGTGTAACGTACAGGATAAAAGCGTGATCTGATGTATTCATGTTAAGAGAGATTCATACAGTTAGTTTGATCTCAGCGGTGCCTCTTTGAGCCTTTTATTATCACCCAAGGGCAAATGGAACAAAATCTCTGATGTAAACTAGCGTTTACTCAGACACCTGCAGTCACCAGGTCCTGCACTCCCTGTGTAATAACACTAGCATCTGAACAGAAACCAATCATGACTTTATGACAAATTAATAACCCTTTCTTGTTTGGAGCATGGCTTATAATGTTTTGTTTCCATCGTTTCATCTGCCTCTTGCCCGTGTTTTTCTCTCAGAGTCAGCTGCACAGAAACTGCTCCATTGTCATTCAGCCGCCGGGACTTAACACAACCGATAATGACACCTGGTGTGACTGGACGCCCTTTGGTAAATTCTTCTGTTAAACATTTTTCTAAGCTGAGAGCGATATCCTACTCATAAGTGAAAGTAAAACCTGTGTCATCTCTCTAGACCAGGATAACTACCAGACACTGTTTGGGGTCTTGGATAACTGCTTCCTGGTTGCCTATGCCATCGGCATGTTCATCAGGTTGGTTCTGGCAGATCATATTTAGCTTTTGTCCGATTTTTTTGTGCTACAGTGAGTCATATTGAATTTCTTGTGTTAACAGTGGGATGTTTGGGGAACGCCTGCCTCTAAGGTACTACCTGAGTGTTGGGATGCTGATGAGTGGATTGTTCACAGTTCTTTTTGGCCTCGGCTTCTATTGGAACATCCACTCATTAGGATACTACGCCTTCATCCAGGTAAACACACATCGCCACAAATCTTTCTTTTAGGGGGTGTTTTGCTTGAGCGTATGCAGTTAGGAACCAATATGCATGCATGAGGATATCTACAGTATGTATTTTACTGTGTACTGCTATATGCAGTATGTGCAGCTTGCTGTAACTATTGCTGTTTTGTGACTTTTTATTATCTAGTATTGTCTTGACTTGGTTAAGTAAAGGTAACTGAAACTTGGCAAACAACACACAGGAGCAGCAATGGCGTGGCTTTCTCACAACTCTCCAGCCGGTAAAGAAATCAAGATCAGTTTAGGAATTTCAAATAGGCATTTCTTGAATTGTTTTGTGTTTGTCTCTCATATCTCATCTGTGAATAGCAGCAAGTTTGCATCATGCATTGTGAGTTTGTGTAGTGGTTCAGCCCTCGTGTTATGTTTATAAATGCATTGCATCTTTTTCGCTTGCACAGAATTAGGAAGAACTGATGAACTGACGGCTGTACACATGTGTTCACCCCCTTGTGCAGGCAGAACTGCTGCGTACAACAAAATTCACATTTAGGAAAAAGAGGGAAGCGCAGAGATTAGATGAGTTCAGTTTACTGCTGATTCATCTAAAGGTTCAGTCATGTCAAGCTTAAACACAGTTTTTATTGGTGGCTTGACTCTAGGAAATGAATATTGGTGTTGATGCGCACCCAGTGCCTCTGTACAAGTAGAGACATCATCAAAAGTCTGAGCTTTGTTTCACTTCAGTATTTGTTGAATGCCTTTTAAGCGGTAATAACCACACCCTCACACTGATCAGCAGCACACATTGCTGCTGTGACTCTATCAAGCTTGTATCAGCTTTTTGTCATGTTAAAGTTGGATGACCTAACGATGATTTGCCCCTTTTGTGTACTCAGACTGCAAATCACAAGTTTTCTGCTGTTGTTAGCTGCAGCTGACCAAATGAAAAGGTCTTTCCACTAGTTTTGCAGTGGGCGCTTTTGTAGCTTTTAAGTGTCAGATGAGCGTCTTACCATCACATGACTCTTCCCTGTAGTCAAAATTCCACAAGTAAATACATAGTCGGTGGGAAATAGAATGCACACTCTAAGTAATGCAGCAAACTTACCCCGCTTATACATATACAACGTATTTGCAAGAAATAAATAGGAGAGATCAAAGTCTAATAACTAAAGCCCATAACAATATGTTTTATCTGTTAATTTATTAATTAACAACCATTTCACCTCTGTACAGGTGTGATCACGGTTGGCTTTTTGGGTCAGTACAGCCAATATTTAAAATCCTTTCACTTTAAAAATGTAAAGATCTCATGTTGGCTTAGTGAGGCTTTACTTACACATAGCACATGACTCACAGCTGGATCTCATGACTGCAGGCACGTGTTTATGCCTATAGAGCTTTGGTGTGGGAATGTCACAAGTACTGCACACTGGTGTTTCAACTTTCTCACCCTCTTTGAAATGAGTTTTTATGGTTGTGAGGAATAAATGTCGCTCAACATATGTCGATTTCTACCTCTCCTTTTGCTCTGCAGGTCATGAATGGGCTGATGCAGACCACCGGCTGGCCAGCAGTAGTGGCTTGTGTAGGCAATTGGTTTGGAAAGGGGAAGTGAGTACTGCAGTGTGATGCTGCTGAATAAGCAGTATTGGGTGCCTTTTTTTGTAGCTCACTGACTTGCTCACATGCACTGTTCATGTCTTGACAGCTAAGTAAGCCATGTTTTTATGTAACTACACGTCCACATTGTAAATAGAAACTGTCTCTTTAATGTGTGTGAAAGTGAACAACATGTAATGTCAAGCACCATCCTAAAAAACAGAATGTTGTCCCGCCTGTCTGAATGGGTCCCACCCTATTCAGACAAGCCTGAGTCAGATCTACAGTCACTAGTATAAATGCAAAGGCCAAATAAATCAGGCCTCTCAGAGAAATAAAACATGTTCAGTATCATGTCAGAGTTTAATTCTGTACTAGAGGTCCATGAAGTCTATTTAGACAGGGTTAGAAATGAACAGATTAAATAAAGCTGCTTAGTACAAATTATGATATGCTTTTAGGCTTTAATAATCAGTTATTTATAATTAAAGAACAGTTGTGAACACAAATCTGCCCCTCTCTAGACTATGATATAAATATTACCAGTCTTGTGTATTCATGGTAAGTGCAGAACTGCAATCAGGATGTGGTTAGCTACGTTTACAGGAAAGACTGAAGCAGTAGGAAAAACCGACCTTGCTCATTCTGCAGGTGACACATTTGTAGAGCTTTATAAATAACATGTTTTATTGTGTGTGTTAAAAAAGTAACTATAAATCAAATAAATTATGTTTATTCTGTGCACAAAAAGAAATTATGTTAGGAGGAACCATATGATCAGATTATTATTTAATATATACACAAAAAGAATTAGTTTGAGCATGAATTATGTGCCTGTTAATGATTAACAGCCTGTGAGCAGAATCTTAGAGCAGCTGTGGGAACAGTGAAGCTGCCAAATTTGTCGCTCTAGCCCAGCACTTATCAAACAAACACGGCACTAATATTGTCTCTGATCCTACAATTGCAAAGACTTGCATCTCCATACATACTGTTGTAGAATACTAAAGGTTTTACAATGAAGCAGTGCTTTAATTCTTGTTCAGTGATGATAGAAGCATCAGTGTGAAGCGATCTACTTACGGCTTTCGTCTTTTGATCGTCAGGCGTGGCTTCATCATGGGTGTGTGGAACTCCCACACTTCAGTGGGAAACATCTTGGGCTCCCTCATCGCAGGAGTGTTCGTTTCTACAGCCTGGGGAATGTCCTTCATCGTCCCTGGTCTCATCATCGCCTCTACTGGGATCCTGTGTTTCTTCTTCTTGGTTGAGAGTGAGATTCTATTCGTCACAGTCAAACATCTTACCTTTTGAACAAAATTTGCTATTTTAAATAAGAAAATGCAATTAAAGCAACACTGTGGTTTTGCGGGTCCCTCCCAATTCCTGGCTGCATGCCAAAGTGTCCCTTCACAAAACACTGAACCTCAAGCCCCCTGTATAGGTTAAATGTGCAAGTCAGATGTTGCTTTTGGATTTTTGCTTGTTAATGGTCTGTTTTTTTGTCTCCATTATTTAGAACCTGAAGATGTTAACTGCAGTCTTCCTCAGCACCATGTGAGTTATGACAGAGACAGTTGTCTGTCTAATTTATCCATTACATTATCGCGTGAGCCGATGCTTTTGTGTTTGTGTGTTAGAGTGATGTTGAGAGCAGTGAAACAGAGCCACTCCTGCAGAACTTGCCCCCCGTTGACCGATCCATCAATGAGTCTCCGGAGAGTGTTGAAGAGCACGCTGAGGCTATAAGCTTCTGTGGGGCTTTGAGGATACCTGTGAGTGAAAACAATGGTCTTTTAACAATGGAAATGTGTGGTTTGTTTGTTTATTCTAAATTATGGGAGTGTTTTTGAAGTTGTAGTAAACAATATCGAAATGTATTTGATAATTTGAAATCGCAAGCACTGTAAAGGATTTAGGATGGATGGGCCTTCTTGTTACTACACCCCCTGCTGGTGGCATGAAGAATGACACAATGATGTGCTTATTTTCAGATGATGAAAGATTTTGTTTAAAAGTGAGGTTTGTATCTCTTACAGGGAGTGGTGGAGTTCTCTCTCTGTCTGCTGTTTGCCAAGCTGGTCAGCTACACCTTTCTGTACTGGCTTCCTCTCTACATTTCAAATGTTGGTCAGTATTTATACACATGGCTTATTTTCTTCCAACATCAGAAATGCATTTCCTATAAAGAAGTCTTCACCATGCTGGATTACTTTAGCAAACAGCATGTTACTTACTAGAAGTATTACTGGTATTACTATTACTATATTATTGTTAAATTAAAATGTTACTGCACACTTATAATGTTTATATACAAAAATATTACTGTAGTAATTATTTACCAGGTGTGCTAAACACTTAGCATTACACATAATGCTAAGTGCATTAGCCTTACATGTATTACACATGTATAGTTATGTAATAAATTGTTTTCTCATTATTTCACAATGATTTTTATTTTCAGCACATTTTGATGCAAAACAGGCAGGAGACATGTCAACATTATTTGATGCAGGAGGAATTGTTGGTAAGCTTTGATATTTCACTCTACTTCAGTATCAAACCCTTTTTTTTACTAAAATTGCTAATATGTGTGTTGTTATTTTTGTGGGAACATAATTTGATTGATTCAGTTCAAGCGTAAATGCTTATCTTTCATAACTCAAATATTGTTGTATGAAACATTTGTCTGGAATTTGAGACATCAGATTAGATTCTAAAATACAACTTTGAAATTCTATAAATGTATCTAGATTTAAAATTCAACATTAGGTTTCAAAACCAATTCATTTTCCCAAATAGGTTTTCTATTCCTTCATTTCTTAGTGTAATTTCATAGTCTTTGGATTAGATGTTGGTTCCTAATAAATGGATCTTAACAGATCCTTAACACTGTCCTACAATGTTAATGTATAATGCTAGAAAAGTTATAATGTGTTATGTACACAGGAGGAATTATGGCAGGTCTTATATCTGACTACACTGGTGGAAGAGCGACAACTTGCTTCTTCATGTTGGTTGCTGCTGCCCCCATGGTGAGTGTCACCTCATATAGTAATACATAATCGATTCTGGCATGATATAGATTTTGCTTTGTAGCTATTAAATAGCTGGTAACAGCGGCCTGGTAGCTCAATGGGTTAAGCGTCAGACTGGGATGTAGAGTGTCGCAGGTTCGAACCCCGTCTGACTCCTAGTCCATCCCCTACCAGG
>JAUMTR010000006.1:9567539-9581333 GCA_032270685.1 Microctenopoma stevenorrisi
AAGATTGCTCTGTTGGAGGTCGCGCACACACGCACGCACGCACGCACTCACACACACACACACACACACACACACACACACACACACACACACACACACACTTCAACACACTCAACACACTTCAGCTATAACATTATTAGCATCACCATATTTTAAATAATAAATAAGAGGAAGATGTCGAACCACTCTGGAGTTGTAGCTGTGTGATTTGACAGGTAAAGCAGACACTGGACAGAAGATCCTCTTCTCCTTCTGACGCCGATTACAGAACCAAACCCGAACCACCTCTTTCTCCATGGACAGCTGCTCTGAGATCATGGTTATCTCCTCAGAGTTGGGCTTTGGGTTCTGGAAAATAGAGAAATGTAATATTTTAAATGCAAAAATGGGGGGTGCTGACTGGCAAACACTGGTCATATTTGTTTATTTATGCTGGTAAAAGAAAGTAATGCAACACGAAAAGAGATATAGAGGATTAACTAATGAGTAAAAGTTTATGAAAGCATTTTAGAAGTATTAAAATACTAAAGAAGTAGTTACAAATAATGTGAAAACAAATCAGGTCATACAATTACAATACTGTGACTTTAAGATGTTTAACAGTTCTTTAAACAAATCATGATGTATGAATACAATATCATGCTTGTTAGACAAGGATAAAAAAAGTCTGCCAAGTAAAGTAAGTTAGTGCATTTCCCCACTATCAACCTAACTATAGATCCAAAAGGCACAACTAATGAGTGAGTATTTAAAAAAAAGTGTTTCAGCACATAAACTAAATAATGTTCAAACAATGACAAGATTAACAGTCCTGATCAAAAGGAAAGTTTTCCGTAGCTCTCATCTTGTCCTTTATAAGCATGTTAGTGTGCATTTTGTAATTCTGTTCTACCCTGAAGAGGTTTTATTGCAATAAATTGACAAAGAAACGTATGTAAATAGTTAGTGAATTAGTAATATATATAACAACAGCAACCACAGAGAAAAATGAGCGAGGCTTTTAGAAAAAACTCACATCAAGGAAGCGTTTCTCCAGAGTCAGCTTGATATTTGTTTCAATGCTTGTCCTCTTTTTTCTTTTGCGTCCGTAGCCCTCCATCAAGGGTGGCAAAGAGGTAGGGTTGCTCATTGAGTCAGAAGGTGCATTCTCTACCAAAAATCAGATACAACATTGACATTCACCATTAATTTTGAGCAGCAATTTTCCACATAGTTATTATGCTTGGAGATTATTACATAAATATTTTATAAATTATTAAATATTTCCTTCATTTCTCCTTAAAGAGGCAGTTTTAATTCATTTACTCCGCCTTTCGTGCTTTTTAAGCACGTTTTTAGGTCAAGACAAGATAATGAACAAACTGTAATGAACAAAAATTAATAAAAATGGTGATCACTGTCTCATACCTGCATCACTCAGCCATTTCTCTAGCAGTGGTTTGAGCTTGCACATGTTTTTGAAGCTGAGGTTAAGCGCCTCAAAGCGAGAGATTGTGGTCTGGCTGAAATCATTGCTGTAGAGTTTCCCCATCGCAAGACCCACATCCCCCTGTAATAGAACGTGCGCACACACAAACACACATTAATCCTCAGGGAATGGCCCTTTACCTGAGGTGAACCCTAAGTTAAGATTGTTTTGGGGGTTTCTTTCAAGAGTGAGCTTTAACACTCATTTTAGTCTTAAAATAGTGAAATATGATCTCATCAGATAGAAAGACATCTTTTTAAAAAAGGTATTGTCATGGTTAATTTGTACAAGATATACTGTAGTATCGTTTAGTCTTAAATTTACAACTACTCAATATATACTCAAATGTCTCAAAGTAAATGTCCCTAAAACCCCTGGAAATTAGGTTTCTTGTCTTCAAAACATTTCTACAAATAATAATAATAATAATTTGCTTTGTCAGAACTTTGGGTCAGCATAAACCAGCAAATACTAAGTGTTGTGTGGAATATGGGTTCTACTTTGTGTAAATCAAAAAACACAAATAAAGAAAACATGTTACAGGAAATCACCAGATTTATTAACTGGATATTTTGTGACACGTGATGGAAAGCAAGGTGAGGTTCTTCCGTCTTTTACCTGAGTGAAGCCCAATTTGATGCGTCTTTGTTTGAAAGCTTTCGCAAACTGCTCCAGTTCCTCCAGGTCACTGGGTTCCTCCTGAGGAGGGACTGACATGTGTTTTGGCATCTGCAGGTGAGACATGTCCATGTGGTTCTCCATAGATGGTCCTGCCAGACCTGTGCGACTCATAGCCTGGATCAGAGAAACATCACATCACAAATCTCCAGTTTCCAGGTGAGTCAATGGTTCTACAGGTGTCCGAAGTTGCACTGTTTGGCTGCTGAAGCTTTTGAACCATAAGCATGTCTTGACACTTGAATTGAATGATTTTTATTCACTTGAATATGTGTGATCTTTGGTGCATTATACTATTGTTTGTAAGTACAGTCAGGTGGTCTGAATATACCTGTGGAGTCAGAGCCAGTCCAGGTTGATGTGGAAGAAGACTGGTTTGACTCTGGCTAGGAAGTGACAGCAGGTTCTGTTGCAGTAGGGCTGCAAAGTCACAGATCACCAGAGTTAGGAGTAAGTATCTGTTTGCATCTGTTAAGGGTGTTAATGCTGAGATAGGTTAACACTGTCCTGACAGAATCTCAATTTAAATAAGTGTATTTCTTTAAACAATGAATTTTTTTTACTTAAAAATAAAACATGCTCATGAATATAGTCCTGCTTTGGTGAATGGTGTAGCACCATTCAGTGTGAAAATTTTAGAATAACCTGGTTTCTCAGTTCTGGTGTAAAAAGTAAACAATCTATCTAAACTCTCTGATACGACTACAACAAAGTGCGTATCATATGTTTGCACCATGTCTGCTAACTAAATTACATGTTTGTTTTCTCTTTAAGGCGCATTTAAGCTTTTAAAAAAATAACTCTGTATCATCCATCAATAACTGAGTATGGAAGTTTTATGAGACTCTACCTTGATGGCTGGTGGGGCTTTGGGAGAGCAGGAATGGAGAGGGAGATGACAGGTGGGACGGTGGCATCAGAACCAGCTGCTGCATGGTGTGGAGAGAGGTGAGTTCCTGTAGAGAATTACAGAACAACAAACAACTAAAATAGTCACAAATTGCCCCTCTCTGACAAATAAAGTTCTTTGAATTGAATTATTAATTTCAGAAGTGAATATTCTTTACTTGAACACTGTACAATTGCAGAAACTACTGTAAACTTCTTACCACTCATTTTATTAGGATATTTAGATTGTTGTTGCTTTATTATAATTAATTCTCACTACATTTTAGATGTTGTTTATAAAATATGATATAATATACATTATCAAGTCTTATTAACACGTGTTAGAGTAAGAAACACGAATGCAAGTGACAGGATGCAGGATTCTTTGTTCGCTTTGAGCATGGTAGGAAGGGCAGTTGTCAGTTGTCTATGAGCCCCACGGTTAGCTGTGTGCCTTCCGGCTCTAGGGGGGCAGCCTGTCTACAATTCTACAAATTTCCCCAAGGAGTTTTTATTGTTTTTATTTATTATATTAGGAGTTTGGGGAATTTAGATAACAGATGCAACAGTTGAATGGTAAAGAGATACAGCAGAGATAACCTCCCTTTAAGCCCAGTCTCTGATAGAGGGTTCATGCACTGTGACTAAATGACAAAACGTTTTAATGTAAAATACATTCTGAGTGATTTTGAGATGGTGTCTTACCCCAGGCAGCTGAGCCCCAGAAACTGGAGAGCTCTGAGTCAGGTGACATGTCTTTAGTGTGGACGTTGAATGAGGAGAGTCGCTGATTGCTTCTGTTTTTATCTAAAGTCGAAGACACAACCAAACAGTATTTACTCAAGTTTCTTATGAGTAGATTACTAACTTTTTGCAGAGCTGAGAGAATGAGAAACATCATGAATCATCATCACAATCATATATGCATGTATCTGACTGTGTGAGTGATCTGTGTATAGAGATGGTACACACACACACACACACACACAGATTCACAGACTCATGAAAACTGCCTCCAGGACCAGTTTGGTCACTAAACATAAGACAAAGAGTGATACACTCTCTCCCTCCCCTTGGGTAAGCCAGTATGCAAATATTCCTCCCCCTCGCTCCCCCCAAACCCTGGAAACCACAGTACTTCCTGAAAACATTGGGCACTAAAAGAATTATCCCCCTCCTGCAAAAATGAATGTTTGGAGAAGTATCCAAATAGCTGCAAACTATTTGCAGTGTTTCTAAAGATATGTCATTATTGACATTTGTTGAAAGAGCAGGTAGTTTCACCTGAGGATGTTAGCCATGTGAAAGTCATAAGAACATTGTGTCTTGGGTAAAGACAGATTCAGTGCCATTCACATGGCTCTGGGCTATTTTTATTCCAACTGAACATGATCATTACACCTGTCAAACAACACTAGGACTCTCGTGACAGTCTCAGTCAGTTCTTATTATTAACAAATCCCATGAAAAGACTAAGACTGTCCAACAGCCTTATTGTCGTCCAAACCCGCATTATTGAGCCACACTAATGCACTGGGTAAAATCTCCCTCCCACTGCTGCTGTATGTCAACTTATTAGAGCATTATATGTGTCAAGAGCTGCAGTGACCAGCTGTTTTGGGTAATCGGAGAATGAAATAAAGTTTCTGATCAGTTTGTTAAGACTGGTTATCAGGTGGAATATTTAGCATTTCTGCATGGAGTAAATGTTGGATCTAATATTTTCATAACAACTGTCAACCATGATAAAAGAAAACACATTAGGTCATGCCACAAGAGATCTTTTGTGATAAGAAGATCCTGGTGTTTCAAGCATACAGTAGCTAACTGAGGATGATGCATGCTCATATGTTTGCTGGATACAAATACAACGTCTACATCTAAGTGTGCAGGCTAAAGTAAAAATGCTACTACACATTAAATCATGCTGCAAAACAGACTTCATTTATGAAATCAATGAATAAGCTCGGTATTTTTTATACTTGTGTATTTAGGAATTCGACAACGTACAGCAGTGTGTCATGAATTTAGTTACTCACATGTCGACTGAAGTCGATTCCATTTTGCTCTAAATGTTGAAAGAGAGAAAGAGATTCAGATTACAATTTGTTGTCACACTAATAAAATCATATAAAGATCATATCACCCTGCTAGTTAAAGTGTTAGCTACATGTTTGTTTCCTGTCTTTTTTTAACTGCATGTCATGTCTACAACATGTCACTCCATAAGAAATACATCAGAGTAAGAAAATAATCTTCTACCATGGTGCCAAGTTAAAATAAGGATTACTATTAACTGTTCTGTTTGATTGTTTGTTTTTGACATGGGTACACGGGACTTCCAGATACAGACTGCCAAACTGGTAATATCTAGTCAATTGAAGATAGTAGTGGTGGACAAGCAGAAGAAGGAGGCCTGAGTGATAGATGTAGCAATCCCAAGCGATGGTAACATCAAGAAGAAGGAACATGAAAAGCTTGATAAATAAATGAGAAATAAGGGCTGAGTGAAGAGCTAGAAAAGATGTGGCAAGTGAAGTTAAGTGGTAATTGGAATACTCGGGGCAGTGACACCCCAACTGGGAGAGTGGTGCCAACAGATTCCTAGGAACAGGTAAGATACTGCATATGACCCTCAACCTTCCAGGCCTCTGGTAGAGGACCTGAGCTTGAAGGACAAAGACCACCTAAGTGCTTTTATATATATAAACAACTTTGTCAGTTGTGCTAACATCATGCAAGTCACATATGGGTCATTGTCTCACCTATTGTTAGCTTCACACGAGTCACCAACACACATGTGACCTCAACAACCCTGGAGATGTTAACAAATTAACAGCCTCACAGAGAGTAAATGCCTGGAAGTCACAACAAGTCAGTCAGGACTGAAGAAGACCTTGTGATGTGATGTGAAATGTTGGAAAGAAACCCAAGTTTTGTTTGCACCACATACACATAAACTGCAAATAAGACCGTCCCTGTTATTGTGTGTTATAGTGAGTAATTTGATTACTAATTTATTATTTAAGTTTAGTAAAGAATCTGGATACTTTCTTCACCACTGCTGATAGTTTACACAGAGTTGTGTGTACAAAAACACACACTTCAGACACATAGAGTATATTTAAGAAATGCAGTTTCCCTCGTAAACAACATTCAGAATTGAGTGTATGAGGGCAGGACAGTGAAAGAGAGAGAGAGCTGATAGAGGAGAGTTCAAAGGTGTGTTACAGCGCATGTCAAATCATTTGAATGTCAAATTGGATTTTTGAGGCTGAATGTATGTGTGAGAGACAGGCAGTGATCTGTGAGCTGCTGGAGACACACAATGCAAATACACTTATAATCCTCACCCCCACCCTCCACACACACACACACACACACACACTGCCCCCCCAGCACAACCAGCTTCACAGCGAAACTTCCAGTATGGAAATGATCAAGACATGCAAATCAGCTCTGAGCACAGGAAGCCTGTATTAGAGCTCTGTGTGCACATGATAGCTAAGCACAAGCATACACATGCACACAAAAAGTCAGTTGCAGCTAATTAAGCATAATGCAAGTAACCAATACAAAAAAATAAAACACTAGTTACAATATACACTACACTAATTATAGGAATAAACTGTTTTTACGATATTATACAAAAAAGGGTTTTGCACTAATGGGAAATTACTTCGTAAACATTTGACGGTTAAATACTAATGCTGCAGATATTTACAACAAATTCAGTTAGGTTTGTTCTCTTGTTTTGACTTCTGTACTCTGTCTGTGGCTGTAGTTCCTAGGGAAGATGAATCTTAAAAGATGAGTCATAAACACACGGTTTCAGTTTTAAAAATGCTCAAACAGCTGGTTACAACGTTTTAGTTGACATGATTTTTTAAGCAAGCATTAGTCTATTAGAGTATTTTTGTATGCAATGCATTTGTTAAAGACTATTTTTAGTGAATCTGTTGTCCTAGTGTGTAGAAATGCGTCAAAACAAACTGCAGTGTGTGTGTTCATGTTAATGAAGGAATACTCTGTCAATACAGTGGTTTAATTAGTCTTTAGACTTAGAAAACTATAGAGCTCTGTGGTTCAAGAAGAAAAAAAAAGTGTCTATATCTTTTGGGTTTAGTCTTTTCTAGAGATTTATTTATTATAAGAAACATATATTGAATATCACCAGATTTAGAACTAAAAAATAAACAATGCAACATGTGTATTATTTTATTTCAATATTTCATTTTTTTGTTATCTGAGATCTACCTTGACCTGACTTCACAATTTGTGAGTTGCTCATCAGTTTACTTTGTGTAATGAATAACAAAAGAACATATATTCAGCAGATGACTTTTTTAAGTATGTTCATTTAGTCCCTTTTCCAGTGTAAATACAATAATTGCTCAAAACCTGGTTAGTTAGTACTGTGTATGGAACAAGGGGTTATTATTCAAAAACTACAATTTAAAAATAAATATTCTGTAACATCATTAGTTATTTGGTATCAAATCATTACGTATCAATAATCTCAATGAGTTCAATACAACTAGATACAACTAGCAGCTATAAACACTGTTGGGTTTTTGGCATTATTTTGTTTATATATACACTTAAATTTTTGCAAGGTCTTAAACCTTGCTATGTAAAGGGCCATGAAATTACTTTTGTTATGATTTGGTGCTATATAAATAAAGATTATTAAATTAAATTGAATAAATAAATGCCACTTAACCAACAGTACTCAACTGAACACAATGATCTGATTACTTTTCTGTGCAGTATGAAATAAACAACATGAACAGTATTTTTTTGTTTGTTTTTTCTGTTTCTTCAAAAAAAAAAAAAAAAGAAGAATGTGCCTTTTATTGAGGATGATCTCTTAAGGACTTACACTTAAGGAGAAGGAGGCTCAGTTGCAAACTGTGATGTCTTTATTGCTTTTGATCCTTTTAATGGTGTTTTTTTTACTGGTGAAAAAATCATAAATATTTCATTCACTTAAACAGTTCTAGAGTGGTGGCAAAAACCTCCCAACACAGAATAACACACAAATTAAATAAATAATATCAGCATGTATAGATTTAGCAAAAGAACAACTTTTTAAAAATGTGTGTAGCACAATAGTTTGCAGCATGTCTTTGAAACAAACTGACCAGGTCAGACCAGTCATGCATGAATATTTCTTCCTAATGAAAAGAAATCATCTACACGCAGGATCACTACTGAAAAAACAACACTGATGAACACAATGATGATACATTGACAAAAATGCAGATATTGAGCACTTCCATTAAACTAACTTCTCTCACAACCTTTGTTTAAATAAAAGTTCCACATTTTGTGTTGCTGGTTCCTGGTTTTGTTTCATGGCTGGATGCTGTCCTCAGCCCCCAGGTAGCACGCATTTCTCAGCAAACAGCCTCAGGTGCATCCTGGTATCTCAACCAACTGCCACAATACACACACACACACACACACACACACAGACACACAAATCGACAAACACACACATTCATTTTCATGACTTGTGAGGACTGTACATTCACATTCATTTTCCAGGGACCAGAGTCCTAACCATAACCACTACTACCAAATTCTTCCTTTAAACCAAGTCATCACTCTGAAATTCAACGAATCCCACGGTGGGTCCAACTTGTGTTACCCAGAAGAAAAATGTAATCCCCACCATGTGAATCTGTATACAGGCTGCGTTCCCTGCAGTGTTACACTCAAACACACGCACACACACACAATCTGTCCAAAACAAGAGCATGTCAAAATGCTGCTTGTTGTTTATTCTGCAATAGTTGGCATCATATGCATGAGTATGAAGTGAAATCAAATTTAACTGCTGGTAAAACTATTAGTACTTATATACTGCAGAAAAATTGCTGAACAGTAATAATACCCAGAACCAAAAAGTCTGCATGTACTGAGACTTAGATTATAAAAGCCAAGATTAAAAAACAGCTGTCTCTTTAGAAATAAAAAAATATATTTCACAATCAAACTTTAGACACACAAAACCGCTTTCAAATAATCAAGGTGATTATTTTACAATATTTCCAGAGATCGTTTAGACATAAACAAGCTTCCTATAATAAACTCTTCTTGCTGAAGCTGATGATATATAACTCTCTAAACAAATTAAAAACTAAAACTAAGAAAATGCACTTTTCCCCTTTCAAACATAGAAACAATCAATCAGCTTTTCTGTGGAACTGCAGCATCAACAATAGTGACAAAATAAACACACCACACTTTCCTGCGCCACATCTATTGAATTTGTCTGTGTGTTGAGATGATTTAGTCGTGTTTACATGCGTCACAAGGTAGGTGAAATATCCTTACCTGTCTGTTCAGCTGGAGCCTCCGACTGCTCCACCGTGTCTGTGCTCATCTTAATATCTGTAATGATAAATATAGCTGATTTTCCTACAGGATTGTAACTTTGCCAGGACAATGAAGCACTCAGGCCACCCAGGAAAATGATCTTGAGTTTATTCTAATGCGCCCTCCCCTCCACACCACAACACATCTGGTTTGATCCCTAGTTGTAATATTCATAAGCAAGGCAGACATTGCCACAAAGCACTAGCAGTTTTCTGCTGAGCCGATGGTGGAAGAATGACTCACCTCAGGTAAAAAGTTTGTGCGACTCCAGCTGCCGTCTGTGTCCCAGATTACATAAAAGGAAACTAGTGCAGTGGGATACGAAGTTTTGAAAATCCACAGCTGGTCATTGGCATTTTCCTAAGTGGAGAAACGTTCACCTCTGCTGTACACCCTGCAGTGCCTGATTTGCATATGTCTCTGTGTGTCCTATCCAGCTTCAGACTGTTTGCATAAAACAACAATGGGGTTACTGCAAATGTACTGCCTGTGTGTGTATGTGCGTGCGTGTCCACACAGACAGTTCTCCTGAAAATACTATGGATGACAAGTTGATGTTTGTATTTTTCTTATTCCACCTGTGACAGCTCAGTGTGTGTTATTGATGGTCAGAATAGGGTATTTTGGCAGACTTGTTTTGGCTGATTTGGTGTCTTACTCTCTTCACAAAAATATAAAAATGACTTGCTTTAAAATTATTGTTTTTTACTATGGGTACAATTCTATCTGTTTTTTCTTCTCTCTGTATTAAAGTATAGCTTAACATTTTCATTTGAATCTCTCTTCAAACAGAATTTAGGTGCCTGTTGGAACTTAACTGGAAGTTAAGAGGTAGTACTGTGAAACTTCATTTTTGTGGTTCCCTTAAGAGTGTTTCTCTAATAAGTTGCAGTTGAAGGAAAGCAGGCTGACATAAAAAAACACTATCCACTTAAAAAGACTATTTTGTAAGGTTGCAGCCTTGTATTGTCTTCAGAGAGAATTTTTAATTTAAGCAGGGGTACTTGGTCTGAGCATCCTAGCTATGCTCAGCATAGAGAAGCAGTGTGCCAAAGCAATAGACTTAAATGTATTTGTGAGGTGTTTTGCGGGACAGCACAACAATGTTCAATTTTATAGATCTGCCACTGTCCTTAAGCATATTTGTGATTTGTGATAGACTACAGGCAGTCTCGCAACTTTAAAATGGGCTAATGTATAAAAATTGTGGTACAACATTTTATCCTCCGTGTAAGGGGGCCAGCTTTCTGTATTGATACTCTAAGCTAAATAAACTACAAAAATTATTATTTGATTAATATTATCTATTATTATTACTAATTTCAAATACTACTTAATTTCTGCAAACACAGTCCTTTAAATCTTACACACAGCTGCTTCAATCTAGTGCGGATGCCCATCTCCTGTATGAGTTTGTGAACAGTCCAGGTGATGGCGGTGTTGCCCTCTGAGCTGCCTGACAACCCCGAATTAACAACATCCAGAGAAGAAGAAAAGGAGCTATTTGATTGGTGATTGCTAGGGGACGAACAATCGGAGCAAGCGCTACCGTTACACCTTCAGTTTAGGGCAAAAAGCTGCCTTTATGTTGTTTGGAGGGTATTGTAATTTCTGGTTGGACACAGCTGAACCGATGTAGCTTTAGTCTCTTTGTATGTCGGTAAACCTGCTGTGTGTGCTAAGATATATAATGTAGTCTTTTTCCAGCCGTTTGTTTATCAGGTGTGTCGGACGAAGCCGAGGCTCTGGGAGGTAAGTGAGCTATCATACTGATGCCTTCAAGCAAGCTAGCATCCCCATTGCTTTGTTTTTTTGGTTACCACAATGCATCCCTTTAGTTATGTTAATATCCACACCTCACCAAACATAGCTGTTGTTGTGACGGCCTCTGGTCAGGTTAGCTGTCAGTAACGATGCTGGGCCTCTTACGTTGGCTGACACTGATTGTAAGCTAGCGGTGATGACAGCACGTTGTGCCGAGTACCGCTCACCAGACAAATGTAGTAACATCATGCCATAAATTCTTCACTGGTGGAATAAGCATAGGTACAAATATTATACCCATGATATTTAAGTTTTTATGTAGAGACTTTGAATGTGACATTGATATGTGTGTTTTGTTTGTATTGTTTTTAAAGTTCAATAAATATGTGTAATGAATACAATGGGTATTTGAGCTGAAACTAATAATTGAATGATAGATTTGTTGGGTCATCTACAAACATACAAAAAAAGTAATTTGCTTATTTTTTAAATTACAGTCGTGCAGTACGTACATTTTCATTTAGTGCCTACCTCTTTTGTCTCAAATTGAATCAATAGCTGGAAAAAACGACATCCTGGAATTATTAAGGTTAATACACAATTAAATGTAATGTCTTTTATGTTACTTTCCTTTTAGACTGTTTGCGACAACTTCTTCAACTTGTCATTGAGATCAAAAACTTCAAACTGGCTGAAATGGATGAACAGAGTGTTGAGGTATGTTTTACAGTTGTGCATGTCAATGGCTGGAGAACAACAGACACGTGGCCCCGTAGTGTAACTATTGTGTGACTGTCTGCCAATGATCCCATTTTATACATCAGTCTTGAAAATGTTCTGTTTAAAACCACATTGTAAAGTTAGGAAGAGGGAAAGAGGTCCCAACTCTGACACTCCCCCTTCTTAAGTTACTTACCTGTCCGATCAGGTTGTTTGCTTTCGATTTCTATACAATCACCAATGATTGCCGATCACAGATACAGATCACATTAGTTGGCTGTAAATATTTCCATTTATTTTAGGTAGAAATTAATGTGTTAAGTGTGGTGTTAAATTCGGCCTGGTAGCTCAATGGGTCAGACTGGGATGCAGAAGGTCGCAGGTTCGAAACCCTGTCTGAATCCTAGTCCATTCCCTACCAGGTGTGTCCCGTAGCCAGACACCCAGCGCTACCTCCCTGTAAGGCGCTTTGGATAAAAGCATCTGCCATGTAAAGTTAATTGCTCCAGAATGGGACCTGGCATAGCTGATTGTATGACAATAAACAGACATGAATGGGATATGAACATGTAGTTTATTCATAGTGTGGGTGGCCTGAGTGCTTTATGCATTGCAGAATGCAAACTTTACATTTCTCAGACGGTGTAAAATTTCCACATGGCACTTTTTATTGGCATTTTCCACATTTGATTATGTGATTTCTTTTTTTTGCTGTCTTCATATAGTTTGGAAACAAACCAGATCCACCAAAAAAAGAGATGATGCAGAGAGAGTGCCAGCCTATTTTTTCACATCGCACATTACAGCAGTAAATGAATAGGAAAATAAGGCATATAGTATGGGCAGGAATTGAACAAATTAATTTTTCGCACTGTTGTTTATATAGATGTCTGGAAGACCATGCCTCACCTAACATAAACATTAAAGCAGCTTTGTAAAAAAACCTGCTGATTTCGGCATAGTTTTTACAAACACTGAGTAATATAGATTCAACTTTATGGTAATTTTTTTCTGTGACTGTAGCGAGTTGTCATCATCATCATCATCACCTTTTGTCCCTGTGCAGAGCATTGCTGAGGTGTTTCGCTGCTTCATCTGCATGGAGAAACTGAGGGATGCTCGTCTCTGCCCACACTGCTCTAAACTCTGCTGCTTCAGCTGCATACGAGTAAGTTTGGGTACAGTAGGGAGAGGGAATAAAATGTAAGTGTTAGTAATACTAGCATTAAAACAATGCATGGAATATAGCTGCACATGTTATATTAGGATTGGTTTTGGTCTTTTCACTGAATTTAGTGAAAGATGGTTTCCAGTTTCAGTATCTTGAACCAACTAGTTTTTTTCTTTTATTTGACTGATTGTATTTAGACTGTATTATTAATTTGAAATCTCTGGTTTGGTAGCGATGGTTGACGGAGCAGAGAGCCCAGTGTCCACACTGTCGGTAAGCACCTGCTAACAGGCATACCTATAGGTCATGACATCACGTTCATCACATTGATCTATAGATAATTACATCACATTCATGTTTTGGCTGTTGCTGATTGATGATAGGATTATATTTTGTTGAATCTGCATAAAACCAAACCAGACGCCTCAGGACATAGCATGACCACAGTAAAGACATAAAACGCAACAACAAACATTGTAACTCACTGACCAACAATAAAACAGATAAAAATGGTAAAACCAGGGTTTCCACTGAAATGATGTCATGTACCTGTGGTTGTCAGAGGCTACCTTCGGACCTCGACAAAGATTGCTAGAAAATTGCATTACATCTGAACAGGTCTTAGCTTTTCAAGATTCAAGGTTAGGTTTTTGTCATCAGCAGCTTCATGCATCCACAAAGTGTGACAAGATCCCAGACCTATTTGAAGTACAGAATCAAA
>JAUMTR010000006.1:9594751-9645528 GCA_032270685.1 Microctenopoma stevenorrisi
CACACACACACACACACACACACATATACATACTTTCACTTCTTTCATAGCTCGGTAAACAATCTGAGTAGAACTTGACTACCACAATGATTAAATCTCCAAAATCGTTTAGCACATAAAATCTATTGGTGTGTCATGTTATTTTTAGTCTTTACTTGCCTGGACAGGGAGGTATTTACTCTTAAACCAACTTTCTCCATCTGTTACCTTTCAGAGTATAAATGCTTTTTAAATCTGACAAGTTTACAAGTTCACAAGAGTATTAAGATAAACTGTACGTAACCTGTATCTTGTCAATAAGACCTTAGTGTTTTCTAACTGCATAACTGCAACTGATGTTTTGTCCAGGCTTTAATAATTTATTCAACTTCAACCATTAGCCATGTCCCTGAACCTCCAAGTATTGGTGCTTGAAATGCATTATTCACTCCTCATTCCATTTTGTGACATTCTGTATTTATATAAATGTCTTTATTGTTAATAGCAGTCACAGCAGTAACTGCAATATTTGTGTTTATTTAACATTTGAAAATGCTAAAATTACACAGAATCCCATGGATTGTAAAACTGCTGCTCCACTGCTTTCTGTGAGCTTAAAGTCTGAAGCATGCTGCAGATTTGTTCACGTCTTTTAACATCTGCCCAGACATCACCAGCGAGAGCTACAAAGAGCAATACGCTCGACAGCTTCCACCCACAGAGAGCTACTGCACTACTAATCCAGCCATTAATATTCATTTAGAGGGCTCATTTGACCACTCTCATATCGCTACACTAAGCTATTAGTCGGTTAAGAACTAATTTGCCTCTGTCCGAATAAACAATGTCCCCAGAGTGTTTACATGGAGCTAAAGTTTCGCCTTCAGATTAAAATGGACACTGAATGAAATGGTACTGCTCTCCATAGCTTGACATTTAGTCAGCTATCAAATGTGAACATACTACAAATATTTTAGCCTTTTTTTTTACGATAGGAAAAGTATCCCTTAACTGAAACTGAGAAATACTTTCTGTCCCACTTCCCTGTAGTCTGTCCACACAGTCATACATATTGTCCAGGTTTTGAGATTTCTGCATACACAAAAAAAACTGGTAAATTGCTCGACTCTGAACAACATCGTTTGACCATCTGATGATCAGTTGTATAGATAAATAAAGTATAGATGTCACTTTCTATATGCATGTTAAGATGCTATTAGAACAAGAGGTTTTAGAATCTGTGTGCTGCAATCATTTAACTTCAAACTGCGTAGAGTTAAAGATCCTTTTTAATTCTCTGAGAACTTGACGGCAAAGGCTTAGCAATCATTGCAGTTATGTAACATGCACTGTTCTGTTTTTTCTTTATTTTCATTTAAATGCTAGCACCAAACACAAATCAGAGCACATACATTAAAGGCTGCTGCAACATTGTGCACTTGATTGGGAGAAAATATGATGTTTAAGTGGGAGAACTTCACACTGACTTGTTTGTTTGTTTTTTTAGCTGATTAGGCTGAGAACATGTACAACATGCTAGGAGGCAGTTTAACAAAGCACTTTACAAGACTTAGTCAGAAATGGACCATTTCTCCTTCAGTGAGCCTTATCTTATTTTGAAGTGTTCATCGAGTTATTTCTTTCCAGATCATGCTTATGTTTGTAGTTATTTGTTTACATTGTAAATATCTGGACATATAAAGTTATCAGTTTGCTTTACATTCGCCTTAAACGCATGACTTTAGTGTATAAATTAACGAAAGGCATCTCTTTTGCATCACATGTGAAGTCAAACTGAGATCATCTGTCAGATTGAAGATGAGGTCTGAATTGCATTTACCTCTACTAGTCCAGTTGATAATATGGTTTCAGTGTTTTTCTGTCCGAATGAGAGTTTCAGTGTTTTTCCTCCTTTCTCTAATACTGATTTAGACTTATTCTCTCTGACAGGCGCTCACTGTTTATTCACCTGTTATCTTATTTGTATGTGAAAAGCTGCTTTTATTTTTAATGTTTCCAGAATGCACTGTGCATTATGTGGTGTGTACATTTTCTCTTTAGTAAATAAAATATTTCCAAACCTGGAAAATACCACATTTACTTCCTTCCGTCTTTCACAACAGCTATCATTAAAAGACCCAAAACACATAAAAAATATGTAAAACAACTAAAAATGACAACCATACAAAATATCAATACATATAGAATACATATACACATACAATATAAGATAATTATATTTTAGATAATATAATAAATTATATATAAAACAATTATATGTAGAGGCGCCCAACTAGAATTCAAAATGTGAATTGTGACTCAGCATTTCTTTTTCCTTCCCATGACTGAATAAACAACTATTACTAATGTTTTTTTTTGGCAAGACAGATTTCGAGTTCTGATACATTTTTCCCTGTTTCCCTTCTTTAAAACTGTCTCAGTCCTCCCTTCCACATCCAAGTCAATGGTTCCACTCACATTTTCTATTTCCTTGTTTCTTTACTTAAAGAGAAACTGTCAGATTTCTTCCGTCACATTATGAGTCTGTCTTCCTCAAAGTCCAAACTACTGGAAAGGAGAGAATAAAGCCAGATTATGAGTGGGGTGAAACGATGAGTCTTTTTATAGAAAGAATGTGGAGGACTGCTCACTTTTGTAAAGCTGTTTATGTAACAGCAGACAGCACTGTTCCACATAAAAGCCCTGTTACAGCATCACATCACTCCTCACACCATGTAGTTTCTGGTGTTTCACTCGGCCACATGACAAAAGTTTGTTTACATATCAAAAATATTCACTGCTGGAACTAAATAATAAATACAAAGTTTGAACTGCTGAAGACGAAAAATCTTACACTGGTTGAAATAATGGCAAAACTTGTGCATTATTATTTCTTATTTTTAGAAGCTTATGTTTTATATTATGTCTTAATTTAAAAGGTTTAGGTTGGATTAGGCTGACAGATTAATATCTACAGTTGTCAGATAAATTAAATTAAACTAAAATGTCAAATGACCATAAGACACATATTAACCACAGGAAACTAATTAATCTTCTATGTGTAGTATTTCTAAAGCTAAAGGAACTGGAGCTGATTGCAACGGACACTGGGGAAGAGGAGTGGTACACGCTGGGCAGTTTGGCGCATACAGCACAAACTGCTCACATTTACGCCTACAGGGAATTTATGGTAATCAATTACCCTACCTGCGTGTCTTAGGACTGTAGTGTGGGAGGAAATCAGATCATGCAGGTACAGAAAGAACATTCAAACTCGACAAAGAAATGCTTCAGCTGGTCTGCAGGTTTCAACACTGAAATCCCATGCTGTGGATGAATGACAGTCACAGTGACATAGTTTTTAGTAATTGTTTGCCTACATTCTGTGGGTGGTATGTGGGGGTCTATCAGTCTATAGTTCAGGGTGATGGTTGTCTCATGGTCTGTCCATGGCTATTTGTATTTATGACCAGCAGATTTCATTTGAATTCTGACACATTTTTCTGACAAATATGACCTCATTTAAAACTGTCTCGACCCTGCCGCTCAAAAGTTTCTAAACCCACACTAGTGGGTTTAGAAACTGAGATGTGAAAGAAAAACAACTTCAGAGACTTCATCTGAGGAAAGAATCAAACTGACAGATAAAAGAAAAGTCATCAGCCCAAGACTTGGTCTAACCTTTATATACATTATTATTAGTCACCAGTTACAAGACACAAATGTATCTACTACAGGTACACAGATAATACAGTTACGCAACAAGTGTTTAACCTTTTGTTTTCTGTTTAACCTAACCTGCATGTTGAAGGAGAGCCATTCATGGGGTTTGTCTTCAGGCTTGGAGGAAAAAGAGTGGACTGCTGGCCTGGGTCAATTCCCAACCCTCAGTGATCATAACCTCCCTTTATGATATTAGTCTCCGACCTACATTTGAACAGAATGCATAGGTTCAAACTTCAAGCAGTCTTTTCAAATGTGCACACATGTTCAAACTGCTGAAGTTTGCCAATACAACCAAAATGTCCTGCCTCCTTTTTCATGGCTTGTTTTCAAAGAAGAAAGCTTCACATTCATTTTTCCATGGATCAACAGATACTCAAACTAGTTTGCCACACACTCAATGATGTGATCTAGAGTGATGCCATATTTTATAGGGAGCAGATTAAATCAGACTGAGATTGTGCAAGTGACCACCGGAAGCAGATTATAACTCAAAACCCTATCCTATGTGGAAAAATGGATGTGAAATTGACTTCACAAACTTGGCATTTATGCTCTGTGACCTTTCAAGTATGGCTGACAGAACTACATTTTGTTGCATCCTTCAGCAGAAGACAAACCCGCAGAGAGTCTTTTATGCAACGTCATTATTGCTTACATAGAAAAAGAAAAAGCCTTTTTGTGTACATCGACACAGTGCAGATTCATGGAGGGCCCTATAGTTCGAGAATATGTGAGAGCAGATCCGAACGTCTGCCTGCTGTCATCATCAGGAGAGGGAAACATGACTCAGAGGAACCTTTAGTGCAAGCAGCAGAGCGAGAGCAAGAGAGGAAGTGTTGGTTTCTCAAGATTAGGTAGAGGATTTACCACAAGTAATGATGGCTAACATTTTTATTGCTCATAGAGTGACAACTTCTGGCGATCAAAATGATGAGTAACTAATCCTTGTCACTGAGCATTGTTACTGTACACGCGTTTCTTGTTATAATGACAAAACACCAAGTGTGTCATTACAGTACACATTCCTATTTCTGAAAAGCTTAAATATTAAGAAACATATAAACAAACGGCAGAATTCACTCAGCTGCAAATCATGTAGAACGTATGTTTAATTGATAATACAATGACAAATCAAAACTAAGAATTATTTTTTCTTTATATATTTGATTATTATGAATTTGATGCAAGCAACATATTTCTAAAAAGTTGGGACAGGGGCGTGTTTACCACTGTGTGTCTTTATCCTGTTTTTCGAAATGTGCTGCCAACATCAAACTTAAAATTTGTATATTTAAAAAAAATATTTTACAAAAAACTAGTAACCTACTAACACATTTCTTCATCAAGTAATTTCATTCTGTTTTATTTATGTCACACTGTTCCAACATTTACTTTAATTTGATAGTGTCTTATTGGACAACAAAATAAAATTTCTTATAATAACAATATATATTTTTAAAGAGTAGAGTTTTTTTGTTTTGTTTTGTCTCTACAACATTTGTACCAATATTCATGGTCAGTAGATGAAGAAGGTAGAAAATCTAGTACAGAAATTCAGGTACCTCAGAGGATGACTCCTGGTCATTTTTGTAATTTGCTGGTCGTTTATTATGTACCACTAGCCTGGTTACACGACTACATGGTTTTGTACCGGTAATCATGTTCCCTGGTCCATCTTTGGCTTAGCTCAAATAGGTAAAAATGCAGGTTTACATTGTTATACCTACACTGAATTATTGGAGGATAGTTTTAACCCAAACAGAGAAAGCTTTTACTTACTATTAAATGAGAAACTGGGTCCAGGTAAATGTATTTACCCATTCTCCATATTTGTAATAGGACTCTAGTACAAGCCTCTCATTCTAGAGTAAAATCTTTGTCATTATAACAAGATCTGATAAAATATTTTTTGTCTCACAGTGGCAGCTCTGCTTCTCTGTAATTCACTGCTCAGTTTACTCACTTCTAATTAACACCGCGATAATCTTCTAACACCTGCAGAGTTGTAGTGAAAACTAACACGCTACTAAATAATTTCATTGGCAAGATGTTTGTTAAGGCTGATACTGAATACATTTTAAATCACAGATGCAGATACAGTTAAGTTTTAAATAGAGGTTTTAAGCCAATAATACATATATTTATATATGTTATTTACGTCTGTTTAATAAAGCAGGGTGAGCCATAATAGGACACTACAACTGTCCAGTGAAAGCCAGACTCATTCAACATCTTCAGGCTTATAGATCTATTCAGCTCTTGAAGGCAGATGCTGGGTTGATGCCCCATGACATCACAGCCTCACCTTCACCTCAGTCTGGTGGTGGGAGATTTGGACAGTCAGTCATCTGACTCCTAATGCCTGAACCATCTACCAGGCCTTTTGGAGCATGGATTAAAACCATTGATTTACAAGACAGAATTATTGTATATACACTCCTCCAGCACTCACAACTCACAATTAGTACTCATAATATACATACACACTCATGCCCAATTGGATAGTTTTAAGACTTCTCGTACTTTGCCTATCGTTGTATGTATCAACAAACACCTGTAGCGACACTGACTGTTGTTACTCCCAAAGAGGGGCTTTAGTTTGTTGAGTGTCTCAGCTGTACATTCCTCATGGCAACATGCCCCCGGGAAAATAGTACCACCCACAATAAAACCAAAAATTATGGAAAAGAAAACCCAAACAGCTCACATCACTAAGTCTCTGAGGACATTCTGGGACACAAGGTACATTCTGCTCCAACGACAGTCTGATGCGCTAATTTTGATTACTAGTCAGTTCACGGGATGGTCACAGGGACATCAGAGCCAGTGAGTCACCATCCATCATCAATAGGATAGAAAAAGGAAGTGATGACCCTTGGTGTCGGGGATGACACAAAGTACCTATTGTCGGACAAATCACCTCTTTTTATATCCCAGCTGTTGAGTGCTTTGAAATGTGGAGGCACGAGTGACAGAACCTGGTTGTCACGAACATCCTGACATTGGGAAATTCACTCGATCAGCCAAAGAAAGGGTAATGGTGGTGTTACAGAGTTGGGGAATGTCCAGCATTGTAATTACAGTTCAGAAAACCCCACCCCCAAACAGTATTGTCCCTTGAAAGCAGAGCAAGAACAAAGTGTAAGGAAATGATTCAGCTGTGCAATGTTTGTGCGCAACAACATTGGCACGTCTAGTTATCTGTCTTACTAATACTAGTACCGTTAACTTAGCATCACTTAAAAGCCAAGGAGAAGATCATTTATCTACTAATTTTGGCAGATCCAGCTCAATGTTTACCTGAGTTAACATTTGCCAAACATATTGGCTAGTCCTCATCTTGTAAACCTTTTTTCTTGTAACATTGAAAATCAGATTAACAAAGGATAATGTCTCTGTTGATTTTCCCAATGTCTTTCCATAAACCGTGTTACCCGTAGCAAGAAATAATGGTCTATCTTACATTTTCCCTGGTCCAGTACAATAATAATAATGATAATGGAGCTAATTAGCTCTACCTCAGAACAAAAACACCAATGCTCCTTTACCTCTATGTTTTCTACATGACTCATAAACTTGCAAGGATGCTAACTTTTGCAGTTAAGCACTTATTTTAGCCATGATATGTTTGTAGAATATTTAGGACCCTTTTACAGCTTTTTTGTTTCAAAACGTGTTTGCATCTAATTTGATGACACATACTAACTAGGAGGACGTGTTAAAAATAACTGTTAGCATTTCAGATCCCAAAAACAACAGTTGCTGGCTAAAAATAAAAAGTTGCATTTGTCAATTTCTATATTAATTCTGAAAGTCAATGTTAAAAATGAACTTAAGAGTTGTAGCTCGGCCACCACTATTGTAAACACTGTTATGTGTCATGCAAAAACAAAAAGCGACACAGGTGCATTAGCTGTAACACGAGGGGTTGGGGCTTCATAAACTGTTTTAATCAAATAAAATAGTAAGAGGGTGAACAGAGGTTAATTTTGGTCATGGGAACTGGGTCATAAAGTAAATTAGGGTTTACTAATGATTTTCAAATCACTGTATAGGCCGTACGATAATGCTATAATGTGTATGTATGTTAAAGGAAGTTACACATTTTATGTCAAGCAATAGCAGAAGTCATTCCACACAAATTGCTAATTGACTTTTTAATAAGGGATTAAGATGAATCTGATATAAACACTTTATTACAGTATCATTCTACATTTGATTACTTTTTTTAATAGTGACTATGGTTTAGCATTAAAGGGGAGCTCTATAGATGGAATTTGATGGAAAAAGGCTTTATGCCTCGGGCAGATGTTGTTGCAGTATCATGAAGGTAGGATAAAGAGTTTCCTGCGACTTACTAACATAGTGTAACAAGTGCAGCACTCAAAGTAACGTGTTAGATAACAGAGATGGGGCACTCCGTTGTCTATCTAGATCAGATCAGAGAAAGATTCAATTATAAAACTGCTGTGGGGCTTTTGGAGCCAGCCTCGGTGGATTACTCTGACAGTGGGAGCTATCTGGGGGTTGGTGATGTTTGGATTGTTTGTGTGTGAACACAACATCTTTATTCACAGATGTAAATGCTTTCTGCTCTCTTGCCCCAGGCTGCTGAGGCCACAAAATGGGCAGATTGTCTTTTAAATGTTTATGAATCTTAAGAGACATTTTGAGAAATACAACTATTTCTAGATAATAGGATGAATAACACATATATCAAGTACAAGTATGAAGCTATAGCCAGCAAATACTCAGCTCAATTAAGCAAAAACACTAAAATTAGGGGCAAGCTGTGATCTGAAAGCTAATTAAATCTACCAACGAGCACTAAATAACACATTCTATATATTTCCAAACTGAATTCTAATTTAACTATAAATCTGGTCAAATTTAAGTTTAACTTCTGTCTGCACTGTTTCCCCTTCCAAATGATATCTTCTTTCATGTATCTTTGTAGCGTCCCATGCACTGGTTGAAGCTTATTTTGATGCAACAACCCTGAAATTATTTAAAATATGCACACAATGGCCACAAAAGCATATTGTGTAAAAAACTAAAGTCTAAAGCTGCTACTCTTGGCTTACACTCACTGTATACATTCTTTAAGCAAACAGACATGAGACTAGTATCAGTTTATCTTTGCAAAAAAAAAGGCATATTTCCCAAAATGTCAAACTATTTAGTAATTAAAAGCAACCCATGTAGAAGGCACATGTTCTGCATCTTTCAAATATCCATTTAGTGGTTGTACATCAATCCTGTTGGAAAAGTTCAGTAGGTTTTGTGTACAAGTATCAATAATATGGAAAAGAAACCCAAACATTATCCCAGAAGTGTATCCCTTTCCTGTTTGGAATACAGACTACATTAAGCATTTATTCAGGTACTTTATGTGACTACTTATTTTCTATAATCTGTTGTTAAGTGCTTTTATCTGTAAATTGTAGCTGGATAATGGCATGTCATGTGCCTTCAGTCCCAGAGACCATGAGCAAGAATTGTTCTGACCTCCTCTATGGCTTTTATTCATCTGCCACCAAAGGATTTCTGAGGGTACTTGGCAAGCTGGGTCATAAGAGCATAATTAAATGCTCGGCTGCTTGACATTCTCGACAGTTGTCTTAAGACAAACGATTATATTTGTTAGCTCACCCTGCATTTCTATCACCGTTAAAGTGACCAAAATCAACTTCTTTCATTTTGCTATTATGGCTGGATACACTGAAAAATCTATATGTAGAGGTTACTTAAGTGATTATACACAAAACTATTTTGTATATTTTCCATCTTTATTTTGAATGACAGGAAATCGTAATGCTAATGTACAGCTACAATGGTATTTTAAACAAGAATCTTTCTTTTCAACTTTGTGATAACTGTTTGAGAAAGAGTCAATCCCTCAAAGTTTTTACAGTATACTTTTACAGGATAAAAAAATCAAATTTTGATATTGACACAACTTGTAAGCGCCAGGTCAATTGTAATTTCAGAGAACAATCAATTTTCTGACCGTACTAATGCTCATATGGCTAAATGGGAGAAAAGGGAGAAAATTCCTGCTTCCAGGATCTAAATCTTTGAAGAAAGCTTTCAAGAAGCATGTTTATGCCCGTATTTTAGAAATTACATTATTAGCTATCACATGGGTGTTCAGGTGTCCATGTAGTGTTTCTATAGACCAAGTTGTGTACATTGTTCTTTCTTCTTCACATTTAATAAGAGATAAGAGAGTGAGATCAAGTTTTTCTTTCTGCATGTACCTGAGAACAACACATTTTTCATACTCTTTCATCTCTTCTTCTCATTCAGAATAAATAATTAACTTTCTTTCTAAAGACACTGTCAAGCATGTGGAATGACCAAGCATATAAATTAAACTTAAGTGATCGTTCAGACTGAATGCAAGTGAAACTTTGCACCGAAGAGCTTTGGTTCCATTACAAACTTCAGCTAGTTTGCACTGAAAGTATTAAAGTGTACATAAGACAATCTATATGAGAGTCTATGCAGTCAAGGTGGGGCATCCTTAAGATTTATGTCACATTCAGTCTGAACACAGCTTATTAACCTGCATTTGCAGCTCTGGCTTATGAATGATTAATGGTCACAATATACAGGATGCACTTTTGCGTTTTACCTACAGCATTAAGGAGCAGGGCTTGTGTTTAGTGAGCCAGGTTACATTTGGAAACATTTCAGCTTAGGACAAAGAGCACCACTCTTCAGACAGAAATTCAATAATCAAATAAAGACTGCAGGAGCCACAACTACCTACTACCAAAGAAAGACATGTTGAAGGCAGAGGTGGATGGGTGGTGTTGAGGGGCAGGGAGCAGGGCTAAGTAAATGATGGGAATGGTTTGGTTTGAATCACTACTTCAGATGGTGGCATCGTAGGGCAGTTGAGGCACTGCCATTCCAGGCCTCTGGTTGGATTGGCGCTGCATGTAGGGCATCAAGTGGCCAGATGGTAACAGGCATGTCTTGGCCTTGGATCTTCCAGGCCACCTACGAACCCATCGGCGAGTGCCATAACCAGGCCTGGGGATTTGCCTCACTGCCTGGCCCAACAGCATTGCTGTCTGGGGCCACAGTGGGTCCGTGAAGCTAGAGATGCTGGCCTCCTGAAACGGCATACAGGACCTGCGCCTCAGTGGGCGGTCTTCTCGGTAGATACTTGAGGACGTGAATATGTTTGAGCTAAAATCTGAACATGGCTGCCGTGTGCCCCGGATCAGTGAGATCCGGCCCTCTAGTGATGGGCCTAGCACGCTGAGGCTAGTTCTGTCAGTAAATGAGTCTGTTCGGTCTTCATAGCCAAGGTCAGCAGGGGCCGAGCACTGCTGCAGGGGCCAGCCTCCCCGACCCTTACCTCCAACGTCCGCAGTGCTGCCTCCCTCGCCACCGTCACGCTCTACCCTGACTGTATCATCTTCCTGTTCCTCCTCTTCCTGTTCCTCCTCGTCCACTTCTGCTACCTCCCCCTCTTCCACCTCTCCTTCCACCACACCCTCCTCCTCGTCCTCAGTGTTGGTCGGTGGTGGGGAACGTGGATCCCGCAAAAAGACCACTATGACAGTGATATTATCACTAGAGCCTGCATCACGGGCTGAGGCCACCAGCTTGTGGGCTACCATGGTAGTGTCTCCTGTATTTTCCTGAAGGTGGTCACTGACCACCCGCACTGCCTCATCAGGACTCACTGTGTCCCAGAAGCCGTCACAGGCCAGAATTAGGTAGTCTTCTGAACCATCCAAAGGAAAGATACTATGGTCTGCATCACCACATATGTAGGGCTTGTGTTCCGAGTCCCCTGTCAACACAGGCAGCAGGTAATTATGTTACAGCATAATAATATTTTTAGACACATCTAAACTAAACAAGGCATTGAGCAGTGACAGTATTGTAAACCCTCTACCTACAAAGGCCTAAATATTTATACATAATTTTGATAATTAACCACATCATTTTTTGAGAGGGAACACCTGAAAACAAGCACAGACAGATAAAACACAACATGCTGTGGCTTACCTATTGCTCTGGACACAGACAGACTGCCATTGACCCTCCAAGTGCCGAACCAGATCACACATCCTCCCAGAGCCTCAATCCTCAGCTTCTCATCCTGGAGAGACAAAAAGGACATGTGGCTTCAGTGGTGGTCATAACTGTCAAATCTGTCAAACGGTCCTTAACAGTGTCATCCTGCTATTTTTTTTTATGAATTACTAAGTGAATCACACTCTTAATAATGAACTGATACTGGAAAAAAAGATTGGTATGTTGTTCCTTGTTTGCGCTAGTCACAAAAATAGGTTATGAAAATGCGTATACGCGTTGTTTCATGTTTGCCTGGTGTTTTAGGTGGTTCTTGTATACAATAGTTACAACAATAGTACAATAAATAGTTCAAAATTTTGTAGAATGTGTATATTTGCTGTTTGCTTTTTGTGTTAAACACAATTTATGAATGAAATATTACCAATATTAGAATCTCTTTGCGATATATTGCAGTACTACAGAATTAAGTCTACACACAAACTTACTGTAGTTTGTGTAGTTAGTCACATACTGTACATCTGCTGTGTTGTATTACATTGTACAGGTGTTTCAGTATGCATTAATGTTAACCAATGTTGAATCTAAAGTCTCAGTTATAGGTTGATATCCAGACTTCTGTGCAAATGCATGTTGCAGATTGGGTGATTATATGATGTAAAATTATACATCAATACATAAATGTGTGTCCAAGTGTAAGTCTGTTACCTCTCTGTCTGGTTTATGTGGTTTCATCAGCTCAACAACCTGGCCTCTCCTGACCAGAATGACCTGCGAGTCTCCCAGCCAAGCCACATATAATGTCTGACCCCGCAAGAACGTCACCACACCTGTTGTGCCACAACGCAGGTGCTGCCAAACAAAAAAGCATGTTACAACTAAATGTATTCATAATGTTTAGGTTTGTTATATTGTTTTCCGAGTTGGTTACCTCCCGTGACGCCTTCTTCACAAAACGCTCGTCAGTGAGTTTGAAGGCTTTGCAGAGTGCCTCACTGGGGTCCTGGCTGAAGGATTCCTGACGAACCAAGTTGACGTGGAGATGGTTGGCTGCATAAATAGCAGCGTCTACACCACCATGACCATCAAACACAGCAAAGAAAGCCTGTTCTTCCTGATCCTGAGAGACAAATAACAGTCATTAGTTAGAATATGACCTACTAATTCATACTGAAATGACAAAATTCAAACCCAGAAGACAATAACAACATATGCACACGCTGAGAGGACATGGGCTCTTGGGCCGGCATGGTAGCTCGGTGGGTAGAGCAGTTGTCTTCCAACCCAAGGATAAGTGGTTCTATTCCCAGTCCCGCCAGGGTACATGTCAAGGTGTCCTCACACAAGACACTAAAACCCTGTAGCAGCACTGACACAGGTCTAGCAGCTGTCCAAACAACAATTTCCCCAAGAGGAATATAAAATAACACATCCAGCCTTCTCATGAAGTATGTGGCTTTATTCTGTATGTCTAAATCAGGACGGTAGTATTAATTTTAAATTTTTAGTGTAATTGTATGTTTTTCCAAAGCTGCTATAGGCTCCAGCAGCCCCCGCAACCCGACCCAATAAGCGTTTTTTTCTGCCTGTAACAAACACAATTTGTATGTTGTAATTGATAGACATTAAAAGTATCTGATTTAAGTGTGGGTGTCCCACCTTGCTGCTGTAAGAAATGGCTTTTGTGTGGGGTGCTGAGGGGATATGTATGTGTCTACCTGAAGCTTAAAGAGTGTGTTGAAGTCAGGGATGATGACGTGCTTGTCTTCCATCTTGCGCCTCATGTTCTTGATGGCATGAATAGAAGTTTCGTAGTATGGCTGTGGACGGCGGTGGAAGGGAAGCTCCTTCAGCCAGAGGCAGCACATCTCAAAGAGTCTGTTAAACACCAGCCGGGCCAGCTTTACAGATTCGATCTCTAAAATACACAATCACGCACAGAGAATCAGTTAGTCTATGTGCCTCTTTATTGTACATATGATAGCCACTGTTTCAGATTTTCTGTTTCCTGTGGTTTTCTTGTGGTTTCTTCTGTTTTTCTTTTTCACTATTGGGTTTTCAGTGAAATTTTGCAAGATCTTAAATGTACGTTCCTTGAGATTACGTTTGATGACAGTGTTTCACCATTCTATGCTGCGCCTCTTCTAATATACTAATGTGTATATATACATATTTCATGTCCATCATGACTAAGTCATCATGAAGTATACATTTATTCCTTGTGGCTTTGACTTTTTCCCCCCAAAAGGGCAGCACAACTGTGATCAAAAAAAACAAGAGCAGTTGAACTGCTGTGACTACGCGATGTAACATAAGGCCAATCAGATGAGTGTGACAGCAGTTTAACGGTAAAACTGTAAAAGTTTGAAATTCATTTTTCTGCTGTGTCAAAAATTGTGAAAAGCCCCGTCCCCACTGGGAAATTACGCCCTTTTAGATAAACCCCCATGGACGTGTTTTACTTTTTCAGAGATGAGGATGAAAGAAAACCCTCTCTGAGAGATTGCACTGAGTTACAAAAGTTAGTGGAACAGAGGTGAGCCTGGAGGTGGCATCAAGGCCTTGGCTCTCTTTAATAACAACAGGCTGTGTGAGTAAATGGGCTTGACCTACTAATGTTAGCTGCAGGTATAATAGTCTTTCCTGTCTTTGTCTTTGAATTCACTCTCCATGTGCTCTCAAATAGGAGACGGGTTGAGACACAGAAAGTGTCCCATTTTCTTCTCTTCACCGTTCTATCTGCTCAAAGTATGTGCATACCAAACACTGTCCCAATACTAAACTCCACTTTGGGCACACCAGGCTGCCCCTCCTCCTGCTCCAAATGTAGATGCACTGTACTGCACCCCATCTGGCATCAAGAGGCTGCACTCGCAATAAGCCAAAGGTGCAGTTAGGCAACATCAAACAGCTGTTATACAACACAAGACGTGCTGTGAGAGACCAAGCAAACCAAGATTCAGTGCAGTCCATCAAAATAAAAACAGGTTTCACATATTGCTACAACAAGCTTAAAATCATGCAAGCTGTTTGAGGCTAGCAGTGTGTGACTGTGACTAAAAAGTAACATGTTTTGCAGGTGCTTCATGTAATTGTGAGCACATTATTTTGTTAAAATCCTTGTTAAAGATGCTAAACAAAGTTATTTCATAGAAAGATGGAAAGTCAACCTGGTATTATTCTGTATTTGAGAGATATCTTGTCTCTTGTCAAGATATGCCTGACCCTTTCCTAGATCTATATATATATTGTTATTGTAAACGGATCTCATATGTAAAATATCTGGTGACTTTCTTTCCCTGCGAGTGGGCACAAAGTCCTTTGGTTTATATTGAACTCTCGAGTTGGATTACTGTTCTATAAAAAAATATGACAACCCATTTTTATAAAACTGTTGGTGGAAGTAGTACATCCTGCGTTTGGCTGAGTATGTTCTGGGGTCTACGATCTGCCCTCTAGCGGTCAAATACCACTCAATGCAACTTTGGAGAATTGGGACAAAGCCCTGGTGGTTACATGTATGTGTACGTGTGAGAGAGACCTAATTTGACTCTGCATCTACGTGTGCAAGTGTGTGAGATAAAGAGAAAGAGAGTGAGAGAGAGAGAAAGCGCTCTCGCGGGCTCCCTGAAGACTCACGTGGTAATAGGTCAGCTCCATCTTCTGTCTTATTGAGGAGGTGGATGGAGAGGTCAGTCTGCAGGATGCTGTCTGCTGTGGCTCTGGCGAGGGCTGCAGCCAGAGAGCATGGGCAGTTACTGTGGGGAGGAGAGATGGCACAGTTATGAATGGGTCAGAAATTAAAATCATGTCACAATAATCCGCGAAGGGGATCAACAGGGTGCACTATTATTTGGTAAGTTTATTTGAATGAGCGCAAAATTTTGGATTAATAGAAAATATATGTATGAATATGCAGCAGCACCTCAATATTAACATGCTGGATGGAATAGAAACCCAGCCGATGGTTTTACTATTCTTAGAGCCTTAGCAGAAGCACGTTTTTCCTTGCCAGTACAGAACAGACTGAAGCATTGACTTGGCAGATACAATCGGTTGATTTGAGCTGATCACTGATATTGGTATCAGCAAACTACATATGTCTGCTGACATGGGTTTGACAAATTACCTCACAGAGATGTCACATACTGTAGGCTTGAGATCATTTATAGAAACTATATTATATACAGTAGTTAAGGGGCAGCCAAGTCTACTTTATTATGTAGTATGGCAATCCAAGAAATCTCTCTGAAAACGACAGGCGTGAGTAAAGGTCAGAAGATCACCAAAGTCATTTTAATATATATGTATTAAATGCTTGTTGAGCTATTTCAGTCTGGACCAACCAAGGGACATTGCCTGAAGCCTGTAAAGAAACAAAACTGCTTAAAAAGTGGCACAACTTAACACAGGAGAGTTAACTCCTTAAGGCAAGACGCAGCAGTCCATCTGAAGGACAAATTACACTCCTGAGGACAACAGCATGCCCATTATGGCCACAGAAGAACAGTTAAACAACAACAGTAAAGTAGGCCATCTATATCAAAATGCGAAGTCCATCACTAAACAGCAGAGGTAGTCCACAACACCAATTATCAGCCTGTGACAAAACAGTTCTAACATCCCATTCACACCTTGAACAACGGCCAGGTGGGACAGCATCCCACAAGAGGGAAAATATCTGGGATCCCTCACCAGTCAGTCACATCTGAAGAACCCTTTCAGATGCAAAACTCAAACCAGTCTAATTGCCACCAACACATTTGTAATTGATGTCTAAGAGTCTGTTAAACTCTCAAACATCAATTTAAGCTTCAAAATCCAGTGTTAGTCAGGCAATGATAGAGAACTGGTCACGGAATCTCTAAACTCACAAAAGTGTTCCAGACAGTATTCAGCAGAACCGGTGGAAAAGATTATACAACATCGGTTTCTTAGAAAAGAGCTTAAACTTTCAAAGAGAATGATCCTCTGACATTTTAAAAGAAAACTGCGAATTCAAATAGAAGCGACATTGAATTAAATACTGATATAACCTGCTCACAACCCTCTAACTAGCAGATATTCTGTCAGCTGCAGCGAACTGGTGCCAGTGTTTGCCATGAAGAACGTTGCAATGATATAACCGTTCTATTTGAGTGCAGTGGTACATCTGGCCTCCACATCTGGCCAGAGCTTTATGAGTATCGTTGCTTTAGGAGGTGTGTCTCGTCTTAAGGTCAAGCAAAGGGAGGGGGAGGAGGAGGAAGATAGGGTCGTTTGAAGGACTGAAGCCTTGCTGTACATGAATCACTAAGATAACTAGGCCACCTCCAGATGAAGGTAACCATGGTAACCCAACTTCTGCATGCTCTCCATCACACTCAATTTAAGTTTAAAATAAAGCTGAACTGACATTAGCTTAACAGCTCGTTAAATAAGGGGTGAGTGCCAATGCTTGTTTCAGTGTCGTGGACCAGTCTAATTAAAGAAACTATTAAATTGTTTATTCATAACTGCCCTGAAAGAAATTGTGTAACTGCAGTAACAAATGAGTAAACTCAAAGAAGTTTTCATTAAAAGCATTATCTGCTTACATGACTGAAACAAGTGAGGAATAACCAAATATATTATTAGAAGAGAAAACTGGAGTCTGATCTGTTTATGCATTTATCTGGTAGGATGTCTGGGACAATAGGTGGAATTTATTGGTGCCTTTGAGTCACTGAGATGTTTAGCAGATAAGAAGAAATTACCTAATGAAGTCCAATTATTTCCACTACATTTCATCCCCAGTGAAGCATGAATGTCTGTAACAAATTCTGTTACAATCCACCCAATAACAAAATCACTCAAAACCACAAATGGTAACTTCTGGTGACACTAGAGGAAAAGTTAGAGGCTCTCGTCATCATCAAATCATTAGGATTCATAATTCATGACTGTATGAAAAATGAACGTTATCATTCTGGCCTTGACGTATAGGACTGTGGACAAAAAGTGCTTTTAGAGGGGGTTTAACTCATTTGAAAATTAATTTATACTGCAAAAACATGTAACTGTGCTGGTTCAAAAAGTAGTTGAACGACTACTCATACAGTCATTGTGCTACATTTCATTTACCCAAATAAATGAGCTAGGATTGGCTAAATGCAACACAGGGACCTATTCAACAATTGCTGCATACTAAACGTGAAAGGGCCTCTGTGGCTTTTATATCAAATAATCAATGAAAACCCACCCAAACGTGTGATCCAAAGCCAAAGGAATAAAATGACAAATGCTTTAGTGTTTTAAGAGTTAACTTGCAGGCTGTTATTGCATGCCGTCATTAGAACTTTGTGCAGTTGTAGAGAAACAATTCACAAAAATGTTATTGGTTAGAATAATACTTCTCACAGAGAAGTTCAGCATATAAAGAGGACATAAAGCAAACGTGCAAGTTCAATAAAGGAAAAAGTACATTTTAGTGCTGGGAATGTTTCTAAATGCAAAGGTTAAACACCACAGGGAATATTCCCCTCTATGGCTACCACAGAAACAAATAACTTCACTGATGATCATCTCACAAAAAATGCTAAATTGATTATTATTTAATCACACAGACAATAAGTGATATTTTTCTCCACTGCTCTGAACTTTTTAATAATAAAAATGTCACTTATACTGAGTGACACTGTTTTGAACAACAACTTACTCTTGGATTTTGGCAGGACTAAGGCCATGGTTTGGATTTTAGGAGGACTAGGATTAAGTTAATCACCGTTTCCATTCTTAGAGAGGAAGTGAAGGGATACGGAGAGATATGTTGAAGTCCACCTTGAGAACAGACTGCAACACAGAGAAATGGACCGGGAAGTCTCTACTTCTCTAAAAATGGTTAAGGAAGTTGAGCACAGAGAAGTCCTGTAAAATATTTTAACAATCTGCAACTTGTGGTAGACACTAATTTCCTTCTTTGTGATCTGCATGCAAGCTGCACTCCAAGTCCACTTTTGTAAAGTGTGTCCCAGGTCCACAGGTGCTATACTTGTTTTTCTGACCGATTTAAGTACACTTTGTTCTGTGATGTAGTTGGTTGAAAGGCTGCTGTTCATTGCTTTTAAAGAGGAAAACTCTTTATTTAGAAGAACAGTCCAAGTAGTTTGTAGTGTACTGCAATGCCTACCACAGTTCGCTATTGTTTTTCATTTGCCATACTTATGGTAAACTAAATGAGAAATATAGTCTTGTAATTCCTCTGCTCCCTTAGAAACTAATTTTTTCATCAGGTCCTTTATTATGATCTCAAACTGGGTCAAGGGCTAGAAACATCAGGAACACAGTAGTTAAAGCATGCCCCCATAAAGCAGTAACCATAGTAACCTCCTGGGTACACCTCTCCTTGAAAATGTGGCAGCTGTATCGGTGAAATATCTTGTTCTCCTTTCCAAAGGGTATAACAACTTCTGTCAAGACCAGTTATGTATAATATATAATTGCAAAGTCATTATGTGCATATCACAGACAGCTGGAAAATGTACCTGTGTTGGATGATAACAAGATAACACAGATGCAATACTGAGTTAACTCTGTTCAGAACCTTTATTACTGTTGGATTATTTATCCAAACTAAAACTGGTTTCACTGTAGCAGTGTTGAGACACACATATGTAGATTTTATTAAAGGTATTTGATTAACGCAGTTGCCAAATGATTCTGTTTTTGTCCCCCAAGTCCAGTGTGTCAAGGAATAGAAAGTGAATGCTTTACTTTACAGAGGAATTTCTTTAACTGCGATTCAAGCACAAAAACTAAAACTGGAATTTCCCTGTAACTGATGATAAAACAAAATGTTTATTTCCAAGAAACCTTTAAGGAACCATTAGAAAGTAACTGTCCTATAAGGTGAAACATAAGTTATCCATGTGATGGTTTCTGGAAGTCCATCAACAAGATACAGGTTACTACTTGCTATAAAGAAACAATAATACACACTGAATAAAGGAATAAATAAATAGAGAGAGAAGGAGTAAGAGATGAGACCTGGAGAAGATGTAACTGTCAGTATGTGGGTTTGTTCATCACCAGTGTCCTCCCCTCCATGTTACCATTCATAGAAACCCACTACATTTCCCCCTCTCACTCTCCTTTCGTGTTCCACCACTGGCTGCCCTGTGGGGGTGGATGCTGAGCTGAGGAGCCCTGATTGGCTGCAGGTCACACAGGAGAACTCAAACTGCACCAATGACAGCTCCCGGTGGCTTGTGCATCACAGTGAGGTCATGTGGAGCGGAGGAGGATTAAAGCAGAGTTTAATCTCAGTTCACACCATCACACTAAAACAACACAACTGTCTCAATAAACCAGAACTGGCTCTACTGGTTAGACCGGCTCTCATCACAAATTCATGGTGTTTGCATTGGGGATACTACTTTCACACAACATTCAGTCTATGTGTAGAAGTATTTTGCAGTGTGTTCAGTACTGCAGCGTTTCAATGTGAAATTAACACATATGGTGAAGAGACACCCACATGCACAGCTAAAGCAAAGTAGTCCAAAACAACAGTTCCACAAAAAGAGACAACAAGATATAGATAAACAGCTCCCCGCTGAAACCTAACAAAAACTGAGCAACAAATGCTTAGTTAATGTGATATTTATTACAAGGCCACTGATTGGGATTCTGTTGTCTTGGGCAGGTGCTCCTGTTTACTGTCCATCCCCTGTACACTACACATGGCTGGCGACAGACTGGTTTATACACTTATGTATATTATGACGATTGCAGTCTGTGGCTCTTGTGCAGTCTGTGCTTAATGTAAATCTCTGGTTTTGGGAGCCTTTGATGAATAAATCCACACGGATGGAGTGAGGGTTCCTGAGCACATGTAAATTGTCTAATGAAATAAACTGGTTCGTACGAGAAACATACATCACAAGAAAATTATATTTGAAGTAGCTCTTGAAACTGTTGTTTTATGCTGTGGATAAATGGTCCTGGACTGTCCGCTAAGCAAGATGACAACTATGATGTTTCTTTTTCCAAAATTTTTGTTATTTGATTTGACAGGACAGTGACATTATTCAGGACAGTGAATAATACAATATATGATATGAGCAAAAAATAGAGCCAAAAAGGTCAAGAGAGCTGCTCCATGTACAGAATAAGCTAGAACAGAGGTTGTCAAACCCAGACCTCGAGGAGTCCTGCACGACCCATGGCTGATTAGCTGGATCAGGTGTGTTTAGTCGATCAGCAGCTGGGTGATAGCAATTCATTTTGTCTTCCCCTACTCCACTCTCATCTGACATGGTATCATCCAGCTTCTGATTGACTGAATACAGCTGATTCAGGTAATCAGCATTAGGGGTCCTCGAGCACTGGCTTTGAGAACCAGTGATATAGATCAGAATGAAAACTATAGTTCTCTAAATATCCCTAATGTTCAGTTCTTTACGATACGCTGCAAAGTCTTCAATCCTAACAAACATACATTCTTACAAATGTATCTGCCTCAAATGGACACAAAATACACACAATAAAGGAGCTATAAAATGCATTAGATATATATCTAAATATTACCATAACCTCGCTGAACTGACAATGCCAGGGAGGTATCCATTTCATTATCTCATTTTATTGAAAGTCCATTACTGAAGTCCTAATTAGTGGTGTTGTTGAGATGCTATTACATAATACTCTCCCACCCTCGTGTTTGTAAATGAGAAATGGCTTCTTAGAAAAAACCCACAGCTTCCAAAACCAGCCGAGAATCAAGAGATAATCTGTTTCCACTGGTATAAAACAGATTAACTGCTCACACTGTAAATTACTTTATGCATTTGTTTTAAAAAATGACTGAAGATTAACTGGGCTGATGCATTACTGACCCTTTGTTTCAGCTCTTTTTGTAATATTGTCTATCTAACTCTTGCAATCTCTCCCTGACGCCTGCTGTTGGACCTCAGTTAAAACGTTTCCCTGGCTACAGTGCTGACTGTTAACGTGAACCAAATACAATTTGGAGTTGGATGCAGCGGTATGCCTGAGTCAGAGGCGATTATAGTCTTCTCCCATGGTCTCTACCACAGTCCTGAGCTGCTTTTGTTCTCTTGTGTGGTCTTGTGCGGGTGTGTTTAGCTACTATCATGCAGGGAGCTCTGGCAGGCTGCTCACAGTGATAAAACTGGAGAGCCCTGAGTGTATGTGTTAGCAGATGACTCATGCATGCAGCCATTTTTTTTTAACCAACGCTTTCTACAAGCTTGTTCTATTCTACAGAATTAGCTCCGGAGTCAAGCAACAAGGTTGTTTCCATAGCAACACAAAAGCAAGTGACTGACAGTCGGAGGTGTCGGCCGTCCTCTTGCCAGATCCACAGAACAATCCAAACCGTATTAATGTTTTAAATATTGAACATTTCTGTGCCAAGTGAAGGTGAGAGTTTAGATCCACTCTATTGACGTGTTCTGCTTGTACCAGGCATTCCTCATATTAAGTCTGGAGAATAGCACAGGCTTTTCTGGGAACAGAGAAAATCCTCTGCCTATTTCCAGCCTCACACTTTTATCCCATTTTCCAAACTGTGGTCAAAAAAATTCTTATGTTATGTTATATTATTAAACTTCTCCGTTATGTGAAGATAGTATTCTCAACAGGGTATAACAGGATTACATAACCCTTAAATTGCAGTGATTTACTGCTCCGTCTCCCTTAAGATGGCTTTGAAATGACTTTGATGAATTAATTTGTCTTCTCAGTTCACACACGACACACTCAAACACACACACACACACCATGTGGCGCTTTAGTCTGTTGCCGGGCTTTCTGGCATCTAATGCTAAGTAGCAGGAGTCCACTGATGCTGCATCTAAACTGCTGGATATCAAAAAAATAGGCCTTAATTACATGTTTTACAACACAACCAGGGGAGTAAAACCTATTGTTCTGTTTCCATCCTGACTGTTTCATGCTCCACACTAAAAAAAAAACATGTGGCTAGAAATGTACTAAGATCATTTTATGACTTGGAAGAACATGCAATTCATTATGCACATTACATTTAGAAAATACACTACATCAACACTAAACAATAAAACATATTGTAATACTCCAACCTGCTGTAATGTTTGGATCTTCATACTACACCCAAGGACAAATCACTACATGTAAAAGGCCCCATTGAAAGAGACGTAAAACGATGACAATCTACACATCGTTGTCATTTGTGGTCACTGATGTTTTATGTCTCTTTGAGGAAGCTTTTAAGTCTTTCTAGTCATACTGTGTCACTCACTCAGTCTGTCTATCTATATCTAAATGTCAGCAAATACCATAAAAAGACCAAAACTGACAATGTGTTAGTCCATCTCTAATCTCGTGTCCCCAAACCCATTGGTTCCTGCAGAGGATGTAAATCTTTATAAACAGGTCAGAAATACTTAGCTGCAAATTTAGAAAAAAGCTACATGATTTCCTGCAACAGCTGGTCGCTGTGCTCTATAGAAAATGTAGTTCAGAGCAAATGCAGAGACTATTGCCACGGATAAAGGAACATTTGGTGCTTGAGTATTTACAGTAGTGGAGCAGCGGAGAAGCATCTATTAACGATGCACTCGACATTTTCCCACACGTAAACTGGTATTTAAAAATACAAAATGTGTCGTGCTGCTGTCTGCACCTCATGCATACTTCAGATAGCTGTATACATATTTATGCCTCTGTTCTTATGCCTGGAACAGTTTGCCTGAGGATCTGAGGTAGACTTTTATAACTTTGAACTAAATGTTTCCAGGCCAATTTCTACTTGTATTATTGTATTTATATGTTTAAAATGCGCTGTAATGCTAGACTATATTATTTATATTTATTTACATAGTTCTTTTTTATTATCACAGGCATTATTATTGTTTAATTGTTTGTATATTATATTATATATTGTTTTAGCTTCAGTTTAGTCTGTAAATCACTTTGAATTTCTTAAAATACAAATAAATAGTGAGTGTTTTCTGGACCAGTCAAATAGTGATATGAGAATAATTCTGGAGGTGTTTGTGACCCATTTTGTGACTGCTATTAGGAAATTATTATTTGTCTGTGCCGCCAAAACAAGTGGAAAAATAATTCTTCTCAGTGATTTGTGATACTGGCCACATGAAAGTGAGATTCACTCCTAATCTTGTGGAACTGTCTCAAATGCTGTGGATGAGACATCAAACAAACTCAACACACAAAAATACGATGAAATGTGTTCATATTATCGGAACCACACAATAACAATACTTTTAATGGAACTTTAATGGTGATTTTAACAATGTATGTACAGCAAACTCAGCAGAGCTGTAGTGGTTTATGACAAGAAATGACAACACTGTAGTTGAGCTTGTAATAAGCTGTAACCAGAATGAGCTATATTGACTGTGAAATATAAATTGTTCTGTACAGATGCATTGCCTCGCTGACTGGGCCATCTGTAGTAAACAGTAAAATCTGAACAGTGTAGCGGTGTAAAATATAGCAGATGTCAACAAAACCTGTGTGGTGTCTCGCCCTATCAGCAGTTCTACCTTAAGCACACCTCTGGATGTTTTCTGAGCACTGCTGATGTAACACTGTGCACTTAAAACAGGGTCGAAATGATGAAGCAACTCTGACTTCAGACATTACAGAGTGCCGCTCTATGCATTTGCAATGCCGTGTTTCACTTATGTTGAAGTGCACAGTGTTGGCTGCAGAGAGGCGTGTCTAATCTGTCATAGAAAAAACACTTTGCAGCCACAAAACTCATAAAACAGCTTACAGTACATATGGGACTATTGTGTAGACAGTGTGTCTGCTCTTTCAGCACAACATAACAGTAACTGGACTTAAAGGTGACACATGGCAGGAGAATGACCCGTAAAGGTCTACATGTGTCATTTATTTAAAATGGCTAAGTGTACTTAGTTTCCAGATAAGCCTTCAGCCTCTATCCACCCTCAACAGATAGACCGGGGAACTTGCATGTAATTCCTTTTGAGGTTTTTGAGCAGGCCCAGTGCTTCTGTGCACAAAGCCTTAAGGCAGTATTATATAATGTACCAGCTGGATCATTGGTGGATTGGTGAGAGACTAGGGAAGCCACATCATGTCCTGACCTGAACTATCTCTGGAAGCACCTTCTTAATTGAACCAGTTCCACATAAACAATCATTTTGTCTGTGTGATGAATGTGAGCACAGAAACTTTAGTGTTGCCATTAAAGGAACAGATTTTTGGATTGGCAGTTTGTTATTTATATCATTCAAGATTATGAGTCTTTGCTATTTTGCCAGGAGAAGATTGATAATATGTCATCTGATTAAAGCTAATCTGTGTCAATGATGAACAGCATTAACTGTATCAGATTTTTTTTTATTAATCATTTTATTATTAGTAGTAATATGGTGATTTCTTCCATACATTTTTTCTGGTCACACACTAATTCAACATCCTTTCAGCTACAAAAATCATTTAGCTGTTCCATTTGTTTAATAATTGTTATAATTGGCTGACTCTGAAACTTTTTCCAACAGGGCATGCCCACTTCAATCTCACCTCATATCCTTCATATTTAACGCAACTTTTTTCAGACATTGTACATACTCTATCTTAAGCACCCTGAAGCTGTAAAAATCACTAATTTTGCAATTCCCAACTGCTTTCATACTATTGATCACAGAATATTAAGTGGGTGGGGTCTGCGTGAGCATAACATTTAACCAGTATTAACTAGGTAAACCAAAATTGGGTTTGTGCACCATAGTTTGAGGACATATGTGCAGTTTGCTACTAGGGGCACTACAAGCAGGATTTGTTTGTATTAATATATCTATAAAACTGCGATACGAACAGTCGGGAAGACTGGTACACCTGCTTTGTGAGGACCTACTCATCAGAATACAGTATTACTGCTGACACGCCCCCGTGTGGCTACTTATGAAACAGCACACGTAGAAATTAGGGCTTGGGTAAGGGTTAGGGATGCTGAACTGGCAGGCATTGTACTGACAACAAAAATGTTCTCTTTGAACAAGAAACCAACAAACATATGACGGATGATACCTATACTGCCACCTGCTGGGGAGTTATTTAAAGCAAAATTTAAGTTTAAACATTAATCAACGAAGTGTCGCAAAATTATTTCTGCTTTACATTGTCCCCATCAGGAAAAGTTATACATACTGAAGACTTATGGATGATGCCCCTTGTGGTTACCATCTGCCTGTGCAGTTGTACTATTTTTACAGCTTCGGGTTTTCAAAGCATGTCATGTAGCTCAGAGGCTGTGGCTGAAGCAGCATTGGCAGCTTGTATTTAGCATTCACAGATCATTTTCATCAGGAAATGCCCTTTCTACTAATAAAAGAAAGGGCATTTCCTTATAATATTTTTAGGTTTTGGTAAGAAAAATTCCCATTTTCAGATTCAGATTCCCATTCCGAGGTAATAATAATTCTCTCTGGACTGCTTCATGGTCATGTGTCCCACAGGTGCCCCTTTTCTTCCCTATTTAGCAGCTTACAAAGACATTTTTCAAGGTCACGCATAATAATGATCACGGGCACCTTGTGTGAACAAAAATACAGGGAAACTTTGAGCAGCAGCAGACCAGAACAGCTTCTACAAAAGTGTCTATCCATGAAGCTGTAGGAGAGAAAAGAGGACACTGCACACTTTTGAAGGTCACTGCACTTCCAAAAATGGGGCCTCTCCAGAGCTGAAATTAATTAAGGAGCCTATTTTAGAGACATCAGTGTGAAAGCTGGAAAGACTAGTGATTCTATGTTCTTTACAGTCCAGTGTCACAGAGTTCTGAACCATGAACCAGCAATGAAGTGCCACACTGTAAAATTACATTCTGAATGTGTCCACTTTTTTCTGTTGATATCCAGTATAATATAAAAATGTTTGATATTTCAATAAAATACATTTTTAGATAATTTCTTTGATTAATTGATTAGTTGTTTGAACTGAAACTTGTTTTGTCTAACCTACAAACAAAAACACCAAAAGATACAGTTTTAAATGTTTCTTTTATGTTAAGATAAGTAAAAGCAGCAGGCAGTACTAATTAATTAATTAATTAAAACCAATAGTTGAAGCCACCAATTATTCAAAGGTTAAAAAATAATAATAATAGTCCAGAAATAGTTATTATGCCATTGCAGTGCAATAATATAAAAGACTGTTTTCTGTCTCAAACCAACCGTTTCTGTTGAAACAGGAAACATGACTGTTTCATAACCTCAACCGTGTGTTTATTATTGTAACTGTGACAACAAGGTCTGTCCTCTTACCTAAACCTAACCAGGATTTTTGTGGCTAAACCTAACGAAACATTTCCATAACTGTGTCCCTGTGTTTAATATTATGACCGTGAAGTGCCTCTATGAGAATGTACAGACAAACAACTTGTTTGTGATACAACAGCCTACTTGTTGATGTAGAGAGCCCAGATATACACAAAATACTGCATGTAAATTCATACTGACATTTGTAACGACATTAATACTGAATCTAATCCAGCCTTGGACCAACAGTATATCACGTCTTGATAGGAAAGTCAGTTTCTGAAAAACAATCTAACTTTGTTATTGATTCGTCTGTCAGTCAGAGAAGATTAACACTGTAGATATTTTCAGAAGGCAGAGTTGAAAAAGGACGTCAGAGAAGAGAACTATTAAGTTTTATCCTATGATGTAAAGTCAGTGGAGTGTCCATACACAGTAAGAGTTGTTAATAGGAATGGTGTACATCTTGCTTGAGCAGCGTAATAGTTTGTAACACATGACAAATAGGCTGAAGCTTTAAGTCCCAGTGTTTCCTGTGTGGAGTTTGCATAGTTTTATTTGCATGGTTTCCCTCTGGGTGCTCGGCTTTCCTCTCACAGCACTGCTGAACAGGAGACTGACTGAAATACTCATGACTTGTGATGGACTGTTCCTAATCTTTGTTTTCCTCCCTAGAGCCAGTGTGGAAACCTGGACTCCCAAATGGAACTCATGAAGTCCATTCAGTCCAACTATTTAGCATTTAGCATCACACTGTCAGACGTATGATGGACTGTTTATATATATTTAACCTCTATATATCAGTTAATAAGCACCCTGGTAGCTCAATGGGTTAAGCGTCAGACTGGAATGCAGAAGGTTGTGGGTTCGAACCCCGTCTGACTCCTAATCCATCCCCTACCAGGTGTGTCCCTGAGCCAGACACCCAGCGCTAGCTCCTTGTAAGTCGCTTTGGATAAAAGCGTCTTCCAAGCAAAGTAAAGTAAAGTTAATTATTTAGACTGATTCATTGTTAGGTAGATATATGTCAGAAAATGTTTAACCTGTTCTAGTCTAGACTAGTCTAGTCCAAATATTCAGATGAAAGGAAAACATCGGATATTAGAGAAGCTAGAAGCAGTTAATGACTAAAGTGAATCATCAGTTACAAAAATAGCTGCTGGATAATTTTATATTGATCAACTTGTCAGTTAACTTATGGACACATTAATTATTTTACAATCAACACAATTATCTGAAATATGTGACAACTATCTTTACCATTTTGCCATCACAGCAAAATTAGAGTGTTGATTATATTGATATTGCAGATGGAAAGGTCACATAAACACATACTGTTTACCATAATTTCAACATATACTACTTGGAAAACACTGTGTACAAGTGAAATTCTGCAGGCACAACAATTGCCAATGGAGGTGGACATCACAACAGTGACTGAGGCTGCCCTCTGTGGTAATCCCAGCGAGACACTCTGATTAAGGGATTACTCCTGCAACTAATTTCAAAGGCTGGGATAGACCAGACCAGAGCCCAGCACAGGGGAGGTAAAATTGTATGGATGACTTATAGACAGCAGAGCAAAGGATGTATGGATGTAAAATTGACAAACACACTCTCGTTGTCCTTTCAGCACTGGCTTTACTTTGCTAGACTGATTTGTCTAAAACAGAATACCTCAAAAGTCTCTGAAAAATCCTTTAAGTAGAAACGGGGGCTGACAGAGAGACCCTGAAACAGTTTCAATTTTCAGAAGTGCTCTAGAAAGCCACTCAGTTGCTGCCCAGGAGCCCCAGAGGATGTGTATCTCCAGAGAGATCAAATCTCCTGGCTTTACATTGCTCTGATTAAACAGTGAACAGCCAGATGGTAGCAAACACACTTTCTGTGCTGGAGCGTATGTTGACTTTCATTTAAAGCTTGGCCTGCTCACAGTAATGCTTCTTCGTGGGGAAAGACGGCTATCACACAAGTGATATCACGAGGGACTGTCTGATGTTTTATATACATTTAACGCGATGAGAGATGCATTCATTGTCTTTGAAACTAGTTCAGCTCAAAAGGAGGTCACTTCATACTGAGACAGTACGTGTGGGATTTGGTCGATGGTCTGATTTGTCTGCTGTAAAGCGAGAAAGTCATATAACATTTGCTCACTGCAGATTTCAGAGCTCTGGACTGCTGCTTTATTCAATGTTTCAATGCTACAGTGCATTCCTCTGTGACATAACACCTCGCCATTGAAGTGTCTGCTGAGGGTCTGACCTTTCATGTTCTAATTAAAGCAGAAAGAGGAACATATTGTCAGATATGCCCAAGAGGCTGCTCCATCAATGCAGTTTCAAGCCTGCTGCTTGAAGGCTAATGGACCTCTTTCATTAAATGAAAAGCTTAGGGTGTCCTACTAGGAACCACAATGTCAGACAACATCAGGGATCTTTGTTACATATTTTCAGCTCTCTCTCCCCTCTACGATAAAGATATGATAAAATGTCTTGCTTTTTTTACAATTAGCTTAGCATAACAGACTTACCCGCCTTTGTGCTAAAACTGTGGCTGTTCACAGTAACAGTGTGTTTACCAGACAGATGTGACATTCATTCATTTAACTTAGGTGTGGACAGCAGGGCAGACAGTGGGTGTTGCACAGTTCCTTTCATATTTCATTTGGTTTTGTTATAAGTGCATGCTTTTCACACATAACTGCCACACATAGTCCTCAAGTGTGTGTGTAGTGTCACGTGATAGAAGCATTTGTGAAACTACTGGGTGAAATATACCCAGTCTAATATAGTACTGTACAATACTGATGTATTGTACAGTGTTTTTTACTGCCAAGTAATGGTGGCAAGAAGTTAGGGCTGTCGGCAATGGCTGGTTATCTAGGAATCCCAGGATTGGTGGTTGCATCCCAGTCCCTCCCTAGTCCTGGTCCCGAACTTGGATAAATGGGGTGGGTGGCATCAGGAACGACTTTGGTGACCCCGAAAGGAAACAGCCAAAATATTTGGAATTAGCTTCAATGACTTTAGTTTTTTGATCTTTTTTACCATTATATTGCTTATATTTTCCATTGTGAGTGATTGTTAATTGATCAAATAAACTTATTGCAGCTCTCACCGTTACTGTTCTCTTTTTTTATCTATTTTAGGTCAACTGCTTTTTGGATAAGGTCAACAGGTTAGATCAACAGGTTTAATACCAGTATAACCAAAGCTTTACTCAAACTAAAAATCTTGTGTAATGTATTACTACAGTATTCTCCTACATAGAACTATTTAACTATTTTTGAACATAACAGAATCATAAATAAGGACAATTTTAGATGATGCGCAAGTGGGACATTGGATTTATTCCTCCAAGGATATGTGAGTGTTCACGTGTTCCTGTAACTAAGGCATGTTAGCCAACTCCAACTTAGAAGGCACTGTTCATAGGAGACAATACAGTGCCCAGCCTGTTACACATAAAACCAAATGTAGGCCTGTATGTGTATTCTTTCATTACACTCCACAGACGTCAGGGCCACAGTAAAACACACATGCAGCTGAAAACCAAAACTGCCTGCCAAGATGTGACCTTAATTATTGGAGAACCAGTAAATTTGGACAGTAATTATGGGGTTCAAAGACAAAAATGGTGCACAGACGATGTAGAGAACTTGATTTCTAATCCCTATTTAGTTCATTTTTCAAAAACACTAGGTTTTCATTTGTCATCAGATTTCATCCTGTTACAGCTCAAAATGTATTTATTTCTCATTAATTAAACTGTCTTTACTCTGTACAGAATAATAGCCTTATTTTACTGCAGCTCAAAATGTCAATAATTTTGAAAAGTACCATTTACATGTGAAAAAACATCCCCTGGAGAGTGGTAGTGATAAGAGTGTGTGGGCAGGTGGACATTAATACTGCTGTGCACTTCTGTACTGACTGTATTTCCTCTCTCCGGTGCAGCATCCTACTTCTGCTCTGGCCTAAGGGAAGTCCTCATTAATAAAGCCCCTGAGAGGTTTGCTTTTTCCAAACAAAGTAAGCCTGTCCTTGAACCAGAGTAGAGGACCTGACTAATAAATGCCGAGGTTTGCCCTGCCAAAGCAGGGACATGTCAAACACAGAATGTTAATGTTGATTAGTAAAACACAGTGTTATAGGGTGTTAGCAACAGTTAAGCCAATAATCACCTCGTCAAGGTGTAAATGTGATTTAAACATTAATGACTGTTAAATTAATTACTTTCATTAGGTTACTGCAAGGATTTTAAAATGCTCTTTGTCAGTGCATGACAAAAGCTCCACACTTTTGTCTGGATTATTAGTGGCTGGAACTATGGCTTTATCTCAAATAGTGAGAAATAAACAGTGTGGATGTCAACAGATGCAATACTATGCTCTTGATAGTGCAAATTGATGTAAAGTCTAGTTAGTTTCCAGTTAAATATACGTTTTTGCCTTTTTAACATAGTATTATACAACATTTTAAACAAAATCAAATACTTCAGGTGATCCAATGCTGCCGCTAAGTCATACCAGGTGGTGCAGCACAAACACATTAAGGCTATCCCCTGACAAAGGGTAGAAGAAAGGTAAGAACAAACTTACAGAAAGACAACTGTAATATAACACTGTACATGCAACAGCACAGTCATTGATGATGCTGCAGTTGTAGAGTCTGAGGTTTATCCTTTAATACACCCGTCACGAGCAGCTCCTCTAACACCACCCACTCATGTAATGGTGTCTGTGTGTGTGTGTGTGTGTGTGTGTGTGTGTTTATGCATTTGGGTGTGTGCACATACTTGAGAGCATCATGTGTGCTGGAGGAAGCCGGATCTACCCCCTGGTTCTTTACAGCTGTGGGAGACATTTCTATTTAATGAGGTCTAGAAAGGCTCTCCCCTCAATTACTATCTATCAGCTCGCAGTGTGTGTTTGTGTGGAGGGTCCTTAAACTCCCCCTCTTAGTCCACTTAAAGTCATCATCAATTCATCAGCAGTCAGTACAAACAGGCAGCGATATCAGCCTACTGACATGTTTGTCTTCTGTTCTTGATGAACGACATTGTGTATTAGTTATATATTTTGGTCCACGTTTGCAGAATGATGGATGCAGAGATCAGTAAAGTTCCCTGGACGTCCACGCTGCCATTAACAGTTCTCCTCCGATTCTCACCTGTGTGTACTGACGAATGTGCAGTTAATGTATGTGTTGTACTCTTAGTGGAACCAACGAACAAGGTATGTTTGGGTAATAACAGTTGAGAGTTTAAGATATGTGTGATAGTTTTTCTGTCAAAAATTATTAGTCAGAAATTAGTCAAATGAACCTGGCTTCTGGAAACGATAATATGCTTCTTCATATATTATATGTCTCCATTTGTTTAGGGGCAGTAGAACAGATGACTAGCATTAGCCATCTTTAAATTTTTGTTGAAAGTTCAGGTTTTTGAGAATTAGCACATGAAATTAAACTGAAACGTTTTCATAATGATTAATTCAACAGCCACGTCTAAGCAGATTTCCTTTGCTTAAAAGTGATATCTATTCCATATATGACTGAGAGTCTACAACAGGAATCACTGGAATAATGGTATGTTCGTTCATTTTGGTCAAACAGGGGCATACATTTAAATCATATAGTACTTTAGAGTAAACCCACCAACACAAACTCCAAATCACAGTGTTTAAGGGGGAGTAGACTGCATCCTTTTTTTTCAGATGTGACTCCCAGCTGCCTCGGGGAAAATGGATTAAAACCTAATTGACATAATTTTAACACACATACACACACACACATACACATACACACGAACCCTATCCACACCCCCAAACTCATTCTAGCACACCAAGTGCTTCACCCGCCCCCTATTAACACACACTCACACACAGAGGGGATCTCTCGTCTTGCAGAAGTCTATTATTAGCTGTTCAGCCCAGAGACAAACTAATGACATGTTGGGATGAATCACCAGAGCTGCTGCCTCCGACTATCATTACACTCACAGCACAGCTACAGTAGACAACCATGTAGGATGCTGGCCACCACACAAACATACACATATGTAAACCGTCAGTCTGCTTCAAGACCTGCAGCAAAAGTTCTCATCCATGAACCACTGAGGTCCAGATGTCAGGGAGTGTTCCTGCAGTTGGCTCTGGAGTTGTGTGCAGCAGAGTGATCAACCTGCCACATACTGTATAAAGACATTTGACTGAAACACTGCTGCTGCTGCTGTCTGCTGTATTGAGACTGACTTCAGAAAGCCATTATTACTTTGTGCAAGGACGCCTGAGTTGTTACCATGACAACTGATGTATATGACGCAAAGCAGTGTCAAACAAACAGACGCATCAGGTCGTGACAGACTGTACATTTTCACTTTGTACTGTGTGACCATATGCACAGCAGGTAATAATGGAAGACTAAGTGATACATTAGATTGTGTATCGGCTCTGAATGAGAGTTGACACATGATCTGTGTTCCCTGTAACTCCTAGACCAGAGAATGAGTCTGCAGACTCCTACCACCTGCTGTAGCAGCTCATTTTGCACCATAAAACACAGAAAAACAGCCAGAAATCTGTCTGTCTGTCAGATGTGCTGCCAATGTGATTAGAATCAAATCTTGCAGCTTCTTCAATGCGCGTGGTTTGTTCTTTCAGTATTTTCACTTCTGTCAAGTCCAGTGTAATCAGCTGGCAGGTTGACATAAAGTACACAATGAACACGTCAAATGAGTTCTGAAGTTGCAGAGCTGTTGCCGTTACAGCCTGTTTTGTAGATCAAAGGACAACATTCTTTTTCTTTTAGCTCTGTTTTAGTCTCCACCGACTCCCGAAGGATAAACCTGACTCTGTAACTGCTCCACGCGCCACTGTGTCTCTAACAGTATGCAATCTAAACTACTGCATGCCGTGGCAAAAACCTGTGCAATGAGAGAAGGTGAGTGAACTGAAACAGTTTCATCTAATAATAAAATATAAAATACTGAATATACACCTTTACCCCCTGAACATAAACACACACTTCTGTCCTTTTTCTCAGAACAGTCTGCAATATTAATGTTCTTTAAAAGATGAAATCCTCATAGCATCACATCACAATGTACCAGCTCAAAAATACTGTCTGCAGAATACATAAGAAAAACAAATGTGTGAGCAGCTGGAAGAGCTAGCTCGTTTGTAGGGTCTCCCGAGATAAACTGCTCCGTGTACAGAAGAGGAGCCAGCGAGTGATTCATCAGCTACAACAAGCCAAATGTACAAGACACTACCTTGTCCAGAAAAGAGAGACAGAGAGATGTTTTATAAAGCAAGCTTTGGCGCTGAGCTGCAGTTATTTCGGCTAGTTTGGCAATTGGCTGTTTTGCAAAGCCAGATTGGATGGACTCCATTTTAATGACTGTGGCAACTTCAGCCCTCAGCCAAACCTGGTCAGGAGCAGCAGCAACACTTACACGAGGAATCGCACACAAACATGGCTGGTCTCATGCGCTTTGGAAAGCCGTCCACTAAAAAACAGGCGCCATGCATGTTCCTGCTTTGTTTTAGCTTTGTTCAACATGAGAAGTTGTGTAGTTGTCAGGACGCCTAGAGAACTGGTACAAAAACCATTTCTGAACTTTCTGTATTTTCGAGTAGTGAGAAAATTACTGAGATCTGTTACTCGTTTAAAAGCAGCAATGTTGCACATATTCCATTACAAATCATTCACTTACAGGTAAAGTACTCGCCTTTTATAAGCAAAGTAGAAGCAAGTATTATTTTAACTCATTTTTATTTATGCATTAACATGTTAGCATCAGTTAAAGGTTACACGTGGCTGAGGTAGAGCAACATAACTTATTGTTTAATCTATTTTATAAATTGATTTATAATTCTTGTATACATGTTTTTAATGCATGTTGAGGGTTAAAAATGTCATTGACAGAGCCGAATTGACAAAGATCTTCTATTCCAATGATAGCCAGCCTGTTTTCCAGCTTATTGCAGACACCTGAAGGCACCACTGGCTGCTGTATCAATCCCACCGCCAACATGCTCCTCCTCACTGCTGGAGGGCACCCTGACCTTCTGAGACATATAGAGCCTATTGGCTCTGTGTGCAAAGTCATTCACAGATATACATGCATGCAGCAGTCTCTTTGCTACTCCGCGCCCTAGAGGAGTCCTTCCACTCTTTTCTTCCCAGCACAGTTTCTGCACCTATTTTGGATTCAAAACCAGGACAGGCAGCAGAGCTCAGGGCAGGCAGCAGAGCTCTCCTCTCAGTTTTTTCATGTGTTAAACAACTGATTCTTTCTGGTGTAATTTAGTGGCTATCAAATAAATGTTATCCATACTGTAATTAGAGCATCCTTAGCAAAAGTAGTAAAATCAATAAATATTGCTGTTAATATGCATCTGGAAAAAACAATTAATGAGAAGGTTCGAATAATTCCGGGAACTACAAACACCTCCAGGAAACTGCATTTCAGTCTGTGCCCATTGATTCGGTGTCTTGGATTTTACAGTGCATAGATCAGTCTAACGAATGAGGCTAATAACGTAACAGGTTATTTTTAGCCTGCGTGAAGATGCGCTCAGCAGTGATGGCGATGGCGTCCTCCTCCTCCTACGCTCCGATGACGTCGCGCTGTTACGCAAAACCAGGGGTTCACCTTTTGTAGCTCTGTCACCGCTGGCGTAAATGTGTGACACGAAATGACAAAGATAAGCTACGCATATATATATATATATACAGCGGCCCCGGTCGAGCCAGTGCCGACGGGTGTCAGCTTTTAACTTCTGCTTTTGCTTTAATGCCACATTACGTTTCAATAAAGACACTGTGGTGGACACACCCAGCGTGGCATGAAGCAGGTCGCTTGCATCCTGCGCGGCAACCAGCGGGCATCCCGGTACTGATCGGACGTGGACGCAGCCCGGGTCGCAGCCCGTTCACCTTATCTTCCCACAGTACACGGACGATCAAACACGACCATTCAACTGCTGCAGTGACTGACATACGGAAATAATAAAATGCCATAACAGAAAGTGGTCACTTAACTATTTGTACAGGTGCTGAAGACACAGGTCGAGGCTCTCCCCTTCCACCTCCTCCTCAGACACCAGGTCCGTCAAAGGGCGCATTGGCAGCGGGTCGCTCTCCTGCAGAGGCATCCTCATCTCCCGAACAAAGAGCTCCAGAAACCGTCGGAAGGTTTTCTCCTCTGCTGCAGAGCCGGCCATCATTTCTCATTCCTGGAGAGACAGAGACAGCTCCGTCCGTCAGTACACTAACTTGCCGGGCTAAGAAGAGAAGAGTCAGTAAACTAACCGAACTACTTGTACAGTCGGTGCACTACCAGACTACCTGAGTAAATGTGTACTACCGGAGTAACGGGGCCGTCGACTACCGGTGTGCCTGAAAAAGAGCGGACCTGACTGGACAACTGGGTAATACTACTGGACGAGCTGTCAGAAGCTGGACTGAGCCCCCCATTCAGAGCCGAGTGGGAGCGCGCATCGCGTTATCAGGGATTTCAGACGATCAGAGGGCGGTGACATCAGAGAGGACGCAGAGTCACGGACGCGCACGTAGCGCTGCCTCCAGTCTGACGTCAGAGACCTCTGTAGAAAGGACAATTTTAGAAATCAACACAGTTTCCCCCTGGTGACGTCTTTTCTTTACGTTAATGTAAACTTAACCCAAACCAGCCGTGTTTTATTCTGCTGTGGTAGAATAAACTGTCAGTTTGTATGAACAATAGAAGGCTGACTCCAGGAACTGTAAGCTTGAGTTACTACCTATGCCTCGTTACATTTAAGAAAGAAGCACTGAACTTTTTTGCAACCACCTTTATTTGACATTACTTTACAAAGTACAATTTGATTTTTGATGTAAATCATGATTGGATAAAATATATGATACAAAACTTTTATTATTAAATACATATATTAAAAACAGAAGATTGGTGTATAGACAATGCTATTCATATATAAATTAGTATGTATTACATCCTTTAATCTCCATAACCTTCTGGGAAAGATATATATCTGTTAGGACACAAAAAACAAACAATTCATGGATAATTATTGATTTGTTTTTTCATCCATAGCACTGGCTTGATGTATTTACATAATAACCTAATCAGTTATAGTTAAATGCGGATATTTAAAGGTCTGCCCAGTCTTTTCAGGTTTTAAAAAGCATTTCAATTACTCCAAGTCTCCCAAAACACACACCTACTCTACTTAAAGATTATGTGAAAAACTAAACGTTTTAAAACTATATTTATACTGTCAGTATATGATTATTTAAACATTTAAATATATTCATTTTCTTTTTTTTGTTGTACACTATTGGTTCTGACATTTGACTCAATTTAAATTTAGTTATTAATGAACAAGTTTTACTTACTTTTATTTCACTCGGCAGGAAAACATGGAAGTTGACAAACAGGAACTATAAACTGAACGTTGTATCTACTCGGCTGTTTTTGTTAACGACCCCGGAAATGAGTGCATCGTTGTTTTCATTCCCTTGATTTTTCAGCATGAAGGAAGCGAGTATGGCTGTCCCTGTGAGTATGGGAGCTCTGCTTCAGTCAGACATTCTGGAAGAGGCTGTTTACCGGGACGAAGGTTTATGTGTTATCGGTATTTTCGGTAAAAGCAACACGCAGCCGGGGCCGCTGAAGGAGTCTCTTATCAACGCTCTGGCGGACAAACACATCTTCACGCTGTTCGGCGGACCGGAGGACGGCGACACCCCGGACAGCTACATCCAGACCTTCTACAGTCAGGAGAACCGGGTGCTGTACCTGCTTCTCTCCTCCGTTTGCGACAGCCGGCAGCTGCTGCGGGCCTGTCAGTCTCTGACCACCGGCATCAGTCACTCCGACGCCCACGAAATCTGGAAAGGCCTCGACAGACAACACTGCCTCCACCTGCTCTACATGTTCTCCGTGTGCCACGTACTCCTGCTCGTGCACCCGAACCAGACCTTCGACGTGAACTACGACCGGCTCTTCAGAGCTCTGGACGCCCTTCGGCAGAAGGTCCTGCCTCTGATGCGAGCTGCCATCAAAGAGTCCCCGGTGTCTAAAGAGTGGAAGGTGAACTGTCGGCCCTGCCCTCCACGTCTGCTCTTCGTTTTCCAGATGAATGGCTCTCTAAAGGTTGTGTATTTAATTGACTACTCTATAAGCCGCGATAGTGGCTTTTGAAACTTGCAACGAGGCAATGGGCAAAGCACAGCCAGGAAAGGCCCCTCTTCCCCAGACCAGAGCACAGATATGAACTAACAATTACAAATAGACACAGTCACATTTAGTTTATGCAGAGGGGGACTTTTTAAAATATGTTTCCTAGTAAAAATTTCTCATAATTGGAGTTACACAAAGCTGCAATTAGTTTGAACAATAATAGCAATAATACGTCGATAGTGAATAAATGTTGTTCCCAGAACGTCAGGCTATTTCTTGGAGTGATCACTCGGATAACAGTTACAGTTACACGAACAGCATTGTACGTTGTAATGCTCTTTTGGGCTTTAAAAACTTAACAATTTGACATGAAATTAAATGAGACCTATTTTATTCCAAAGGTTTCTGCAAATGCCTCAGAGTCTGGAGGAAACCCTGACAAGCCTAAAAAGCACTCTCCCAGGAGAAGACTGCAGCATGCCCTGGAGGATCAAATTTATCGCATCTTCCGTAAAAGCAGGGTCCTGACCAACCAAAGCAGCAACTGCTTGTTCACAGTGCCCGCCAACCAAGCATTTGTGTATGTGTTACCAGCAGCAGACGAGGACCCTGTGGGTACCTTGCTTGGTCAGTTGCGGTCCAACTGCATCTTGTGTGACCAAGACTCCATCCCAACAGTGACGGGGCCGAGGCGTTATCAGCAGATACGACGTTCCGCTAGGCAGTCCAGCTTCAGCGGAGACTCAGGCGGTGTGTCGGGGAGCGCTCAGCTAGGGGACTGCAGCTTGAAAGAATTCCTTTGGCAACATGTAGAGCTGGTGCTGACCAAGAAAGGCTTTGATGACAGTGTTGGCCGCAACCCACAGCCTTCACACTTTGAGCTGCCAACCTACTCCAAATGGGTCCAGGTCGCCTCTAGACTTTATCAAGTCCTAATAAGCAACACAGAAGAAGAAATAGCAGAGCTAGCCACTAAAGTGCAAAGTCAGCTGAAGGTTTTGGAGGGGTTTCTTGACGCTGACACAAAGTTCTCTGAGAACAGGTGTCAAAAAGCTCTGCCTCTGGCTCACAGTGCTTACCAGTCTAACCTTCCGCATAACTACACCACTACAGTGCACAAAAACCAACTGGCGCAGGCCCTGCGGGTGTACAGCCAGCATGCACGTGGTGTGGCTTTCCAGCGCTATGCACTGCAGCTTCATGAGGACTGCTATAAGTTTTGGAGCAATGGCCATCAGCTGTGTGAGGAGCGAAGCCTGACGGACCAACACTGTGTTCACAAATTCCACCTGCTGCCTCAGCCAGGTGAACATCCATTTTCCTTATATTCCTTATATGCCTCTATCTATATATATATAGAAAAATGTATATCTTGATAGATATATATCTATATCTCTATACATACCCAGTATAAAGGAATAAAACCAATCTGACTGCTTTCTTTAGGCGAGAAGCCCGACATGGATCGCAACCCACCCATTCTAAACCACAACAGCAGGGGGCGCTCCACCAGCACCTGCAATTGTGGCAGGAAACAGGCCCCACGTGAGGATCCATTCGACCTTCAAGCTGCCAATTTTGACTTCTACCAGGTTAGGTTTCACACACACCCTTGTTCTGAGGACCATAGCAGTGCAGCTTTGCATGTGGTTGTCTGATATTGCTTATGTAGCTCTGGTTGTTATGATCTAACTCATCCTATTCAGTGTGTTATTAAGCTTTTCCTGCTGTGATGACTTTCCACTGCACTTCATAGAGACCAGCTTTAAGTTGAACTGACCATTACTGTAATTCTTCTCAATGCAGTTTGTCTAGCTGAAACGATTTAATTTCTCCACACACTGGCACTTAGTCCCATGGATGCAAAAATTCTGTGATTTGAGATTTTGTGGTCATTCAATACGTATATTCATTGAGTTCCATTGTTTACTTCTACATCCACTACCGGGTTTTCACTCATTTGTTACAAATGTTTGATATTTGTGTTCTTGCTGCTCAGATGCTGGAGGAGAAATGTTGTGGGAAGCTAGAGAGGATTGAGTTTCCAATGTTCCAGCCCAGCACTCCCGACCCAGCCCCAGCCTGCAACCAAGCTCAGCGACTGCCATCTGAGACTGCAGGGTCTGGTGAGACAGAGAGACTGAAGGAGCCAAGCACTGCACAGAGTCACACACCTGGAGACACCAGCCTCAGTCTGGCTCTCAGTCTAGGCCAGTCAACAGACAGCCTGGGGCCCTATGGGGACGGAGAAGGAGCCGAAGCCCAAGTCCAGCAAAAAAGACCAAGCCTTGTAGATCGCCAACCCTCCACCGTGGAGTACCTTCCTGGTATGATGCACTCTGGCTGTCCCAAAGGCCTGCTACCCAAATTCTCCAGCTGGTCACTGGTGAAACTGGGCCCAGCAAAGTCATACAACTGCCACACTGGTCTGGAACAGCCAGGTTTCCTCCCTGGCTCCTCCTTCCTCTTGCCCTGGGACTTGGTGATCCGTTCTCGATCAGAGGACGATACAGGACTTATGGAGCCTTTGAATGGAGGTACCTCCTCATGGCCAGCCCCCAACAAAACACCGGTGGGAAAGAGAGGAAGCACTGGGGGGCTTGGTAGAAGTCGCAGGAGGGATGATATGGCTCGGGTCTTTGTGGGGTTTGAGTATGAAGACAGCAGGGGAAGACGCTTCATTAGCTCTGGGCCTGACAAAATAGTGAAGGTGATGGGGCCAGGAGGTGCCAAAGATCCTGCTACTAGGGTGCTAAACACAGACATGCCACTTTACATCCCTTCCCCTTCTCAGGGCCGCGGCCTGAAGCCCCACTTTGCTCAACTAGCTCGTCTTTTCATTGTGGTGCCCGATACCCCGCTGGAGATTACCCTCAACCCACAGGTAAATTGCTGCTCCCAGCTCTGCTTTTTCAAGGACATCGATTTAAATCTATTTCTTAGTTCAAGCAGTATGAAATGAAAATGTCATGATATTGTTTCCCATGTGCTTCCAGGTACAGCCTGGTCCTCCTCCCTGTCCAGTGTTCCATCCAGAGCAGACAGATTTAGTGTTGCCGCCTGATGGTCTGTGGGTCTTGCGGTTCCCTTATTCATATGCAACAGATTGCGGTCCCTGTTACCCCCCAAAGGAAAACCAACCCCTCAACAACCACAAGGTGCTGCGAGGCATCTTGAAGGCCACCACCGCTAACCCTGCACCACAGTGACAGGTTACTTATGTACACCCCGAGGGTTATGGGAATATCTGTATCACAGTAATGAGCTATGTGTGATTATAATCTCCATAGAGAGTTTTTAAACCATCTCCGCGCTTACTGCTTCTGACTGGCTGAACATATCTGATGGAGGTGATCAGGAGTGAGTAGGGCAGGTGTACTTGCATAATAAGCAGGACAGTGGCCAGGGTTGATCACCCTGCTTTAGAGTATTTTTTGATGCAATTAATGACACAAGAAATTTACTGAAGACTTCTTTCTAATGAAAAAAAAATTATTAATGATAATTTGACATCGAGTGAGTCGCTTGTCTTTGTCTTTCAGTCTTTGATTTGTTCTAAGTTTGAATAATATGTGTTCTGTATTCTTCATTAAAAGTGTCAGGTATCCAGGCCAGGAAACTACACATCATTGTTTCACTTCACACTGTATTTAAACATATCCGAAACACTGAGTTCTAAAATGTTCTTTTGTAAATAAAAGCAATAATGGTTATTATATGTTCTTTTTAGTTATGTGAGTGATATACAGTATGATTTCTGTCTCTAGTTATATTCTATCAACAACAAACTCTCCCACATTGTGGATTTAAAGAGACAAAGGTTTTGAAGCAGTCTGCATTTCTTTAAACATTTTGGTCACTAGGTGGAGTTGGGCCGCTTTCTCCTGGTTAAACTCCCCACAAAGAGATGGGTCATATGAGACAATGACTGTGTCTCTTATTGTTGAATTTACGATTAACCTAAAAAACTGTACACTTCACGGACACTTAACTGTTTTCACAAGATGAGTAACGTTGTTTTATGTTCCCAAAAAGACTTGACTTTTAACTCAGTAACTTTAATTGTACTTAAAATATGTTTGTACATTTGTGGTGGACACTCTTCTTTGCCTAAATTCTTTCTGTATTACCAATAAATCAATCAACCTTTATTTATATAGCACCTTACTACAACCAGGATTGCCTTTATTGCTTCAAAATAGTAAAACAACATGCAATAATAAAAGTATAAGAGCAGAATATGATTTATTTCAAGAAAGGAAATCGACTTTTTCTAAAATAATAAAAAGATAAATGGGAAGATGGGGGACAGCTATAAAATTGGACAAAACACCTGAGTATTTCAGATAATCTCTCTGTATTAGAGAGAATCTAATGACAAAATTTCCATTATTCAATATTTTTAGATTTTTGTACGTCAAGTTCACAATCCAGACAAGGTTGCTCAAAATAATGGCACCTTTACAATACTGTGCTATTTGTCGGGTATTTTGTAATGCATTGTTATATCTAGATGTTGCATCCATCTTTTACAAAGAGCAGAGCTATTAGGATGTGAAGTGCTTATTCTTATCTCTGATGGAGTAATACATATTTTTCTGTTACTGGGGATTTCATAAAGAATAACTACATAAAACAAGAACCCAGCACCATCCCTGTAAGCAGGAGGAAATGAACTAAAGCTCCTGTGGTGGAAAAGGGGCTTTAGTAACACACACACACCTCCAGGGATGTGGGTAATATTCATGTGGTTAATAACAAAGCTGTGGCGTGCAATTCAAGGTCATAAAGTTAGTGGACAAGACTTAAAGAACCATTGAACATACAATATATTGTATTTTAATAGTTTGATTATTATTGACAAACTAACACATGTTCGTTTGATTCAATACTTGCATTCTTATTAGCACATTCCTTTACACCACCAATGTCAAGTGATTGTTATGTTTTAGGTGTCAGTGGAATTGCTCTCACCTGTTCCACTTCGTCTGACCTTACAGACTCTGTTTAGCTTTTACACTTCATCTGATACTTTCACTTCATACCTGAGCTCCTGTTATTGCTTAAACCTTAAATGACTCTTTTCTATACTAAGCATTTCAGAACTTTACATGTGACACTTCAGGTTTTGCTGCATGTGAAACTTTCACCACCTCTTTTACATTTTAGCTGATGCAGTCCACATCCCAGAACTTGTGCTGATGAGCTCTTTGTTTGCCAAGAACTGGACAAAACCGCTAAACTCTTGTGTGCAACTGCAAACTTTGAATTGTGTATTTTAATTTTTTCATGATTGGCTAAATGATCCGCACATGTAATCTTGAGTAGCAAATGATAATAATGAAACCCAATAATGAAACATATGGGGAAATAACACACATACAAATGTTGCACTATCATGTTTAAACTGTGGTCATGATTACATGATATGATTACAGCAACACAATGATAGTGAGTAATAAGTAAAACAATGAGGCACAATACAAAGAACAGGCCTAATCTGAGTAAAAAGAAATCTAGGTACAAAGGGATATTGTAAAAATATTGAAAATATGAATATACTAGTTTATCAAAATATTGATATAGAACTGACATTGAAAAACACATATACAGATTAAACATTGCAATTAAAGTGTAGGGGTGTTTGATATGTGGTAAGGAGATGACAAAGTGAGAATATGTGCTTAGGTTGGCACTGATCTTCTCCTCCACCCTCCTCTGTGTCACAACCTTACCGATACTGATAAATAAAGAAGAGCTCTCTCCTCTCTCTTATTTCTAGATCCAGAAAACAAAGTAAAGGATCTGTTTAATTATTCCTGGCACCACATTTTTATTAAACCAAACTGCAGGAAGGACAAGGTCAAAGTTAATCTGTTCTCTGAAAAACAAATTCCAGTAATTCACTGGAGGAACTAAAATAAAAAAAGAAGACAGTCTGGCAAGAAATGTTTAAATGTAACATTAATGAGTCAGATTTCGGTAATTCAGAATTTTTAAATATTCAGTATCTTTTTTGTATTTATGCCCCAAGGGCACAACTAAAGTGGTAGATGTATTCAACTCTTCCAGCTACTGAAATTACTGGCATCACAGCTTATATCATTGCTTCCACTTCAAATCCTTTCAAAGTAGGCACTATCGAGCTCTTATTTAATATAATACATAAATGCCACAAAACACAGAATTAATCTTTGACAACCACAACTGCCTCTGTTTTTACCTCCACCATCCACTTCTTTTAGTATTTACACACACACTTTTTGAAATGATATTAGACAGGAATTAAGTCAAACCACAACCTATATTTGCACTTTTATCAAGAGGGTCCCAAGAATTCGTAATGACCTTTAAGGAAATATTAGGTGCAAAAAGCAGTAAATCTGGGTGAGTATGTCAAGCAAAAGCAAACATAAAAGGAGAACACCGAACCATAAGCTTACAGGACTGTTGTTCTCAGCTGTGGAGAGGTAGGGGAGGTGGCAGAATAAAAGCCAACCCACATTTAGATCAGCGTTTACAGCTTGGCTTTGTCTCTCATCTCTGTTTTACCCTGATTACAGCTGTGCCAAAGTTCAGCCCTCACAGCCCAGGACAATAGGGAAAAGAAGACATCGAACTAGCTTCAACTTACAGACTGTGTGTGACAAGTGAAGGCAAACACCTGAGATAAATCTACCACACTGCACAATAGAAAGTGAGTATAATAAGAGAGTATTACATTACATTTCTGATTTTTTTTTGTAAGGTACAGCAAATTATCGCATGCTGGTGCAATGGTTTACTACAAAGTTAACTTTCAACTTGTATTAACTGTAAGACAGAACAGCAATCTGTGATAGCACTGTGTTATATGCAGACACGGCATGTTCTGCAGTACATTAAACACAATCAAATGTTGTAGTTTATCATTTCATGCTCTTGCGTCGAATTCTACACTCTATTTTTTATCCCTTTCAGAGCAGATGTTTTCATAAATTTTGAAGAAACATACCACGTTATTTGCTATGTTCAGTCCAGAGAATATTTACTCAGTACTGTTTTTCTGGAGCTGGAGATATTTTGTGAAAATGAATATTTGCACACTGCAAGATTTTACTTGTTGGTATTTATATTAAGTCAACAGCTATAATGAGAAATTATATTTAACATAATTTGACTTATTATATTTCCATTTGTGTTTTTGTGCTACAAGTTTATGTTTTATTTAAATTTTTCTTGCTTTATCAGAATTAAATTAAAAATTAAGTTAAACAAAAAATTTAATTAAGTCACAAATGTGTGTTTTGTTTGCTTAACGGATCATAAAGGTGGACTTGAAGAGTCAGCTGAGTGAGATTTTCTGGAACAAGGCTTTATTTTTTTTTTTTGCTTTTAGCAACAGCTGACTTAATAATTAGTAGAAACCTTTAACGTGACATATACTAGTTATTCACCAGCGTCCACCTCCACCTCCACCACCACCTTCTATACTATGAATATAATGTTAATATTTATAAAGCACTTCATTGACAAGTAATTGGACAATAAAAACAGGAATTATTGAGGCCATTTTGCACTGAAGGTAAATGAAAAACAGTGAGATGATCTCAACATAAAGGTGATTTTGAATGACAGTGATTTGATTCCCAGAGCAGCAGAATAAATCTGTGTGGGAGCAGTTCATCACGTCAGCAGAGCACAATATGACCTGTCTCCTCTGGGCTTCGTTCATTGGTAGAAAGTGTGTATTGTCTAGAGCAACCATTACACTACTACTAGAAAGACAAGTTGAGGCCCACATATTAAATTTCATCCACATCTATTATACTGGAATAAAGGCAGAAATCTTAGACAGACACAACACAGCGGAAACAATTGGTTGATAGATCCCACTAAAGAAGATATAGATAGAAGATGTAAAAGATAAATACACTTTTAAATATATTTTGAAAGTGAGAGGCATTGTTAGGATGTATAACTACTATAGCTCAGGGTGAGATGATAATTCAATTTATTTATTTTTTTGTTAGTTCTTGATTTGGCAATGCCAAACTAAACCCTCAGAAGACACATCAGCTTCAATTGACGGAGAGCATGGCCAACAGGAAGGCAGAGGTTCAGCGAAGGATTGTTTCCAAGGATGGCCACAACAATGTGCGGATTGAAAATGTTGAAGGCTTGGTCAGGATGTATCTGCACGACATTTGGACCACTGTGGTGGATATGAAATGGCGCTACAAACTTACTTTGTTTGCCTCCACCTTCGTCATGACTTGGTTCATTTTTGGAGTGATATTTTACTTCATTGCCTTGGGCAACGGAGACTTTGAGACAGGTTTGAATTCTAGCCACACACCCTGTTTGATGAATGTGGAGACTCTCACCGGAGCCTTCCTCTACTCTCTGGAGTCACAGACCACTATTGGCTATGGTTTTCGTTATATCACAGAGGAATGTCCTCTGGCCATCTTCACTCTGGTGGCTCAGCTGGTCATCACTGGCCTGGCTGAAATCTTTGTCACTGGTGCCTTTCTAGCCAAACTGGCTCGACCCAAAAAGAGAGCAGAGACCATCAAGTTCAGCCAGTTAGCAGTCATCTGCCGGCACCAAGGGAAGCTGTGCCTGATGTTGAGAGTGGGTAACATGAGGAAGAGCCCTCTGATCCAGTGCCAGCTATCAGGAAAGCTCCTCCACTCAAATGTGACAGAGGAGGGAGAGAAGACACAAGTCCACCAGAGCTCTGTTGATTTCTACATGGACTCCAGTGGGGAGTGCCCTTTCCTAATCCTGCCGATCACCTTCTACCATGTTCTGGATGAACACAGTCCGCTGGCAGGACTGAACGCAGAAAACCTTCGAGCTCGAGAGTTTGAGCTGCTGGTCACCCTTAATGCCACAATGGAGTCGACGGCTGCCACGTGCCAGAGCCGCACCTCCTACATTCCACAGGAGATCCTTTGGGGCTATGAGTTCAAGCCGGTGCTATTCAGCACCACAGGTGGACGATATGTGGCAGATTTCAAATTTTTTGACAAGGTCCAAGTTATACAAAATGCATCCCTCCTCAGTAACATGACAGAAAAACAAAAACTTGAGGAGGACTGTAAAAACGAATAAAGGATAATGTGTTATCATTACAGTTTTATGTAAATGTGATGTGTTGGGTTCGGGACAGGGTGTTAGTTTTTCTCACAGCCATATGCACCAATTTCAACAATCTATACAGACTTTTTAATATAACAAATTTACATTCTGTACTCATATAATAGTTGTTTCGTCCTATTATTTATGTTAATAATTTGATGTATGCATTTTTTAGCAGACTGCATTTTTTAACAATACAGGTAGACCCAGTTTTTCCTTACATTGACAAATTTAATTTGTTGAACTGTCTTGTGAACTTCATTGCTGGATGTCCATGTCCATATATATATATGTTATATATATCAGCTACAGCCATAATGAGTGGACACATGGGGCCCACCTGACCCGTCCAGCAGTAAATCATTAACACATTGTTTATTTTATCTGTTCAAAACTATAAGTGAAGAAATGACAAGCTGTTTTTTACAAGCAGTTTTGTGCTGAGACGCAGAACAAGTCATAAAGTAAAACAGGCATGTGCAAGAATTTAAACTTAAAAAAGGGGCATCTATCAGAACTAAGCTGTTCAGGTGGGGGATTAACATTATCGTGGAAATTTCTAGATGTGTATCATGGATGGGACTTTGTAGAGCCCTTCATAATTTGAGTTATATTTCACTCGATTTGGATAGATGTAGACATTTAACACAATGATGCGTATACAATGGTGGCATAATAGCACTTTGTAAATGAATGTTTCTTTATTCTGTAAGAATAAATGTCGAATTGAATGTCTCCCAGTGCCAGTCAGTAATTATCGTGTGTAGAACAAGTGGTCATGGAGAACTGTGTAATCAGATACTGTAATTAACTGCAATTTAAGGTATTCAGTTTTACATAACTAGCATTCATTAACACTTAAAAGATTATTTAATTAATACACATTAATACATATTTTAAAACATTACACTATTGGATATATTATAGTATAATACTCTAAATAAAGTCAGTATGTTCAAAGATATTTTTATTTTGCAGTACTATGGCAATTCTATTCTAAGGATTTTATTTAAAAAACTCGCACAATGGTACTGATGATTATTTGGGTAAATATTTGGTGGCAAAGAATGAATAGAAAGATGAATGAATTATGCCCTTTGATAAATATACATGTTCAGCCAACAGATCTACTGTCTCTCTGTCTTCCCAGCTCTTGTTGTGGCAACACTGAGGAGCTTGACCTGGCTGCTGGCAATTGTATTTGGTTAAAACAATCCTTCAAACCAAAGCACAGCTGATCTTTTACTTCCACAGACACTGGTAACATTTTGATTTTGAGTTCTTACCACTATACAGCAAACTGCTGACTTTACTTATAAGGAGGAGCATTTTGACATTTAGTCGATGCATTAACAAACAATAAAAATGTGTGGAAGGTTCTCCCATATTACAAAAAACATTTACAGAAAGTCTGATGGCATGTATCCATGAAAAAGCTGTGGACTATTCTTTGACTGTTGCCTGGAACAGTAGAATTTAATTGTTCTAGTGGTGCAGACATCATTTAAATGCCATCATTTGCCTCTACCAGGACTATCAAATAAAGGCAAAAATATATATCCAAGATCAAAAAATGAAGACTATGATTATATTTATATTTACCTTATTTATATAGATATTTCTCAGACACAGGGACTACACCTAAATTTGGTGTACTTGTTACAATGACAATAAAGATATTCTGATTCTTGGGAAGACGTGTCCTAGTGAATGTCTCATGTGTTATTTGTAAATTACCTAAACACCACACAACAACAAATATCCACTGTTGAAATCAACTTTGTGAAGCCAGAATGGTCTGTATTTGCTCTAACTGCAGAGAAAATCCGTGGGCTTCAACCGGTGGTTTAAATCTGTAGAAGTAGCGCTTTTACTTTGAAGGTCGTTTTTTTTACCGGAAATCCATAGTTGATAGGTAACTTTTATTGTGACGGATTGTGACCCGGAAGTTGTGGTTCTGCTGCTTCTGCTTCTGAAGTAGCCACTAGTAAACGTAAAAACTAAGGAACTAAGTTGTTTGTTGTATTAACAAAAAGAAGTCTGGATGTATGTCTGAAGTGCAGACATGAGCGTCACTTTGGATATAAGACTGAAAAGAGCCAATAAGGTTTATCGTGAGGGGGTAAGTAGCTACGTTAACTACTGTCAGCTAATGTTAACTAGCTAACTAACAGACTCTGTCTTCATTTGTGCCCTGTTTAGTTAAGAGTAGCCCTAACCTGATTTGGCTTTTGATATAACTATAATGGAAATAGTGTCTTTTGTAAAGGATATACATTTTTGTAGCATGTCAGGAGGCGTTATCATGTTACATGACCACAGCTCTGGCGAACACTGACAAATAGTCACAGGTAAAACTGATTGTGCTCTGTCTAGGTAGATATGTACTTCAGGGATGCACACTGATATTAGTCAAAAATCAAATCAAGTGGGGGATTTCCAATACAGTGTCTCTGTTTAGCTGAACTGAAAGTATAATAACAAACTGTATAATAACTGTTTTACAGTCTACAGAATCTAAAATGTCACTTTTCTTGTGGGGCGGCTGCGCCACCAGGGGTGGTAGAGCGAATGCTCTACCACCGCTGTACCACCCCTGTTTTTATTTTCAGGTTCTCAAACCTGAAAATAAAAACATGATTTAAGATTAAAATTAGATCCACTGTTTCTGTTATAATGTTTTTAGGAGATTCAACAATTTGGTTTATTACATAATCAACATCATTATCTAAAGTGCAAAAGTGCCCAAACTTTTTATAGTTATTTAGTGTATTTCTAAAATTTCTAATGAGGTCACATCATCTGATGTGTCCCAGATTCTAGTGTATTACCACCAGATACTAGTTCTGTTTGGGCTGCGCCTGCAGTAAACTGCAGTTTGAGCTGTGAACATAATGGGACACAGATGGAGTTATTTGTGACTGCCATCCACAGAGCCCTTCCAAGAGTAAGCAGGTCCTACAGTGTTTGTTTGTGTGCAGGAAACAGTGACTGGTGTCATTGTGCTGATGTGTAAGGAGCCACTGCAGCACCATGGCATTTCTCTTAGCATGGAGGGCCTGGTTAGCCTGCAGCTAAGCTCCAAGAGTGTCGGCGTCTTTGAAGCTTTCTACAACTCTGTCAAGGTGAACTATGAATCATGTTTGTTCTGTTCTTAATATTGTATTATATTAATACAATGTGTTATTTTACTGATTAACAGTGTTTACCTAATTATCTGTTAGGTTTGAGAAGTCACACGAATATCAGAACTTTCCAGCATCTACTCGCTCACATTTTCTCCGTCTGACTCCTAATCCTTCCCCCACCAGGTGTGTCTCTGAGCCAGACACCCAGCGCTAGCTCCTTTCAGATTCAGATTCAGATTTATTTGTCACGTGCACAATCATACACAGTACAATATGCAGTGAAATGCTTGTACGA
>JAUMTR010000006.1:9661182-9820527 GCA_032270685.1 Microctenopoma stevenorrisi
GAGAGGAAAAACTCCCTTTAAGAGGAAGAAACCTCCAGCAGAACCAGACTCAGGGTGGGCGGCCATCTGCCTCGACTATTGTGTTAATTATGGATTCATCTACTTATTTTCTTGAATAAGGCTTTAAGCTAGAAAACACCAGATATTGGAACAACCCTCTAAAACTCAAAGATTTTGGCATTAAACATTGTAAGTTTAACAATTAATAAATAATTATTAAGGGCATATTGGCAAACACTACAAATAAAAAAATATTTATATAAAAACAGGTGAACAAAAATCAGGTCAAATACCAGTTTTACACTCACCTGATTGTTTGTCCAGTTTCACCTCTGAAACCTGTCACACACGCACACAAGTTGAGCATTAACACTAACATACATTAAAGCTTCAGCCAAGGTCACGTCCACATGACAGACACTATTACTGAAATCACCAATATAAAATTCTGGATAACTATACGCAACACAAAATTAAAATAAAACTAAACATTTTAATATGTAATAATGGATTCAATAATGTATTTTTCTTTGAACACACTGGATATACTTGATGGGGTGATGACCAACAGTACAATTAAAATATTTGTTGGAGAAATTAACGTGTCCAACACTGTTATTTACTGAGTGATGAAGGAGAATATGTAAAAAGAAAATCAGTACTAACCTTGGTCTGTGGAGCTTTGCCTGTTGTTAGACCAGTCTTATAATTAGCTTTTACAGATTGTTGTGACTCCATTGGATCTGCTCCGTTAGCACTGCATGATCTACAGGTAAAAAGAAATCATCCATAAGTTTATAAAGCCGCAGTCATGTTGGCATAAGGTATATTAGGTAGCATGCACTTACCTTTTACTCTTACTCTTTAGTGGTCCTGCTGAAAACCAAAACATAAGGTGAGTTTCAGTTTTGAGGGACACAAACTATCTATAGCAATAATTATAACTTTGTCTTAAAGATATGCAACCTGCTTACATTAAATTACATGCCGTGTCTGTGCACAGAATGTCTGTGTGAAAATCCTGAGTTAAACAGGCTGTTATCGAACACCAGTGTAATGTCTGCTAATAGTGTCTGTCTAAGTACATGTTTTTTTTATTTTATTTACAAGTTTACACTGTTTCAGACAGACACAGAAAGGAAATGTGGTTAATGGTTTAGCAGCAATAACACCTTTAAGTTGTGCTGTGCTGTCAGCGAAGAACTTGAACTGTTGTTGTTCCAGATCTTTCATTCCCTCGTGGTCATCCTTACACAGTTTCTGGGCAGACTTGTTGGCTTCAATCGCCTTTTTAGCATAACCAAACAAGAACAAAGCCTCACAGTAGCGGTAGTGACCCTGCAAACAAACCATGCATTAGGCTAATTATAAATATTAAGCAAATAGTTAATCATTGACGCACAAAGCATCTTTCGTAACAGGCAGTATAGTTCATACTGAAAAAACAGTGAAGATGTCAGAAGAGTATTTCTACAACATTTGTATCAGTAAGATCTCACACTAGATTCTGTAAGAAACCTTAGTACTTGATGAAGATCCAATCTAGATTTGAAACCTTATACTGACGTAATAAATTATACATTTAAGATAAAATTTCACGTCGTGTGAGCCCTTAAAATCACTTGTACGTGGTAGAAAATACTATTACCGTCTGTGCAATAAATGCTGAAATCAATACTACACAACGTCAAATAGATAATAGAAGAGAGCGGTACCTTTGCCCATCGTGGTTTTATCAGAGTAGCACGTTTTCCATCGGCAAGTGCTTTTCTGTAAAAATAAAAATATGTATGTTTGGGTAAAAACGTGACTGCCCTGTTCTGTTTGTGAATGAAATGGATTGAAACTAAATTAGGCACGTGTTAGTTGGGCTTTCTGAACTCTTTATTAAACAGTGATCTGTACCTGTACTGATCAAGTCCTCTAAAACTGAAAATCTATCTGATTATTTCAAAGTGATTTCCTACCTGCAAAGAGTACTTCAGAATACATAGTACTTACATATACTTCTTGCATCTGATATAGCACAGAGCTCGGTTTCCATAAATGATGTGGTTGTCAGGGCTGGATGTGACAGAAATGACAAGGACATCAGTCAAAAAAGGACTATACACAGATTTACCAAGTTATTGGAAATTCTAATACAATAAAAACTCTGTAATACTGTTGATCCGACTATATTATACTGAGGTGTTTCTCATGTTCTGGTCCCTTCATGCATTTATTAAATACACAGTGGGAATATATACATTTAAATATTTGATGACTACTTAACTGGTTGGTTAAATGCACCACCGATAGAAAACGTGCATAGAGATATGAAGAGACTTTAGGTTGTAAGTTTTAAAATATGACTTACTAATATTTGATGGCTTTGGAATAAAACCTCACAGCATTTTCATACTGCTGTTTCTGAAAGTTCTCATTTCCTTTCTTCTTCATTTCTTCACTCTTCTGAATAGGAAACAAGACATTGGAACATGAATTTAAAATATATTCAAACACAGGTTGTGTTTCTGCCTCTGTTGTTGTAAATTTTCTACACCACTGTATTTAAGGGGCATATACATTCTTGTTATGTAGACACGTGTTAAACAAATATGATTAGTGGGGACAGGATTTTAAAAAGCGCTTAAATGTTAGTGTTAGTAGCATTTAAGCGCTACAGTTAAGTAGTAGCAACATTAAGGCACTACAGCATTAGATGCTAGACTTTCCTAACTTAATCAATTTAAACTGTGGGTTAAAAAACTGATGTTGTGTTATGGTATATGAAACCAGTAGTTTCTACTGTGATTCTGTCTTACCTCTATGAAAGAGTGCTGTGGTTGTGCCATCAGTGCCTTCATTGTCTTCTCCAAGTTGGTTCCCATTTCCTGAATGTACCTAGCAACTGATTAAAGTGTTAAAATACACATCTGTGTTATAAAACTTGCCCAAAGTCAAGTTTCTCAAAGAAAACTGACTGGTTTTCCATTTAGAACAGAAACGATACAACAAGAAGTTGTAAAAGTGATGGATATGTGAGTGAAAACAGATGAGTCTAATGTGATTATATCTTACACTCAGTGAAGACAAACTGTAGGGTTACAAAGCAGGTGCGGAAATGGCCAAGGTCCGAAATGCGCCGGCTAATGTCAGGTTCTTCTGTTTGCTCCAACCACTGTATTGCATCCTCTAAAGACCTAGGGGATTGCTGATGGGATAAAGTCACAGTTACTTGACAGTAATGCTAACTTTTATGCATAATGTCATCCATTTTTCCCCCAAAAGCTTTTCCCACATTTAAGCTCCAGTAAGAGACATTGCAGTTTATTTTATTAACAGACAAAATCTAGAAATTGCATCCGTCTGCTATTAGTTGATAAAGGCCTGAATGAATTGTCGACACATACTCACCATGTTTAACCTGTTGCTTAAAAAGAAAATGTTCTTTGTTTGGTCCCTTTTCAACTGCAACAAAAAACAAGAAGTTTACATCAAACTCAGCAGTAAAATAACATTCACATTTCATTTTGCCAATTTTCTTTAAGTAATATATGCGTTATACACTAAGTATAAAACAGAAACAGTAAATATCTCTAGATACACTTCAATGACTGTGCTACTGTCAAAACAAGTGAGCCTTGCATCACAATAGGCCGACTAAAAATATTCAAATATTTATTTTAAAATGTCTACATTTCTCATGCTGATTTCCAAACTTGGTGATGCAATGTGCTTCCGATTAATCCTTTACTTAGTCAACTTACACTTCCTTTATCTAGAGCTCTAAGGAGAGCTTCCAATATTTCTATCTTTTGCAGCTGATTCAGATCCAAATCTTCTTTGCACCTGCACCAAGACAATGGCAAACTCTGTAAAACTGTCAATACTGAATGATGAACGTGCTATTAATTGTGAGTACGGATATATTTAGATCCCAATCAAAACTGCACTTACTGTGGGTTGATTAAACCTATGTGTACAGCCCAAGAAGCAGTTTCACTATAATGGTCACTTTGCAGCAAGATAGGCAGCCAGAAGGCACAAACTTTCATTCGCTCTCCTGCTTCTTGTTTGGTATCAACAGGGATTTGGCCCCATTGATCAAACACCTCCTCTAAAAAAAATTGTAATAATAAAAAAAAAACAGACCACATTTTATTTAACTGCATGAGAACAGAGAATAAAAAAACATCAACAACTTAATGAGTATTTCTAAACTTTAGTGCAGAAAACATAATAACCAAACTTGGGGCTGCACTGTAGTATTAATATGAATGGTATATTAAAAATTAAATGTTCATACCTGGTGGATGAAAGGTTATAAATGCATCATTCATCTGAGTGACCAAAAGGGGGAAAACTGCTTTAGTGACATACAGAAAACAACAACAAGACAGCTAAATACTCTCCTTTAGAATATTTGTTACTAACTCACATTTGTGTATTTGGTGTCTTTACAGTGGCAGCCAGGATCAGAGTCTGAATCAGACATTACTCCCAACACTGTAAGAAAATATTCATCAGATCACACAAATATATTTTGCATTTCTTTTTTCAGCACTGTGTCCGTATCATTGCTGCCAAAGTTACATTAAGTTTGTGTTGTAATGCAGTCAGAAAACTGCCAGTGTGGTAGGAACAATTTATTTGATTTACTGTAAGAGATCGGCAAGTCTTAGAAATCTGATTCTCATTTCGTTCATACTATAATTAAAATTACACTGGCACCATTATTGTACTCTCATTTGGTAAGTAGTTACCATGTTTTAACTTAACCTGTAATAATATTTTGATTAAATCATAAAAAATAAATAAGCAGCCATTTTAGTAATGACTTCAGAGTAATTAAATAATTAGGTATGCTGAAACCAGAAACCTGACCCTTTCTTTTTATGTGCACTTTATTTTGATGTTTTTGCAGTAATAATATGAATTACATTAGGGCAAAAGTAGAAACAAATAGTATCTTTTGGCCCCAACTTAAAACAGCATACAGAGTTTAATGCCAAGTAAACACAACCAGTGATAAAAAAAACCCTAGATAAACCTAGATATCAAATACCAAAACATAAAACAAACTAAACAATTAAACAAAAAGAAAACTTTCTTCACAACAATATGTGAGGTCATTGAATTATGATTTGACTGAATCCCTCCTCTGTTGTTTTACACTGGCATCATGTCCCAGTCTTTCGCCATGCCTGTTCAGGGTCACGTGAGATGAAAACTTTGCTGCACAGCAAACACATTATCACTACTCTATGTTGACATTGCACTACTGAGAACATGACAAATTTTTATCTTGGGGAGGAATCAACTAAATATATCAGAGTATCCATTGTCCTCTTAACAGCAGGGGCACCAAACACATTAATGCGCCTTGTGTAGTTTGTTAGCATGAATTGCATTCCTGACAGATGCATCTTGATTTTGCCATTGTATAAACTGTATGATCACTTACATCGTATTGGACTTCCTTACTTACATTATATATCGTATCATAATTTTAGTATTGGAAAGAACTTATTGGAAAGAACTTAATGGAAAAATAAGTGACTCCACCTTAGAAAAATGATTTTTACTGATGTAGTGAAGCTAACGCAGTAAATGACAGTGATAATCAACGGCACACAGCCTGGGGCATTGTTGATATAACAATAACAATTTGGCCCTCTCGTTTATCGTATTTAAACCGTTTGTCTCTTTGGGATAATGTAAAGTAATTAAGCTAACGTAACTGCTTGATGTTAGCATGTAGCCTACTAGCTAACAGAATACACCCTGTATTGATAAATATGCTGCCAATATTTCGCTTATGAGTCAACAAATCCACTAGAAAATTACATCAAACTATTATGGAGATAATGTAGTGGATTTGTTGTCACTACTTACTGACAACGTGGCACAGTATTAGATAACATAACGACACTTATTGCCTAAATTGTTTTAGCCAGACACTACGGCATAAGCTATGTCCATCAGCTTAAACACTTAATCAATAAATAAGAGACACTTACCTTCTGATAACTATCGTATAAACAAGTAACACTGACTTGTGTTCATATTAGTTTGCGGAAGTTAAAACTGAAGCGCTGTTCACGCACTTATCTCGACAACATGCGTAAATGGGCGGGTTCCTTATCGGTTTCTCTGTTTTCCCACTCTTCTTCTTCTTCGTCCTTTTGTGCTACTACTCCTTCTTCTTCGTCGCTTTTATCGCCGTTGGCAAAGAGCGCCACCGCCACCAACTGGAGGGTCATGTGGAACATTGTGTGTCCACCATTTTCATTGAAATCTTTAAAGAAACTGTGTAAATCTGTATATAGATGTATTAATTTATTTCTTTGTAATTAAATTTAAAATAATATCATGTTCTTAGTGTGAACATGATAACAGTGTCAAGTCTGTTGTTCTGCTTTCTCTAGAATCAGAAGTAGCAGTGGCTGCTCCAAATCAGACTGTGATGGAGGAGCAGAGCATGGACTCAATGACAGCAGAGTAGAACTGTATCAGCAGCTCCTGAGGAAGGTGAAACTTCTTCAGCTGCTGCAGGAATTACACCCTCTGCCTTTTTGAAGAGGGAGTTGATGTTGGTTTCCCTCCTTAAGTCTTGGGAGATGGTGGAACTTAAGAACTTAAATGTTTTAGCCACTGACACAGGAGAGCAGAGTGTCAGTCGTTTACACTCCCGTCGATACGCAGATTCATCACAGTCTTGGATGACATCGATAACAGTAGTGTCGTCTGCGTACTTCACACCTGGGTCGCTCAAGAAGAAGTCATTGGTGTAGAGAGGGAGAAGAGGAGAGGAGAGAGGACACAGCCTTGACGTGTCTGAGATGTAACTGTTGCCGTCTTCACCTGTTGGTCAGGAAGTTGTAAATCCACTGACAGGTGGAGGGGGGAACAGAGAGCTGGGAGAGTTTAGAGAATAATGTCTCAGTGATGATGAAAGTGTAGTCCCAGGGCCAGTTGTTCAGCACAGGCTTTTAGACAGGAGGGGCTCACTCCATCTGGGCTGGTAGACATCCTTGTTTTCTGTTTGTGGGAGAGACGTCTCACCTCCTCTTCAGATCTTCTGAGGGCAGTGGAGGTGGAGCCTGAGAATTTGATTTTTAACTTCTCTGAGTCTATTAGCCTTTTTGATCTCCTTTGTCAGCTGGTTTCAGGCCTGCTTATACAGGAGACTGTCTCCTCTTTTATGAGCCCCGTGCTTGGTCTGACAGAGCTGTCTCAGTTCAGCTGTGAACTGGGGCTTATTTTTGTTGAATGTGTGATATCTTGGTGGACAGACACATATCTTCACAGAAACTTATGTATGAAATTTAACTTTAAGTTAAATCAGGCAGCTGCATTTTGTGAGTTGTTAATGAAACAACAGTGGGAAGCGAACACTATCCCATATACAACAAAAATGTTGCTATGCTTCTAAGCTCATGCCCATATAGTGATCGCCTCCCATTGTTGTTTTAATAACAAATTCCCAAAAGCAGCTGCCTGAATTAACTTAAGTTAAATTTGTACCACTAGAGGGTAATGTTGCACTGTTTTGTCTGTGGACTTCATTCCTGTGGAACTATACAGTATCTAGCGCTCCTTCCTATTCTACACTTGCAGTGCTGATCTGCACGTAACTCTTCATTCTCCATTTACTAAATAATATAGTATCTTATACTATAAAACCAACCATAGACCGTAATAGCTGCTCGTGTCATGAGTTTTTTTTACATTATGAGGTCATTTTACTTCTATTTTAAGGTTGCGTTTTTATATATTATTGCAACAGAAATGCAAATGGTTATAAACTATACAGCAGTGGGACAGCATACAGCTATTTCAAGAAAACAAATAACCAAGGAACACATGATAAATGCAACTCCTCCAGTGATGATTCAATTAGCAATATTTTTTATTCAGTGGGTGATAATGAGGCATTTGGAGATTCAGAAACCCCCCATTAGCTTCCATCATCTGGTTTAAAGATACTGTGAGGAAAATGTGATGATGTGCTGCAGGCTGCTGTCAGACCTGTTCTTCGGTCTCTCTGATTTATGCAAATACAGTCCAAAATAAATAATTGGCCGGGCTGTATGCAGATATTTCCACCTTCACGAACAATGATATTCAGACAGTCTATATACAATTTTAATAAATGCACTCCTCTATTTTATTATTGCGCTCTTCCTAAAGGTACAAGTAACAGTGCTGATCTACTCCTAGTTGCCAGTTTGTTGGGTATGCTAAGATAAGGCCAAGCAGGATGTATTATACTGTGTTAATTTAAGCTAAGCACACTCTAAAAATAAATATAGTTAAATAAACAATTTGTTTTCTTGTTGATAGTATTTTTAGTAAATATGAAGCTGGAGAAGCTGCAAGTGTTTTTTTGTTGGCTCAGGGAAATTGGGAATGGTGGGATCCTCAGACTAGTTCTACAGTTAGTTTTAGAAATAAACAAAGTTCATTTGTCTGCTTTAGCGTTCCTGTTAGATGATTTGTTTTTGCATGAGGAAAGCTGTTTCACCCTGTTTATGTTAGGCTATGGTAAACATGTCCTGGTCCTTGGCCTATGGCCCTTTAAGCATCAATTTAAAACTCTGTCATTTTAAATAGGCGCAGAATGAGATGTAGGACTGAAGATTTAATTAGACACTATTCAGTTCTGTCTAATTTGTCTTCAACTCAAAGTCATCCTTCTGTCTAAGCAGGCTGTGCAAGGCTCTCTCAGAGTGCAGGAAAAAGTTTCTGTTCTGCTCCAGGTCCAGAGCGTTAAGAATCCGAGTCACCAGAGCTTGTTGTATCGCTGGAGACTCACAAGTGTGATGCTTCACGTTGTGACTCACATTTCTCCATGGCTCAATGACTAAAAGACCCAGCGTACCAGCTTCCTCCTCCGTGATAGACGAATTGTTAATCATGCGATCGCAACCTCTGCTCATATCAGCGGAGGAACTGGGTGCAACAGTCTCATTAAATCTCTCAGTTGAGATAATCTGGCTAACGTTAAAAAGGTGGTTGCTTGAACAGGTCATATTGGTTATGATAGAGGTGTTTGTTTGTCTTGGTCCAGTGGCTGTGTTGGTTTTGTGTTTTTGTGGACCTGAAGCTTCAGTCTCCTGGATGTTTCTGCGTAGATAGGCTGTGTAGCCCTGAACCAGGCGACTTAACCCTGTTTTATAAGAGAGGCGCAGCGACATGGCAGATCCCAATGGCACAGAGTGGATCCGGACCTGTTAGGATAGTTGTATATTTGCATGATTTTAGACAGGAAATCTGGAGTTGCAATTAGTTTTTGCCACCACAATCTTAAACTCATAAAATGTGGTTTGGTGCTGAGCAGGTAATGTGTAGTGGAATCACTCAAAACAGCCTTTTTTCAGCACTGACCTGATGGATTCTTATGTGTAAATGAACTGCAGCTCCAGCCAACCACTGCTGCATGGACGTTGAACTCATTCTCTTTTTGCTTGTCATTCTCTCATAGTGGTCAAGGAGCTCAAGTTTCAGCCACCTGTCATAGAGCTCTGTAGTCTCAGCCATTTTCTCCTCATCATTGGCAATACTGGGGATTAAGTGAAGGTAGCTGCTGATAATCCAGCCAATTCTTGAAGAGGTGCTGATGCCAAATATTTTTTTAGACTGGGACGTCTCAGTTGATGGACCATCCTCTGCTAATCCTTGTGCTCGGACCTGGTGAGAAAACAAGGAAATTTGGAATTTATCCATTCAGGATCGTGATCTGATACATAGGACGTGTCTTATAGAGGGTTCAGTAAACCTGAGAGTATCAGTTTGCAACACAGCGTGTCACATTCATTAACGTGCAAATACAAAACCTGATACATTTATTGCACTTAAAGTACATCTTCAGAGTCAAAAATATCTTAGTGGAGGTATAGATTTAAATTCTATTACTTCTATATTACTTTTCTCTCTAAATGATTCATCCTAAAATCTAAGTCACATTTAACCCCTGCACCACCGCTGCACTTTGTCCATATTGTCAAGCAAATAGATAAAAAAATTTACTGGACAACACTAAATTAATTTTATCTCCATGTGCTTGAGAAACTACAAACTACACAATGTTCTGAATGTTTTATACCAAGCAGAGGACAACATTAAAGGAAGACATAAAACCATAGACAAATGAGAAAAAAGGTTTTACCTACTTGTTGGGCAACTTGGTCAAACAGTATAGACAGAGCCAGAGCAACAACCCCTACCCCGCCATAGATGACACTGCTGCTGCCGCCTAGCTCTTCAGTCAGGCCGAGGCTGAATTTAGTCTCCTGCTCCTTGGTCATGCCCCGCTTTAAGAAAGCATAGTGATGCTGCAGAGCTGCAGAGGAGTCCAGTGACAAGAAGGTGGAGAGGACTGGATCCAAGTAAATATCAGGAATAATGTTGGCGTCTTGAGCCACAGAGAACAGCTCCTGGACAGTAGCTGCAGAGGGAAGGCACAAGCTCTGACCCATTAGGATCATGGCTATGTACGTGCATCTAATCAGTGTGTCTTGATATGTCCGTGCATGGAACAAGTCTGGTTGTTATCTGTCTCTGACCCTCTGTTTATTTGCCCCACTCAGTATGACGTTATCAGCACGACCAGTCCACCAAATCACTCTTGCATAAAAATACAAATTCCATTTGCTCAAATTAAACAACATTATAAAAGATACTGTTCCAGTGGTGATCACTGGCCCAGAAAACACAACAAAGTTTTCATGAAGTGGTAGTCTATTTTCATAAAACCTTCTGATAAGGCACCATTTACAAAGGGTTTATCATTAAAGGCTTTATTATTAGTTATTTATTTTTTAGCTTATAAACCTGGGTTATGAAGTATATAAAATATTTTTGCTTTATGATACTTGCTTGTATTTTTAGCCATTTTATATTGATTAATTACATTAATTCATCTAGAAAAGGACCGATGGGAGGTCTGGAACACTCGCCATATACAAACGTATTCACTATTTCCTGCCAAAAGTTATAAGTACATGATTTATTTGATGTGGTTCGAAGTATAATGTCTCACAACGAGCACTGTTAATTCTGCTCTTGGTGGTATATTGCAAGTCTAACTTAAAAATGTAAAAATTGAACTATTAAAAGAAAAATCACTGCCACAGAAAGTTTACAATAAACTTCAGATACGGAATCAACATCACGTATTAAAATTACAGCACTTTATTTAGATTAGCATTGATACTTAGCCACAACCTCTGAACATTAACCTTAATGTCAATAAGAAAACTATCAGCTCACTGCGAGAAATATATTTACTCTGCTGGACTTTAATCAAACTTCACTTTCAGGAACTCAGTATGAGTCAGAAACGTTTGTCTATTTATGGCAAGCACTTTTAGCATTTAACAAGTATACAGCATATACAATCAACATATCTGCAACATAATTTTGACAAGTCAAAAGTCAAATTAAAGATATCTAAATCAAAATTCAATTGCAGATATCTTTAAGTCGCCTTTTGACTAGTCAAATTGTAATTTTGACTATTCAAAATGCATTCTTAGATATCTGATATACAATTACGGATATTCGAGTAAATACAGTTAAATGTCAATAGTGCTTGCCATATATATATATATTAACTGTAGCTGCTGATATGTTGTGAGAATCTGTAAACAGAGTTTATAAATCCATGTGCAAGACAACATTTGACCGACGATATTGGACACTACATCATAGTTATCATTTTAGGCGTAGCAACAAACCATTCAAGTTGACATTATTGCTGCCAATCATTGACCATTACTTGTTTCAGCTACTTGGTATGCACTAAATACAATGGTGTACCCCAGCTAGTAAAATGCTACATTTATTTAAGAAATATGTAAGTATATAACACATTGTGTCTCATTTTGATATAATTTTTTCAGCGAGGGTACGTTGTTGCTGTTGATTATACAACAAAGAAACAACAAGGAAAAGTAAATTAAAAGAGACTTCGCTCCTAGCGGCACTATATCCGGTCATATCACATGACCATCGCGTTACGAGCCTATGCTCGTGACGTCATACATCTATCCTCGCAAACTAGTCCCTTATGCGGAAGTAAACAAACTAAGGACTACACCCAGTCTCAGACATAAAAATAACGCATTACTTTGGAGCAGGCATGTCCTCACAGTTCTTAAACTAACTCTAATTTTGGTGTAAATGAGTTAATCACCAGATTTGCTTGTTGCTACACGTCACTGTCTTGACCGTGGTAGCCTGGGCATCACACAGGGCTAAGGAGGGAGGTCTGTTCCTGCTTCACGTCGGTGGAAAACATAACAGGTGAGTGTCTAACCTGCCTTCACCTTTATGACATGTTTAAGTATAACATCCGTGATCAGATGGTGAGCATGAAATTCCTGTCTAATGAGCCCCCTAGTATAGCTAAGTGAAATACTGCTACAGTTTTGGCTAACTGACCAGACTGACTGACGACACCCAAGTTAGACCTGGAATAAGGATCCAATCACTTAAAACGATGCAGGTGGGGTTCCTGAATGGTTTAATGGGTATTGTAATGTTGTCAGTCATATGCTGATGTCTTCATTGTCAACAGATCTTAGGCAAATTGAACATAAATGGGAGATTTCCCCCCCACCATCATAATGAAGGCAAAAACATCTGCATTAACAGCAGTGTTTGTTACAGATGAAGGTATGTGATGTAGGGTAGACAAAAACTCTTAAGAGTTACTCGATTATTTGTAGCTAAAGGATCGTCCAGCCACCAAAAGACAGTGTCATTGTCAATGCATTTGACAGTTGTTTTTCTTTAGCTGATTGAGCTGTTTGGGAAACAGAATTCTTGAAAACATTAAAATATACATAGATATTGAGTTAACAGTTATAGAAACTGAGAAAGCAGTTAAGTGAGTCAATTAAGTCACAACAATCAACAAATTATTTTGGCTTTAGAGTGCTGCAACTGTGGATTCAGAAACTCGACACCGGGTACTTAATCTGATTTAGAGGTTTCAGGTTGAATAACAATTCACATCAACAATTGTATGGTGGTGATTACTTTAATTTGTAACACATCCATCACTTTGTAAAGTGTGTGTCCTGTGCCACGAGTCATTACCAGATGGTAATAGAGGAGGTACTTAAGTTAAGTGCCCATGTCTGAAGTGTTGCCATGTAGCGACGTGTCAGTGAAAGCAAAGTAGATCATCACATATAAACAAATATTGAAAATTAGAATAGAACAAATAATTTAAATAGAAAGTTTAATTTGCAATAGACACATTAACTTGGAGTTGTGTGGTTCGATACCTTATAAGCAGGATATGAAAATTAAGTTTTTTTCTATGCTTAAGGCATAGTACATGTAAACTGTGTAATAATAATGCAGACTGTGCAGACAACACTGTGGAGGTCAGTATGTACAGCAGCGCATACAAATCATCTGATCAGTCAGAGATACATTTTTTATTCCAGCTTGTCGAGAATTATGAGTCAGAGGACAGAGCGTCGACGGGGGATACATGTGGACCAGTCAGACCTTCTCTGCAAAAAGGGATGTGGTTACTACGGCAACGCAGCATGGCAGGGTCTGTGCTCAAAGTGCTGGAGGGAGGAGTACCAGCGGGTACGCCAGAAGCAGATTCAGGATGACTGGGCATTAGCAGAAAAGTAAGATCATCACCATCTTACATCTTCAGCAACTGTGTTGCTCTGGTTTGTGTGTAGCTTAGACAGGAGAAAAACCTACACTTAAACGACCAAGAAGAGAAAAACTACATTTATTTCAAATCTAAATATTTGAATGAATGTATTATGACCATGGAAAGCAAAGTGTGCAAGCTTTCATAATGCTTTTTATACTGCAGAGCAGACAATAATGTAATATCTTACTACTGTAGAAACTGAACCACAACACTGTAGATTAGCTGGCTTTTGTCCTTCATATAATTTTCTTAGCTTTAAGCTTAAGCTTAAAGCTTAAGCAGTTGCCCAGCTAGGTTGGTACAGCCCTGATATAAAATATAATATAATACTATAATACTATTGACCCATGCAAGTCATGCAACTTTTTCAGTGAATGTGTGAATGCATTTACTAATATTATTTAAAATTATTTTCAATACTTTCCAAAATGTAGTTTCCATATTGCTTCTCACTTTTCCATGGCTCAAGGTTGCAACGAGAGGAGGAGGCAGCGTATGCCAGTAGCCACGGAGTGCAGACCCACTCCCAGACCACGCCACCAGGGCATGCCTCTCTGGGGGCCTTTTCCAAGTTTGAGGAGAAGAAGACAAATGAAAAAACAAGAAAAGTGACCACTGTTAAGAAATTCTTTAGCCCTTCGTCACGCACAGCTTCCAAGAAAGGTATGAAGATTGCATAACATACAACACTTGGCTTCAATGCTTCCTGTAGACACAGAGTGCAGACACAAAGGGGATGAATGCTAAGTATTTTGTTCTCTAAATGTTTTTCTTGCTCATCAGAAACCCAAGAGGGCAAGACAACCAGTCCGTCTGTTAGCCGTCACGCCAGCTTCGAAACAGACCAAGTGTCCAAAGACTTTGTGGAATTCTTAAAAAATCTCCAGAAGCCTGGTCGGGAGATCCACAAGCAGTGTCGAGCATTCATCATAAACATGTCAAGCAAGAAGGTCTGTGGTACACAGAAATTAAGCAGGCATTGTAATATTTAGTTAAATGTTGTCGTGACCTGGGATTTGTTTCCTAATAGCTGTTTAAGACTGAAAGGGTGAAATATTAATCTTAACAAACCTTTTGCCTAAAGCTACGTAATTGAAGATGCTTTTAAAAATGTCCAGATCAACATAACAGTGCCACAAAAGGCACCTGTGGAAGTATTACAATTATGAAAAACATAACATAATAATAAAAAAAGCTAAATAACAAGACACTGCAGACATTGATCGTTTGGAGAAACAGGGTTGTATGAAGGCTGTATTACTTCTCTTGACAGGATCTCGGTGCTGATGAACTTTCGGAGTGTGTTCAGGATTTTTATCAGAGCATGTCTGATCGCTTGATGAGTCACTTTAAAGGTTGGTTCAGAGAAGCTACTGACACATACAATACAACAAAGTTCAACAATTCGGTCAAGATAAGATGAAACTGAACTTAGCCCTAAAAAGGAAGAAGCACTGCTGACTTCTTCTTATGGACGAAAGGCACTGAACTGTTAGCTTGTAGAAAAAGTAAGCAGTCGTGTATTGTGCAAACTGTATAAGCTTAAAGTTTTTTTATTAATTATTTTGTTTTAATGGCTTCTGGGTCTGTTGTTGTGACATGTGATGTCCATGTATTGTGCAATGTGTGGACTACAGGTAGGATTTTCCACTCGGGTATCATTCCTGCTTAAATTTTGCACCATGGCAGTAACTGATGTGATGTGATTAATTGTTGTTCACCAGGCTCTTCAGATTCTGTGGAGCAGGTGATGGATCAAGTGGAAAAGTACATCATGACTCGTCTGTATAAGAGCGTGTTCTGTCCAGAAACCACTGATGATGAGAAGAAGGACTTGGCCACACAGAACAGGATAAGGTGGGACTCCGTACATTCAAATCCAGCAGAGCATTACAGACGGCACACATAGATGCAGACAGGCTTTTGTTTGCAGAAGACTTTGCTAGTTTTTGTAGCACAAGGCTTCTCTTTAATTTTGAACAGTCTGTGAAAAATTGTCTGAATGCCGTCAGTCTGTTTGTGCAGTTGATTACACAATAGCCATATTTAGCAGTGTTCTCTGTGTTTTTCTTACGTGTGAATGCACAGTGGCAGCTGTTGACTGCATGTGTTTGTCACCTACGGGAGAACTGACTGTAACAAATGTGTTTGGTTACATCACATATCAAAAAAAAGCAAAAGACAAATCTGCTTACTCTAATGAACTCTGCGTTGCAGGGCCTTACACTGGGTGACCATCCAGATGCTGTGTGTGTCCATGGACGAAGAAATCCCCGAAGTCTCTGAGAATGTGGTCGAGGCAATAACAGGTGATACTGTGGTTGAACTTTACTTAATTTAGCTTTTTGTTCATAGGGACAAATGTGAGAGACACATTTATTCACTGGTCACGAGTTAACACAGTCACTGCTAGAACTGAGAGACATTGCAGCAGCACACCATCAAACGTCCTTCCAGCCAACTGAGATGAAAAAGAGCATTTCTGGTATTTTCTCAAACATCCATTTTTTCTGTTTAATAATTGATGATACATTTGAAGACACTGCCTTGGACTGGAAAAGGGAATAACTAATGACCTGCAGTTATGTGGTGACACACAGTGACTTCTAGGTCATAAAAGTACCGTAATTTCTGGACTATAACGCGCACCTGATTATAAAGCTGCACCAGTTAAATTTGGATAAATAATAATGCAATAATTCACAGTAGTGACCAGTTGTTTTTGGTTAGGCTGCATTTGATGAATAGATGAGTGAAGTCATTGTTTTAGCTCTCCATGCCTTATAATATATGTACAACAAAGTGTCATAGCTTCTATGTTTTTCCAGATGTCATTGAGATGGACTCAAAGAGGGTTCCTCGGGACAAACTTGCGTGCATCACACGCTGCAGTAAACACATCTTCAGTGCTATCAGGATCACCAAAAAGGAGCCGGCCTCTGCTGATGACTTTCTGCCTGCGCTCATTTACATTGTGCTGAAGGCGAACCCTCCACGACTTCAGTCCAACATCCAGTACATCACCCGTTTCTGCAACCCCAGCAGGCTAATGACCGGAGAGGATGGATACTACTTCACCAACCTGGTGTGTTCTTGTTTGATCCAGAGTCTCACAGTGGTGCAAAACTGGGGATTAGCTCAGTAGGTCGTTCCTCTGGCTTAACGTGATCTGGCTCTTTGAGATTTAATGTGAACTTACTCTCTGAGTTTTATCCGTCACTTGCGCGCCTTCTTTGTTGTTATTGTTGTTCTTATTTTGTTGTCTATTTTTAGTGCTGTGCTGCGGCCTTCATCGAGAAGTTGGACGCTCAGTCTCTCAACCTTTCTCCAGAGGAATTTGAGCGCTACATGTCAGGCCAAGCATCGCCACGATTCAGCAGCTCAGAGAGTGACTGGCCTCACACTGGCTCAGCACCTGGCTCGGCTGCCACCAACCCTGTTCTGGCTCAGCTCAGTCACAATCTGGAGCTGTTGTCAGGTCTCAGCAGCCGACAGGAGTCACTGATGGAGGCTGCTCAGAACCTGCAGGCCGACCTCCTGTCCTGGCCCAACAGAGTACAGCGGGAGGTGCAAGACATCCTGGAAAAATACCCTCTGGAGGTGCTGTCATGCACAGTTTCTGCCATTGATGCCAACAACATGGACAATGACAACCTGCCACCACCACTCACACCCCAGGTGTTCGCCGGGTAATGGAATCTACAAAGAGAGGAAAAACACAGCAACGGTACTCCTGCTTTGAAAAGCTTGATGGCAACATCCCACACGCACAAATCTCCTGCTGAAGTCTCATCTTGCTGAGCTTCTTCTGTACCTTAAAGGCCTATCGCTTTTCCATAATCACTCTCTATTCGCTGTAAAGTGTGCTGCATTTACAGGCCACGACTTTATTTAAGTGTGTGTACATGTTGACACAATATTATATACCACAGTATGCACGCTACTTTCTTCAAAAGTACCCAAAAAATACTGTTGAACAACATCCTAACTGTCAGTAGGGCAACTAATGTTTTTTCTTTTATTATCCTTTAATATGACATTTCAATAATTAAATGTTTGGTAAAATGAAAACACCTAAAAAACGATATTCCCGACTGAATATGACACTAGTTTACATTTGAAAGAAATTCCACAGATTAAATCAGTGGATTCACTTGTAGGGATAAAGTACACTTTTATGACTATTTCATGGAAAGTTCATGGTGCTGAGAAAACTTCATTGTTAGGAGACCGATGTCTATGGTACTAATATATATTTTATGTACTGTATAAGGTGTAAACGAAGCTTACTTAAAATCTTGAGAACTGCCAGGAGAGACTAAACTGATGATTTCCTGACAAATATTAGCATTAAGTGGGTCTTACTCTATTTCATTTATTCTTGGCTAATGCTAACATTAGCAGATATTTTTTTATATTTATGCCATTTGAAGGTGTAGCTGCCATTGCTCACTTTTTTTATATTAGTTGTATTGTAGCAGTTTTCTAGCCACAGTTACTGTTGTGCCTGGTTTAGGTAAAACACACATTTGGCATTAAATCTATAAGAACACAATCTAGTGATGTGCTTCTGTTTGAGGCCAGTTTGATTTGTCCATTTAGCAACATAATTCAATTTCAGTTGTTTACATGTGACTGAAATCCAGCTGTAACACATTTAGGAGAAAGACAACTACTCTGAACAAGTGGTGCTGTTGTCAAGTATCACATTAACCTCAAGAGGCTCTTCAGTTTTTATTTTTTATAAACACACCTTGTGTTTTAACATAGTACTGTTTGTGCTTAATTTACTGTATTTTGACAGATGTTTTACACGTTGTCTCTAATGTTATTCAAAGGCTATGAATAATTCATTTTGTGATGTACTGTATAATAAGTATAAAAACTAGCTGGTGTTGTGCAAATGCTGTAAAAACATTGCTGCCCTTCTACTGTTGTGTTGATTTGTTGGCTTAAAATTCCTTTTAATACTATTATAATGAGCAACTTCACTAATTCTAGCAGATGGATGCCGGAACATATGAGGCCTACACTATAGTAGGCAGCTGTGAATGAACTACAACGAATAATAGAGCTCTGAATGTTATGTGCATGTGAAAGGCCAGTTCACTATAATTTTTTTAAGAAATCAACATGTGTAGAATCAAAAATCAATAAATAATAAATATGGGATCATTTTTCTTCATTCATTAATTTTTAAAGTATCCTTGATATACGTTTAGTGACTAACACTTTCCACACCTTTGTATTGTCTTTATTAGTAGTATTTAAATTTAGCACCAGTTAAATTCAGTAACTGTAGATGAAACACAGTTTGTGTATCTTATTGAAAGTGAAGATGTCCAACTTTAGGCTCCATCTGTCGACGTGGACATTGTTGAAGACAGCAGAGAACAAACTGGCTGGAAGCAACAGTACACAAACAAAAACTGCAGTTGTGGAAAGTACATTTTCTTCCATTACGGAAAAGTCTTGGGTCTTTTAGAAATGTCATTGTTTTCGAAAGACGAGTTATTTTTATAACATCAAATCGATCAGAGAAAGAGTGCAGACACTGATAATATTGTAAATAAGGATCGCAGTAGTTTTGTATTGAATCTCTGCACAGGCGTGTGGATAATTATCAGCAAATATTAGTCCTGTCCTCCATTGACACACTATGTTTGCTAATCAGTTTAAAAAGCTTATTGATCATTGGAAAAAACATATTATTGGTAGCACAGCTGCGAACAACTATGCTAACATTACATACCTGTTAAAGGACCACAAATATAGTAAGTCCATTGTTGTTCTGATAATTCAAAACTCATTCTAATATTTATTGTTTCATTCTATTCACATTTGTAATAGAAAATTTTGGTAATACCAAAATATAGAGAATGATTAAATTGTATTTTCCTTTGATCATCTGACCAGCCCCCAAATCAAATGTATTACAAACTAATGCATCAGTATTATTGTAATCGTGGGTCAGGGGGCATTTTCCTGTAGAACAAGAACTTAAAAAAAGACTTCTGTAGGTAATCAGGTATTTTTACTTTAAAGGGTCTTAGTAAGTCTTTAGCCAGTGTAGTCATCAGAATAATTTGAAACCTGTGATAATAAGATGCAAACATCTAAATGCACAAAGAAAGAAAACATCATATTATTTAATTTACTGTTTATTTATTTTTTGATACTGTTAGGTGACATGTGAGGGATTTCTGGAGACTGAAATAGTAACTTTCTCCAGCAGAGGCCTCCAATGTGCAAAAGTGACAAGATGCAGTTTAAAGGGCCATTGTCTGAAGTCACTCAACTTTAAACAGCAAGTCATGGCTTCTCGAGGAATTGTATTGTACTACCATAAACAAAAAAAAAAAACATCATGGGGAAAATTTTATCATTGGTTTAAACTAGAGTTTGCATCCATTGAGACGTTTTTCTTACATTATCATCATACAGTATATACACAATACAAGAAAAATTAACTGCAGATAATTTTTATACATGCTTATATATTTCTGAAAAACAAATAATGAAAGCTTTATACATACAGTAAGGCATAGAATATATACAGAACTAACCTAAAGTAATTAGTATCAAACATCTGTCAAATATTAACACTGCAACAAAACAAGGAATTTAAAACATTTTGTAGTATATACAAAAATACAAATGCAAATGCCCTAGGAATATTTTACTAGAAAAAATAATAGGAATCTCATGAGGAGGACATCACATTATATTTGAAACATGCACATCCCGCTAGAAGTTTTCAGTTCAGCAATGTCTAGTTGTTGTTTTTGGGGTAACTGTGAATCACTGAGAAAAAAAGCGGTTCTTGGTGCAGGGATACTTGGTTTGATGTGCTCATTGGTCCTTGTTTACTACCTCAAAATGTCACCTGTGCACTAAAGGCTTATCTGGTCATCCAACTGGGTGACACCCAGAACAGTTCAGTAATCTCATATGGACCTTAAACGTCTTTACCCCTTCATCACACACATTACACTTTGGACTCACTCTCTATGTTGGCAACGTCCCCGTTCCGCTCTGTCTGCTGGCTCTTCCCCTCATTGTCTGGGCTGGTCTTGGTCTCCTGACCCTCCCGCTCAGACTCTGGCAGCCCCTGCTGACTCAGCTTACTGGCTAGTGACCACGTTAGGGGCAAGCGGGTGCGGCTGGTCATATCAGAGAGTTCTTTGGCACTGCAGGTGGGTGTGTTGGTTTCGTAGATGTCGTGGAAACTGTTGTAGTCCACTTCATAGAAGCCGTCCTCTAGTGTCAGGACAGGTGTGAAGCGGTAGCCCCACTTGATCTCACTGCTGATGTATGAACTCCTTGCCTGGCATGTCATTCCTGGAGATTTGTGAAGAATAAAAATATTATATTAGAAAGTCTAGTTTGGGCTGCTCTGTTTTCAGAGTGGATTAACACGTAAGTTGACTGATTGTCTGGTTTGTAAAACTCCAGAAAATGGTGAGATATATAGATCATTATTGGCAAAGTCAGAGTTTGATTATTTTGTTTGAACAGCTGAAATGTTTGAACAATGAAACTGGAAATGTAATATTTAGTAATTTAATCTACGGCATTATATTTTAAGATACATCACAACATCACACGTCTGAATGTTGAGACATGGAAACTGGGGTTTTTACAATTCATCCTAATCACTTCACTTCAATCCCAATCACTTCATTGTCATATACTGCTCAGCTGTCTTCAATGTCCTCTGTGAGCCTCCTGCAGCTGCTTCTAAACACGTCATGCAGGCATTATGTAATCGGTTCATTTTATTATGACTAACAGCGAGACAAATGATTGCACAGCAGTTTTGACTTATATCAGACATCCTAACTTTTTAATATATGTTTTATTTGGATGTTCTAGAATCAGGGTGAGCTACACTGCACACTTGCAGTATAATGAAGCCTTCAGCTCCTACGATCTCAGCTCAGGACATTTTATGCCACGCAACACTACTTTACCGTACTTGTACTTCAGATGATTGTTTTTTAACTTTATTCTTCTAATCCACTACAGTACATTTCAGTAAGAAATATTGTATTTATGTTGAACTATACTATATCTGTTATTAGTTGGTATTTCGTTTTCACAGTTCAATAACACCATGAAATATCATTTGTATTTTATACTGTGAATTTAAATATGAAACAGTATGTGTCACAGATTATAAATGGGTCATAAAGTACAACTCGTTCTAATATTTTCAGTGATTTAGATGATGTGAATGCAGATTTGTTTTATATGCTGTGGAGTTTTATAAAAATCAGTTACTGTTACTACATTAATACACAAGTTTGCGTACTGATTTTCTGTTTAAAAACATCTGGCTTTGATGTGTCTCTGTATAAATTCTTATCATAGCACCCAAGACACTTACTCTACTACAATGCAAGTCTGAAGAGCAGCTGTGCAAGGAACTGCTATACTATACTATACATCTGGGTACAAATAAAATAACGTGAACCTGAGAACTTTCTTAACAGTGTGAGAGCGAAGTTTGAAACATCTGATATTAAATATTCACACAATGAATGTATGAGTCAATGCAACAATAAGAGTTGTATCAAGTTAAATTCAAGCTGCATCACATGGAAGAACTGAGAACAAACTGTTGGGATATGCGGAGTACTGGTTGACATCAAGATTTTGTAAAGAACAGGATGTAGCCATGCTAGCTGAGCTGTGAGTGATGTGTTACATGTTAGTATATACTGATTAGTATATAGGTACTGGGAAATGAACCTGCCACGCTATGGTTTGTGGACGACTGCTCTACCCACAGAGCTATCATGCCGCCCCTAAATAAACATGGTGTTATGTTTATTTGGTCATAAACACAAATACTAGACAATACAAATTTTCAAACTGATGATGCCACAAAGATGAACTAAAAAATGTTACTAAATTGCATCCAACCATATTTTATGACTTCACCTACTTAAATTCAATAAATGTTGAGTTTAGGAAAAAGCCAGACGATCAGGATCATCCAAATCACTTTATCATTATCCTAACAGCCTACTGATAATGATTAGCATTAGCACTACCATATGTTAACACACTGTTGGCGCTTAGCTCACTAAAGCCATTTGGTTAATGCTAGAAAAACATCTAAATATTTAAATTGACCATGATCAAACTGATCTTTAACCCTGTGTGAGAATCAATGCCTTTCTAAATTCTTTCGCTGAGACAAAATGCAACACAAAGTGACGTCATCCAAATGCAAGCACACATTTCTGCTGTTTAAACAGCTGCTGCATGCTGCTGCCTTGGTAACTTTGATGAATTTGATAACAATAACTGAGTTATACAATCCTGTCTGCGAGCATTACAAACTGCTGTTCTGTATTTTGCCATTTAATGAGCATTGCTTCAAGTGGATTTCCCTGATTTCCTAGTCTCACTTATATAATAAATGCACCTATGCCAACACAACTCCACTGCTTTGCCTTAACATTGCATTATTGTCAATCTAAAGCAGTCCTGAGAATACAGAGAAAATGTTGATCTGCCGAAAAGTCAGGGGCTCACAAAGTCAATAGAATTCACCCTCTCAGGATCATGAATGTCTGTATCAAATGTCATGGAAATGCTTTTAATACTGATGATTCCATGAAATGTTTATACTATACCAGCTGGCATAGTATAAACATGTCATGGTATTGTTTGATAAATTAAATTTAATTATTCAAACAATCCAGAAATGACACATGTTGACTGTACACGTGCACTTGATCTGTGGTCACTGGTTGTAATCTACGCATGATAACACAGCACGACTTATAATTACAGCCAGACATCGTATGACTTTATGAATGTGATCACTCACCTGTGGCCTCGACCATCCCCTCCAGAATCACAACAATTTCTAACTCTTCCTTGGCCAGGTGGGCTTGTGAGATCTCCCAGAAGGGGCTGTTCTGATTTATCTCATGGCAGATGATTAGGGGCGACACTAGAAAAAGCCTGTCATCTCCCGTGTTGTAACCCACGTTTATGTCCGTCTGATTCAAAGGGATGAACTCCCCTTCCTTGGTCTGCTTAGACTTGATGAGCTTGGCCCTGATTGAAGCCTCCACGATGTGTGAGTTTCTGAGGTCTCCAACCCTGAACATCAGGCACAGCCGTCCATCTCTCATTGAGATGACGGCACTGGTAGAAAACACTAGTGTCTCAGCTCGTTTCTTGGGCTGCGAGATCTTAACAAACATGCAACCCACCATGAAAGCATTCACGATTGATCCCAGCACTGACTGAATTAAAAGCAGAACTATCCCCTCGGGGCATTTGTCTGTGATGACTCTATATCCATAACCAATAGTGGTCTCCGTCTCAATGGAGAACAGAAACGCTGATACAAACCCATTCAGGTTGTTGACACACGGAGTCCACTGGTTGTCTGCTAAATGGTCCAGATCACCTCTGAGGTAAGCAATAAGCCACCACATGAAGCCAAAGAAGAGCCACGTGACTGTGTACACCAACACAAAAATGAAGAGGTTGAACCTCCATTTGAGATCCACCAGCGTGGTGAAAATGTCTGTCAGATAGCGATAAGTCTCTCGAACATTCCCATGATGGACGTTGCACTTCCCGTCTTTCTGGACGTACCGCTGGACCTTCTTTGCCCTGTCGGTTTCGGCCGGGTGTTTAGGCAGGTCCTCACGGGCCTGCTTGGGCAACTTGGGCTGTCTGATGATGGCTGGGCTCTCCACATCCTGCTCCATGGGGTTTCTAGGGGGATTCAAGCCTGTAAAAGAAGAAATGAGTCAAAGTGAGCAGGGAGCCTGCGGTTTTTGTATTGATCCAGTAGAGATTCTAGAGACTTACAGTGATGGTAAACTAAGTGGATGTACAGTAGTCAAGTGCTGTACTTGAGTCTAGTCTTTATACTACATCAGAGCACTTTTGTTTAATACTACATGTCAGAGGATTTACTGGAGGCCATTTAGGAGAAGCTCTGTATTTTAGGACATAAGCATTATTTAGTTTGGACACAAGGCTGAAACAGAGAGAAAAGATGTTATTACAACTTGGATCTGTTTAGTGTGGACGTGCTCTTGATTGAGTGGCAGCTATACAAACAAGACGTGCATGCTGATAATATCACAAACAATAGACCTCCTACTCTGCCTTTATTTCCAGTATCAACACCATGTGAGCTGAATTGAGTCCGTTGCGCACATTCACCAGTAGTACTAAAGAATTCCATCAGGAAACTGTACACATAGAGTAGAGTAAGGCAGAGGGAAAACGTGTCACCACCCACACTGCCAAAAGCAAGCAACACTTTGTCACAGTAACTCTAGCAGCATGGATTAAGTGTGTTACACTGAATTAAGTTTGCAATACGTTGTGGGTGCTTGGGAGCTCCTTAGCACCCACAGGGAAACCACACTGCAGGGGTGACCATATCTGAAGAATAAGATAAATAGAAGATTAACAACTGCTCCAAAGCGGCGTTTAAACCTAAACTGTCCTTTTCTCTTAGTCAGCTTTACATTATGACACACTAAGCAAAATTCCCTTTATTTGTATCGTGTTAAATCACAACTAAAGTAAGATTAAAAGCTCACATATTAACTGTGTGGGGAACACGTGTACAACTAGAAGACCAGAAATTGTAGGAAGGACCAGAATTGTAATGATGATCCACCCTGGATTCTATTTCACCCTGGCTGCCTGTCTCGCTCCCCACTTCCAAACGCAGCTCAGCTGGCTGACGGTGTTTCCTTTCTATTAACCAATCAGTTTCTGCTGTCCCACAGCTGTCAGGTTTTAATTATGTTCCTCTCTGTGGTGTTAGCCTTCACCACCTCCATGACCAGTTAGTTCCCAGTAGATTAGTGTCCTTCACCGGCTCTTCAGACTCCTGCACCATCCACACCTTCATCATCATCATCATCATCATCACATTTCCAACCATCAGGGCATAATTCTGTTGTCTTCATTAATTGACTTCTCCTTTACATAAAATGAAATCTCAGTCTGATCCCTACTGTCCTCTAATAACACCTCTAATCACTCTAATCACTAAAGCTTCTGGCACTAAATTACATTTGAGCATATTTGAACCTTTGTGTGTTTCCTGATTCCAACTGCTGCTGTGTGGCCTAATGAGAGCACAAGAAGTTTGAAACCAGAGCGACCCACCCCATCCAACAACTGGGCTTTGATCTGCTTTTTAGGTTTTTAAGAAGAGTTCTGTCAGAGCTTTCTTGACAGAACTCCTTTGATATTTAGTCTAGTATTGTGGACAAGCTTAGACAGCCTCTCCAGCACGACTGTAGATTTCCTAACAATGTTTATTTCATAGATAGCTCCTGTCATTTTGTAGGACAGATGTTAGAAACCTGACCTTAGCACCATGATTTGGCCACACTGTATTCCATACACAAATTTTAATTGGAGATGAATAATGTCTGTGTTCTTTGCCTTTTGTTGGACAGTGTCAGAATCAGAAAAGAGGGGACATGCAACGAAGGTCTGCTATGGTTAAACTTGTGCTGACAGTATCAGTCATCACTGGGGCTGTGGGATAGTCGAAAATATTTGGAAAACTACCTACAACTTTCTGACTTATGATTTTGGGGGCCTCATTTCACATCTTGATTCGTCATCTTTTTCAGTTTTTAAACAACTATTGTTTGCCGTGGTCATTTAGATTTTTATTTATGCATGTCCTGCAAAAAACATGTTAATTTTTTTTTTCCTAATAACAAATATGTCATACGCCTGTCAGTGTCAGCGTATCGTGATTTGACCTTAACGTACCCAGAAAATTCATATGTACTTTTTTCCACATCCAGTGTGTTATTACACAGAAAATCAGTAAACACACAGAAAAATATAACATGCATATATTCTTTTTCACATTTTTTCTTAGTTAGACTTGTTTTAATTTAAGTGATTAGATTTTTTGTGTTTTAAGCTGAAGGACTGATGAGTTATTGATTAGATGATAGAGTAACACAGTTTATAGTAGGGAACAAAACTGTAGGAACTGTTACTATATGTTTATGTGTGGTTGAAGGTGTTTTTGTAATACTTTCAGTCTGAAACTATTCTGACATTTTCTTTTATCGCATTTGAGAGATTTCAGTTTAGTTTTAATTATGTCCCTAACAATAATAATTCAGAGTTCTGAACACAAGCATTATGAAGGTGTAAAAGAAAAATATTCTATAGAATTCATTAACACTGAAAAAATATAAAGAGATTAATCTGTAAGGATAATATATATTTTTTCAACCTATAATACTTAAAAATAATTTTGTGTTAGTTCTTAATCTTAATCTACTGCTTAATTCTTTTCCATACATCAAGTAATGACAATGTATAGTAGGTAACACTCCCAGACAGTATTGCTCTTCTTTTAAAACTTACAGGTTATATTATTCTAATTACTGTATAGACATATGCCTTTACTTAGGTAACATCTTGAGGTCCATCGTAAAGGAGTATTTTTACACTGTGGCATTAATACTTTTACATAAGAAAATGATCTGAACACTTCATCTACCACTGCTTAGATCATGTTCCTCCAAGAGCTAAGTCAGACGCCACGAGGATAAAAATAAATCCATGCAGTGCCTGTGAGTAGAATTATAACGTGATCCCTCTGATGTTGCTGTCACATGAAGAGTATTTTTTCTGCTGTGCTGTTGACTGTCAGATCAGAGCATCCTAAGCCACCATCAGTGTTTTTACCACTGGAACAAATGGCTGTGTTGAAGACGATCTGCTATCCATTCACAGGGGAATATTATGAGCTTGAGCCGCGCTGGTTTCCATGGCAACACACCGCTCGCTCTACCAAGTGCTCACAATACAGCAGGAATGTAGTGGATGAGGCCACGGCGTTGGATAACATTTGTCTGTTTCATTGTGTTTCACAGGGCCTGAGGAAGAACAATGCTCTGCAGCTGTTTCGTGCACGAAGCCGTCAGTCGTGTCTGGTGTTTCAGTTCTAACACATGAATAAAAACATGATTACACATGTCGCGCAAAAATGGTGCTGTCAGTAAATAATGATAAGCATTGGTTTTAGTTGTCATTAGAGATTACTTTAGATCTCAGAGAACAGAAGGAAGAGTTTTTAGTAAATATGCTATATTTAATATTTTATATTAACTATTTGGCCAATGACTACATTACATATAACTAAACATCTTTCAAAACTTTTTTTGGTTAACTTTCTTCAGTCTTTATAAGATCAAACCAGTTGCATAAAATACATAGACACACTTATTTACTTTCATAGTATATTTAGAGCCTACATGTGTATTTTTAAAGGTTCCGCAAAAATCATTCAGTAGATCCAACATGTTTTTTAAACTTTCTTTATTTACCATTTAGTGTCCTTTGGCCCATAATGTAATACATAAACCTTTGCAGCAGCACATAACAAGCATGACATAGAAAATCAGTTAATAGTTATATCACGCAGCATTCTCTTGAATGCTGCGTGAAAATCTAATACATTTAGAAGGTGTAATTTTTTCAAAAAGAGATGTCTGAATGTAACGTATGCATAACTAGAATGCAGCTAACTGAATTAATGTTTTTTAATCTATTGAGTACAAATTAACTACATAAAACCATACTAGATTGTTTGTTAATGGTGAACAATAGAATTCATAATACATGTATTTGATGGTTCAACTTTTTGTTAATGTTTAATGTGGATCAGCCAATCTTTACTTTACTTCACTTAGCAGACGCATTTATCCAAAGCGACTTACAAGGAGAAGAAAGCAGCAATTAACATTTGGTTTCTGTAAATTCTGAGTTACTAATCTACAATCTTGAAGTTCTATTGACCATTTCTTTAAAAAACACACAGTTCCTGTTCACCATAGAAACTTTACCAGCAGCAAATTGTAATTTTATAAACATTTAATAAAAAAGTTTACTGTATTTAATCATTTCGCTGATGAAGCAGATTTTCCTTCCTGCAGATCATCCCCTTGTCTTCAACACAGTGAGAAGCTGGACAGTGCGTTGGTCAAGCAGTACTGTAAGTAGATGAAGGGTATTTATGATTGCAACAGGAAATGTGTCAGCAGTGGCAGATTTGAAGAAGCAGCAGAACAACAATGTCAGTGTATTTTGTAGAGAGAAATGTTCATAGACTGTATATTACCTTAAAAACTAACACTGTCTAAGTTGGAATTCAAAAGTGGAAATATGTACAAACAGCTTTGCAGAACTTTGCTAAATTACCTTAAAGTCAATCAATTCTGATCATGCAGATAAAATTACTTGTAGCTCATGTTAGCTATCACGTGTAAAACCCAACTGCTCTCTAAACAAAGACAAATATGCTATACATTTCATGCACAAAACAATGCAAAACATTATAGATAGTAAAAAATGTCTTCTTACCTTTTCTATCTCAGAAACTGTAAATGTTCCGATGGCATCTCATCTACCAAAACTACCATAAAAATTTGAAACGTCCATGGGAGGTGGTGGATGAGCTGGTAGTGACTAAACATTGAGCTAAAGCAGAGTGGATCATCAGGTGAAGCCAAACACAAATCTAAATAAATGAAAATGCCGCTCTGTTACTGCTGCATGTATAAATAATCAGCTGTAGGCACTTTCATAACCTTCAACATAGTAGTGTGTAATAGTAATATTGTAAACGTATTAACCACAATATAATTATGTTGTGTTATTATTTATAACCATTGAATAAATACACATTTTTACCTGCTGAATTTAACCAGTTGATTATATTATTAAAAATATTGTATGAGTTGAGTAATCAGAATTATTTAAAATAAGTTAACTGGAAGGAACTAATGCTTTTTTACAGCATGTTTCTTGACAAAAAGTTTTAATTCCTTAAACTTTATTTCTATCTTCTGTTTCTGTATCATATTGGCATGGTGGCTGGATCTGAATCAAGCAAACAGGAAGAGCGCTGGGCAGTGAAACCACTGTGGCATATTGTCATAAACTTTATAGAATTTTATTAATTCAGTCTAATATCACTGAAAGTCTAGAAAGGTAGAATAATTTTATCTCATCCAAAATCTCAATTGCGTGGATCCAAGAGGTGTGACTGTATGCTGGGGCCCACAAACATGTATGGGTTAGTTTTCATGACTAGAATCTGAAGAATAAAGAGAAGTTTTTCTGGAGTCTGTGCCAATAATCAGCTCTCAGTGGGGCATGTGCTGTGTTGTACTCTGGTTTCCAGTTGTCTTTAAATAATCCATGGTCTGAACACTGCAATGTTGTGTTAGAGAGGGTGGGCACAAATCATTAGAGTTAAGAACAAAATACTGTCAGAGGTAAAGTAACTATGTTTAATGGCAGATTTTCAGTAGCTTTCAGTTGCCATTAAGTAGATTGTGACAATGGGATAATGGTTCATTTGCATTATGATCTTGATTTAATTTTAATCGATTGTTAAAGGTAATTTACGGTACCTGTAACGGTAACAGATGTGTACAGTGCAAGCACATCAAATGTGCATCAGGTGTGATACACAGGAAATGTGTTGATGACACATAGGAAGACGTGTATCCTATTTACAATTCAGTATTAGTTCTCTTCTTAATCATCACTACGGTTAACCAGATATCTAGATCCAGATGTGGCCAAAATTGAGCTGAGGCTGCATGGGGACACAAATTATTTTTAGGCCTAGAAACAGCTGAGCACAGGCTGCATGGACGCCACAAATCATGTTCAAACGTCACCACAGCATTGTTACTCTTGTCTGTGATGCATGTAACACAATTAAAGGATCAGTTCACCCAAAAAACTAAAACTAAACACTCACCCAATACGTAGTCTACAACTGAAACTAAAACTAATTTGGAACATTTGGGACATTTTTTTTAATTAAAAAGCATAAATCATACTGTATGATTAACTTTTTACTGACTTAACACCTAATAACTACATTTTACAAGAATAACACAACTTCAAATGCTAACCTATTAAATTGTGGCTAAATTAATGATGAATGTCAAGTTAATGTCAATATTAATACTGCTCACTTGGAAATGTACATATTTTTATCCACATATGTAGACAGAAAACACATTAATACATACTGTAACCAGTGTAAATTACACCCTTGCAGCCATCTCAGTCCCCACAACATCTTTAGCTTCAATCTTGAGCTTGAGTGTTGAATCATACAGTGTTACCAGCCTAAATACTGTTATTTAAGGGACACAGAATAGCATCTAGTTAAGTTGGAGATAGCTCGTAGACTAACTGGATTAAATCGTTAGACTTCACCGAGAAGGCTACAGATTAGTTGGATTAGCTGTAGAGTAGCAAAAGCTTCAGCTCTTATATGGTTTTATTACTGATAATACTCTAATCCTAAAGAAGGCCAATACCAACAACAATTAGAGCACGTTCACATTATTAGATTTAGAAAACTGGTTGTTGATATTATTGTGAGCCATCAGTCCAGGATTACGCTCTTTTTCTAATTTTAACTGCCTAACTTCAGATAATAAATATTACTTGGATTTCAAGTATATTCCAGAAAACTATTCTCAAGCTCAATTCTCTTTTTCCCCATGGTGAATAAAGCTTTATGATCTTAACTTTACTTTACATGGCAGACGCTTTTATCCAAAGCGACTTACAAGTGCTGGGTGTCTGGCTCAGGGACACACCTGGTAGGGGATGGACTAGGACTCAGACGGGGTTTGGAACCCGCGACCTTCTGCATCCCAGTCTGACGCTTAACCCATTGAGCTACCAGGCAGCTGATCTGAGGTTTAACTTGAGTTTTTGTTGATCATGGCTGTGTTTCTGAGTGTTTCTTGTTCTCAGTCCCAAGAGGTCTCAGTCTCAATGAGACTTGCTCATTAGGTTAAGGTTAATTCAATGAATTTGTTTGTGTCACATCCTACAGAGTGTATCAGATGAACATTGGTGTGAAACAGGTTAATATTGCTTTATCTGTACTATTTAAAACAGGTTTATACATTGTGATCAATGTTTTTTCTGAATGGCTAATAAATCACTGCTTCATAAATCAGTTATAATCCAATAAGAGCATCTTCACAGTTGCCATGCTGTGGAAAATCCTCTGGCATAACACGTTCATTGTATTTTTAGCTCTTTAATTCATCAGGGAGTCACCTCGAATGGACTGTTTGACCTCTTATCCTTTGGAAAAGAGCTGTAGGACATCTGGATCGAAATCCTTTTAAAAAGCTGCTTGTTGCAGGTTATGGGTTTAATCTTATACACACAGTGTTCAACTTGCTGTTGATAGAATAGTACATATAGAGAGACCAATACATTGAAACTAAAGTGATCTTAAAAGCTATTTTTTTTTTATTAAGAAGTTCATGCGTCAGTGTTCCCTTTTGAAACAAAATACTTTGGGTATGTGTCTAGTCCAATCACAATAAAGCTGTAAATCATGGAGAAACATGAATAATTAGACTGTCTAATGGTATTACGACATTAATATGCTGTAAATGTTAATAAGCAGATTATAAATGTATTTTGGTGAAGAGATGCTGCAGCTCTTTTCCGGAAAGCTGCCAAAAAGTCCATAACACTGGTCTGTATAATGAATTAAACAGCTTGCTAAAAAGAGAAGCAAAATGTGGTGCTGAAGGAGGATTTTCCACGAGCTGTCAGACTCAGAAGTTGTTCTTATTAATAACTTATACAAAGCATTAGTTGAAAGATGAATACACCTATTTATTAATCCCGTTCTAAACTTGACTTTCAGAAAGGTTGAACAATAGTTCAATGAGTATACATATTCAAACTATTTGAGCTTAAAAAGGATTCAGATTTAGTAAAATGATCACTACTTGGCCTTTTGCTGCATTTAAAATAACTTTTTGTGTGTGAGGTAAGACTGACTGAGCTGGCTCCACTGTTATTAGCTGTGGCTGTTTAATGGAGATCACTTGTGTTTCCAAATGTCTCGCTGGGTGTAATGAGAGGATTTCGTTACGGAGCAGACTAAATGATTTTGCGGGGATCAGGTGTATCCGCAGGCAGCAGAGAGCAAACTCTCAGGCTGGAGATTTCCTGTTGTCATGGAGATGAAGGGGCTCCAGAAAAGAATAATAGCCTCCTGATGTTGGCTCGTTTTGTGCCTGTACATGCTCCGGCGTGTCTCAGTGTTGTGCGATGTGAGGCCGTGGGCCTGCAGCTCTCACAGCCTGGAACATTTTCTTCCACACCTTTCAGTGTCTTCCCTCTCGCAGGCTGCATTTCCCCCTTCGCGTCCCAGCAGGAAAAATCCGCTACCGAGATGCTCCGCGATGAATTCTCCCGTGTGTCCCTGCATGCTGATTATTCTCCTAATTAATCTATGATTTGTCTTGTGCTGTTATGTAACTATCCACCCCCCACCGCCCCCCTTATAACAGTCATTTAACGCGCTATCGTCGCTACAAGCGACAGCGGAGGGAAAGGTGCGTACCTCGAACAGCTGATCAACGTTCACTCCCCGGGTCATCGTAAGCCGTGTTGTTCCCATGAAAACGATCCGCTGAGGTCGTGATTATCAGGTCGCTGTGCGAGATCCGACTGAAGAATCGCTACTAAATCCCCCTTTCCTCCATCCTCTCCACCGAAAAGGCATCGTCCGTCAGCCTCCACCCCTCAGCTGGGAGAGAGACTTAGGTGAACACTGAGGAAGAGAGAGAGAGAGAGAGAGAGAGGCACTGAGGAGCGAGCGAGAGAGAGAGAGAGAGAGAGAGAGAGAGAGGCGGAGAAATCAGTAGTAATAAGCAAGGATGAATTACCTACAGGCAAAACCCTGCACCTGCTTCGGGGACCATATCCTCAGGCCCCCCCCCCACAAACCCAGGCTCATCACTAATCAGCTGGGCCTCATCACATATACTTAAGGAAAGTATATCACCAAAGCTGATAATGTTCGGCTAGGTTTAAATATGTTATGCTTACTGCCACAAAAACAGAGGAGCGTGTTGTGAAATTTACTATATAATAACAGCACAAATAAAAAACCTGTGAGTAAATAATAAATTAATTCTAAAAAAGTGTTGCTGATTAATGATCGATTAAAAAAGTCATTAATCAAATTCCATCTCTAGAGTTGGTTTGGTTTCTCAGCAGAAGGGAAATCAGTCTTAATTGTCTGCTGTTGTTCAAGGAATAACAATTAACCAGAAACAACCACAAAGCCATTATAAATATTAGATACATACATCTACATGCTGTTACATATATTGGATTAACAAAGACATTTATTCGCTTGATCAAGGTGTCTTGATAAAACCTTTGGTTTCTTTGTGGATAATAACACAGTAGTCAGTCACGTGGAGCTGTCCATGGTGCTGATCATTGGCACTGTTCTTTCTCAGTTCACATTTATTTTACTTTACTTTGCTTGGCAGACGCTTTTATCCAAAGCGACTTACAAGGAGCTAGCGCAGGGCGTCTGGCTCAGGGACACACCTGGTAGGGGATGGACTAGGAGTCAGACTGGGATTCGAACCTGCGACCTTCTACATCCCAGTCTGACGCTTAACCCATTGAGCTACCAGGCCGCTTTAAATTCTCAGTTCACAAATATGCCTTGGTTGTACTGTCTCAGAGCACCGTAAGAAAACCTCCACGACTCTTTGCTGGCGACCATGACTGTCACTCCAGTAGCTGCTGACATGATTCACTAAAAGCTAAAAATATCAACCTACTAATGGCCTGACAAGGAAAAGCAGGAGGTAAGATTCAAGTAATCTGTGGTCTTTACTGTCTTTTATTTGAGTTTGTTCTCAACAAGGACCTCAGTCTTGTCAGCTACAGCTACCAGTGTGGTCAGTAATAATACTTGATCCAGTCAGTTCACTTTGGATTTACCAGCCACCTCAGGTGACTTCACACGTTGTACATGCTTGGTCTGTTACACGTGCAGGTGTTTGCAGACAGATATCATGTTGCGTTGCTCATTACACTGTCCAATTAACTATATGCTATCCACAATGTCGACCTTTATCAGTATGTCCAATATACAATAAATAACAGAGGGAACCATTTTACATTGGAGATATTTTTATTTTACCTTGAATAAAAATCATGTTGCAGTTTAAATACACACAAAATCAATCAAAACACTGTAAAACTACAGCTTCCTAGAAGCTAACAGAAGGAGATAAATAATATAAAACCATTCAAGACAGTGCAAACACAACAGTATAAATGATCATCAGTGCTCCAAACAAGGAATGTAGCCTCTCTCCTGCATAAGCTATCAAAAGTACATCAATAAAATAAGCCTGTTGGCTAACTTAGTAAAGATAAATGAACCGATGCTGCTTTCTGTTGCTCATAGTTAAAAAATATCTTTAGTATCTTGAGTATTATCAAGCTCATTACAAGATCCCGTTTAGCTTAGGTTTGACGCTGTGTATCCGTTTAATGACTTTCCTGTCACGATGTTAAAGAGATAGCTGGAAGAAGAGCTGGACGCTCACACTGAATCACTACTGAGGCCATTAGACCTAAGATTCTCTATGTATGTGATCATACCTAGTGTTGCATTTTCCAATTCAATCCCTGACAAATGAGTGAAAAAACATAAACAGCAAAAATGTGAAGACTACTAACAAACACGATGACAAAATGGACACCACTCAATCTCTCTAAAATCTTTAAAAAGTCACTCTTGCATAATTCAACTATACTGTTTATCAAAAAGAAACACAGGTACATCTGTACCCTGAAATAAAACTTAATTCTAAAAATACAGATCTGACTTCAGTTTACTTACATTACTTACAATATTAATCATTTCTTTCAACGTTGGCTCTGAAAATGTGGTGACATAGTCCTGAACCTGTTCATATATCAATTAGTGCAAAGCTACAGTTACAATGATAAGTCATTTAATAAAGACAGTCATTTCTCAGCCACAGCACTGCTAGGGGAAGTCACTGTAGTTACATAAGTAAGTTGGATAAAAATAGATTTAAAGCTTAGCCTAGTTTTTAAGTTTATGGGTCTTAAAACAGGAGTTTTTAACTTTTCAAAGATGAGAAAATTCCTTCTTTATCTTACAAATGAAAAGTTCAAAGTATAAGCAAAAACATGGAGCACAATTTTGCAGCCACAGCTAAGCGTAGTCTGGAATAGTCAGGTAGTTTGGTCATCTTAAGTTAGTTTGTATGTTAGTTTAATGTTAGACAGATAATACTTTATAATTCACATCCGCTCTGTTGTCTCGGTGGGAATGTTTTCTTTACACTGAATCACACAGCAAAGTAGAGTTGCGTAATGTTAGTGGAAAATGATCCACAGACCATATCACAAAGAATTGGTCACATCTCACTTCCTACGATGATAAAAGCATCCAGGTTCACTTGTTCTACACTACACTTCATTTTCACTTGTATGTAACTGCAGTGACTGAGTTCAGCCAAAACAACTGTCCCTGAATACATACAGTAAACAAAATGAACAGTCGGGTTTCTACCACATGTGGTTGAATCTTTTAAATCTGCTTCACCTGCAGCGCCTGTAACAACAAGTAGTCCCAGAGTAAACCTGCCGATCTGTATGGCTGGTCAGCAACAACAGAATTTTCAAGGAGTGTTACTCTTTAAAGTGGCAATAGTATTTTGTTGGCCTGGCTTTCACTGAAAACGCACATTTACACACAGTTTATTAGACTGTTATTTTGGTTTTATAAGCTAAAACAGAAATATCAGTCTTTTCATAGTGTTCCGTTGTTTTTTGCTATGTATGCTAAACAAAAAAATGCATAACACATAAAGAAAAATATATTTTAGGTAAACCCATAATTCGTATGCTGTAACACAATTTGAAGTCATCAGCACAAAATATTGGGAAGTTTAATACAAAAACCAATATCGGCTGAGTTATAGTAAAAACAGAGCAAGCATCCTTCTACTCTCTGGTCCGATCAGTCACGACTGCCTGCAGCTTCACCACCATGTGATCTTAAACTCATAGATGGGCCTCTTGCAGTAGTAATGGTTGATAAGGTGTTTGTCACAGACGCCAATGCACTGCTGCTCGGCAGAGATGCCGCGCTCGGCCAGGTCGCTGACGATGCAGTGCAGAAGGTCATAAACATCTGCCACCGCCTCCCAAGGTCCGAAGGAAACGTCCACCTCGCAGTGATGCTCAAAGAGCTTGGCCTCGCTGTCCGAGCGCTCGAAACGCAGAGAGTTAAAAAGGGGACGCTCATATGGCGTGATAGGCATCTCCTCCTTGTAGACACAGATCTTCAACTTGGCAAAGCGTGCTTTTTTCTGCATGGCCCTGAGTTTGGCAATCTCCACAATACGCTCCAGATTGTCTGAAATGAAAACAGTTACATATATTACTGTCCTAGAAACATATTTACATTTACCTGCATTTTGGTATTTACATTTTTAAGAGGTGCCCTTTATGCAGTTAATGCTCATCTCTTCCACTGCTCTGGAGCAGCTCTGTCAAAGATACCAAAGGCAAATAATTAGTGCTTTAACTTTTAGAGAATATGTATAAATATCAGAGAGCAGTTAAGCAAAGCGAGATCATCGTATTCCACATGTCCTATCTCAGAACTGTCATATCTCCAAAGTTTATTCAATATGTTACCACCCCCTGCCATGAAACCAAATCATCTCCCATAAAATATGAGGGATTTCTCAAGTACGTCACTAATAAAATCTCTCTTCTCATCTTCTAGATATTATAGCCACTAAGTTTTTACTACTCATTCCCTGGTCCACATATTTTATAAATTATAAATAGCTCACTGGTTATTTGTTGTATTCCTTCCTGTCCTGATCCTGTCCCAGTTGTTAATTCCAGTGTTATTGTGTAAAACAACTCCTTCTCTAGGTTTTATGGGTGATCAATCCACACCCAGCTCAGATGCCTGCTTGAATGCTTTGCATTTTTTACGGCACTCCTCATCACTTAAGGTAACAACACCTCTCAACCAATCCACGTGCTGCTCCCCAACTCAACAAAGGTTTGTTGCTATGGTGTTCTGAAAATCATTTGCATGGACAGTTTGTGATGGTTTTCTCCGCATCTCTGCAGCTCATCAGTGTCAGGAGTGAAACTTGGGACCAGAACGAACACTCATTAAGGTGCCACTCAAACCTGTTTCTGCCAAAATCTCAAATTCATCTCTGAGCCACAGCTATTTCATGTTCAAATATACCTTAAAATGATGATTTAAACCCATCACAGATTATTTTCACTGACATCCATTGGACAATCTAGCAGGTGACTCAACAGAGGATCTAAAGGGAACTGTGGCTCATCCAGCTCTTGTTTTTCCACATAACCGAGTCAGTTGTGTTAACGTGGAGATTATAGTTTAGCTAACAGCAGCTGACACACTGCCATAGCCTGCCAGGTGGAGCTTACAAAATTGAATTCATGTTCCCCACACAAGAGGGTGCAGACTATAATTTAACTCTCAGGACTAAGACCGTAATTATTTAGTTCTGAAGGTGTACTGAATCAAAATCCTGGGCTCAGTTACATTTACTGCTACACCCACAGTAGTAGTGTGAAACCTAAAAATGGCCAAGTGGGAGTAAACGTCATGCTCTGCAGTCATCAGTAATCCCAGGTAATGTATTGTCTTTGCAATCAGTCGTCCTATAGTTGATGCGCTGGTTTGCAGTGTGGATACTGTAGCAATAATGCAGAGGTTTTCAAACTGTGAGGCCCACAGGAGAGTGGAAGAAGGGATGCGGCATAAGATAAATAGTATGAAGATACTGTGTGAAGTCAGGTGCATGCAGGAGCTAGAAAAAATGAGGAATAGTTAATGCCTCTTAGGCCACGGATTTTGCCTGCTCTGTTACAAAGTCAGCAGTTCAAGCAGCAGCAGCAGCTGGTGCAGGTAGTGTAGATGCTCTATAAACCCATTATCAGCAGTTTGTTCACAAACTTTATCATATTCATACTCATAATTAACTTACAGGCACAATCACAAATTTTTAGACAACAGAAAACCACCAAAGATGCATGTTGGGCTAGGGCTATTTTGATCACTATTCTGACAGTATCTGAGAATTCCAGTCATACTTTAAATATTATTTTTTATAATAGAAGATAATGAACATTAACTGTTGTTTTTGTTTCTGTAAGAAGGTGTCAAACTCTAGTTACCTTTGTAGTAGGGCAGCAGATCAAGAAAAGCTTGTCTGACTTTTTCCCCTGTGAGTGGCTGAATGTCCTCCAGGCTGTCCAGCAGTGGGCCAATGGAGTAGTACTGAGCCTCTCTATGCACCGCTCGCACTCTGTCCCTCTGAGGAAGCTCACCTTCTCGGAGAAAGTTCAGGATGTCCCTTTGGATGGAAACAACATGACAAGAACCTGTCCACACAGAATCATATTCCTGTCTGATGAGTCCTTCTTCAAACAATTCAGTTCTGATTTGCTGTTATGTTCATTTCTAGCAACCAGGTGGAAAAAAACTCCTCTGTCTCTGCTATGATAAAGGAATGATGGAGTCTTCTGTAAATGTTACAAAGGTACAAAAATGTCAGACGTAGTGAATAATAAAGAAAAAATCAGTTACTGTGCGCAAAAATGTGCTTTCTCATACAAAACCAACATGGTTAATAAGGGTTATTTTGGTTCTGCTCCTCTGCAGTTGAATTTGGCCGGTTTGTGAACATAGAGGATAAAGTGAATACAGAAAACAAAAATACAGAGCAAGGGAGAAAAGGCTGCTGCAGTGTCAGAGCGTGGAAAATGATTTATTTTCACCAAGACAATAGCCCCAGAAAAACCAGCATGTTCAAATTAAAAGGCTGTGTTTGTACAACTGCAGCGGGTCTGCAACCTCTAGGTTTTTTAAAATTTTTATTACTTTATGTAGGCACGTATCTCCACATAGCTCTCTGTGTTTAAATCTTTAATACACATTCATACAGAACTGACTTTAGCCGAACCTACTACCTACATAAAGCTCTGCTTGTTCTCTCATTCATATTTAAAGTAATTAGTTTTTCCTTTTTATCCGTGCTAGTGGTGTGGCTCTTGGGATGTTGGTCCACTTTGGTCCAGACTGAAAAATCTTGTTAAATTCTGTACATGCATTATGGTCCACAGAGAATTAAGCTGCTGATGTCGATAAACCCTTCAGTTTGCATCTAGCGCCACCATAAGGTTCATATTTGTTAATATGACATTTGTTTCAGACACTGACGAACAGATTTTTTGTTAAATTTAAGACATGACCCCGTAGAATGAATGAGATACACTGTGGTGATATATCCTCTGGGAGGCGCTACAGGTCCTCATCCAACAATATAGTTGCCTATTTTGACTTGTTTTCTCAAGCATCAAACTCCAGGCATGGTGTTTGATGCTGTGAGTGAGAGGGGTGTCAGGTGTCCAGGCTGAGACATAGATTATAGTATTTGGATCAAATCAATGAATCCAGTGCACATAGCAAGGCCCATAAGGACATGGATGAGCGAGTTTGGTGTGGAGGAACTTGACTGGTCTGACCTCAACCCGACAGAACATCTTTGTGATACATTAGAGTGGAAACTGTGAGTCAGGGCTTCTCATCCATGAAGCCATTAAAGTTCATGTGTGTAAAGGCATGCATCACAATACCTTTGGTAGTATAGTGTCCATTTCTATATTTTAATGGTGCAATTACTGATACACTTACATTTAGTAAAAAACTAAACAAACATTATTCTTTAATTTCTATGTAAGTAAGTAAGTAATTTTCTGAGACAATTTATCCTCGTAAGGGTCGCGGGGGTGCTGGGAAACCTATCCCAGCTTACATATGAATAATTTTGATAATACTATTTTGTATCTCTAGTGAATCTGTTGTTGACTTTTGATACCTCCTCGTCTTCTGCACACAAGCCACTGTACACAATCACAGTGCAACTCACCCAAAATATGTTCCGTCCCGGTCAATGAAAAAACGTCCCTCTGGGTCATGTGGGATGTAGTGACGGCCACTGAACATGGCAGCTAACATGGTGTCCTCGTATCGCCGCAGCGTGGACAGACGAGTAGTGAAGTACGTTCCCCCAACGTTCAGACAGATAACTTCTGGAAACTTTAGATGACGAGAAAATAAAACAGGTTTAAATATATCTATTACTTTCACAACAGCAGCTACTTGTTGACATTTTAAACAGCTGCTTGTAATAATTATTCATTAATAAAATTAATTATTTATTTATTTACTGTATTACAGTAAATATAGTTGGTTGCATCTCCAGCAACCAGTACATGCCACAGTGGATGAACAGAAATGTTTTAATAAATACTTGATGCACAATTTTGTATTTATTGGCCTGCACCCAGTATCTTACCAGAACAAATTGAATACAAAAATAATATCATAACTCTATCATAAATAACATCTCTATCTAATTCAAATAGCTGTGGATAGCCTGTGTGAGGAGGACGTACATGTCAGATCATGACCACGACTCCACAGACAGACCACATACATAAGAAGATTATTGCGCTGTAGCCATGTTTAGATCCATCACAGGCTGTGGACAATCCGAAGAAGGACATGACATACCACAGGCTTGCTCATTAAGTCATGTGATAACTGCCAGCCAACCAAACCCAAACAACTTTAACTTAGAGCCATCTGTTGATAATATTTAAAAGCTGCTGTATATACTACGGCCATGTGTGTAAATGATCCATTATTTATATATTTGAATGATGTACTCAATGAACAAGTAATAGTTTTGACATATATAAACAACTCTGCACGTGTATTAAAGCTTATTACCATCGCTGTAGTACAGTATCTAACACATGCTTTAGTCTAGTAAATGTTTTCTTATGTTTCTTACACAATTAACAATACCTACTCATACTGAATATATTCATTAGTTACAGCCCTAACAGGCTCCAGCGGTCACAGTGTAAAGATTTGGTAGAGATATTACATATGGGGCACATATGGGACTTGTGTGTTAACGTGGGAACTTTAATAGTGACAGTGACTCAGGTCAGCCGGGTGTGTATCTCTCCTCTCTTATTAGTTCCTTGCTGGTCTTATGCATACTTTATATTCATGCATTATCTGACAGCAGTTCGGTAGCTTGTGCGTGTGGTTCGTGTGCTGGTTTAACGTGTTTTCTTCATGTTACTACCGTCCAGTAAAGCGGCCTACCTCCTGACAGGAGTCCTGCTCCTGGGTGTTCAGCGGGGAGCGGAGCGGTTTGCTCACGGTCAGGTTCGGCGCGGGGGAGGCCGGCTTTCGAAAATCTTCCTCCGCAGCTTCCGAACCGGACATGGCATCGCTCGGTTTCTCGGTGTCCCCTGCGGCCGAGAATACCACCATCACTCTGGGTAGAGGCAGAGTCCGTCTCTCCTGAATGAAGCGTCTCACCCGTGTCGTGGCGGCGGGCAGCGGGCTGAAGGACAGGGTCTGCCGCTCCCTGCTGCCGCCGTCGGAACCGCTGGAGCCGCTCGAGCCATTCTGCTGCATGCGCGCGACAAGCCAGCTCTCGACACTGACCAGAGGGACGACGCCACGAGCCACGGCGCGTGACTGTTTGCAGAAACAACAACACCGCGGGGGCAGAGGGTGGGGCCGGAGCAGCTGCAGGAACACACCCCGCCTCTGACCGGAGTGACAGCAGAAGTAGGGGAATTCCTGTAATAAAACGTTAAAAAGCCTCAAAGAGGAAACGCTGAATATTTAATGTGATGTGTTAACAGTCCGGATTGGGCCTGTCATACGTGACACTGTGATGTCGTACGTGCTACGACGTGCCAGGTGTATGCCGTCATCACGTCCAATCAGCGACTGCTCTGGAATAAATCCGAAATACTTGATTCCCGGTTTGTACTCGGATTGATGTCGGGTGGCTCTTGGCAATAATATTTCCTGCTAAAGTTTTCTGTCTCCTGCACATGTTGAAGTATTAGCATGTTATATCTTAGCCGTTTTGTTTAAACTGTTTAAGCATCTAAGCAGCTAAAGGTTTATTCTCAGAACCCTCTCAGTGCTAACATACATAATGTACTGGTATGTGGTAAATAAAAGAAATTATATATGGACTTATTTTTAGACTTTTGTTTGTTTTTTTCTCCATCTTCCTTTAGCCACCACAGGCTGGTGATTACAGAAGATTTATGGATGATGATAGTGGGTAGTGTCTCTAGTTTGCAGGAATAGTTGCAATATTGACCTTGTCTAAATATAGCCCGGGTAGCTGACATGGTATATAAGATATATAAAACTGCAGAGGGAGACAAAAGCGTTAAGTCCTCATCAGAAACTCTGCATCATTCACTAGGTACTAGATTTATTCTGATCTTTTTATGTCAGTTTTAATGCCTCTGTTAGTGCCCCTGCTTTCTTTTTCCTGTCTTGGGTTATAGGTTCGAAACAAGATGAATATTCCACTTATGTTATATATACACCTTTAATGCTCAGAGCCACGTAAAGTGTATGTACAGTAGGTTCAGACCTGCTAAAGCTGCCACCTATGACCCATTATGTGCATTTTAGCTTTAAATGGGTATTTGCTGTATTTGTACGGTATTTGTGTAGTATTTCACATTTCTTTAGTTTCCTATTTCATTTCATTTCAGCATAAAATGTTATGAGGCTAGTGCTGCAGCATTTGTGCAGCACTAGATGATACAAAATTAAGTAGACAACGGAATTAGAAAAACTAAATACTGCACAAGCAGAAGTACAATAATTTTAGTATTTGCCGATTCACAGATCAGATAAAATAGGGGATGTAACTATCGGCTAAACTGTAGCTGTGACATCAAGAAATCAGCCCAAATAATCAGACACATTTAGATTAGGCCATCAAGGCTCAATCTGACAATTAAGCAATCTCACACATTTTTCCAAATTGTCACCTAATAAGGTGAAGAAGGACACAAGCGAGGCTTCACTGTATTCAGCATGTCTGAGCAGGCACAGATCAAGAAGGCGAGACTGCTGCTGCAAGCTGCATCTGTCTGTAGTCTGTGGAAACCACTACACTGATGTTTTTTATTTTAAACAGCAGGTCTCAAAAGATGCTTATTTACGTGGTGGACATGTCCATTTAATTAAACAGAATAGTTCTGGAAAATATATTTAAATCCTGTGACAGAGGTAAAAATATGCAGACTGCTACTTTCAGTAAAAGAACACATGCAACAGTTTACTAAATAATAAATTAATATGTTAGAGGCTGCTGAGAGGAGCTCACACATGCGTCATTGGGTCATGTGAGCTGAACAAACACTGTGTTTTTTAATATTTTTGTATATTATGTTATTTGTGAACAAACACAGCATGATCGCGTACAATGTGCTTTATGCGTTCGCCTATTCTACTCAGCTGAGTTTACTGCTTATTGTGGAAATAAGTAGTGTATAGCAGCAGGAAGAAATTACAGCATTGACAAAGCTAACAGTGATAGAAATGTTGTAGTGAAACTTATACACACGCTGCACGGTTTCATTTCCAAGCTTCAAGTGCACTGAGAGCAGAAGAGAAGGTGAAGAGAGCGAGAGCTGAGTTCTCTTTCCCACTGCCATCACACACACACACACACACACACACATATTACAAGCAGTTATTCAGAATATAAAGCACTTTGTTCACAACAGTGCTTTACATACAGGTTTATCAGACTCCATTCTATAATTAATGATATTAGGAATTTGAGACAGATAGTAGAACTTCAAAAGTGTTCACCACAGTGAGTCAGTGACACACAGACTCTATGTGGTCTCACTGCCTCTGTGGGGGGTTTACTTGAACAAATACGGAATAGTTCAAAAGCTGCTAGTTAATGCGGTATGTGTTGTTGCTGTTCTGAGCAGTAGAGGTGGTGAAAAGAAAGCTAAGCGTTGAGTCCTGTTTCCAGTCTTTAACAGTCTTAACAGTCTTTCAGAAGTCAATAGCAATAGCTCTGCACACGGACGACTGATTTTTGTTGGCACCATAAATGAACAAGTCTAGTCCAGATTAGTTTAGACTAGATTAAGTGAAAGAGTTAAGGTACATGGCGACATGTACCAGAGGTGTTTTGTCATAATCAGTTTACAGTCAGCAGGGGAAGCATTCAGATGCTTTACGTTATTAAAAGAACAAAATAAACATCAATCAAGTATCTTTATTTGTCTTCCCCAAGGAGAAATTTGGGTCGGACATAAAAGGGATAAGCTACATTATCAAACAACTATAGTACATGAAATTAAATACAATAAATACAGTAAAATACAATAGAATACAGAGAAATACAGTTATAAATACTAAGCCATCTATAAACTGTGGTTTCTAGATCTCCCTGGATACAACTCTAGTATGGAGCATCTGTATAAAATCTAATCTATAAAATCTGCTTTTAAATATATATATGTGTAAAACCTAACAGTACAGGCAGTTCACACACTTTATAAATATTTCAAACCTATTAGTACACACAGTGCACACAGTACTCAACATGTGTTATACAGGTTATTGATGTTTTTTCCTTCCTCTGTAACACTGTGTGCGTCTTATCTAGCCAATCAGACTTGTCAAGAGAGTGAAATGCTCAATACATAATCACACAGGATTAGTGAGACTTTTTTGTGTCCACTACAAACCACACGTTCTTACTATATGAGCGCATACGGGAGGTCTTCACTGTCTTGAGTGTGACGGATGTGGGGAGTTGTTTGAAAGAGGAAGCAGCTGCTTTTCTGCTGCTTCTGAAGAATGAAGGCAGCCGGACCACTGAAGGTAATACACCATCACATCACGTATAAAATCTTGTGAGCGGCATATAGAGCACCGTGTTAGCTGGTAGTCATGCTTTTACAGATTCATCGTAAACATGGATGTCTGCGTTTAACTTGACCCTTGTAGTAGACAAGATGTTAGAACAACATCTGACTGCAGTTTCATCCCTGTTTTCTAGAAGTTAGCATAGCATATTAGCACAATTCAACAACCAAAAATACACAGAGACTGAGTCAGAGATGGAACTAGTACACCTACTCATTTTTTACTTAGAATTATCATTGTTAAATTACTTTACACTTACTTCTGTTGTACCTTTTACTTCTCTACATTAAACTAATAGTTGTAGGTATTTGTTACTGAAAAGATGTGAGCTCATAAAAATCATGCATTGTTACTGATTAAACTCAAACAGTAACACACCTTGATTTAATAATTGATATAACAATGAAATTTGTTGCCTATTGAGTAATTTTGTTTATGATGCTTAAATTTTCCTCTACACATACAGTACACATTGCACAAGCAAGGGAAGTTAAGGAAGTAATGGGTTGACAGATAAGCATTATGCTGTAAATTTTATGTTAATATTAAATCATTAACTACAACAGAAAGTAGTTGAAAGTAGTACTATGATAAATCATTTATATATTATAATATATAGAATTTGTCTGATGGCAAGTAGCATGAAAAATAAACACAGAGGTGACATATTTTAAAGAATATTTTTATTTTAAATTTGGGGATTAAGTATAAATATAACTGCGATGGACTGGCGATTCGTCCAGGGTGTACCCCACCTCTCGCCCGAAGGCAGCTGGGATAGGCTCCAGCACCCACTGCGACCCGACTGCGGATAAGCGGAAGACAATGGATGGAAGTATAAATATAACAATTCTAACTTATATGTGTAATAGTCATATGTATGTGTAATATGTCACATTTGTAAGACCTATTACACATGGAAGTTATATTTTACGTTATTAGTCCCAACTATAACTCAAAATGATGCCGGGTAATTTCATTCGGACGCTCTACTGTTTAAGACATTTTTGTCTTGTGGCCTATTTGCAGACACTGCAATTGTGCAGTTGTTTGTCTTCAGCTCTTTCTCAGCTGCTTAGGCTTTGTCAACAACATGTGGGAGTGGGACTTTACAGTCATGTTCAGTGTAACACAAAATACAGTGCGACATTGAGCTGTGGTGGAAAACTGCATTCTACTGGAAAGATTTACTTTCCAGTAAGACCACCAAACCTCAGACTTCAAAACAATAAATTTAAAATGATAAAGAGGCCAAAACCCAGTCTAACTAGATTATGTGACAGAATCAAACACAGAAGGAAATAACTGCATTAAAAAAGAAAACAAGCTAAACACAGCTTTAAAAAGCACAAAGGTTTTAAGATATATTTTAAGTTTGCCAAAGTGCCATTGTATATTTTTGAATTTGTAACACATTAAATCATTAAAAACAACAAAAAAACATTAAATCTATGTTACTTGTTTAGATTACATAATCTAGGATGATAATCTGACAATTTTCACTGTTTACTTGATTATACACAAGCCTCTACTTTTGTAAGTGTGCAGCATATGGCTACCAGACAAATTAGATAATAAACAACATGAATTTATTATTTTAAGTTTTATTCAGATTTCAGATTTCACCCAACTCTAACAACTTTTTAACACTGTGTGCTAGAGAGGCCTCTTATTTCAATCAGTAATCAGTTATTTTTTGTCATCATTGCTTGGTCTAAAAATTTAAATTCAAGAATCTTTATTTGTCACCTACAGTGTACAATGAATCCCGAGCCATTCTCTTTTAACTGATGTCTGCAAATGTACTATTTAGGCTACACAGATACTTACGATAAAAAACAAGAATAAAACAATGTTTGAGACCTTCCTCACAAATGAGTTAACATGTAGATTTGTCTCAGACGCCCTTGTTGCAGCACTAGGTAAAAAATGTTAGCAGTGCAGTTTGAGACTACATTTGGTCTCTCAATTAATCATGCATTGTGATTAATAAATATGATTATGACATTAAAATTGTAGTTCGTCAGACATGTTTTGTGAAGAATGAGAAAAACCAGTAGTTTTGTGATATATACACCTAATGCATCCACTTAGGATTTATTCTGTACTAACGCGGCAAATGCATCAGGATTCTGATCAGCGTAAAAAGACATAAACACCTGCTTTGGTCTGTGGCCTTTTTGGTCGCTGCTTGCGTTAGGGTCAAAGCTCTGACACTCGCCTACAGAGTGGTCAACGCAACAGCACCTTCCTACGTGAACACCCTCTTTCAGGTCCTGGTCCACTAATTTCTGCTGAGAAATGGTACCTGGTGGTCCCTACATCACACAGCAAACGACCTCAAACGAAGGTCTCCACTTTTTGTCCCGTTATGGTGGAACAATCTAAACGTTTCTCATTTTGACACATCACTGTCAGCGTCTTCTCCCTGACATTTTCCTTGCTTTGTCTGTCATTAGGAAAAAAATGGCTGCCAAATAACTTAATGCAATACTAAATAATAGGACTGTTTAAACAACATAACCAATACAAAACACATGTGTTTAAAGTTCTTTCTTCTTCATTTTAAGGGCAAATAAATACAGGTCATAAATTCAGTGGCAGCATTTCTGAGCAGCAGTAGTTTCCATTACATGGAAGCAGTTGTGACTGTAAACTGTAATATCCTGTAATAAGCAAAATCAAAGAGCGATTTTTGCGATTTGTCAAGTGTATCTAAAACAACACTCAGACATCTGCATGAACAATGGATGAACAAGTTATCATTCCTTTTGACCATACTGGCACTTCACTGTGGCTTTTTGTGCAAAATGTCTTTTTTTATAAAACAAAAATCTGCACCTACACCACTAGTCAAAGGTCTGGACACATGTAGGCTATAGGCCTCTGAATGCTTATTGTATTTTATGTATTTCAGATTATAATTTGATGTTAAAATATTTCCTTCTATTTCATAAGTAAGATGTAAGTCAGGAAAACGTCTAACTTCTGGATGTTTAGTACATTAATGTCTTTGTCTTTGCTTTGACTCTGCAGCTCTGCCGAACTGCAGTGGAATGACGACAAAAGCTGATCTCTACCTAATTTGTCTAACTCAGTCTGCTGAAGCCTTTCATTAACTTCAGATAAAATGCAATTCAATGTGAAATTTGTTACCTATCATTTCATTATCAGCAAATTAGGATGATGATTAGGATTAGATGTTTTAATAGCCAGCAGGAAAAAAAAGAGGAAAGGTTGCAGCATTTTATTTCGGTGTTCACCTGACTATTGTTTCCAGACCGAATCTTACATTTTATGCACTGTTAGCATCCAATAGCAGTTGCTAAACATTTATTATATATATAAACATAATGTCACTGTAAGCAGATATAAGTTCATTATCTCCCTCCCGTTGGCATCCAACAGGTAGTTACATAAACATATAATGAAATATTGTACCTATAAACAAATATTGTAGATTAATAATTGCTGAAAATGTTGGAGTACCCCAGTAGTCAAGTCATTGCTCTACTGGTCTTCTTTGCACTACCACTATCACATAACATAGAAATGCCAGAGGAAAACACCTAAAAATGTCAGTATATCTGTATCGTAGCGTATTTAATCGTAGTGTGTTATAAACCATTTATGATGTTTGAACCGTTCAGTTCAGCTGTAATCTTGGCTACTCCAAAAATAAGTGTTTAAAATCTGTGTAGTCAAACTGTAACCATCAAAAACATTGTTAGATTTTCTATGATGTTATCCTAAATGCTTTGGCCAACACCTCTACATTGTGGCAGTGCATAATCTTCCTTTCTATCTATCAGAGGTAGTTTACCGTTGGCACATATTTGTTTACTTTCTGCCTCACTGACACCTGCTGACCAGTGAGCTTGATTATGAAACTGAATGCTGATGCAGTGGGTGAGAAAGTGCTTTTTGGGTTAACGTCTGTAAGCAAAGTACTTTGGTGCGACATGGTGTGATGGTGATGATGAGCCCTTCCAGATGTAAATCTTTGAATGTTTTAAGCTGACAGCCAACCATTAGCACACAATCTGTAAAATGTCACAGTCTTCTCGCCTTGGGGTGTGTGATGCTTCTCAAATGGAAGCACATGTGGGTGTAAGTCCTCTACGCAAGCTACAAACTATGTTTCAGTTTTCTTTCGGCCAACCACATCCTGTGATTCACTTTGTCTTGTTAACAGGAAAGCAGCAGCTACTTTAACCACGACAGAGAGAATAATTTTTGATTGTTGACCAGGAATGTCCATGTTAGTGTAATCTCAACGAAAACCTCACTGAATGAGCTGGTTGATAATTATTTATGCAATACAACAACTGTTTTGTTTACTTTGACAGTTACTGTCTTGTAATAGTTGGTCATTTTTGTCTCTTAGGTATGATTGGAAACTCCAGTCTTCTGGCTGCAGTCCTGACTGTTGCGTCAGTGGTGTCATTAAGTGTACTGTCTCTCCTCTGTCTTTGCCGCAAACGGAAAACCAGTAAGTGTATATTGTGGATAAAAAGAACAATGGCTTGTTTTTATCAAGTTCCAGAGAGTCTGTGAAGGAAGCCAAAACTGTAGTTTAAAATTCAAGGAAACATTTTAAAAATGCATTTTACACTCACCAGTAGTTTGATACCACATTTCTGTCATCGTAAATAATAGCTGCCTTATATGCTTCTGTAAACATCAACAAAAAGAAGAATCACCATGAAATTATTTTAGAGATTAAGCAGTGTTGGCAGGCAGGGTTTACCTGCAGATGGACCTGCAGGCATGCGTGCGGGGGCCTGGAGTGGGATAAGCAAAGAGGCAAAGTTTTAAATCCTGCTATAAGAGATCGTCATAGTAATATAAGTCATGTGTGTTTCCGTTTTTCAAAAGAAAAAATAAGTTTAATGGATAATGGAGGACATAGTCCAAATTTTAAATAAATATACAGTTTGACCTGAGTATTATAGTGAATTTGGGATTTGGAGGACCTGTATATCTAGGACTGCTGGACAGTTGGTGGTTGATAGAATGAAACTTGAAGAATCTTAAATGGTGCCTCTGAGACAAGCCAGCTTCTCAGATTACTGCAAATGCAAATACTCCAGGGTCTTGGCCAAACAAAGTTTCCCTTTTTATCTATTGTATGTGTTGATTCATCAAGATAAACCAAGGGTGCCAATGTCCTTCCATTACAGAGGAAGAGTAAACAAAGAGATGACTTAAGTATAACAGCACCAGTTGAACATAATTTGACTGAAAACTGTCAAATGAAAGAAGTGGCGTCAGACTGGTCGATGATCAACGGATAAGCAGTTTGTTGCTGCATGCCAAACGATTTCCTGTACGATTAGCTGAGTGTAAAAGTGGTCAGTCACACTCTGCATTCATTTTAGCTCATTTACCCAGTGTTAATGGCACATTCATCATCGGTGCTGATACAGAAGTGTTGTTGAAAGCAGCATCGTTGCGTCGGTATGATGTTGAAAGTCTCACACGCCCTTTTCTCTCTTGCAGAGATTATACATGAAGAACAACAGATATATAACCCACAGATATTGTGAGTATATGTTCCAGTTTCTGTCATCTCTCTTTTTCATGATAACAATGCTGAGATCAGTGACTGTCATGACGTTCACTTAAAAGTCAATAAAATGCAATAAAATGCTATTTTGACAGCCAGCGTGGGGGAAGTGTGTTTGCGGTGATGCAATCAAAAACAGGTAAAACACATCACAGCTCAGACTGTTCATTAATCATGTACATCTAACTAACTTTCAAACTTTTTTTGCTGTTTTTTTTCAGTCACCAGACCTAATCAGATAACCTCAGCCACAATGTATGTATGTCACATCAAACATTAGCTTTTTTCATATCAACAGTACCACACACAGTATATAGTGTAACTGCTGCACTATATGTGTGCAGCTAAAAGACCACAAGTGCACAAATGTCCACATCAAGAGGACAATTCAATTTCACTGCATTGTCTATGCAACATACAACACAGAAGAACACACTGACCAACAGATGTTAACAGTAAAATCCACTGTGGGTCCATTTATAGGAAGAATACATACAACAACACCGAAAACACTGATAATTACAAAATACAAGCTGCATACTATGTAATAACAATAATATTAATAATAATCATTATCATCATTAACATAATACGTGGAGAAATAAAAAAATACAAAAACACCAAAAGACCTGTCCTTAATTTAATTATATGTAAATATAAAGACAAATACCATAATTACAACTTTCAATGAATCTATCAAATCAAAATGTTTATTTATTACAATTAATTTTGTGACTGGTGGTTAAGAAAAAGGGGCATCAAAAAAGAGGCATCAAAAGAAAATAAATCATAATTTAAAACCCTGGCTTCTATTTTTTCATGCTAAATAGACTTTTGTTAGTTCAGGTCTGGATATGGTTTGACGTTTTCAGTACAGTAGCAATAAAATTTGCCCTTGTGTCAAATGGCTTTGTTTGCATATGCCAGTGGTTCCCAAACACAGTCCTCGTGCCCCCCAGCTCAATAAGTCCTGGGGCCCTAGGACTGTGATTGGGAACCACTGGCATATAGTAACATCAAGGCTCTTTCTGAGATGTCTCCACCCACGTCTGTGGTAACAGACAGGGCCGTTTCTTTTCAGGGCTCCTGTTTCTGCTTCTGTTTAGATACAGAACGTATTTGCAACCCGATTACATCATTGTAGAACGTAATTGTCACATTGTACTGAAACATCCATTTTTTTTGTGAATAAACAGATGACGCTCTGCATTTATTAACATTAAAGGATTTGCAGATCTTTTATTTTGGTGAACAAAAATATGTTACCTGTAAACAATATATTGATATGTTCAGTATCAACATATTTGCAACTTGTCAATTATGTTAACTGTGGACATAATGATCATTACGCTAATAGAAAACAAATTGAGGAGTAAAGTTATTCTGATCTGTATTGTGCAGTTGTACATTTCATACAAGGATTGCAGTCAATGATGTAAAGAAAATACAGAACAAAACTCTGTCCTAGTTTTACTCTTACAAAGACAGCAGAGAATCACAATCTCTCCCTAAACAGTTACAGATATTAATCCTTTCAACTCGAAGAAAGAAAATAAAGTATGTTCTGTTGTAAATGTTCTTGCAGTGCTGTTTTTAGTGTGAATTGAGCATGTTTCTGAGAAACAGTCGTTCAATGTAGGATTCCAAATATTATACATAATTCAAAGGTAAAATTTAAAAAAAGCAATTAAAAAACAAATTCATGTTTTGTTTCAGTGACACATATGACGAGGAATTTTCACCAAGTGAGTGCTTTGTATTTTTGCAGTTTCTAAAAATGTGCGTACTTACAACAGTGGACTGTTTATATTTGATCACTGTGTTACAGCTGCAACTGATGACCAGTCAGACTATGAAAATATAACAGACGGTAGGTTTATGTATTTAACACATATAATAATAAAAACACTGAATTACATTTATTTCTCAGTGATTTAAGATTAACATAGCTGCATTTTTATTCTGTCACTGCCACGTCCTTACCCTGTGTTTCTGCAGCTCAAATAGAAACAGATGTGGAACAGATGTATGTGTAAGTGTTTCAGTTACTCTCGTTCACTTCTTCACAGAAAACACAAACATATTCAAAGCAAAGCATTCAGAACTGAGTCTGCACTCTGGCCCTTGGAATATATAATATAAAAGTTCACTAACTTTTGGTATTTAAAGAAAACGCACGTAGCTTATTTTACTACTATTTACATATGTACACGTTTAGGCTACTACAGCAAATTAAATGTATTAAATAATTAAATAATAAATAACCTAAATAAACAGGCGGCACCTCATAAACTAGTTGTTACACTTTTACTTCGTATTTCCACCCAGTGACAAAGCTTGTTGTTAGCTGCTTAAAGAGTAAAGACTAAAAAAGATCATGTGAACGAATCCTAAAAAAACGAATACATACATTAACATCATCGTCCTTTTCTCATTCCAATACTGTAATTTTTGGACCTCCAATGCTGTGTGCCTATCTATTTAATCACAGAACATGTATTTATGTGTCTTGCAGAGCTCCACTGCCTTCCTCGCTGTATATAAATGAACAAACTCCAGAGAGGATAACTAGTGAGTGTTTTTACTCGTTCCTTCTTTGAATATATTGGCTAATTATCGCCTATTTCCCCCATTTGAATGGATGTCTTACTAGTCTTACCACTCATCAATTGCATTTTCCTAGATGCTGACCAGAAATCAGATGTCTATGCAAATATTTACACATCACTGACGAGCAACGACAGTACGTTTGCACATTTGTACCAATTCACATTCAAAGGCGTCTTGTCAGTAAATATTATGATGTTAAGTATTTTATTTTTAATATATTCTGTTTCACCAAATAGATGATGATGACTATGAGAACTCTGACTTCTTAGAACAGGATGTACAGGAACAAGAACTAGAACAAGAACAAGGAGAAGACGGTGAGTGTTGCAGACACAGCATATGATATTTTTGGTAATTATTCATTTTTTTAGTGTCAGGCTGTCCACACGCACACTTGTTAATTATAATGCTTAAGATTAGACGTTCTCTGCTATTGTGTCGTCTTACTACACTGACACTGAAGTTGTTCTGTATCTCAAGGATTTAATCCAAACTAATAATCATCATGTTTTTGTACCAGATGAGCCAGATTACGTGAATGAAAATGGGGAGTGCGCCTAACGAGGACCACCAGAGAACATCAGTGCACAGACTGTGTGCTGTGCTGTCTGTTGTGTAAAACTGAAAGTCCATTGTTCTGTTTTTTTTATCCCTGTTATTTGTGATGTGCAAATGATGAGGACAGCTGTGTGAATAAATACTTATGGACTCTGATGTAAAAATGATGATGCTGCCATCTAGTGGTAAAACGTCCATTTTAATGTACAGTAAAGGACACAGAAACTGTTGTCGCGTCAATGTGTTTATGAATGTTTGCTTAGTTTCTTTGCAAAACTGTAGATACAACCTAACTGTTTCAGCAGGTCTTTACCACAGCAAACATTTTCACTCATCCTCGTATAATAAGCACAGACGTGACTGATATTAACAGCAGATTAGTCCATTGTGCTGGTAAGTATCAGCAATACCGTGTTTAACACTGAAGCTGCTAAATGAAACTCTGCCTGCCTTCATTCACAATTTACACCTGTGCTTTTCAACATGTAATTGATTCTCCGTGAACAGACAAACACACAAACGCTGGGTTTACCGCTGCCGTTGTCAAATGGAAAAAAGAACACAAAATTAAGCCTCGTATAATTAACAACTGCTTTTCTATTTACATTTAAAGCCTGCAGACTGGTTTGTTCCAGTGTGGAGTCCAGCTGGCAGTGCCATCACACTCTAAACCACAGATGTTGATTTCTATTTGTAGCCGAATGCTTGTAGTGGAAGATTTATTTTCCATCACACAAGATAAGAAGCATCTAATGCAATCTGATTTTTTATATTAAAATCACATGAAGCTTCTGAAGGAAGATTTGATCACTTTTTTGTCTAAATTATGACACAAACTGAAAAGCAAATAAACAGCCACAGAAACACTTTACACTGAAACCGTTTTATTAACCTGAACAGATCAGCTGAGGTTGACACATCTCAGCCCATTACTGCTCAGAAACCAACAGCCAGAGGTGACGGATGACAAAAATCTACAGTGTGGACACAGAAAATGTAACAAATAGGTAGACACATCATTGAAGGTGGTATGGTAGCGTTCCCAGGATAGTTATGCAAACGTGACAAATACATACATTCTCTCACACACGTACTCTCAAGTGCCAGTGCTAATCAGGCGGGAGCGCTGACCACTCCTCGGGTTTTAGATAAAATCTCAGAAATCCTGACGAGTCAGGGAAGTGAGGCCCAACACTGACCCCTGCTGTGTACACCCAGACTCGGAGGATCATAGCGCTGCCGTGTTTCAACCGCCCATTCAGCAGGTCAATGGGAGAAGTAGGTCATATGAGCAAAGACTAGTTCCACTCTAACACGTCAATGACCTTTTTAATGTCTTAACTGTGTTAACACTGTCAGGAAGTATGTCCTGTTTCTAGCAGCTTAAGATGAGGAGTTTCATCCACATGTTGAAATAAGGTCGAAGGCTCTTCTTGCTACAGACAGCATCGGTTGACCTGAGCCTGAACAAAGATGAAATGTCTGATAAAGCAGTGATTTCTTTGCAGGTAAATAGGAGTCTGAGGCGGAGTAGCTACCCACTTATACACACACACACACACGCACGCACGCACACACACACACACGCGCAGCAGTGAGCTGATGGGAGCTCTAAACGTTGCTGAGGGCATCCACACCAGGAAGCACTTTACCTGGGGACACAAAGCACGAACAGTTAGCTTCATCATATTCAGGCTTCAGACCAACACGAGATTATTCAGACCACCAGGTTCTTTTTGTGACTCACCTTCTAGCAGCTCCAGGCTGGCACCACCTCCTGTGCTAACATGGCTGACTTTGTCTTCTGTGTTCCACTTGGCGCAGCAGGTGGCAGTGTCACCTCCACCTGGACACAAAACATTGATGTTATGAATAAAAGGCCACAAAAATCTAAATACAAAAGCTTTCCTCCTGTTTTACTCTCACCGATGATTGTGACGCAGCCTGACTTGGTGACCTCCACAACTTTGTCCATCAGGTTTTTCGTCCCATTGGCAAAATTGTCCCACTCGAACACACCAACTGGACCGTTCCATACGATCTGCTTGGCCCTGGCCACCGCCTCTCCGTAGGCCTTGGAGCTCTCTGGTCCACAGTCCAGACCCTACACGAAAGATTAATGCGAAGATGATCAGAACAGAAGTGAACAAAGCAAACTCCATATGGTTCCTTCTTGGACCTAAATTTGATGATAAGAGTCATTTTCTGGTCTCACCATCCAGCCAGCAGGGATGCCAGCAGCGACAGTCGCTGTGCCAGTGGCAGCTTTCTCATCAAACTTATCAGCAGTGATAAAATCAACAGGCAGTGTGATCTTGACACCGTTCTTATTGGCTTTCGCCATCAGATCTTTGACAATGCCGGCGCCCTCCTCGTCGAACAGGGAGGTACCAATCTGACAAAAGAGAGAGGAGCGAAATTAAGCGGAGAAAAAAAAAAAGACCACCATAAGTGTGATTTGTTGCACAACAACAAAAGAGAAGAATCCACAAAGCACGTGTTTAGTCTATTTGTTTTTCCCTGTAACAACTAATTTCTGACTCGCTGTGTGATTACTCATCGTTAAATGCTCTTATTCTGCTTCTGTCCAATTCATTAGTTTCTATTCCCAACCATTTCATTTAATCTTCATAACGTTAACCTAATTGCACTACTACTACTACTACTAATTGCACTCGTGATTATTTTGTCCTGCTTATTGTTCATTAATCATATCCTCCAGCAGTTAATAAACAGCTCAATACACTCGCACATCACCCCGTGGTTAAGATCATTAAGTTTAAAGTCTAAATGGCCCTATATATATATATATATATATATATAGTCACAAACAATTGTCCATAAAAGACGCTCTCGTTGGTGGAACCTCCATAAATAAATAGAGGAGCCCATCTGATAAATTTAACTTTTGAAAACTATGATTCGAGTGCATGTTTTATGTTACACACCGAGTCAGATAAGGTTCAGTGAAAGACCCTGAACGATGGTGGTGTTTAAACACACTTGTGAAATGTCTTTGTTTTATTCAAACAGAGACTGATGACGACGTTCTTGACCATAGTCTAACCTTACAGAAAAAAGGTGAAGCTTTTTTTTAAAGATTCAGTTGATTACAAGAGAACACGTTTCCCCACTTCTTTATATTTGTCTGGGTGTGAAGACATCATTCAGAGATATGTCTCCCAGGAGAGTGAGATTTCAACCATCGGAGATCCAAATACCTTAACAGCCTCTGTGAACCGTGTGTTAGAACCAGTGCTGCTGCTTGAAATTCGGGAAAACTACATTACCATCTGATTTTTAACAACACCTGAATGCCTCACAGTTTAAAAGCTTCCAATCCAGACCAACGGGAGAAGAAGCGGTCATTAAAGTTAAAAATACTGGGACTGATTTTTAGCCAGACAATCTCAAAATAAGTATCTGTTTCTGGTTAAATGTCTTGAATTCACGCTTTAAACAAGTCACACGTTTTGTGAAGAGTTCAAATGTGGGTCATGAACATGATTCTCGATAAAAGAGCTGTAAAACATTCAACAGGGTCCAGCAGCTCCTTGAGAATGGAACACAATGAAGTTGTGAAATCCCTGAAACTGTATAGTTCATTTGGTGCTGAGCAGGTAGTGAACACTGGGATAATATGACACATTTTACAGAAATAGTTTTGTAAATGTTTCATTATTGACTCTCTGTCATCTTCCTCACCTCCATGTTGTCGAGGACTTTGAGGAAGGTGAAGGCCATTCCACCGCCGATGATCATCTCATCGACCTTATCCAACATGTTGTTGATCAGCTGGATCTTATCTTTCACCTTGGCCCTGAAGCGGAGACACAGAGGAAAAACACGTCAGTTCAGATAAAGCAACAGCTGAACGACAAGAGAAAACAACAACGAACAATTGACAAAATTCCTCCCCAAGAAGAAAGGAGTTAAGGCAGGATTAGTTGGCCTATCCCATTAAAGCCTAACCATCCCATCAAAACAAATATCATTGTTTTTGCATGTGTTGATTTGGTTTAGCAGCACTGAATGAGTCTTGTCTGTGATCCATCAGTGGCTCACATATACATAACATGCATCCAGTTTCAGGTCTGTGCATCCGGCCATGGGTCACACATGCCTGCACATCACAAACATAAGAACAAAGGGTAAATTAACAGTGATGATAACTAAATGTTCCCGTCGTGTAATGTCATAAACCTCTGTTTTGCTATCTTATAATGCTTCAGTTGAATTAATCTCAAGCTGGGCACTTGTGTGAAGCAACACACCCTACCCATGCAATGCGGGGCATTTCTAACACACATATTTACCATCTGAACTGCTTTAAGACTTGTGTTGGTCTCCAAATACAGTTTTTACGACATGACAAAATAAACGAGATCCTTTAAATGCGTCATTTATGTGCTTCATTTATCTGAACTCTGCAGCCGTTCATGAGCTAATCATTAAACACTGGTGGTCAAAGTCCTCAGTTGGTGAACTAGAAGGTGATTGTCTGAGCTGCTTGAGACTTAGCGGTAGCTGCACACGCACAGTGATCTCTGATACTAGGACATCTCTTCTTATGGCAGCTTGGAGAAATAAAAATGTCTTCTGCAGCAGCTTAAGCCTGTGCTCCGTCTTTATTCATCCAACTGGTGCGGCACAACTTTTTATCAGCACAGGAAACAACAGGAAGTGGTGTTCTGCCAGCTCACGTCGCATTCAGGAGCTTTTAATGAATTCACCTTCTCTAAACTGCTTTCTACCTGGTGTGATGTGGAGGGACAGGATTGTCCTCTTCTTTTTTTTTGTACTACAGACTATTAAAGTAGATTTTAGTGCGAATCCATCCAGCAGGTCTAAAACTTAAAAACACAGTGTAGGCCATTAAAAGTAACCTTCAAATGTTCGTATAGCTTTTGGACAGAATGGCGCCAACATGGAGGACGCTGAACATTTGCCTTGGTAGACCGTTTTGTGAATGGTGTCTTGGTACCTTTTACCTCAATGTTACTGTTGTGGGATTAATATTAATGTAACAGTTTTCCAGAGTTATATAGGTGAGAATGTGTGGAGACTAATACAGGCTGGACTTCATAAACTGTAGGTTTTCTTCGTACTATATTAACATCAGTCTGATCAGCAGCTCACACAATAAACTGTTCTCACCCTCCAAGGATGGCCAAGAAAGGCCTCTGAGGCTTCTCCAGAGCCATGGCAAAGTAGTCGAGCTCCTTCTTCATCAGGAACCCAGCTGCCTTCTGAGGCAGGTTAACTCCCACCATGGAGCTGAGAGAGGGAGAGGAGAGAGAGAGATGAGATAAAGGAGCTAGTAGTAGTTAGACATTTTTGTTACAACATAAAACACACTTTAAAAACATTATAAATGTAAAAGACTGTAAAAGCTTTTTTATATAGAAACCTTTCAGAACCCTACGATCATCTCTGATCCTCCAACAATCACCACTGTATCCAGGCAGCCTGCGAACAACTCACCTGTGAGCTCTGTGAGCCGTGCCAAACGCATCGTTGACATATATGTCTCCTAGTTTGGACAGAGACGCCCTGAAAGCATCAATCTCTTCTTGAGAGGCCTTGGTCTGAGAGGAGCAAAATGAGAAAAGAACAATTCAAATATTGATTAATTCATTTAATCATTCTGAACACATGCTGCATTATCATCAATTCTTCCTACAAAGCAATTGTCCATTTATTTTTTAAACCAATTATTGATGTCTACAGTCCGAGCTAACACACTAACATATACTACCACTAATGCCAATAGGATATGTTAGATTAAATAAGCATACCCCTAAGCAAAGTTGTGCATTAAAACATAGCAAACATCAACAGGCACAATTCTTCTGCGGGTGAACACACAAAGAAACACAAAGAAAAAAATCTTCTCACATTATCTTGCTTCATTGTGTAATAACCAATTCTCACGATCACCAGTTATTCCGTTGTAGATCAGGTTGCTGCTGCACTTTAACAGGCAAAGGTTGTGAATGAGAGATCAGAGGGCAGAAGAAGGTCCAAGAGTTCTTCAGTGTCCTCCAAATGTCAGACATAAGTAGACTCAGGTTTCTACATTTACCCCGTCAGTCCACGTGACGGATTACAGACTCTTACAAACTACTAAGTTACTGCTGTGACAGGAAGGATACCGTGCTCGTGTTCGTTAGACGACTACTGGTAAAGCATTGTGGTATTTCATACGTTATCATTTGGAGTTGGGACACGGTCCACTCACTGCAGAGCAGCTCTATCTTTGTTAAACATTTTATTATTGACCAAGATAGAGATGCCTGTGTGATACAATACAGTAACAGTACGGTACAGTACAGAGGAAAATTCACACAGGCTGCATACCAGGCAGGGCTCTCAGGACAGAAAAAGAAACATGCCCAGCCAGGACAGCCCACTGACCTTCAGAATAAATGTGAGCAGGGTCAAGACTGGTGATCCACTGCAGACCCCGAGAGTAGCACAGTCACAGAGTTACTTTTAATGAATAACTTTTAGTCAGGACAAAGTGTGAGACAGATCAGTCTCAGTCTGTGTATAAATCAACAGGCTGTGGCAGAAGGGTTGAACACAGCGAGAGCTGCATCTGGGTGGACATTTCATAAAATGTGGTATATGTGGTATTACAGAGACTCTGTCCTTACAGCATCTTTGGACATTTGGAAATATATTAAAACCTTTTTACAGATGCTTTTCAGTTTAATTATGAAGTCTAATAACTGTGTGCAAGAGCCGACTAAATGGTTAAAAGAGAAAGAAAAAAACAAATCATTTGGCCTACAAACTGTTTCATTCTCCTGCCCAACTAAAATCTGGTATGAAACAAAGAGCTGTAGTTTTATGATTTTATGTAAAATCTTTAGTTTACTGAGAGGTAAAAAAAAAAGTAGGGTATAAAGCATCTTTATTCATCTCTTGTCACTAACTTTGTCCAAATATCAATAACTGTTCTTGATCAAAATAAGTAAACCCAGCTCACAGACCCACCTTGTTTCCAGATGGGTCTTTGCCCTTTCCCTCCTCAGCAACATGGAAGCGGAGGTTTTCCAGCAGGATGACGGATCCAGCAGCAGGATCAGCGCAGGCAGCTTCCACTTCTGCACCCACACAGTCCTTCAGGAAGGTGATGTTCCTGCGGACAATCAGTGACCATGATTTGTATTTCTTAATGGTTTAAGAAGCTTCAGTAGTAACCTTTGTGACAACGACCATAAATCTTTAAGCTCTGATCTCAGAAAAGCTTCTATGGTTAAAAGATTTTCGTTTGGCCTAAAATCTCCATTCTTGATTTAATTTAACAAATTAAAATGAATTGATTTTTATCATTGGAGTTAAATTCTTAAAATTAAACTCACCAATATTGTCTTTATGTCACATACAAATCGCAGTTACAACCAATAAGCATGTGTCACCAAATGAAGTGGGAATAACACCTTTATTTATTCTCATTCAGGTCACTTACTTTCCCAGCAGAGTCTTGAGCTCAGCAACGACGGGCTCCATGGAGTATTTCTCAGGCATGACATTTCCATCAGGGCGGCCCAGATGACTCATCAGGACGACAGACTTGGCCCCATGGTCCAGGCAGTGCTGGATGCTGGGAACAGCTGCCTTAATCCTGAATATCAGGAAGCAAAGAGTCAAATCCATCACTCCACCTGGATTGGAGGCATCTTCTCCTGTCAGCTGAACTTTTTTATCTTACCTTGTTCTATTTAAGCAACACTGAAGTTATATAAATGTTCGTGAAATTATAGAATTTCATTTTTAATACGAATGTAAAACAAATTACACAAATGAGATGGTCTTTACCTTTGGGTGTTTGTGATCTGCTTGTCCTTCATTGGAACGTTGAAGTCAACCCTGAAAGAATTCAAAATTACCTCAAAGAATTAAACAAACTAAATGTCTCTTTAGTCTAACTATTAACATTATGATATCTGCGGGCACATGCAGGTAAACTAATGTAGTCCTGCAATGAATCCTCCTTCATAAGAAGGTCATTTAATTATCGACGTTGTCGAGTTTGTCTGGTGATTGGCCCTTAAATGAAATAAAATGACCAGCTGTAAATCAGAAACCTTCATTTCTACTTGCATTGCTTTGCCCGCTGAGCCCTGCAGCGATGCAAACTGGCAGCCTGTGAGTGCATACTGCATCCCTCCAGTCAGTTACATAACCACCTCCCTCCTCTGTCTGAGGACCTGATGCACTGAGACACATGACCACACACTGCCATAACAACAGCAATCCACTATCTAAGCAATGCCCAACAGTCAGCATTTCAGGGGCTGAACAGCTATCGTACCCAGACATCGCTGCACCGTGCAACAACCGCAGCTGTAATGAACTGTAATGACAACGTTTATTTCATATGGAGCAGGAGTCTCTTTTTAAAAATTTCATCCTGGACAAGATCTATCACAAATACCTTTTTTTTTAAATATATTTGAATAAGCTCTATGTAATTACGTGTGAGAAACACATCTTCTCCCACAGAATCTATGCATGTTTAGGCCTGAACGCAATCTTTTGGCAACGAGTTAGAACATCTCCAAAGATACAGTTTGGTTAAAATACAATTGGTTACTAAAATACAAATGTTGATAATATGCTCTTACTTCTAGTCCTATTGCATCACTCTGAGAATATTTGGCCAGTTAGCCAAAATTTTAAAAAGCAGTTTATCACGGCAGTGGTTAGCTAGAAGCACATTTAGAGCATCAGTGACTCTTGGCTACTACTCAAGAGCACATGGCAATGGTAGAGTATGGGGCTTTAACACTATATTTTCTTTTAGTCATTTTCTCAGTCAATTTAATCTAGACAGAAAACTGGTTTCTTTGTCTCCTTTGTCCGTTTTTCTCAGATGTGCCGGAAAAAAATCTCTGTAATTAATGACTACAACGATAAAATGTGCGAGTATGACTGTTCCCACTACAGGAAATCAGTTTGTGGTTTATTCTGAACGTGGCTGCAAATGGATTTCTGTGAGGTACTGTGATGGTTCTCTACAGCAAAGTCCCATCTCCCCTCTTCTTAGTTCTAGACATGCAGCTCCACAACGTCTCTGCTTACAGCTGGAAGTTTGTAGAACTCAGACAGCATGCTACGACAGGCCCAGGCTGTGATATGAAATAACTCTTCCTCTGATTGTCCCATTTGCAGTACATTTTAGTCCACGCTGAAAGTAACTACATATGAATTTGACCTTTTAACACCAAGCTGTACATGCTGGAAGCTGCTGCTGTGGATGAACCTTGTCCTATGCAGACTGTCGTTACACAAAGTTAAGCAAACCAAAATGGCCCTCTGACATTTCCACACAGGGTGTCGGTTTCAAGTGCACTTCTATCACTGCTGGCCTTCACAGTATGTAAAAATATATAGTTACAGCACTGCAATTTTAAAAAGTGCTGGATTTAAGATAAATCTGAAAGTGTCTTTTTATAAATTAAAGAAAGGGATTTGTGCACCACCTCATTAGAGTAACAACGTCTAGTGTTGCATCTTGTTTTGCATGTGGAAGATCCAGTCCAGTATTCACCACAAAAAACCCTTGGTCAAAGTCGTCCCCTGAATTTCTAGTTTTAGATTTTGGATTTTTGGCTAAAAAGGCTCCAGACGATAATTTAAGAGCAAGCTGCGAATGTATTCCTGAAATGATGTTACAGTGCTGCAAGCTAACGGAGTGACTAATATTACAACATCATGCAGTGATGCAGTCGGTTTCATCCATGCAGCATCTCCCCACAAGCACGTACGTTACCATGGATGGAAAACGTGACAACCAACAATTAAGCTTCCTGTTCTCTTTCCAGTTATCTGAACCGATTCACACACAGTTAACCATCTCTATATATGTCTTCACGTTAACAACTCATCTACTCATCAACTCATCACCACAGAAAGAATATTGGCCATAAAGGTCAGAGAGCTAGCTAACGACAAATAATCCAATTTCCGTTTAGCTAGCTACGTGCTTGCGTCGGGCAAGAAGCTAACAGTTTGCTGATAAACGCTCACCTCATAACAACCCGCTTTCCCTTGACGTCCACCTTATCCAGGGTAAGTTTGTTAGACAGAGACATGTTGCTGGTTTTGCTGGCTGCTTCTTACACCTTCCTAGAGAAATCTTCTCTGCCTCTTCCGGCTGATAGCTGCTGAATGTCAGCGGTGACCTTAACACATGCAGTGACAGCTAAGGGGAGGGGGGTAGAGAACACGCCCTCGCTGCCGATTGGCTACAGCGTCATGAAAGGTTGCATTTGATTGGTGCCTTATGCTGCCTGCTCACTGACGTCAAAAATAATGGCGTCTTACTACAATTTTATTGAAAAGCAAAACTCTTATTACATGGCAATTTCATATTAACACTACAAAAACTATATTTTAGTAATATATATCTGAATAGTAGTATATATTTCAGATATTTAAATCATGAAGCCCTTTTCTTGTCAGTCCACCTATCCACACCATGCTTTATCCAGCACAACCAGGTAGAATAGCTGCCGTAACTAAGCACATATATTTACATACTGTGTTAAGTTATTTAATATTAAGTGTTATGTGTACTCCTATTCTCAACAGTTTAAGCTACATTGCAGATGCAGTCTTGTGTAAATTATTGCCTGCATTAGGAATTAACCTCATGGCAGTATACATACTGTAATTGTTTCTACAAATGTCTAAAGAAATCAAACATTTTTTAAAGGTCAATTTTTGTGTTTCATCTCTACATTACCTATACTGACTAATCTATACTGATTAATGTAGAGGTAAACTGTATACTGTTGAAGATCCATCATCTAATAGGTTATCATTCCCCCTTTCTGGTGTCGGTCAAGATTTAGTGTTTCTATAAACTGGAAGTGCATGATCCCTATTTGGACTGGACCAGTGTTTTTCAATGGCTCAGGATTGCAGGGTTTTACAATCCTTAATATCTATGCAACAGTGTGATCTGTTGCAGGTCATTTAAAAATTAGAAGTGTTCTTGTCATCCATTCATAGTGTCTTTGGATGCACGTTAAAGGGGTTTATTCTTTTCTGTGATTGAAAAAGCAATGCAGTAAAAAATACTGTACACAGATTTAAAGAAGTAAATGAGGAGGGTAGAATCACATTTTATTTATTTGGACAAAGTAACACAGCCATTCAATGTCTGAACATTTATTATTTTTCCTGTACAACCAGAAGGTCTGTTAGATGCGAATTAGGTCCGTCATGGTGACTCTTTACTCGTCAGCCTGTCTCCACTCTTTGGGAATGACCTTTCCAACTGGCGAAGTATTCCAGGTGATGCCAGTTTGAGTCAATACCTACAAGTTTAGGACAGAGTTTGAGCATTCTACATCATCATGAAAACTAAAGGTTAAAACAATATGTTTTAAAAACCAAACTACATACAAAACCTGTTTAAAATAAACATGCAGTCCAGCAGAAAGTGAATCAGAAATGTTTATTGTGTTACATATTGCAAACAGATTGTTTACTTTACTTTACTTTACTTTGCTTGGCAGACGCTTTTATCCAAAGCGACTTACAGGGAGCTAGCGCTGGGTGTCTGGCTCAAGGACACACCTAGTAGGGGATGGACTAGGAGTCAGACGGGGTTCGAACCTGCAACACTCTACATCCCAGTCTGACGCTTAACCCATTGAGCTACCAGGCCACTTATCATTTATATGATCTATACACATCTATCTATACACATCTTACACATCTATATGCTAATTAAAATGACTAAACTGAAGAAAAGATACATTTCATATACCTTAAATTATGAGAAAGACTAATTGTGCTGTACAGTAAGGCGGTAATAATTGCCCTCCAGTGGCTATAAGGAGGAGCTGATGTTTGGGAACGGTCAGCCATCATCTAAAATAGTGATAATAGGAACTAGCATTTATATAAGTAAAAACGGTACAAACTTAAACAGTACTTACGTATGTCCACACAGATGTGCAGAAGACAGCCCCGCCTAACAGAAAAGCATTACCGTACTTTGAGTGGAAGTCTTGACGGACGTTGGACCCGTGCCTCACTTGCCTGACGGCCTGACCTACAAGACAACAAAAGATTTCACGCACCAACTTAACACACTTCTTTCTTTATATTCCTAAGTGGAAAATATAATTTTGATTATTTAAATATGAAGATTGTATCATTCAAGTGTTTCCTAAAAAAGTAATTCCAATAATAAATCAGAACGCGTTTTTTTGTCACAGTGCATAATTTTACATTACCTAGACAATTTCTCATATCACCAACACTAATCGCAGCTAATACATATTTGTTTACGGCTCGACAAGGAAATATCTCAATTTTCCAAACAGGTTAGCTTACAATTTTCCTGAAAAACATAAGTCAGCGTGTTGAATACGGTTATCTCTATAAAAGCATATTGAAACAGATACTTCAAACGTAATCACAACTTTAAATTGCTGCAGATCATTTGCAATACCTAATTACACAAAGGAGTTAACTAACTAAAACATAATATAGCTAACGTTAGCCCAAGTCCTTCGGGTATGCTAATGTTAGCAGTAGGATATTAGCACGCTAAACGCGGTCACCCACTAGAAATACGCCGGTGAAACAAGCAGTGGACTGATTTCAAACAGCCACCTGATCTAAATACACGCGAACAACGTACATTCTATAGAAAAAAATATGCTTACCAGAAACATTCACTGCAGCTTTTGCAAAGCGGTACATGTTGCCTAGACTGATATCTTCAGATACCCTTGAAAAACGGAAGTATAATATGGCTGCTGCACGTACACACAACGGAAATTACGTCCCTCATAAGAGCATGCGTAAACAAGAACTATGTGCTGCGTATACAGAAAAATACAAAAATTCAACTACAAAAACGGAAGATGCTAATTGAAAATGTTAATCGTTTCTCTTATACATACAACGTATTCAGATAACAACAAAATCATCCTGCAAGTGAACTGTAGCCAATTAAAGCATATCAGGCGGATATGTTGAGAGTCGTGTCAGGATGGCCGAGTGGTCTAAGGCGCCAGACTCAAGGATAATCTCCTTCCGCTGAAACGGGACTTCTGGTCTCCGAATGGAGGCGTGGGTTCGAATCCCACTTCTGACACAAATCTTTTTCTTGATTAAAAAGCATGGATAGTGTGATACTCTAATACTAAGGACTTTAAAAACTAGACTTGGTTAACCTATGTACAAGTCTCACGAAAGAGGATCAGGGCCACCATGAGTATATTAGTTTAGTTCTGACTTTTTCTCAAAGATGAAAGTCAGAATTCTGAGAATAAAGTCAGAATTCTGACTTTCATCTGAGTATTCTGACTTTCATCTCAGAATTCTCAGAAATTTTTAAATATTGATGAAAAACGCTGTAATTAAAGTTTACGTTTTAACTGTTATTTGGTTGTTGAACATTAGCATCCACCCAGTATTCAGTTAGGCAAGTAAGATTGAGATCCAGGCAGAACTGCAGTTTAATGTGTTTACAACAAAAACAACAAACTGGCAGGAAAGGAAAGTAGAAAAATTGCTTTTTTTTAACTAAACAAGACTTTGCCATATTTTCTGTTTGCCATTAAGAATTTAGTGTACACATTAACTATGCACTGTTATAAATGTACAAACTAACACATTTTGTTGCATTTAGTGTTTTGTTGTCAAAGCAGTCCACATATGTTACAGACACAAAGAAAGGCTACAAAAAATGAGTAGAGTGAAAATTACAAGCTTCTTTATCACAAAAGTGCTTTTTGCTGTGTTTATCGATGCCATCTTTGATGCGTGAAAACTCACCAGCTTTTGGTCCAGCATTGGCTCTATTTCAAACCAGGTGTTATTCTCATAATTGTGTTCATTTTGATTGGTCACTTGTTCTGAATAGTTAGAAGAATGAGCCTCACAAGACAAATTCAGAAGGAAATATCTCTGTACTGAAAGTCTGAATCGCACAAGCTTGAGGTGAGCATATTTCTTCTAAAAACATTTCAAAAACAATTACTGTAGCTTTAATTTTTTTGAATGAAACTACTACCTGAGATCATTATTTTCAAAGCAAGCTGAGCTGAAAGTTGGATGAAAGGAAAAAAAACAGCAGCAATATGAACAAGGTATATCAGTCTAAAGTGAAGTGAGTTAATCTCTGTTTAAAGACCACATGGTCTCATACTACAGGATAGTTAGTCTTTCGTTGCCTCATAAATTGTTGAAATTGATTGTTAAGAACTGCTTATATTTATATCCATTTTAGAGTAAGTAACTGACCGAAACTCTGCCAACACTATGCAGCTCAACATCAGAATGCTGAGTGGAAATAAAGGGACACAACACTCCTGGTCAAATCCATCCTGAACCTTCTTACTCCGCCTAAATTGTGATGTCATCGACCTGATTTGGGCACTATAACACATGTATAACAACCACTATAAGGTAAGCTAACACCACATTTCTGGTAGTAAGTTGATTTGAAAATGTTACCAACAATGGCTCACTAAGACTGTCTGACCTCTCCCATTCTGAAGCCAGGAATGAGTACCCCTTTAAGTCAAATGCAGGATTGTGATGATCCAAAAACACTAGAGTCTATACAGCAAATGGAAAAGTTGTCTCCTAACAGGAGGCGAATGGCAATAATATACAAACATTAAGGCATCTTTCATTTTCCCCCTCTTGGTCACTTTCATTTTCTAGTCCTCCTTTTTGTCTTTTCCTTCCTCGTCATCAGTGTACTCCGTCGGCTCCTCTCCTGGTTTCAGAAGCTTGCCAATGTAGTCATACTTCACTGTGATGGTGGAAAAACAAAAAACAAGACATGAATTTACAGTCTCAGACAGAGATACAAGGACACAGCTGTGATGCTTCTTTTAGCAGAAATGACCAAGGCCTTTTCATTGTGTTTTGTAACCATTTCACTTTTTCAGTTTAACTATTAAATTATAGGTTAAACCAAAGCATTTCTTCAGTGACTTGAGTTTATTTTATAATACTGATGTTTCCACAACACACATCTTTTTACCGTGCTCTTAGAGTAGTACTGATTCATGATTATTGTGATATCTGTCACATCTCTACTTACAGGTGAACTGGGCCTCCCACTCAGAGAGGCTCTCCTGCTGCATGGTGTTGAGGTCTGACAGGTCATCGTGTTCCTCTTTCAGTGCATCCTTCTCCAGGCAGAACGTAGCCAGACCTCTAGATGCATCTCTGCCTGCAAACACTCCATATGGACCCCCTGCCAGAAGAAAAAAACAAGCACATCAGTGGTGGTGGTGTTGGTTGCCAAAAAAACAAATAGCCTCCCTTTTTCAGAAAATTACTGAGTTTATGTTCGCTTACGTTTTTTAATAAGTGGACTGCCACAGCTTATGCCATATTATCTTTAAAATAATGTGTCATTATAATACCCACGGGTTAAGGTTACAAGTGTAATCAGCCTACATCTGCAATGAGTGCTATCAGACAGTTCTTGATGAAGACCCTGAGTTTTTAATCTGCTGAATTTCTTAACTGAAACAAGATTTTTTGTAACTTTTAGGCAGAGTGTGCAGCGGAGGAAATGTTTGCATGACAGAGAGCTGTGATGCTGGTCAGAGGTTACACGCTACAGAGGTTACCATCTGAGATAAGATAAAAGAAGCGAGGTCTAACTCACTGTCTGATTCCAGGTAAAAGAAAAGTCGCAATGAAGCATGACGGATCACATTCTTACTTCAGAGAACAGGGTAAAGGAACGTGCACAGAGTCATGCTGGTGTTTATTTCTTTGGGCACAGCTCCCCAGTAGGATTGTTTACTGGCAAATTCGCTTTATTTAGGATAAAATACTTATTTGAATTCCTAAATTATCACATTATATATTTTAAACATAATACTTTTTCCAGTTACATTTCAAATTCTTACATGCTATTTTTACCAACTTGTATCTATGCTAATTTTAAAACTTTTACTTTATTATTTTCTTTGCATGAAATGCTAAAACCGACATTACAATTCCTATAATGAATAAACAACGCTTAGCTCAGTTATGCCTACTCATGTTATGAATCTTTGGGCAAAAAAATTCCCCCATAAAAGCCTTCTTTCTCCGTAACGTACAGACTTTACTAACGACTTTACTAACTGTTCCCTCTTCGCTTTTGGAAACATGGCGGCGGTGTCGTGCATGTTTTGTTTTGAGCAAGTCAACTTCTTAATAGACGATCTTTGGTTTCAGGGCTACAGCAGCTCCTCACTCAGTTGTGAAACGCGACCTCAGATAACTAAGTACCGGGGGTGTGGCGTTAGCCACCCGTCACAAAACTTAACTACACGATAAAACAGTTACCTGTGTTCTGTAATATTGTCGGTGAACTGATATTACTGAAAGAAATTCACACTAAACTAGCGGCTACTGCACGTTAGCATTCGTTCATTACGTTACGTTCGTAGCGGAAGAAGAAACGACAACAAAATGTTTCGTAACACCTTCACAGCGTGGACGGCTCGTTTTGGCTACCTGGTCCATAAAACTTCTTTCCCCTAGTCACGTCGAACACTTTGCCGTTCACGGCCATGAGGATCCTGGGGTCTTGCACTCCATCGTAGGGCTTTAAGTCTGCGAGGGTGAAGTCCCTCTTTTTCATTCTAGGCAGCGGCTTCTCCACGTCGCCGAGGTCTGGCGGGTTGTCCCCGCGGAAGATCTTGTACAGGAGGAACAGACACAGGCTGAGCAGGGTCAGATTCAGAGGAGAGGTGAAAATCTCCTGAAAAATTCCGCCAGAAGTTAACTCGCTTCCCTCGGACTCAGCCATGTTGGATCTCTCCTGTCTCTGTGTGTGTGTGTGCAGGGTGGGACTGTTAGATGCAGGAATGCTGAACCAATCACTGCTGCAGCCCCACAGGCTACAGCAAACTGTCCAGACCAATCGGAGTTTTATAAGTGCGTGCTAAAAAAGTGATGGCACCATTAACCATCGACTGTCTCATGATACGCATCTGTTTATTTATTAGCTGCAGTTGCACAACTTCAGTCTTATTAATTTTGTGTTGCCTGTTTCAGCACAAGCTCAGCTGATAGTTTAATTTAATTAAAGCCAAGTTGAATGCAGTCCAGCTAAGATAAGTTCACAAACTCTTAGGAAGAGGAGATCATGGCGATAGAAGGCTGCAGCACCAGTGTGAAGGGGCATGAGGAGCATCTCATTCAAGATGACTGAAATGAGCTTAACAAAAACACACCCCAGTGTCTCTAATGACTTCAGACCAGTGGTGCTGACCTATAACACAAACTGGCCCTATACATCTCCAGTTCGCCTGTCAGCCTTACAGCCAAGGAGACATTTCTCCTAAGGAGTTAACATGATCAGTGCACAAAATCCTCTGACTTCATCATTTTAAATATATACAGTAATTCCTTGTATTCCTGAGTAATGGTGTGGTTTTAATACAAAGACACAATGAACAGATTACTCCACTGCACTCTTTAAGTTATCAACCATTTTATGCAATATTTATTTTTTGCTATTGTGTGTCTGATCACTTTATGTCCAATGTGCAGCTGTAACAGGTGAATTCATACTGGTGTTGGACTAATAAAGTCAAGTCTAAGTCTTAACCACACTGTGTGGTAATTAATGATTATTTGTTTTTAAAAGAAAAATGTGAAAAGATCTCTGTTAATCATTTACTTTACCGTACTTGGCAGACGCTTTTATCCGAAGCGACTTTTAAGGAGAAGACACCAGCAATTACTATTTTGGTTTCCGTAACTTCTGAGCTACTACAAACAAAGAGCTCCGATCAAGCCCAACTCACCAAGACAAAATAACATGCTTAGGGATTTCTCAAATATGAATATTGCTATTTTCTCACTAAGCCCAAAATCTCTATTTAGACATTTTTAGACAAACAAATAAGCTGAATTAAATATTTGATCCCTTTTACAGACCATAGCTTCAGTTCAGTGCACACGTTAATCAACCTAATAATGCTTCAGGGCTAATTATTTTTTATACAAAGGCAAAATCATACCATTATTTTGTATCTGTTTGTCTGTTTAATAAACACAATAACAAATAACTCTAGATTTATGTATAGATTTTTGACTATGCTTTATATTTGTCTTTCCACATGTTTCTTTCACCAGTGCCAAATGGGGTAACTTTTTGTTTTATATGTTTTAATGTGTGTTTATTGTGAATACTGTGCATATACTAGTATATACTAATCTGTTTTAAAACCCCAGGCACACAAACTGAAGTTGCCCCGCATACAGACAGTGGACATCATGCGGAGTAAACCCGGGGTTTCTGGGGTCACTGCGCGGTTGTGCGTTTAACCCAGTTGATTTAACATCCGGTCATTGTCTCACGCAACTCGGCCACTTCCTCCTCCTGAAAACCGCCTCCGACTCCGCTTTGGTTCCCACCCAAACAAACAAAGCTCAGCTGGATATTTTTCCCACCAGGAACGCCGAGCTGCGCAGTCTGCAGCTCCTCGCCCTCACTGAGCTGGGCTGCGTTTTTTGTCCGGGGAAACCGGGAACCTCTACCGCGGGGACGATGTCGGACGTTCACCCGGTGTTGCTGTAACGTTTTCTGGTTGTAATTTCACTCATTTCGCCACAGTCAGTGGCACAAACAAGCGTTCAGGCAGCTAGTTAGCCGCCGCTCTGCGTGTCCTAACACCGGCTCATAGCGAGGCTGGGCGGACATGACAAGCGGGTTGGCTGCTGCTGTATTTACTTTGAAACGAGCTCGGTAGTCACGGGTGGTCCCGGTGTGGCTCTGGTTCGGGGGAGAGGAGATGTTGACGAAGATCTGTTGAGTCAAGCTAGCTACCAGGTGAGTCTGTGTGTGGTGCTGAAGTACTAGCTAGATTAGCTTCACTTCCCAGCGTTACGTTTAGTTTTATGAAGTTGCCTCAGATGAACTAAAAGCTTTTTATCCATCCTATGTACGTTTAGTAAGCGTGAAACTATTTAAAAAAACGAGTTACGCCAGCGCAGTTATTTGAATCTAGCGTAACATTAGGCAGTACACTGAAAACCACTGCTCGTTTTTTTACTCATTTACAGCAGTGTTCAGACGACTAAGTCAACAAGATTAACAAAGGTTTTTTATTAGTCTTTGATTTGTTAAACCTATTTCAAACATATGGATCTGCATCAATATGATAATCAATCAAATAGACTTTAAAGCAATTATCTGGTAAGATAATTACAATTTATGATTTCAAACATTGATTCAGTGATTGATATAATTAAATTATATACCAATCATCTTCCAGGAATTATAGATTGATTAATCTATTTTATGATAAATATAAATTGTGTGTCTTCACTATTATTATCTCTTATCAGCCCTGTCCTGATGTGTTCTGTCCTCTGCTTCCACCACAGCACACTGCCTTGTAAATTACCTCTCCCTTCGCATTTATTGTGTGGCTCTCCGTTTCCTTGGCTTTTCCAAATCCGGGTACTATGAGTGCAATGCGTGTAGATGCCAAAGTGGTGATGCTGGGAAAGGAGAGTGTGGGGAAGACCAGCTTGGTAGAGAGATACGTTCATCATCGGTTCCTGGTCGGCCCATACCAGAACGTGAGTGTCAGCTGCTTTGCTTCAATTTGTCGGCATGTTACTTATTTCCTTCCTGCCTGCTGCCTGGATGAAAGGCATCATTTTTGTATTTAGCCTCTGGGATGTTGTGGTTATTGAGGCTGAAGTCTGTGACCATCCTAAAACATAAAAGCTCTGATCAAAACTGTGTATGTCCTAGAGAGAAGCAATTTTGTGAAAACTTCCATATTGATGCAAAGCCAGTGAAACATGCCTCTCTCATGTTCTGCTTAGTTATTTGCAGACTACTACTGACTCCATAAGGTTGTTAAACTGGTTTAGGAAAATGCTGTAACAGTAAATCTAGTGATGTATTATATAATATATCACTTATGTAAGGTATTTTTACGTTGAACAAGTACTACTTGTCATTTAAACTCTTCAGACGTGAATGAACTAGTTACTTTTTTAGCAGCTCTGTGTAGAATTGCCCAACATATTGTCCTTTGCCTGCAATGGAGTTATTTGAAAACAACTTCAACTATCGGACACAAGTTAGTAGAAGACAACACGGTGAGGAATATTATGGACTCCAAACATCAGCAGTTATGTATTAGTTTATTCATATTTTATTATATCTTCCATTAGTGCCCGTTTGGACTGTGGTCCGGGGACTCAACATTTCCATTCACGGGTGTCTAAGCTATCACTGCACTTGTTTTCTCTCACTGACAGACTATCGGTGCCGCTTTTGTTGCCAAACCAATCCAGGTGGGAGAGAAAGTGATTACCCTGGGAATATGGGTGAGTTTGCGGCTGCTGTGTATAAAATCATACATTTGGCTTCACTGTCGGGTTAAACCAAGTGAGAGCTGTAAATGTGCCTCTAGTAGCACAATTTTGAGTTTTGAGTTCCACAGCTTTATAGCAGTGAGAGGAGTTTGGCTTTTGAGTTGCAGAGCTGTTGACCGTGGGGCCTGGCCTGCATGCAGGTTGTAGGAATGTTGACTGTGTACTTTTGTGACATCTGATGTGACAGTAACAGGGCAGTGACACTCATTACATTAGAAACCTCACAGCCAGCAACATTTGTTTACTGTAACACGGTGTTTATCAATGAGAATGATGTTTTATCACATCACCTTATCTGTTCTGTCTTACTTATCTAGGACACAGCTGGATCAGAACGCTACGAAGCTATGAGCAGAATTTACTACAGAGGAGCCCGAGCAGCCATAGTCTGCTATGGTAAATCCTAACCGTAACCTATATGGCAGATTGATATGTTTTATAAACACAGTCAGCTTGTCATAGTGAGCCAACACCAAACAACAGAATATATGTATATACCATGATATATTGTGTGTGTATATTTAGTGTTGCTTGTGTTTTCTCTTATGGTTTAGATACTAGAAAGGGTTGATAGTGTATACACGGTGAACTAAATTGAGAAACGGCTCAAATATCTGCTGCTTTAATTACACATCCAGCAAAACCCTCTCCGCTGAAAATGTTCATTATGTTAAATAGAAAGTAAGAATACTTCCTATTGTTAGCAAAGTCAATAAAATGATAATAATTATAGTTAGATTGCAGATAATAATTGACACAACTTGATCACATTTTAAACAAGTCCACTTGAATTTACTTAGTTTTTCTCCTTGATGGTGATAATGAAATTATTCTGTAAATGTGTCCAAAGGGGACTATGCAAGCAAAATATACAAATCTTCTCACAGGCTTTTTGTGTTCAGACAGACTTGCTACACATTTTCTGAATAGTATTCAAGTCTTCTTTGGGGGAACTTCGACATTTGGAAAATAGCTCATTGTATTTCCCACTGGATTACTCACACTGCTGTCATATTTTTTTTAAATCTTAACTTCTCTTGGGTCTGCTGGCCCTATTCGTTTTATCCTTAATGATTGTGAAGTATTCAATGAATAAAAAATAAAGGTAATATGGAATATGTTTTGGGATTGTTACATTCTGTATACATATTGTCAGACAATTTTAAGATAATATCTTCTTAAGATGACTTAAAATAGTTGTCATGTAATTTGTGACTTTAGATCTGACTGACAGCAGCAGCTTCCAGCGAGCTCGGTTCTGGGTGAAAGAGCTACAGAACTTCGAGGAGGTGAGAGAGATTTTCTAGTCTAAAATATGTATATAATACAGATGAAATTATTATATATTGTACACTTATTTTATGTGTCATTAATTGCTACAAGACATCTGCCCTATATTATCATAATATAGCTTCTAGAAGTTCATGAAGCTATAGAAAAATCATCATGAGGCACATTTTTAAAAAGGGACACGCTGGTGAGCTCAGAAACATCAAAAGTCTGGAAGAGCATGGAAAAAAACTATGACGAATTCTCTCCCTGGTGAAGAAAACCCATTTTACAACAGTTGTCGAAATCAAGGACATTCTCCAGAATATAGGAATATTTCTGTCTTTATCAACAATCAACAGAAGACTTCACCAGAGTATATACAGATGGTTTATCACAAGATGTAAACCACTGGTAAACCTCAGAAACAGGAAGTGTCGATGAAAGTTTGCCTGTCGAGTTCTGAAGCAACGCCCTATGAAGAAACAAGACCAAGGTGAGCTTGCACCAGAAAAAAGTGAAAACGGAGGAAGAAGAGAAGCAGCTGCTCATGTTCCGGGGCTGAATACTTCAGTCTGACCGACTGTAAAGAAATTGCAGTGTTAAAACCAAAAATGGATTTTAGCATTGTTAGTTCAGATATTTATGAGCCACCGCCGTACTAAACCAGTTATTCATTTACCAAAAAAAGTCGATTGGAAGTGGCTGAACAGGAGATTCTAATACATTATCTTGAAGTATGTTGGTGAACTATACTTCCTTTTTATTCCAGCACTGTAAGATTTATCTGTGTGGCACTAAGAGTGACCTGATTGAAGGAGATCGGAGCCTGCGCCAAATCGATTACCATGATGCTCAGGACTTTGCTGAAGGTAAGTGCAGTGTTGTAAACCTTTCATCTTTACAGTTTATTTTAATGGTGCTTTTTCCTTTTATATTTAAACGGTATCAAACTGAGAGTGCAAACAGTTTATGTTCCTCACAGCTTAATCCATATATTCATACACTTGCATAATAATGAAGATTTTCCAGCAGAAACGCCTGTGACCTTTATCAGTCTCTGTGTAACCAAGTCAAAGCGAAGTGGGTCGTGGACAGAACTTCTGTTTTCTTTCATAAGTTTCTCCCCTAGTTATATTAACATTAACCTTGATGGCTCATTTGCTTTCACAGAGATTGGAGCGCAACATTTTGAGACCTCCAGTAAAACAGGAAATCATGTGGGTGAGTTACAACTTTAGTCATCTGCAGGAATGGTCTAAATAGAGAATGTGAAAAAAAGGTTTCTAAGTGTGAAGCCGTGCAAGTCTCCTGCTCTTTGACATGTTGGCCGCCTGCACATTAAAGCATCTCCTGATGACAGTGCAGGTGTCAGTAGATCATTATGAGCGAATGGTATATATACGTGTATACGTATAGCTATGACTATGAAGGCAGATTTTGCAACATTGGTATTTATTAGGGATGTTCGATATTGTCTTTTTTACTGATACAGTCTAACTCTTAATTTCTGATACCGATATAAACCGATACCCGTTTATGCCTTCACAAAAAAAGGAAAAAAACTAAATCATTGTTGTCATATTTTGAGACATTTTGAATGAGAGGAGAAGTAGCTGAAGTGTTGGATGTATAATATGTGCTTATGTGCCTATAAAGTAGGCCGATTATATCATACATTCCTAGTATTTATCTGATCTGACATAATCATCAAGCATTACATTAAATTGAACCGAAAGATTATTTGTTGAGAAGCATTTGTTGTTTAGTTATTATATGCAGCACAGTTTTATATAAGCCAGGTATTAGGATCATACACTAACTAATAGGTCTCATTCTTTTTTCTGCTTGTCAGATAAGTTGTTCCAGAAAGTTGCTGAGGATTACAACAACACTGCCTTGCAGTACATGACGGGTGCGTGTTGTTGTTATGTAATTGCAGTGTAGATTCTGAGGCTGTAGAGAGGCATGCTGAAATAATTTCCTTTGTTTCAGCAGAAGAAACGGGCGTCGACTTAGGCCAGAAGAAAGATTCATACTTCTACTCCTGTTGCCATAACAACTAATGCTGAAAACAGGAAGAAACTGTTGCTGGAGCCAAACTTAGGTTTGCTGACAGGTGTCAGATAACTCTGGATCTGGAGAAGGAGAAATCCAACTTAATACCATTTATTTCGTTTGAGCCATAAAGAACTGAGGGTGCAACACTTTATGGAAGAAGATCCACTATTGCAATTATAACTGGATGGAATAACTTCACCCAGTCATTTCCTGTGTTTAATGCGCATCAATCAGTCACTTTTCTGTGGCCTTGAGCTGGACCATCGCTTGGAAGTAAACATATCCCTGATGCTCTGGTATAAAGATGACCTGTGGTGGTGACAGACCTAAGGCATCCCGCTGACAGAAAATTAGATTAAAGCTGTTATAGGTTTGTGTTTCAGGATGGTGAAGGGTTTGTTTATACCAGTTAAGTTTGGTTTATGTGCAACCATAAATGACATTTTTGAGGAAACCAACCTTTAAGCCTGGGCATCTTCAGTGAAGCCTGCAGGGATGAAGTAAAGCCAGTGTGGATTTGTAAATGAAAAAACACTCAGCTATTCTCAATTGAAATAACCCTTATAAAATATTTGCATATCTGGTATAAGATAAGAGGGGAAACAATACCACTGACCTCCATAAAAGCCTTTATAGCACAGTAAAAATGACAGCACTGTGTGTGTGTCTCTAAAATGAGCTGAGTTCTGGCTCCAGTGTTTACCATGACATTAGCCATGTGACATCGAGAGCTGACGGTCCCGCCACTAAACCTTCCAGTGAATCTGGCCACATGGCCCCCCCATGACAGTGTAACATTCAGACCATTTCCCCATAGACCACATCTAACGTCCGTTCAAACAAGGTCAAACTCTTTATGAATACTTGTATGAATGTTGAATAGTTGAAGCTGTTTTTATTTGGGTGACATCATCCCACTATGGAGCCAGTGGCCCAGCAGAAGAAACACCAATGCTTATACTGTTTGCTGCACAACATGGAGGTGAAGCTGGAAGCTGGAAGACATTTCTGCCATATGCATTTGGAGAGCAGTTGTCACTGAATACCTTGGATTTCCAAGTCCAGTCATAGTTCAGCTATGCTGACGGCATGCGCAATATCTAATGTGTCATATTTTGCAGCATAAGCTATAATTTTGTAAAAAATAATTCAATGCATAGATATATTAAATTAAAAGCCCAAAAATCTCATTGAAAAATAAATTGAACAATGTTTACTTTCCTTCATTCAAGCTCTATATTATCTGTTTCTTAATTCTGAATACAGAGTACAATAGGAAAATATGGCAAGTGATCTATTAGTCACTGGTACTCCCTGTTTTTGACAGGTTGTTAAAGGTTTTGGGAAATCTTCACTTGAGCAAAGATGATGATGATGATGATCAAAGTTTCTCTTAGTGGTGATGAGAAGCTGCAGATTTCATTAGCAAAGAAAAAAACACCTGTGTCTGTGAATGTTGGAAAATGGTACAAACGTTCCTCAGAACCATATTTACAGCTATAAATAAGACTCATGTCACTAATTTATTGCCTTTTAAGTTGTGCTAGCCAGACATAGAGAGAAACAATCATAGTTTCCACATGCTGATTTGAGATGTTGATGTTGTTTATGTGTATGTTTTGATGCACAGTATTTTATACTTGATGCTGTTAAAGAGGTTGGTGTAAAATACAAATGAATTGTGTGAAATCAAAAGCGTAATGAACGAATGTTTCAAAGCTCTGACAGACCGTAAGTTTTACAGGGGTCCCTCACAATTATGCATTTCTGTGTGTGGGTAAAAACACTATAATGGCAATATACAGTATTTTCAATTGTCAAAAGTCCAAATGTAGTGCATTGTTTGACTATTGGCGTTGAATATGTGTGGGGATCACCAGTTGCATGGTTTTCTGCTTGCAGACTGTTACTGATTTCAAACATCTCATATCTTTAGTTCAATATCATGCGATCTATTCAACCCTGAAAGATTCACAGTGTATTAAGAGCATGTGCCTTGAAAAGGGATGGAAACAGACAAATTAGAATAATTTGAAGAAACAAATAAAACCAAGCTAAGGTTTAACATTGTTGAACCAGTCATCTGTGCTTTATCCATCAAACCTTAAATAACACCTGTTTCAACTTTATTCCAGGTTGAAAGTTTTTCATTTACTTTCATCTCACTAATGTCAATATTTCTGCTGTTGTGAAATAAGGTGATGAAAGACGCACTGATAAGTTGAGAGGGCATCATTATGGAGCACACTGTGTGCATTCTGCCTTTCTGGTCTGTAAATCATTTGCTACATGTTCACACACATTTTGACAGTCTGGCTTGTGACTGGAGATTTTTTAAGCAGTTTTCTGTATGTCTGCGTTAGCCTTGTAGAGCTTTATTTAAACCTTTCAATACAATGACACTGAAATTTCATCCAAGAGTCTGAGTATGACTGGAAATGTTCCTGTGTGTTTTTAAGCGTTAACATTAACACCATGCTGTTATAACCCCATAATAGATGACAATTGTAATGTTTTGGAAGGCGTTATTCAAATTAGTTGACTTTTGGTGATAATTTAATGCTTTTTTTAGCATCGAGTTTTGAGCATACAGCAGGCTTAATTCTGGTGAAAGTACAGCCACTCCATGTTGCAGAGATCTGGTTGCTTTCAGGACTTAGCCCTCTAGAAGTTCTAGCTCAAATCAGTACAGTAGGAAGAATAGAGCTGGAGTCTGGAGGTAGATGAGGTGATTCGCAGAATATGATTCTGCAAATATACAAATGCTGGATGTGACTGTCAGCAACGATGCATCTCCAGCCATTCTGCCAAATCTCGAGTAAACACTTACACATATGTTTCACTTAAATGCAATGTGATATGAATACAGCACAAGTCCAACACCTTACATTGTCTCCATGGATAACACAAAACACAATTCATAAAAATGTACCTAGCTTATATATTTTTCTGATACCTGAGCCCCTCAAAATACTTATTTCTTAGTAAGAGTTTTAATTTCTACATATAGTTTCATTTAATTCCACCCACTGAAACATATATTAATCACAGGTGTAATGTATGTCTAACAATATGGGGACAGGAAATGCAAACATTTATTTAGTATTTTTAATAAAACATTCACATTTCCTCTGTAAGTAAATGTGAATTTTTTTCAAACACTTAAGAAGAGCAGTAAAGAAGAGTGTAAAGAAATATTCTAAGTTTTACATTTATTTAGTGAAATGTCAACAAGTGGTTTTTCAATTCAAAGGTTTCCATGGGACAGCTCCCGTCAGCATTCAGGTGCAAAAAACAAAAAATTGAAATGATGGAATCTGCTTTCATGGGTGTTTTCACAGCCTTTTTGTTTTAAACATTGGTGTAATTGTGTCGCCCTATTCACATAGTGGTTTGGTAAAGTTTGTCTGTTGGTTTGTGTTCATCTAATTTTAACCAAATTCAGTATTTGTTTACATTCAGCAACAACACACCCTGCTAAGCTAAGTAGCATTTGGCATGTGAAGCAGGTAAATGTGAACACCATGTCCTTAGCCATAAAAACAGAACCTATAGCATCTGGCTTGAGAAACTAAACAAACTTTTTTTTTTACCAACACTACATTTGTGGGAATTTGTTGGGCACTAAGTATTTCTGAAATGTTGACTTATGTGCTTTAACCTAAATAAATAAATGAATTTGAACCCACACAAGTAGGATTTTAAAATGTCCAACCATCAAAATCATTTAATAGATGCTATTAAAATGATATATTTTACACTGTGGCTTTAATGTAGAAATGCAAATACCTACATAATGTTTTATATATAGCTCTATGGTCTGCTAACATGAGAAACAACTGGTACAAAGTGCTTACTTGATAATGTCTTCTTATATATTCAGATAGCAGATGTTTTAACAGGTCATACTTAAAATGGAATGAAACATTGCTTATTGGGCAACTGTAAAAAGGCATTAGTAGGGAAACGTTCTCTCGCAGGTGCCAAACCATTCCTTAAAAATATCTCCAATGAAATACAGTCTAAGGCATTGGCAGATAACACACTGACAATAATACAAGCTCAAAGACAGAGCGAGACACACATGGCAAGAACACGTACTGAAGTGCAAGCATCATGGCAAGAGTCCTTCATTTCCATTGTCCAATCGAAGACTTGTTTTCCCTCGATGGAGAGTGAGGGAGGGGAGGGAGTGTTACAACCCTAGCTCTCCCTCATTATCATTTGTGCGTAACAGAGTTGTATATAGACAACATAAACACTGGAGCAAACATAGTACCTGCTCTGCGTCCAGACCACCAGCAACCACAAGGGAAACATCGAGTATACATTAAGTGCTCTTTTTAATCAACCAGCTTCTGGAGCAGTACAGTACAGAGTCCCATGATGGGATAAATATTTTCTTTTATCTTTCCAACCCTGACATGACGACTGTTCTAAGTCACTAAATCCATATCAGTTTGGTTCCTTTTTTGACATGAAATAACCAAATCTAGAGAACATTTCTTCCTATTGGCAGCATCCATCCATGTTTTTACATTAGACTGCATCTATTTCAACATCTGTGATGGACAACAACAAAGCTGTAGAGGTGGAATTGTAGTTCGCAGCTACGCCAGGCAGCCAAACATCTGGCACTTTCACATCTGGTAGATGATCAGATTGTGAAGAATTCATTTGTTGAAGCACCCGATCATCTGATTTGAAGAAGGGGGGGGGGTCAGGTCATGCTCCTCGATCGAGTTCATTTAGGTGGTTGTGGCAGGTGACTTCAAGATTCCCAAAACTTTCAGAAGCAGTGTGTGTGTACAGCAAAGTCCAATTATACATCACTGAACAAATTTTCCACTGACCACAAGGCCAAAGGAGTCTGGCTATGTCCCATTGGGGTTTCCATGTCTAAAAGCACAACCACGCTGGTTTATTTACAGACAAATGTTATGTAGTAACAGCAGCTGAAGAAATGTAAGTGGGGGCAATGTTTAATTAAAATGTAACTGAGCCCTCTTGTGTGTCTCTCACGGTGGAGTTTAGCCCCACGCTGACAGAAAGTTACAGCGTAGACTTTTCAAGCATGAAACACACCTACACACCCGACACAACTGTCTCCCACTACATTAAACTGTTGCAGGTGCACCTACTGACAAAACTGTATATGACACGTGAACTACTTCAAATAAATATCAAAACAAAGCAGCAGGTGAAGTTGGTCAAAATGTGAAACAACGTGAGGAAAATACATTTATAAATTCCAAAATTGATGTAGCAGTTCAAGATCATTTCTTTGTCAGATCTCTCAAGGTCCTACCAGTTTGTGTGCAAAACCACTTCCTCTACAGCAAATGTGTGCAGAGGTCTGGGAATATGGAGTGATTAAGAGGACAAAAGTAAATCCATAAATCCATAAATAAAAGTGGGAAATGTCTGTTCCAGAAATGTATCAGTGTCAGTATATACAGTATTTATGCAGTTTATTCCTTAACTTAAAAACGTAATGTATTTCTATACTGATTTAGTTTTGTCCTTCAAATTCTTCCATACATCCATTTGCTCATTTCATTCAGTGACAAACTGGGCTACTGTGTTATTGGCTTATCGTCATCATCTTCTCCACCAGTGCCACTGTAAAGAGTAATTCACACTCATGTCACTCCTCCTCCTCATCATCATCTTCTTCATCTTCATCATCATCATCATCTTCCTCCACTTCTTTAATTTCCAGGTAATCCAGTCCTGTCTCATCCACCTCTGCCTCTCCATCCTCTTCGCTAGGGTCAGATTTCTGCCTTCCCACCCCACATTCTTCCACTAACTCCTCCTCTGCTTCAGCCAGCAGCTCCTCCTCCTCCTCCTCTAAGACATCCCTCTCCTCCTCATATGAGGAGATTGGTGAATAGTGCGGGAGGTCGAACAAGTGCGGGCTGCTGGGAGCAGCATCAGAGCTGCTGCAAGGAGGTGAAGTGGCAGGTGCAGCAACAGGAATAGTGATAGGTACTGGGATGGAAAATGTGGGAAATGACTCAGAAGCACACATGCCAGCGCCAGCGCTGATGTCCTGGACCCTCCTGGTGGTCGCACTTGAGCGGGTGGTAGTGTTAGAAGTGGCAGAAGGGATGACTGCCATGCCCAGCCCTGACGTTAGGGAGCTGGGTTCGGGTGTGTACTCCCGTATTTCCCCTGGTTCCAGAGGATCAGGTCCACAGGGGTCATGCTCACTGCAGGACAGTTTCCCATCCAGCTTGGAGATGAAGAGTAGGCCGTCGCGGTGCTGAGAGCAGTAGGAACTAGGACACATCTCACAGAAGGATGCTGCATCCTTACCGCACATGTCGCACTGATGCCATGGACATTCCCAGCGGCCTACGATGAATTTACAGAGACGGTAAAGAGGGTCAAAGAAAGTGATAACCCTTAACAATATTACACAACATTAAAAAAACTACATAAAGTGCTGTGTAGGAAAATAAAAGTAAGTAGCAGTAAAAAGACCAATAAAAAATACATATTTACCATCAAATACAATCACACTGAGGTAAACTCTCTTCCACAGCTGAAGGCTGAAGCTAATGCAGACGTATGTGATAATGCAATGCCACTGATGTCCACTAGATGCCACATCCCATAGGCACATTCAGAAACACTCTTAATGTTTTTAGCCAGGAGGGGTAGCAGGTAGGAAGGTTTAGTGCAGAGCAGAGCTACTGTGATAACAGCCTAAACTCCTTATTTAGGTCCTAGCTTCAAGAATCAAGGATAACATGCATACCAATGGGTTATACCTTGTTTTGTCCAATTAAATAAGCTGCCAAACGCATTAACTCCCCTGTTAAACTCCTTCCAAAGACATAAGACACAATTTAAACCTTCATAGAATCATAAAATGGAAAATAAATTTCTTCTCATTCACTTGACTACTTTTTACAATTCAGCCTAAATAAAACTTGGGAACATCTACGGAACAATCCAACAAGGAACCAAATTGACCCTCAGTCTGGTGTGTTATAGCACCCATGCTGAGCTACTGACCTGCAGGCCTCTTGGTGAGGTTGAGACAGTCTGCATGGTAAACTTTGGGGCATCCGGGTCGCTTGCAGGAAACCATCTGTCCTCCGTCTCCGCAGCTGAAACACTCATCCTCTCTTTCTTTGGCCACGACCACCTTGCTCTTTTTCTTGCCATGACCTCTCCTCTTCAACTTCCGACCCTTGTCTTCGGAGGGAGGGTTGTTCTGGTTGCAGAGATGTAGATTAATAGAGGTGCAACAACGTGTGGTACATGTTTGTTGAGATTAATATTTAGGTCAAACTCTGTCCTTCTCCTTTAACGAGACGAGGCAAGAAACTCTCAACAGAATTCAGCCTTTTAAATAAACCTGCCAACTAAACCAGTGTGTGACCGTCTGTTTCGTTCTCCTCACCTTTGGCCTGACGCCCAGGAAGCCGCTGCAGTTTGGTGCGCCACATTTACAGACGGTTTTTCCATTCCCTAAACACTCCAGGTTGTAGTTGAAGGTAAGCTCTGTGCCTGAAGAGATACACACAAAGAATTGTGGAAAGTGCCTGAAACGTTGCTATGCAAAATATTTTTACAAGGACAAGAACAAGAATGATGGTTTTTGTCCCCGTCCCTTACACTGATATAGCATTATGTTCAACGACAACTTCACATGCTAATAGTAGGTGTTGATGATGTAGCGGTTGATTGAACAAACCAACAGACTGAAGTGGTTGTTTTAATTTTCCAGCCATTAAAGAAGTAGTGTACCTGCAGAAACGTCAACGAGAGCAAACAGTCCCACTCGAGTGTCTCCGCTCACGGTCCACTTCTGGGTCTCACAGTTTGGCTGACAGCAGTGGTTCATGAAGCGAGCTTCGTTCCCCTTGGGTCCGGCATCAATGATCCGGTCCTTACACACGGGAGAGAGAAACGTGTATGACCACTAAGAGACCAACAGTCGAGCTTGTAGCATTTTGACGACTGTGGTTTCTGAGGCAGGGTCAGATCCACCACCCAAATGGTTCAGTTCCTAAATTCTAAACATTATTCAGTTTTTGTTCTGATCCGTTCACATGAGTCCGTAGCATTAGCCCAAACTGTACTACCTAACAGACACACGCTGGCACGGAGCTGTACCTTGTCTAAAGTTAGCATGTAGAAGTTACAGATGTCGTTCTCCTGTGCGTGTCTGATCCTTGACCTGCACTCTTCCTCGTCAATCACCTCGCCGACGTACTCGCTCACAAACTGACCCTGAAAGTAAAACATACATTATTTAGATTAATACTGACCCACTGAGCAGAAGCTGCACCAGCTGACAGTAGTACTATTAATAACAACAGCACAGTTACCTTCTTGATGTCATGTACACATCTCAGCCCCCAGCCTCGGGACAGCGTCCTGAAGATCTCCACCTGGCTATACTGACGCTTGGTGAACGCCTGGTTGAGGCACCGTTCACCTGCCGGGCAAACCTGCAGGTTCAGAGTCATTTTGAGTCTCAAGGCCTGGCTTTAGAGATGATGATGTCTAACCCTTATTTAATGATGTTTCTATAGAAATATTACAAGTGTTATGGAGGTGTTCCTGTACCTGTGGATGACATTCGTAAAGCAGCATGCGGTTGATGCACTCTGAGTCCATCCCACACGGGCTCTCATCTGTCGCCTTACAGTTACAGCGGGGAATCTCTGACAGGTCAGCTGTAAAGATCTGAACCTTTCCGATCGGTCGATTCACCTGAATGTGTCAGAAAAGCGCGAGCAGATGGACCTTTATTCACCTTGATATGCTAACCTAATTCTAAAGAAGTCTGCTACACATACCACTGTTTCCCTTTTCAAGAAACGTGCTTTACGTTTACCGACTGCACAAAGTTTAGAGATGGTCTCATACTGACCTTTATATGTTTGTAAGGAGGAGGCTTCCTGTCGTTTTTCCTATCCTCCTGAAGCTGTCGCAGTTCCTTCTCTGCCTGCAGCTCACGAAACCGCACAGCCGCCTCCTCCAAAGCTGGAAAAGGGGGGTCGACGGGCAGAGAAGTCATTAAAGCAATTTTCTAAAACATTACATTAAGTAAAAAAAAAACAAAGTCATAAAAGAATCTCTGTTATTGAGCTATGTTTGAGAAGCGCTTTTGAAACGCTGGATACCTTTCTTGTAGGTGGCATCGACACCTTTTCCCATCTTTTCTTTGCTGTTGGCATCCACATCCATATAAGGGAAAACTCTGGCCTGGTAGGTCCACAGGTAGTCGTTGGAGCCGAAGAAATGAACGGGGAACTCCCCGACGTCGTGCCTCATTCGCTGAATGTTCTCTGGGATTGTTTTGGGGTGGCTGACCTCTGCTGGCCACCACCTTCACACAGGTGTGAAAAAGAAACCACACATGTTAGCTCAGTGAATATGATGAGTCATTGATAATATATTACAGCAACCAAACAACAAATACTTTATATTGCTTGGCAGACGCTTTTATCCAAAGCGACTTACAAGGAGCTAGCGCTGGGTGTCTGGCTCAAGGACACACCTGGTAGGGAATGGACTAGGAGTCAGACAGGGTTTCAAACCTGAGACCTTCTGCATCCCAGTCTGACGCTTAACACACTGACCTACCAGGCTGCAAATCAGTAAATTAAGAACATAATTGCAGTCTAGCACCAAACTCAGCTCTCCACTGACCTGTACCGCCCCACCTTCACCCAGAGGATGTCCTTATAGCGAGGTTTCTTCCCAGCCTTGCAGTCGTTGCAGTACCAGCTGCCTTTAGGCATCTCTATGTTTAGACACTCTCGGTGGAAAGCGGCAGGACAGGACTCGCAGCACAGCAGACTTCCCCCTGGAGAGGAAGAAAAGCACCATGTTAACAGTTGACTGTTTCAGGTTTTATCAGTGAGAGTCACATGTTATATTATTTTTCTTATTTATTTATCTGTAAAAATTCTAATTACCTCCTTTCAACATACTGCTCCTTTCATACAGCTGCTCTGAATAATGGGCTGTTTATTTATGTTCTTTTGTGAAACCAACCTCACCGAAACAAAATCTCACTACCTCGACTTAAAGTACAACATCATAAAGTACAATAAAGTACTCCACATGTTCCCGGAGCTGTACCTTCTGTGCAGACGAAGCACCAGCTGACATTGACGTGTTCGTGGTTCTTGACGCCGCGTCTGGGGGTGAAGTGGTTGGGACAGATGATGCTGTTGTTGGAGAGGACAACGCTGCCTGCTGCCATGCACACGTCTGTAGCATGGTAGGCTACGGGGCAGCGCACGCAGCGCACCAGACGACCTGCAGACAAAGACATGAGCGCAAAGGGATACGAATGTGAAGAGGCGAGGTGAGGTAACGGTGTGTTCGTTTACCTTTACAGATGGACGGGCTGCTGGGGTTGGCAATAAAGCAGGTGAGACAGACGTGGATTGAGCAGCGGAAGCCTCGGTTCACAGGTGCAGTGGGGGCGTAGCTGGTGATACACTCCCCGTGGTAAAACTTCCCACACACAGGGATCATACAGCGCCGTACTTCCTCACCGCGCTTTTTACACACAAAGCAGGTATGGATGCCTGGGGGAAAAAATAACTTTTTTAAAATCTCAAATTACCCAGGTAAACTTACTGAACTGTACAAATCTTGTTTACAATAGATATCTCTATGAATTGTTGTTTACAATTATTCAAATACTGAGGGGTGCTGCTGGTGTTTTATCCCTGTATTGCTGGTTAACCCAGCGTTGAGTGTTCAGATTAAAGACTAAGCTGATGCGAGCACCACAGACTATGGGGCCAGCTGACACGGTGTATAACACTGTATACTAAATGAATATGTTCAATTTAGTTGGACTAGTTTCACGCTGCATGTGAATAAAGTTGTGCTGGAAAGCTTAAACACAAACACACCTGATTTACACTCAGGGCAGACAAACTTCCCTTTCGGTGCCTCAGCCAGAGAGATGCAGGGTAGATGAAAGGCTCCACAGCACTGACCCTCACAGAGCAGCAGCTCCCCTGTCTTCTCACACACCTGAGAGAAAAATACAGCTTATTATTTCCTGTGTGGTCTCATAAAAAAATGTAGTTAAATGTAGTCAACCCTTGTTTTTCATCAAATGCTGTTCTTTAAATCTTCCAGCAGCCTTTTATTACAGATGTGTTGTTAAAAAAATGTTTTTTGTTGGGAGAGATAAATTACAAGTATTCTTTGCATGAGGCACCGGATCTTTATTCTTTTCATAATTTATTGTGAGAAATTTTTATTTTAATGACATATGTTGACAGTAGTTCTGTGATGTAAGATAACACATGTTCTAATAACAAGAAAGATTTGTCGAAACATCACGTTCATGCAGTGGCGTCTTTCCAAAGGAATAAAGTGTGCAGCACATCAGACAACAATCTGAGCTAATTGTTAAAAACAGTCAGTGCTATACACAAGAGACAGCTATACCATCACATGACATTTACTGCCTCAGTGGTCTCAGGAGGACTGAGTTAATTAGTAAACCCTCAGTGTTACCAGTGGTTAAGTCTCCTAAGATTAAGACCAGAGCTGCTGAAATAAATCTTGTCCTCCAAGAAAAAAGCTCAGAATAAACTTTTATCAGGGAGCTTCTGAGACTAAAGAACAAATAGGTATGAAAATAATTTCCATCAGTGAAATAGGTCTTCAGGAGGAAACTCACCTGACATATGTTTTCCTTCATGGAGGCAGGACCTCCTCTGTCCCCTATGATCTTCCTTGCAGGTAAAAGTGGATCGTCGCACAGCGACAGCTCATCCTTAATGGGGGAGAGGCTGTGAACCAAGCACGATGGGTCACCCTTCAGAAATAAATAAAAAAAATCACTGTTATATAGCAATAAATGAGGGTCAACATTTATTAAGCATTTCAGAATCACTCAAATGAGTCAGAGAAATGAGTCCGAGACCTTATTCATGAAGCTTTCTGTTAGTTTGGTAAAACAATGAGGGCTACAAAGTAGTAGTGCTGTAGGTTAAATGGTTGAAAATGCTGAAAATATTTGCAGACTACACACTATAGGTGTAGAAATATAACCTACAGTAATTAACTTTAAATTATAAATCCCACCATTATTTATTCTGATCTACCAATTCTCACTGTTGCAGCAAGACAATTTGTTACAAACTGTAACAAACTGCAAAGCCCACATTGCTGACATGTTAATGATGATAATGTTGCGTCATTACCATGAATATACACACCAGAGCACAAATCGACAGCTAAAATGTGTAACTGCCCTACTCACAGGCCTCTGTATTAGATCACTGGAAACAGCTAATGTTCAGTAGTTTGTTTATTTAAGCCACAGTCCTACATAGTCTATGAGTAAGTAAACATGGCTGACCTCTAGCTCTGCTGTGTCCTTTTTGAGTTCCTCCCTCTTACTGTCGTCTGGTTGAAGGACATCAACATCTTTTGTTGGTGTCTCCACTCGGTCAGGTTCAGGTGGAGCCGGTGCGGGAGCGGCGGTCACATGAGTGCTCGGATTAGGACTGGTTTGAATGGAGGGCATAACTGTACGAGTTGAAACCTCTGGGGTTAGGGGTGTGGAGGTGGTTGCTGGAACCTGCTTACTCTTTGATTTTGAAGATGTTGGACCTGAATCTGGGTTTAAAAAAGACGTTTGTAGCAGCAGTTACCACAGAAACACCAGGCAAGGTTAATCAGATCACTTACAATTATTATTATAATAAATAATATTACAAGTTAATCTCTATCTAAAGTTATTTACTTCTTGCTAACTTTTTGCATTTCCCTTACCTTTCTGAAGTCATGACATAATATTTAACTTTGCTTCATTAATTCAAATCATGACCCTTTCCATATCAAGAGCAAACAGATAAAGGTTGTATGTACACAATGACTTATTATGCACTAGATGGTGGTTTACTGACCTGACTGAGGAAGGTTTGCATTGTTCTTCAGTGATTTGACCTGTGACAGACAGATATTACTGTTATTAAACACATTCTGTTGATAACTAACTTTGTTAAGATTGTTTGTGACAATGTGTTGGTCTAAAAACAAATAATGCCCAAGTCTGTAAATTTTGAGGAATGACATGTTTTATGTGACCGAATGAACACAAACATTAAATGTGTCCATGGATGTACAGACTATCACTGACAATAAAGAAGACTCAACAGATATAATAAGGTGTAGCGATAGGTACGACAGCCTCACGTCTGTCTCACGTCTTCTCCTGAGCGCTTCATGTGGAGCTAAGTTAAGCTTAAACCCACTAAGAGGCTGCAAAGACAGGGAAGTTAAGCAACCAAAACCCTTTGGTCAGACACAGTGTGTTCTTTAAACTATGGCCTTTATAACCCTGCTTACCTGAAAACCTTGTGCAAACAGACATACCAGATATACCACACACATAGACTTAGAGGGACACAGAACATGACCATGGTGTACCTTCTTCTTGGGGCTTGTTGAAGCCTCTGCCTCTAGACAGTACTCCAGGATCTTCTGCGTGGGTTTCCTCTTTCGCTTCTTCTCCAGCGGAGGAGCGCTTCCTGTGAACCAGGTTAGTATTTAACATAAAGGGCTTTAAAACCAGTTTTATCACTTTCATTGGACCTTTGAAACCCATGTGACCTCATGCCCATAAGCGAACATCCAAACATCGCCTCACCATTGTGTTTGACGACACCTTCTGACAGCGGAGGCTCAACGTCAGGGGGAGGGGTTAGTGTGTCGATGGAGAGCACCGGTGCATCTGGTGGAGGTGTATTTTCAGTGCTGAGAATCTGTAGTTCAGAGTGTGTTGAAGCAGCAGCAATGTCATCAGGAGGTGGCGTCTGTATCTCAGGAAGGAAGCTCAAGGATGGGAGTTCATGTGCATTCTTGTCTGGCTCCGGGGGTTCAGACATGGAGGTACTGGGTTGGGTTGCCTGAGAAAACAAAGAATGTGATTTCATTGTCAATCACTGACACAGACTTCATGTGTAGCATGTGCAAGTGTAATATTGGATGTTTAATACCATAGTATTTTGCAGACTAATAGAAATACAAAGTTAAAACAGATCTTACTTTGTATGCTTTTTACCTTTCCAATTGGCTGGAGAGGCTTTTTGGTTTTCTTCCTAGTAGAGAAAATCTGATCGTACTCTTCAGTCCACTCAATCAGCCTCTTGCTTGGTTTTCTTATTCGTTTATGTGCTGGAAAAAAAAGTTTAAAAATTACTTGGGTTGTAGAAGAGCAAATGTTATGATCCAGTGAATCCGGTTACTCAAATTGATTTTTCTATAAAATAAAACTAAACCGTAAACTGGAGTAATGCAGTTTAGTCCATTCATTTCTATATGCAGAAATCTCTGGGTATGCCAGATTAGCCTCCTGTCAGTCTGAGCACAGCTATAAAAATTTGTGATTTGAGGTTGTGGGAGTTGTTTCCTGTCATCATCTTGGATTAGTGAATAATCTGGCCTGGTAGCTCAATGGGTTAAGCGTCAGACTGGAATGCAGAAGGTTGTGGGTTCGAACCCACAACCTAATCCATTCCCTACCAGGTGTGTCTCTGAGCCAGACACCCAGCGCTAGCTCCCTGTAAGTCGCTTTGGATAAAAGCGTCTGCCAAGAAAAGTAAAGTAAAGTAAAGTAATCTGTGCAGCCTGTAATTTACTGGTAACACACAAACTGGAGTAAACAAACGTATAATACCATATTCAGTATGAATACATCAATACCTTTAAGTGAGGTTCACTTTCACAAATGTTATTAGCTCCTCCTTGGTCTTTGTTCTTCCTTGCTAAACAAGAATCTAGAGGGCTGGTTTAATATTTAATCTAGTATGGTGCCAGGTTACAAAGCAAATGTTTGCAGGCATGTCTGTAATGGAAATCCCTGGGTAACTTGTAAACACTTTTACAAACAGTAGATTAGCATATGGAAGCAGCAAAAAAAAGAGCGACAGCCTGCCAAAGCCTTCAGCATAGTCTTTTGCACTAAGGGCTTTTCCTGACTTTAGGTGATTAACTGCTTCAGCAGAAAAATACACTCCCTGCATGCAGTCATCACATTTGTTCAACATGGCTCAGATCGCTGCTTCTGCTGTTACTCATGTTCTGGGCTATACTAGCATTCAAAGGTTTAGGGTCACTTAGAAATGTAGAACATCAAGTTAGTTGTTGACTAAAACTTTAGCCCCATTTTCTTTTAGCCTATACTAACTAAAAGTTCATTTAAGTAAGTCCTTTCAACATTGTAAAATTGAAACATGGATGTACAGGCAACTATTACTGGAGTGTCTATTTCCTCTTTTTCTAAGCAGAATCATGGATGTTTGTTGTAGAATAGAAATTGTATAAAAGTATGACCGTAGACAGTGTAAGCCAAATTGAATGTAAAACGTCTCTCTGTTAAAACGTATGACTCTAAAACTTGATAATAACATTTTGATGAACAGATGAACTGTCAGCTAAACCAGTGGGTGAAACTAGAGTATGAACCTTTCACCTAAATGTAAGTTTCTTTGCTTCATATCTCTCCCCTGGTGAGACACGCCTCATAGCCTCTGGATCACGGTATGTGAATGTTTGAAAAGCAGATGATGCAGCAGGATACTAACCTATTTTGGTTAGAGTAGAACTTAAATCCTGTTGCTGCTTACTGCTGCATGTTGACATCCCTTAGATTCATTTCCAATTATGTGACCCAAAAGTCAATGTTTTGGATAGGTCCTAGTAAAGAGGACCTATCCAAAAAAACACAAGTAACAGGTTGAACATGCAAATTAATCAACTTGACTACACTGTCCTTACATGTTTGAGCCTTGTCGCCTCCTCCAGCGATGTACGTCAAGCTTGTGTTATTTTCAGTGCAGTGTGCAATAACGCTATGAGACTGTCCCGGGCCTAGTGTAGTGTCAGACCCCTGCTGCACCAAAGGCACCACGTTTTGTAGGTTCACATTTACTCTGCTCCAACTCTCCTCCTCCCGAGCCACTCCATCGCCATCAGCCTGCCTCTCACACCTTGCGGCCTGCATAGAGTGGACCATGGGTAAGGATGCCACTCCTGGCAAAGACTCCAGTCCTAGGAAGCCAGGTCCAGACCTGGCAGGACGACAAGGCACTTTGCGGTTGGCTTTCTTTTTCATCAAAGTGCAGCTGCCCTTTCTGTTGTAGGACCTCTTTGACATCCGATTTGCATTGTTTTCATTGTGTGTGAATATGTTTTTTTCCAGACTTGAATTTGAACCGTTAACGTGTTCATTTTGTTGATTTGGGCCTGCAGGCGTAGCCTCTCCAGGCATCACTAAAGGCTCCTTCTTAACATGTGCACTTGGTGGCCCAATCTCCAGTTCTAAAGGGGTCCCCTCTCGCTCTCTAGTGTCATGCAAGTCCTTCAGCATCATGAGAAAAGTGCTGAACTTGTAGTTCATGTCTGGTTTGAAAGAGATAGGTTTACCATTACTCCCATTAGCCAGAGACTGGAAGGATAGCTCTTCCACATTTTTAAAGGCATTCATAAAAGAAAAGGGTGATGAAGGAGCAGATGTGGGGCTCATGTCAGTAGGCTGATCTTCCTTCTTTGTCTTTACCCTAGATGTTAGGGGTATGAAGTCCATTGGTGGAGTAGAGGATATTGAGAGATCTTCGTCTTCACTCTTGACGCCAACCTCATAATCGGTTGAATCAGAAAACATCAAAGAGGGGGTGCTACAGCTGGAAAAAGTGTCTCGATCATACTCACCACTCTCATTATGGTTTATTGATTTAAGAGATTTTATTTTAGAGCAAACATCCTTTTTGGCTGTTGAGTTACATCCAGAGTGACGATCAATGTCCTCTGAGTTTCTGAGTGGATTTAAGAGCTTTTTCTGCTTGGTCCCCTTCCTGTTTTTTTTCTGCTTCTTCTCTTCTGCCTCCTGAAGGGCTTTCAGAGCTCTGGTCATAAGCCGACTACTGGCAGGTAGGTGGGCTGGCTGCTCATGTAATACTGAAACTTGATTCGATTTGTAGGCAACTTTCTTAGATTTTTCTGTAGAAACATGGGCACTCCTAGCTACTGCATTACTTTGCTGATGGGAAGGCTGAGTCGTATTAGAAGATGTAGTTTTAGGAGTATGGTTTTGCTCCAAGCTGCCTAACTGGTCAGAAGACATGCTTGTTTCGTTGGATGCAGAAGTCTTCTTACATTCTGAACTGTCTGACTGATTAGACAACGGGTAAGTCACATTTACATGTAAGTCACATGCTTCTTGGCCACCTAACTCCTCGGTGAAAACAGTGTTAGGGGGATCGATTGTTTTCTCTTGTGATGATTCTGATGAGAGATGAAGTATACCAGTCCTACCATTTGCTTTTAACTTTTTAACTGAGACCTTTATGGGTCCTGTCTGATCAATGGAGCCACCTGCCTTGCTATCCATCCTTTCTGATTGTCTAGAAGAAATTTTGGTCAAATTCTTATCTCTTGTCTTTTCATTCTTTATACGTCCAGGCTGGTCAATGGGACTAATGGTTACTGTAGAACTTAGAAACTTCTTACCCTTTATGTCCTTCCGTATTAATTTGACAAAGGGTAGCTTACACTTGGAGACCACACTTGTTTGCTTTTCTAGTCTTGGTAATGGGTTATCAGTGTCAGCATTTAAACTCAGCACTTGAGTCTTGTTTCTTTCTTTTTCTTCTGCATGATCAGAAATCTTGTCAATAACTTTGACCTTTTTATTAGACCTCACATGAGGACGATCATTTTGAGTGATGCTTTCTACAATCTCTGAAAGCCTGGAATGGTCATTGAAATCAACTTCCTTACTTGGCTCTAAGGTCTTTTTAACCTCTGAGCTACCAAAGTGCTTAGATGCCATGCCAGCAACAGTGTCAGTTAGCTGTCTATACTTTAAATATCGACACTTGTCCGAGGGCACAGAAGTCTCATCAGAGGCCAGGGGTTTCAGCTCGTCTGACAGCCCAGAATGGTCTGCAAGACTGCCAGACATACCAAAAGGCCTATTAGCAACTAGGGTGTTTTTACACTTCAACTGTCCTGACTCCTCAGATGGAAGATCTGTCTCAGTAGGTACTGGCAGCTTATGCCTGTCCGGTAATACCGATTGGTCACTGGGAACACTGCCAGTAGCGACACTAGCGACCAGGATTTTTTTAGAGCTCTTTTTCTTACAGGGCAACTTCCTAAAAAGAGTGCGGTCTGGCATTGGACTGGTTGTTTTTGGCCGCCTGTCTTTGCTTGATTTACTGAACCAAAGACCACTCTGAATCTCTGGCTGTTTCTTCACTTCTTTGACAACTGTAGAAGATGGCTGTGATGGAACTAGCTTAGCCTGGCGTTCAAGTGCTTTAGGACACAAAATCTTAGGAACTGAGTCGAGGTCAGAGTACGGGCACTCCCCACTGTCTATGTCTGACTGATCAGTGCTATTTTGTAGCGTCTTTTTAGAGTGTTTACTACTCATGTCTTTAGATGATTTACTTGATTTCTTCTTGCCAGAAGATTTCTTTAAAGTGCTTGGCTTTGTCTGAGTTTTTCTTAGGGATGAAATGGATCCATTTGTCATGTGCATTGTCTGTGGAAGAGTGGAGACCGGTGAAGTAGAGGAAATGAATGTTGGATGTGTCTTGTTCTCTCTCTCTGGTGTGGAACTGTCATGGAAGGTATCATCAACGGACGGAGAAATGGAGGAAGTCATTTTCAGTCTCTCTTGGAGAACAGATTCAGCTTCTGCCACACTGGATTTCCAAGAGTCCTGAAAACGTTTAGCAATCTGCAGGGAAGCAGGGAAAACACTACTCAATCTTTGCACACGTCAGTTGGAGAAAAAGGTGTTGTAACCAAATTAAAATTACATTTTGTTTAAGCATTTTAGACCTGATGATCCCACAGAAATGTCAATGATTTAGGTGAACCTTTTTATTGAATACTAGTTGAAAATGTATCATTCATAAAACAGTATTTACAGTGTATTTGTAGTTCTGCTCCCTTTGCTTCCCTGTCCGACGCCGCAGGGGGAGCTGTTCAAATTCAAAGCCTCCGCGGAAAGTATGAGTTGATTTATCCTCCACCCACATGAGTTCCACAGGCTCCCCAAAGGTTCTCACATAGTAGAGCCGACAGGGCCGGTCACTTGGGTCTAAGAACAACAACAAGCATGAGACTTATTCTCATGACACGGAAATTAAAAGCACATCATCCAGAACCGGATGTCCAACAACCATGGAGCTTAACCAATGGAGCTTTAAAATAAGAACACTGAGTTTGAAAATGACATGTTGTCTACTTAGGATCTTGAGATCTAAAACCACAATTGATCAGTAATTTATAGTGAGTGCATATCCATGTATAATGTGCATGACAGAAGTGCTTTCACTAGAACTGTGAAGAGAGCTATAGATCTATTACCAGCTAAGGTTTTACTATTCAACTAGTGGCCAAAATAATCCAAACACACAATTAATAGCAATATATAGTCTAGGTAATAATAATCAAGTCAACAATGTTTCAGGCCCACCTTTCACTCTGTGATAGATTCCCTGTACAGGGTCAACGGTCACCTCGCAGGGCCACCACGGTCTTCGGCCAGACTTCGCCCAAACAACTTCACCCTCTAAAAACTTCACAGGTGGCAAAGGCTTTTTCTTCAGGTTGTTCTGTTTTTAAACCAGATGGAAATGAAAAACAAAACTGGAATTAGACATCTTTAAATGAGACAGGTTTGCATTTTTTCACTAAATGTTCTGTGAAAGAGCTACAGGTGTGACAGCCACTTTTCACTCTGGTTGAAAGCAGTGAGTTTTAAGTAGTGAGTCCAAAAGCCCTGAATTCTGGAGATTTGTTTCTCTGTAAGGGATTTTTTTTAACCTTGCCTCTCTGGGTGTTATCTACATCTAACAGTGTTATCTAATAGTTTTCTTCTCTAGATCATCTACATCTCCACAAAACAAAACTGCTTCATTCTCCTTAGTGTGAACAGGAGCAGCTGCTCATAGTAGCAGGTTAAATGGACTGGTGGTGGTCGAGTACACAAAGCAGGCCTGAGTTATGACTGGCATGTAGCAGGAGTGACCAGAGGGCAGATACTGGCTGTCATACAGACATTAACCTCCGCTCTGCAAACAAGACATCCTGACGCCCTCTATATTATCTCTGGGGACTTTAATCACGCCACCCTCAATAAAACACTCCCCACATTGAGCCAGTTTGTGACCTGTCCCACCAGGGGGGAGAAGACACTGGACTCTATGTATTCTAATGTTAAAGAAGCATACAGGGGGGGCATAAGAACCATCACTGGCTATAAGTCCAGCAGCCAGGTGACTGAAGGAACGATGGATCGGGCCAATTAATTTAACGACTTCTTTAATAGATTCCAGGACGGGTCTCAAAGCCACCTGCACCTTAACAGCACAACCCCTGTCCCTCCCCCAGAAGTATCAACTACCACTCAAGTGAGGACCATCTAATCAGATCAGGTGAGGAGAGAGCTGGACAGGCTTCACCCCACAAAATCTGCAGGGCCGGACGGAGACAGGCCCAGGGTGCTGAAACTCTGCGCTCCTCAGCTATGTGGTGTCCTCCAACATCTTCAACCTGAGCCTGTAGCTTGAGAGAGTTCCTCTGGGGTGGAAAATGAGTCCTGAATGACTACAGGCCAGTGGCTCTGACCTCACACATCATGAAGGCCTTAGAGAGACTGGTCCTGGACTCCCTCCGACCACTATTCAAACCTTCACTAGATCCCCTCCAGTTTACCTACCAGCCCCACCTTGGAGTGGATGATGCCATCATTCATCTGCTCCATCACACCTACACCCACCTGAACAAACCTGGGAGTTCAGTGAGAATCATGTTTTTTAATTTCTCCAGTGCATTTACCACCATCCAGCCTGCACTACTTGGAGAGTAGCTAAAACACATGCTGGTGGATCCTCCCATGACTTCCTGGATCAAGGACTATCTCACAGGCCGCTCCCAAACTCCAATGATAGTGGTAATGAAGAAGATGCAACAGCTGATCCAAAGACTAGGACGTTGTTGAAAAGTAGTGTCCAAGGAAGTTGTTGGTGTGAAGACGATCTGGCTATTCAAGTTGAGCCAGGAGAAGGGTAAAAAATCATATCAAAGGTTTCCACAAACGCAGATAATATCACTAATCGTTTTCCTTAGAGCTGACCTAAGTAAGTGCTGGTGGTCCCCCACCAACCACCGTAATACCGTGCAATAACAACAGCCCATAGTGCTCACTTTATCCAGCAGTATGCCTTATAACAAACAACGAAGAAACCCTAACCCCAACTATTTCTACAAGTCGTGCCCTGCTAAGCTGACCCCTTAGACAAAATCATTGTATTCGGTTACATGTAGCACAGTGTCCATGGCTTGACACCACAGAGGAAGCTGCTGCTCTGTAAAGATACCATCACAGTGGACTCGAAAAGAAAATTGACTAGGAGTGACCCAGTCAGTGCTTAGACCTCTAACTCAGCTGGGATGCTGCTGTATAATCAGAGTTCAAAGTTTAGTTTTTGTACCAACATTTTTTTGTTGTAAATTTTAAATAATACACTAAACATTTGTCTTAGCATATCTGTTAAGGTTCTCAGTCATCCAGGTCATGGTTATCTCAAAAAAGGTTTATCCAATAGCAACTGGACGTATCTCAACAATACCCAGGAAGCTCAAAAGCTACCCACACCCTGGCTCAGGTGGTCACATTAACATATGTGAAAACCAGAGGGGAGGACAATCCACAGATGAACTCCAATCACCAACCTGAGGGTTCCACAGGGTTTATAAACCTGCTCCTCACACCAGTCAGTCAGACCCTCTGGATAGAAGGGCGAAACGTCGTCAAGAAACCTACTAAGTCCAGTTGCTATTGGATAAACCTTTTTTGAGATTTGTCTTAGCATGTTATTTGCTTATGAATTATAGTTAGCTGACTCTTGACATTCTAGGAAAAAATAATGCAGGTTCTTTTAGTATTAGTTTATCTTTAGTAAAAAGATAGTTCTCTGGCATAGCCCCTCGTCTCTTTTTGATGCTAGTGGCAGCTATTATCTTCCCATGGTCCCATGGTTTTACAGAAAGTTAAAGAAAACAGAATAACATCCAAAATAACACTTTTGCATCTGTAATGAATGTTTATCAGGCCGTGTTGGGTGGTTTTTGGTGTACATCAAACAATGAGCCCTACAACATAGTAGAGTGTGAAGTGTGAGTTTGTAACTACAGTATATCCATACACATATTATCCTAACGGCTTGTCCGGTCGCAGGAGTGCTGGAGTCAATCCCAGCCGTCACTGGGCGAGTGACATTCAGATGATGATAACAGACAAACATTCACACTCACATTCAGCATCAATTACCCTAATTCTAACATGCCTGTTTTTGGACAGTGGAATCCAGAGTACACTAGGAAAACCAACAACACAGATACACAGAACACGCACCCAGCTGACCTGTGTGTTTAAATGCTAAAAACTATATGCGTTATGAATGTTATGAAAAACCTTTTAATAACTTCCTTGTTCGTATGAACATTCCAGACTTTCGGTGGATATTAATCGCCTCTATTATGACCCTAGAGCCTTTTTTCAGTATTTTAAAAATCGAACAACATTGTTGAAATTGAATGATTCAAGAGTCTTGAATTTCAATATAAACAATGAAATGCAAGAAATGTAAATATGTATTCACAGTGAACAGAACAGAAACAAAATGTGTAATTTTATAAGCATTATAATACAACTCTTGTTGTTCTTTGTCTTACTTCTAGCTGGGAGATAACTGTGGTCTAAGTTCGGATCTGCAGTTCCCATAACGCTGCCATGGACTCAATTAATATTTCCATATGGAAATTGCCATCTTTAAATCTTCATCAAACTGGGGTTAGCAATAATTGTGGACAATGTACTTAAGTATGTTCATAAAGTGATCACTGGATATGGAAGAAATCATATAAATATGAGGTTATGTACCGAATATAAGTTCTAAGCATATTTAATGGCATGTGTGCACAGATATCTAAATTAATAATGTCCTCAAGAATTGCAAGACGCACACAATCAACAACATGTAAACCAGGTTGTGTCTCGTTTGCTCAGGGTAATAAAAGTAAAACTTGCCATTGAATGCCTCGTGGGACTATCTTCAAACAAGAACAGCTCTGTGTCGCTCTCCCACTCATCATCCGTGCAGTCCCAGTATCTCCTGCGTTGACCTGAGGACTGAGACCGCGTGACGACCTTGGCTGACAACAGGGCTGCATCCTTAGAGTCTGAATTTAAGTCTTGAGGAGCAGACTGAAGGACATTTCCCAATCTCTCATGTTTGCCCTGCAAGTCTCCCATAGGTGACCTGCCCTCTCGCACTTCATCATTGTCGTCATCCTCAAATAAAGAGGATTCAAAGTGGAGGAAGCCATTAGTGAAGGGGCTGTTGCTATCGAGAGAGAAGGCCGGGCTAGGTGGGCCTGAGAAACAACCATCTGTCTTTTTGTCCGACGCCTTATGATCGCTACGATTGGCTGCTGGTGCGTCTCTAGACCCAGTTTGGACCTCGGTTTGTTTTTGTCCAGCAGAAGATTTACCAACCCTTTCCCCTCTGTTGGCAGAATAATCCCTGCTAGTGCAGTCTGCCCAGGAGTCCCTCTTCATCTCCTTTCCTTTATCCTTCTTGTGTGTCCCCCACTCCCAGTTCCTCTCTGGCTCCCTCACTGGTAGGACCAGGTCAGGCTGGCTCACCATGGTGGTGAGATGTTGCAGTCTCCTGAGAGGACTGTAGGAGGAAGGACAGGAGGAGGAGTGATGGTCCCTTTGAGAAAACCCATAGACAGATGCATGCTTCAGGGAAGAGGCAGCAGCAGACATGGTTAAGTCGGTCTTGTGGTCATTGTGTCTGGAGGAATAGGAGTGGGTAGAGAAGTCACGACCGTGGGTCAAAGGGCAACTGGACTGAAGAGCCTCCCTCCCAGGGCCTGTATAAGGCCCACTCATACTGGCATGGTTTCCTCCTGAAACAGAAACAGAAATCATCAGTGTGCATCCTGCATTCTTAGCACTTAAAACATTAACATCAGTTAGATGTTATTGTATTAGTTAGATTAAAACATGAACTTTGTTATATTATGCTACTAATTGATTTTTTTTGGTTTAGGCACTTCCACGAGTTCTCCATTTTTCCTAAATCAAATAAATTATTTATTATATCACAACGTGTTACTGATTCAATATATGCTATGATGCATCTTACATAAAGTTATCCCGGGCAGCTGGTAAAGAGATATTTTTAAAATGGATAGAGCAAAGCCACAGCTTAAGACATCAGATCCTACAACACAATCTGCCTTCGTGTGATGTCAAAATAAAGGCGTAAACAGACTCACTGGCGACGAGCGGATCGACCTAATGTGACATTTTAGAAGAGACCCTGCGCAAACACCGCAGCCCCACTGAAAATCCTGTTAGGAGAATTATCGCGATATGATGAAGATGACATCAAGCGCGATAAGGTCAGCAGCCTATAAACTCACACAAATACATCCAGCGTTGACACACTGCGCGGCCTATTACAGCGCGTCATGCTAAAAATCCTCCCGATGGTAACACGCCGGCGCTGAAACCGCGACCTGGAAATAAAATGGACCCGCTCGCGCGCGTGCGTGCGCTCGAGCGCGTGTGTGTGTAGAGGTGTGTGCAGCTGCACGAGTGTGTGCGTTTCGATCGTGGCTTTGCAGTGGCTTTGTGACTGCATGACGTGCGAGCGCAAACGCCACATAACATGCAAAGACGTCGACACACAACAAGTTCACGGACACACACTGGCGCACGCATACGGACACACACTTCTACAGGCTTCCCTCCGACAGATGCAGGCTATGTGCATCAAACAGCAAAATCACGGAGAAAACGGCATATGACACGGGATCTGTCGCGAGAATCTTACCATTCCGGTGTCGGCCACCGCAAAACTGACCCTCAACGCGTTCATGTTGGTGTTTAAACGTGCTAATTTCCAATTTTTTGAAAGCGGATGAGGAGAGTCCCGGCGGCAGTACTACTAGGCCTGGATCCTGTGAAACGTACTCACTCACTGCCCCCCCACCTTCCTCCTCCTCCCCCCTCCTCCTCTCTACATGCGCTAAAGCCTGGTCCAGCGGCCCCTGGAATAGAAATTCAGGCGTGTTGCGCTCCTCCAGCGACACTCCCACTTTTGCTTGGTTATAACTACAACTTTCCCCACGTCTTTACATTTGTGCTGTGTTGAATGGCTGTTTCCTGCCTGCAGACTCTGCCTGCCCCTTCAAAGTCAGTTTCTCTCCGCTGTGCGCACTGCCAGTCGTCACCACTACCTCCCTCCCCAGCCGGTCCACAGCATGGAGCTCAGAAGGGGCCGTTAATAAAAAAACAATCTCGGAATATCTGAGCAGAAAACACACCGGTCCATTACACGGCACCTCCAATAGTCGCCCCGCCCCTACACCTAATTACAAGCACCAATTATTAACCTAGACCAGGCTGCCATCGCCAATATTATGTCACATGTCAAACTTGTGCCAGCAACTGGCATCTTCTTCACCAACACTACCCCGACGCGCATTGGGGCAGCACACATGCGCCTGGAGATGAACCCCCCCCCCAAAAAAAACAATAAATAAATAAATGAAGTAAGAAAAATGTCCACCACCGCGTCTGAGAAGCAGTGAAATGGTGCAGCAGGCTACCCGGAAAAAACAGATGGGTTTCCTTTCCTGAGACGAGTTGCTGTGTAGTCTCTGGCTGCTCACCCGGTCCCTTCAAAATGGAGTCCTCCTGCCTTGGAGGAGGAAAAAAAGCAGGCCACAAAGTGTTAACGAATGCTCGATAGAAAGTTCACCCAGCCACGGAGAAACTGAGCCACAACGCGCGTTACTCGCGTGCTGTGGAGGTGTTTCTGGAGGTTGAGTCCTGAATCACCCATGCCACGCCACAAACATTTTCTATACATGTTGTGCCTCCCAAAGTCACTGTCTTACGAGCGTTTCTGCCACGACAGTGGGACTGAGGCACATCTATCCTCCAGTGTGTGTGTGTGTGTGTCTGACAGCAAATACAACATTCAGTAGCACCTGTGCGCTGAATGTGCTGATTTGCGCCTGTCTCCGTGAAGAGAAAACGAAAAAGAGAAACCACACGATCAGCGTTTGTTTTTTTTCCGTAACGAAAGGGTGAAAGCTGGGAAACAACTGTAGCTCTCGGCCGATGAGGCTGAGCTGAACAGAGACATGCGAGGTTTTCGCTTGTGAGTCTGGAACTTTGGAGGCGAATAATCTAGAAATGTGTATATTTAGAGCCGACATGTCACTGGGCACAAGGCGGAGGACAAGGAGGGACAGTGGGTGTACACACGCACACACACTCACTCCACACTTGTCACCGGGTGTCGATGTCTGTTTATGATCGACACGTCCGTAAAACGACAAAGCTTCGTCTCTTCCGGCAAATACTACAATACAACAATTCAGTCACATCAAAACAATTTAAAGCACGACCGGGCCACGGTCCAGCCCCCAGAGAAGGACGAATCTCTGGAGGACTGTTCTGTCAATAGCATGTTTTGCAATTTTCTGCAGCAACACGCGGTGGAAAGCACCTCACTTTCCCCGGTGTTTGCTTTTTTTACGCAGCTGAGAGGGAGACGCGGAGGGCTTTGGGTGCGCGTTGTTTTTGTCCCTCGATCTTTGCAGGATGTCTAGGTAGAAAGAGCATAGGTAAGGGGGACAACAGAGGTGGACAGGAGAGAAAAGGTGAGACGGACAGGACCGGGCCTGCTGCGCGTTTGCGCAGCGCAGAACAGCGCCGCGGGTCGGCAGCACCGCGCACGTCACGGAGATGCGCCGTCACTAGGCTGCCATTAACATGGTTTCATTCTCATTTAGACCAACATCTGCGTTACACCAAGTTTTAATTTGACCAAGACACTTCATGTGTGAAATGAATGTGTCATAGTGTTTTTATAGTGTAGGTGCCCTCAGAGATCTCCTGCTTATATATGGGTGTGTGACGACAAAACGACATGTCTAACGATGCTGTTACATCTTTTCCATTGCATTTCTAAAAATCGGTGTTGATTAAATATTAGAAACATTCCTCTCAGTAATGAATTATAAAGTACACATTATGGCATAGTACATGGTCATAATAGTGTTATGTTATATAAGAACAACAATAATATTAATCTTAATAATAATAATAATAATAAGGTGTTATTATTCCCTAATGCCGTAATCTGTCAGTGTGAAGCATACTTTGTGCACCACGGGATAGCTATAATATCCCTTTAATTTGTATAACTACAAAAGTCTGTGACTGTGATAATACAATAGCAATTATAATATTCTTCATAGAATGTATTAAGAATGAAACTTTTTTCTACACACATTAAATTAATAAATCCAATTAATTATTAATCACTAAAGGTTGGCCTGGCATCTTAAAAGGGTGTGTGTGAGGGTGACCAACAGGTGGCACCTGCCATCTGCATGAATTCAGATGTGTTTTTACTGGCTGAGGACAATGGATATTTTTACTACATTTGAATTTAATGTAACACTGTCAAATACTCACACTGCACGACCCCTCAGAAGAATTTTTTGCACTTGTTGCTTCACAGCATTTAGCTGTCAACTGTAATATTTCACAACAGGTTTTTATATCAAACTTTAAAATACCTGATTTTAATGGGCATTTAGGGGCAGGTGAAATACCTACACACATCACACGTTAAGTTGAAGGCAAACCAGCAGGATTTGCACATCCAGCTGTTTTTGGCTGGATGGATCTTTGTCTGATATTCACTGTGTGTTAAATCAGTTTATGGTCTGTTCAGTTGATTAAACTAGTTTTCAGTCTCTTGAATGAGGCTTCTCTCTAGTTTTCTCGCCAAACTTCTTGGGTGGTTTAATTTAAGTAACTGTTGGGGGCATAAAAATATAAGCAAATTAACGTTAAACTATAAGATAAAAGTCTAAAAACTAAATGCGGCTGTTAGCAGTAGAACCCAGTTCTTTTCTCTCCTGTTAATCATGACATCTACAGATTTATATTGTGGTCCTTCCACGGACGCTCAAAGCTATCGACCTAACTACCTGACTGGAACTCGTAGAAACATTAGTTAAAACTTAGAGTAAAGTGCTACTTACATGTTGCTGGATCAGCGTCATTATGTTGATCAGACACTTTTCTTTTAGGGCAGCACATTGTTTGGTTACAGGTTCCACTGTGAGAGACTGGAATGGAGGAAAGTCCCACCTCAGATGGGTCTCACAGCTCTTTCTGTATTTGTGTCACATATGTTATATATGCCAAATAATATTAATGAGTCATTTTTGTTCCTACAGCTACACAGAGCATTCATAATCAGTCATGACACAACTGTCCGTGTCGCTTGGTTCCTCTCACATGACTCAGCTGAGGGGAGCAGTGGTTTCTGTTCTGGTAATATGAGAGCGAGAGAGCTCACACAGTCATCACAGCTCTACTTTCTCACACGTCATGGTTTCTGAACATACTTTTACCACCTTTTATACCAGCCTGCTTACTTCAATGATGAGACCCAACCTTCTCACTTTTTAAAATGAGAAGATAACAATCTTAGTTTCGCCTGGCATAACAACTGCAAACAGACTGGAAATAATAAGCTTAACTCTACTCAAAACTCATACCAGTCCACTTACCATCCACCAAAGCACACCAAGCTATTTTTTGAAGCAAGCAACAAATAATGCAAAAAGCAGTTAACCAATTATTATAAAGTTAAAAAAGCACATGCAAAACTTCCATGTGATTGAGCGTGAATCATTCTGTACATCATCAATCATAGATAGATTACTGTCTTCAATCACATCGACAAGATAGACACAGAATTGCCAAAAGAGAAAAATAATACCTATAGTAACACAAAATTTTCTCAGAACCTTATATAATAATAATTTAGACTAAATGATCTGTCCATGGATGCTGAGTGTGAGTTAGTAAGGTTTATATGTCCATTGAATATTTGACCTGGTGTTTTTAAAAAGACTCCTTGTTTCTCTCCTCCTCAAGAAGAAGCACAAAGCTTCATTCTTCCTGTAGAGCAGGGGTGTCAAACTCATTCTGGTCTGAGGGCTGCAACATTTTAATTGGATCTCAAGAGGGTCAGACCAGTAAACTAATTCCAAAATTACATAGAACTAACAATAAGTCAATTTTTTTCTTTGTATTAGTGCAAAGAAGAAGAAGAAGTAAATTAAAAAAATAAAAATTATATGCAATGAATTGTCTATTTACTAAATATATTATAAACAACCTAAGAGAAGTATGTGCAATTTCAACAACACTTTCACAGCAGGCGGGTGTGAAAGTATTTCCCATTCACCTTTGGCAACATATAGGAAAAGGTCAATTTTTCTTGAAAAACCTGACACTCTGTCAACTTTTCTCTTTTTTGACCAAGACATTTCACTGAAGAGGGTGCAAAGGTCAACAGCGAAAGCGGGCAAAGCGATAGAACTGACTAGAACACAGCGCCACAAGTGGACAATATAGGAACTGTAGATTTTAAAGAAAATTAAGTTTATTCTTATTTATTTCAATAATGCAGATTTATCCCGCGGGCCGGACAGAACCCCCTGGCGGGCTGGTTCCGGCCGCAGGCCATATGTTTTGACACACCCTTCTACAAAAAATAGTTAAAGCAGTAGAAATGTTATGTTTTTGGATGGCTGGGTCAACACACAGTTACAGGTTCGCATACTTTTCCTACTGACAAATATACGGATAATGTTCCACAATACAGAAATCAATGAGTATAACTTTTGTGTGTTATTTATTTAAGTAGCTTCCCTTTATTTAGTTTGAGAGAATCTGATCATGTCTTACATTTGAAGAGTATATATATATATAATAATAATTCAAAAAACACAATAGATGTTGTTTGTAAAAACTCGGAATATCCACCAGAGGGCAGCACAGCACATTAGATAAAGTGGAACCAGGTTATTAGGATTGTACTTAGCACATTTCTGTTGGCACTCTGCTTCTTTTCTATTTTAGATTTTTTTTTACAAATGCTCACTGATATTAATTATTCCTTTTCTGCCACAAACTTTAAAAATGTTTTAAAACGTTTTTGACAACTCAGGATTAAACCATGAATGTTCTCAGACTTGTATTATAAGTCAACTTTTAATTTAGTCTGAATCGTGATTTTTTATGTTTTATTAGTGCCATTAGTTGCATTTATTAGTTGCCAGCCCAACAAAGTGAAACCAAGTAGAAAGACCTGTGTGCATGGATTTACACTGAAGTGTATGTGTGATTCTGCAGTGTAGTGGTTTCCCTGCTGAAAGTCCTGAGTTCTTTTCCCAGTAGAGCCAAGTGCTATAAAGTACTTGTACAGTCACTTATTACACTATAATTCCAACCAAACACCTGAAATATTAAAATCATTGAATTTCCTCTAAGATCAATGCTACAAAATAATATCATACTTTTATGGTACAAATATGTGATATGTAGTAAATGGTGGAGGGTATCTGGTAGTTGTCCACTTAGGCTGATTTGTTATGCAGCCTTGCACACACGCAGATCTGGATTAGATTTGTGGGAGGAAGCATTCAGTCCACACGCTGATGAAGCTTCGGTAAACTAACTGTCACACGAGAGAGAGTGAGAGATCCGGAGGCCTGCGCTCGTCTCCTCTCCCGGAACTGTGTGTGTGTGTGCGTGCGTGTGTGTATGTGTTTGTCTTCCTGTTGTTTTGGATTCCACCTCACTCTCCCACTGCTGCCAACCCGTGACCTCTGACCCCCGCTGAACCCAGCTGTCAGCTGTCCTGGCCGGCATGAGACATCTCTCTTTCTCCTTCTTGCTCGGGCTGATAAACTTTTTTCTTTTTCTCCCCTTCTCTTATATTGAAGCGATTTCTTTTGGTTCCGCTCAAAGATTTATTCTGTCTATGTGTTGCATTGTGCAAAATGTTTTACTAAAAGTATAGTGAAGCTAAATAAAATGACACTAATGTCATTTATTTATATTATCAACAGCTTTGTACTCCACTGGTAAATAAATTGCTTTCTTTTGTACTTGGTCATTTTAGCAAATAATGAGTGCTCGCTGACTGATGAATGTTGAAACAGGCAGTGAACAGCTGTGTCATGTGTCAAAGTGACATAAGCGACCATAAGATGTTCTTGTCTATTTATATCACGATAAGGTTAAATTAATCACCAGAGCATCTGACGCATTTGTTAACCTGCAGAAGATAAGGAAAATGTTTCTTGGCAATAAGGAGCAGACACAGCCGACATCTCTACAATACCTCAGAGATGAGATTTTTTTTAGCTTGTGGGCTAAACACATGAACGCAGAGAACAATTGTTTTTAGTTTTTACTTATCATACAGTAGTTGTGCTGCATTTAGGAGACCACATTGTGAATTTCTCTTCTATATTCTATATGCAGCTTGTGTTTGTTATGTCAAATAAAGTCCCTACAACTTTCTATAAAAAAACATGTCACCAGTCAAAATCTGCAAACCAATTCATTTTACTACTAAGCTGCCAGCAAATAAAAAGCTTATTATTTTACACATAATAAGAGGCAACTATAGAGTTCTTCATAGTTGCAAAACCAAAACAAGACACAACACACAGCAAGGACAAAATGAGGACATGTCACCAGAGAAAACACATTTTTAGGGGATTCAAACAGCCAGAAATCTCAGCAGCTGGAGCTTAGTCTCCGCTGACCAACATCCCCAGATGCTGAATCGTCTCATGACCACTCAGAGAGCGTTTAAGTCGTCATGCTGCACGTCCATTATCAGATCATCATTCATAGCCTCACTGTGAGTGAGAGAACCATATGGAGCTGCTCTCCTGCTAAATATGTCCTGGTAATGAGCCTCGCTTCACCACCGTCAGTGACCAGAGGAGCTGCCCCCTGCTGTCTGACATCAGGGTAGCAGTGGACAGTGGAGAAAATGAAACTCAAAAAGTGAACTTATAATTAATTCAAATCTGCATTTGTAACCTTGGGAAAAAGACACGAGCCCACGGGTTTGAGCGCATACAAAGCGCTGAATATTAGGGATCACTGGACAAATTCTAAGATTCTGATTCAGCTCTTTTTTTACCCTCATTTTAACATCACTAGTGACTGATTCACTTAGGTTCCATTTGTTTTCTGTGATTGTCTACTGACTAATTCCACATGTGACACAGATGTCACTGAACAAAGACCCAAAATTGACAGCAGTTACAAATATGCATAAACTGTAATGGACACGTCAGAAGATGTATTTCATGTCAGTGTATTATGTATAGTTTAGTAATTAGTACTAGTTAACTGTACTTCTTCAGTTGTAGCAGCAGCTCTTTTCCACATAGGGGAGGTAACAGCATCTATTTTAGAAAGACTTAGCTTGGATTTTCATCTTTATTCCTCTTATGTGTGCATTTTATAGTCAGTAAAAATCAAAATTGCTGTTGTATGGTTTGTCATTTATTTTAATAGTGTCTTCTTTACAGAAATAGATAAAGACATAAAGAGAGAGACAGTCACAAGCAGCTGTTGCTGCCAAATCCTGACTTGCTGAGATGTTTTGAAATCTTACACTAAATATCCTCTCTACTCTCATCAAAACTCATTACCTCTCCTCATATACATAATCCTCATTAATCCTACTTGTACTCATGAACAACGTGTGAAAAAAAAATAAAAAAAACTCTTTGAAATGAGAGTCTGCTGCTTTCCAGCTTTGCCGCCTCCAGACAAAAATATCTCAGGAGACCATTAAAAAATGTCAAATTCAATTATGCTTTTCTCTCGTTTGGCTCTTATGAGACAACGCACACACACACACAAACAGTTATGTAAAAACTGAATGAAAGAAAGTGGAAGTCCTGAGGGCTTTGAAAGCATGATTGGGAGAAAGCTCTTGTGCAAGTGAGAAAGAAAAAGGTGAATAACAGGCACTGGTAGCCGGCAGTCAGCACAAAGTGGAGTGGAAAGCTCTATTCTCCCTGCCAGAGAGGGAGACCCCTCACGGGGGGTGTGTGAGGGCCCAAAGTGCCCTCAGCAGCTCGGGACCTGTGCTTAATGAGAAATTCCTGGGGATTTAGAGGGGTGCAGAGGTCTTCATTTTCTCACTGTGCCCACGGGTCCCCGGTAGCTGTTTAGTGAGGGTTCCCTTTCAGCTCTAAAACGTCCCCAGAGGAAGGGAGAGTCCCCCATTCAACAAGAGCAGGGGCCCGCCTGCCTGCTGGATTATGTATATGAGATGTGGGTTGTAAGATCACAACTTGCCACCTTGTGCACGCTGCAAAAAATGTCAACAAGTCATTTAAAGCTGCACCTGCCCTCACAAAGTGGGGCTTCAGCAGGAGGAGGAGTGGAACATCCTCTCTAATTAAGATGCAGTGTCAGGCAGGAAGGTCAGTGAAAAAATGTCCCCAAACACTACATTTACAAAAAAACACAAGGAATGTGCCAAGATTCAAACTCTCAAAATCAGTATTATTTTCCAACCAGACCTGTTTCCTTAAACTGTAAATTTAGCCGTTACGTGCTCTCAAATGATGATGTGAATACTTTAAACACTGCTTCATGCTTCAGTGTCCAGTCCACTGTATGTGATGCGAGAGGAACCCTCACCATTCTGCAAGCTGACAGTTAATGTGACAATGATGCCATATTAACCAAAACAACGTAGGGCAGCACGGTGGTGTAGTAGCTTCTCCATGTTCTTCCTGTGTTTCTGTGGGTTTTCTCCAGGTACTCCTGGAGTACTTCCACCTGCCATCAATGACAACGCATGCATGTTAGGTTGATTGCTAAATTAAAACATTTTTACTGTGTGAATATTTGAGATGACAAAGGTATAACAAAAGAGCCATGGAAAGTCTGGTATAAACATGACGATGTTTGCCTGACTGAATCTATCACGTTCATGTAAAGACACCGAACCTATGTCTCATCTACTGTTTAAGGTTGTTTACATTGTTTTGTGTTCTTATCAAAACAGTTTATTTTGAAGTGTTTCAAAAGCAAGTACACACATTAGAGTTTGAAGAAGCAGTAACTAAAATATAGCCTCCGTCTCAGGCTGTTAATTCCACAGTACCCTGCAGAATCTTGTCTGAAGGCACGAGTTCGTCCAGGTTTGGGTCTGCTGAACTTATTTATTGGGACCTACATGACCCTGCCTGATGTGGAGAAGACACTGTGGAGCATCATAGCGTGTCTCATCTCCTACCCTTCAAACCTGCTCTCTACCAGTTATGTCATATCAATCTGACATAGATACTGTGAGTAAATGTTCCACCTGTCGTGGTCAACAAGAGAATAATGCTCCACAGCTCAATGCAAATGATGGGCGAAACAGGTTGGAGAGTTAAATCACTTCTCCAGAGCATTTAGATCTTTTATAAACATTTTTAAACTGCAGAACTCATCAAGGGAACATTTTGATTCCACTGGTTCAGAGGGAGTGGAGGCAAATCTTGGCCCCTGTGGAGTTAATTCTCCAAGTGTCTAATTAGACGAGTGAGTGGGCGTTGAGGGGCCACTGGGATGCAGCTGCCCCTGTTAGAGCCTCCCAGCACCAGGTCTTTCGCCCCACTCCGGCCCCGGGCCCCTAGCTGAGACACTTTTACAGCTGGCCCCTCGGCTGAGCTTCAGCGCCCGGGTGTTGAACACTGTGCTGAGAGGGCTCTTGCTGAGGATCAACTCAGTTGCAGACACAAACAAACCCCAGTTGTCTGCTTGATGGCTTTACAGGTACAGAGACAGCGTCCTCTTTTTTAAGTCAAGACTCCCCAGGAAGCCCTCGGGGAGCTGCACTGCTTTGATCAAAGCTTACCCATTTAGATATTAGTCGATTCACTGACAACCATGTCCGTAGTGGATTTTAGCCTGGACTGACCTCTGAAAGATGTCTGGGAACATTAAGGTTTTATTTTGTAGCTTTGAGTTTTATTGTAAAATTTAGTAAGTAAATGATAATTCTGCTTTATCACAAACTCTGTGATGCTATTTTTGTAGTATTGACCGTCATTCAGTAGTAGTAATGTTATCTGCTGAGACATCTTCATCACACTGACCTACCCTAACTTACCCACTCTTAACATAAACCTAACTTTACCCTAACCCCAAGCAAAGTTTCTCCCTTAAACTGAACAATTTACTGTTGAGAAAACAGTTTTTTGTCCCAATAAAGGAAGTGAAGCTTCCACAACATGACTGTGAACAGATTTACTGTATGTCCCCACATAAGTACAAGCATGTACGCACACACACACTGGACGGTGTTGGTCAGCGCTGTTCCAGAGCCAAACAACTCTCTTCCTTTTATACCCAAAGCACAGCCGGAGGCTTTGGCAGAAGAAAAGACCTCCACTTGGGCATTCGGCATGAGCAGTGGACTCTCTGTGGACAAGGCCGCAGCATAAGTTGGAATCATTAGGCATTTATTCTGGAGAAAGAAACCTATGCTTTCACTCAACAGGAATATGGCTTCACAACACCTCTCATCTACTTAGATGAAACCTAGGAGAGTTTTATATATAGTAACTAATAGATAATCATCATATTTTTATAAAACACAAAGCTAATTTGTGTCTCTCTAGGCTGTTTTACTATGTCTTAATTGTGCACTACTGAAGAAAAGCACCAAACTCTATGAATAAATGTAAATTACAGCATAAATTCAGCCTTATGGGAACTAGCATTCATTGAAGAATTCATTTAAGTGTTATTAAATTCATTAATCACTGTCGAATTCCGCATGTCTGAATGTGAAGTTGAGCAACAGTCAATGGGTTTGTTCAGCAAAATGTTTAGCAATAAATCTAAATTTTTTTCATGGATGAAGCTGCAGAAGATGTACACACAGAAAATATTTGAATGTAAATGCAAGTAAACACATTGTGTCTCTAGACACTTTTTTGTGTTAGACCAGAACATGTCATTATGCTGTAGATCCACAGTGAAACAAATACTTTGCCTGCTAACGGTTTAATATATTCAGTATCACCATATTTAGAAGTTGCCAAATATAATAAATTAACAATAGTTCCATAGGGTTATGAGACAGGTTGCACAGTGACCAGAAACATACATCAAACCAGCATTAATACTACACAGGCGTTCTTGAGGCACATGTCCAGGAAAAACACAGAAGTAACTGGAGTGTTCTGTTTTCTCCCTCAGGCTAAAAATGAAACATCCGAGTGCTGCTTGTTCAGTGTAAAGAAGTTGTATTTGCAGGAGAAATGTCCAGCTAATTGGTTTGTTAAGCTAAGAGAGGGTGTGAGAGGAGGGACAGGGACAGAAATGTCCCCTTTCTTTCAGTCCAGACAGGTTAAATGTGCAGTTAGACCTGAACAATAGAGCCGTCCTTTCACATGCAAAGATGAGGTATATGGAGTGAGCCGGGTTTTGTGGCTGGTGTTCATACTTCAATTGAGAGGCACTAAAGCGTGACGGTATCCCTCCCCTTCATACCTCCCACTTTCCCTCCTCTCCTCATTTCTCCTTGCTTCCCTCCGTCATTCTCCTCCACCTTGCATGTGTTCCTCTTTTGCCGCATCCATGTTTTTCTCCCTCTTTCTGCAGCTTCTGGACAATTGTGCACCTGTCAAGGTGGAAAGTAAAGGTGTGGAGGTCATGGTTGTGTAGCATTTATAAAGGTTATGTAGGAGTCCTATCACAGATTAGCATGAGCCCCTTTTCTCAACCATTACCAGCAAACTTTTCCCAATCTTAACACTATTATAATTGCCACATGCAGATAATGTTGTAAATTTTGTTGCCATGACAATGTTAAAAATGTCAAGTGCCAAATTCAATAGAACTTAAAGGAAAGTGGAGAAAACTGAAAAAGAAAGGGTGATTTTAACCTTGTCTGAAGCTGCTGATAGAATTTGACAAGTTTGTTGCCATTAAACCACTGCAGAAAAGTTGATGTCTTGCAGTAATTTAAGGTACAATTTCCTCGTTGCACCACAAACATCATCATCTGTTGCTTCTTTTTATTAGTAGATGTCTAAGTCACCTACGTCATGTCCATTATGATTTTTTCACTAACCCTGCTCCATGTCACAGTTTTTTCACCTCAGCCAGGTGTAAAAAAATCTTTATATTGTTTAGTGATTCCAATCTATATACAAATTGAAAATGTCCTTACTGGGGTAAATGGAGACATACGACGGTGATAAGACACGTTTCTCTCACACTGTGAAAAGAAGGAAGAGAGGAAAACACTGAGTTTTGGGGTGGAGGTGGAGGGGATATTTGCTAGATAGGGGTCATACAAAGACTGAAGCCGTGAAATGGTGGTTGTAAAAGCCTGACGCTGGCGACTCATTGAGTTGTCAATCTGCTCGGCAGGTCCACACTATGATGAGACCTGTCAGAGAGACACAGAGCGTGAGCAGGGAGGGGGGGATGACCTAATGCTAAATCAGCTCCTTCTCTTTTCTCCTCCGAGGGGTTTGAGTGACACCCCCACTGGCCCATAATACGACCTCCTGTGGCACCATGGCAGCGCACAGTCCGGAGCAATGAGTGCACTGGCTGACTGGTCAGTGTGGGGGACTGGGAGATACAGATACAGGTGGTTGAGGAAAAAAGCAACTAAACAATTAGAAATATGCTGCAAAGCTTGAGTAAAATGTGAATAAAGCTTTTTTATCTTGTCATGCGTCAGTGTTTATACTCATCTACTTTGTGTTGTATGCAACCTGTGACTTTTGTCTTCTTTTGTTTTTCTTTTATTCTTTGGACAACTGTGTTATATAAAGTGTGGCGGTTTGTACCTTTAAGGACAGTATAGGTAATATAATTGTTTTCCACATCAGACAGACAAAATATAGCACAAAAACCAACATATTTGAAGAATAATTTCTTAATTACTATAAATATGTGCAAGTTATTTTATTAAAATGAGATCAAACATTCCTAAATTGTTGCTGCTAGACTTGAAGCATCGAAAGGTTTAGTTCCAGGCTCATTTTTTAATAGAAGTCTGAGCTCTTAATTCACTCATCAGGGTAAATTAAGAGCTCAGTGATCACGAGCTCCGGTTTAGAAAACATGTGCGATGGAGGTCACCACATCTTAGCTTCTCTGTGTTTGTGTCCCTAAAAACCATAAACACAGTTCATGAATCTGTGTGAACCTTAGCCTGAACATTTGTCAGATGCAACGTGCTATAAAATTAATGTTGCCAGAAAGAAAATTAGCTTATTGCATTTTCAGGAGATGTTTTTTTTGCTTAATTTGCAGTTTGTTTGTCAGAGAAACAGATTCACCCTCTGGCCTTTGGTTCTCCATCACTTTTCACAGCAGCTCTTTGTCTGACTCCTAAAGTTCAGCTCCGGACTAAATGCATTGTTCTCTGTGATGACTTGACGTCTCTGTCTGTCACAGAGGCACAGACACAAAGACATGCACACACATACTAGCACAGACTCTTCTGCCTGCAGTCACAGTCTGATGTCCTGACAGATTGTCTTTTAAAGGTTACATGTCAATCTGACTTGACAACCATGATAAAGATATTAAGATTCAGTCCTGCTCACAAATGGGAACTCAATGCCAGAAAATGAATTATGTCATGGTGACTAGTGCTGCCATGTTTCAGAGGTTGTTCGGGGCGATTTTTGTTGAGACAAACAGCTCACGTGCATTAAAACTGTTACTATTACAAAGTTGTCTTATTTAAATGTTTTGTTGTTGTTGTGGCTGATGTGATGATCTCAGTCAAACACGATACCTAATTAAAGAAAATATTAAAACATAAACTGCTGCCCCAGTTTAATATATAAACAATAAATTAAGACCACCTTACTGTAAAAAATGCAATACAAAATCATACATTAATCTAATAAATAATCTATAATCAAGTAAGAGAGAAAAGGACTATTTCAGATTTACATACTGTGTCTATGTTCAACCCTGGTTTGGAAGGAAGGTCCTGACAAGTAATTATAGCAAGAGAAGAGGAGGTGTATGTGGTGCCTCTTGTCCCCCATTTCTTAACAGAGTTAGGACCTTATTCAAAGCAGGATAACCTTGTTTAAAAATGATTAACAATTATATTACAGTAGACTTCTCTCAGAGACTCTGCATTATAAAATACAGTCTCTCTTTAAGTGTTTAGTGACCATGCAGTCAGATGTTAACAGAGTGGACATTCTACTAACCACGGTTTTAAACCTGCTGTTAAGTTAAGTGTGAATTATTATTATTATTATATCTCAGGAGGGCTGTTGTGATCTTGTGTATTTCTACGCACCAAACCGCCTGTCTGGTGTCGGCATGTGTATGGTTTCATGTAAATGCCATAATTTGCTTAAAATGTAAAATGAAGTCTTTATATTTGAGATTCAAAGTTGAAAAGAGCTTCAGAAAGCATAGGGAGAAAGGAAGCATTGATTTGCATGGGGCTGGGTAGTTTGTCCAGTAACAAAAACAAACAGACTGTGGCCACTTTTTCTTAAAAGAGCAACAGTGATTCAGCAACAACCTTGTTACCACACAAGAAGAGAGAATTAACAACCCACAGAGGCATTTAATCATAAAAAACAATGGTCTGGTAATGTTTTGTGGTCAATCAAATCCTGCGGCCTCTGTTTTTTTAGTGCTATGTAGTGCTCTGACTCTGTATGACTCTCTAGAGAGGTTTTCCAATAAGTAACAAAATACTTTGTTTTGGACTTGTTGCTCACAGGACTGAGGGGTACGGGCAGTTCTGTCAAAGTTCAGTACCGGTAGTCTGATCATCGGTGTAGAAACTTACAGACTTTACTTTTGTACCTTAGAAAATATATTTATTTCATGAGACAGCTTGAGGTTCATTATTGAGCACAGTCTCATCCATTTATAAAGTGAGGACAAAAATATTTTTTATAATGTCTTCCAAAACTATAATCAAAAATAATGTCCAGAACTGGCTACAGGGCTATGAAAGAAAAACCTGGACAGCGCTCTACATCTCTTTTTTCACAAATCAAAACATCATGAACTAAAATAGTTGTACAATGAGGTGATGCTAGTGTACTGTCAGCACAGAGGTTGTTAGCCAGAAATGCTAACCGTAGCTGGCTACAGAGGAAATAAACACAGTCTTTCTGCTCCTTATACTTTTGCTCTTGTGGGTTTTATTTCAAAAAAGTGGTAAAAAAAAAAGACACCGCCCGCAAATGTTTTTATGTTTATGTTAATTATCCCTCTCCAGTGCCATATTAGTTACAGATGCTCAGCTACGTCTATGATTTCGTCTAGTCCTCTATAGCTTAGCTTCTTAAGTATAAATGATCAGGACTTTGAGGAAACTGGCGACACTGAAATTGATGTCTTTCAGGAACACACATTGAGTCACTAGTGTGACATCTGGATCAGCAGAAACAACAACAACAGCTAGTACCACAACATGTGGAACAACTTTGTTTTTGACTGAAAAAGCTTCATGTTCCTGGAGTTGAAATTGAAGAGTCTACTATTTTAGGGTGACAGAGGTGGGCGGTTTGTCCTGGCTTGGCTTGGCACAGTTCAGTCAGCCCAGGAGGCCATCTGAAATTGGCCTTGTTTATTTGGACAGCAGGCAGTAATGTGGCGAGCTGCAGCCCAGGAGACTGACCAGGAATGTGGCCGAAGGTCTCATCTGGCCTCATCAAAAGACAACCAGGAGCCTCTCTGCTGTCTGTCGCACTGAAAACCGAACCATCAACACTGCTGGACCTGCCAGACCTCACATCCTATGGAGTCCAGTAAATGCTGCACTAGAGGATTAAAGAAAGGAGATTCAACCAGACTCAATCTTAAATTCAGATTTTTAAAAAAACATTGTTTATCTCTTTCATTTAATTCACAATAATATCACGCGTGTAGTACATGTTTGTACTTCAGTAAAAACTGGTACGACTAGTTTCATGATCATCAGCAACATGTAGTTTGTTTATTATACATTACACACATTAGTGTCCTGTTGTGAACCTTATCCTGGTTTAATTCAGCTGATAGCCGTCTGATGAATGGTTTCCCTTAATAGTCTACATAGTGTCCTATCTGTCAGTGTGGATCACTTGTGGCAGGAAGGTTTGGACAGGATTTAGACAGATCCGATTTAACCTCAGCATGAACAAAACAGCTGCAATTTAGAGCTGTGGTTGACCTAGAAAATCATAGAAATAGACACAGAGGGTCTGTTTTTGAAAACCCAAGCAGCTCTGCTTGTATCACTTTATGCTGTTATGCACAATTCCATGAAACTGGTGTTTTCTTTTTTAAATCACTTGTATTCTCTTGATCAATTATAACCCGTTTCCCCTAAAAATATCTGCTATTAATCTGAAGTGCGAAAGTACCTCTGCCAGTTCGAATGGGACACATTTAAACTCCCAATGACTGAATGTGAGATTAAGTATAAAATGTCATTCTCTGTTGTAGGAACATCAGAGTAGAAATGACAAAAAAGCAAAATGCATATTGCAAAAAGCATTTCACCACTTAATATACAACATGTTTGTGTAAAAGATAAGCTTAATTAATTAACATATTTTAATAAATCCAGTTACCCGTGCATGGAATTTAAACAAGCTCCAGCAGAAGCAAGTGCAACAGTCCGTTTGAGTACAGTGTGAGCAGTGTTTCACGGAGAGCAGGGAGCTCTCTGCTCAGCTCCTGAGATTCTACTCTTCCTCTCCTCTCACCTTTTAATTGGTCACAGCGTCTGCCGGCCTGTCAGGATGCCCCGGTGCTGCATGACGCCTGTGTTTCCTCTCACAGAAAGCCTTCTGTCTACTTCACTATCTTTGCCAGGCAACGGCGAGAAGAAGTTTACAAGTCCTGTTAATTCCTATTGTGTGTTATGAGTTTGTAAATGTTGAACTGTCCAAATGCGTCTAATTTAAACTGCAGCAAGTAACAGAGTTGACAGTGTGGAAAAATAATGCTTCACACTTTTGCCTGCATTTTTTTACTACTGTTTCGCTAATAAACGACTATGGCAGAGTTTGCAGATGTTATATGATTCACGTCATCCAGTCGTGACTGGTGTCGAGATGCTCAAACGTTGTTTAGCTCTCAGTGTCTAGTTCTATGAATGCACTGAGCGTATTAACTATTGAAAAACATGCTAAGAGGGTGCACTAATGTGATATACTTTCATTTATATGGCAGGCTCTTTGCTTACATAGTGTATACAACAGGACTATTTCTTCTGGGGAATATGTCCTAATGTAAACTCTCATTACATTCTTTGGTGCCTTCATTCATTCAGAAACAAGGCTGATTTTCACTGCCCTGTTTCTTTGTCTCTGCATCATTAACGTCTTCTGGAGGAGACCCCAGTCGTTGTCAACTCCCTGTCTGACTATGTGTAGACTGACCCATAGCTGTGTAGTCAGACGTTGGTCACAGTTCGAGCCTCCCGGTCAACAGGCCTCTCGCCAGACTGTCTCACCCCTACAGCGCTTGCCACAGCTTGGAGACAGACAGGTGCCTGCAGCTCATGGTTTATTTCAGAAACTCCTGTGTGGCTGTGGAATTCAGTCTGACTGATCACACAGATAAAATGACTGCGTAGAGAGGGCCTTGACATGAAAATGAACCACAACTTGCAACAAACTAAATACTACAGTATAGTACTATTAAATAGTTTAGCCATAGATTGGCTATGTTAAGGCTTTTAAACACTGTGTTTAAGGCTAGAAAACTATGTAGGTTGTTAAAATAGGTGAAAAGTCTATAGATGCCAGAGACTGACAAAATGTTTCCATCAAAACTCATCACTGCATCAATAAATAGACAATATTTGCTAAATAATATGAACTTTAAATTATTATTTTTTTACTTTGCTTTATGTAGAAAACAGTGTGAAAGTGTATTTTTATGATCCTCATGTTCTTGTGTGTGTTGTCTTTTGGTTCAGGTGTAATGAAAGAAGAGTGATTGTTAACTTACTATTGTAAACTTAGGGACACTAACTTGCCATCTCACATAAAATATTACGTTTTGACTGCGGCAGAACAAACGCATGAGCGATCTCCGACCTCTGGGTGAGAGCAGTGGGTCACTTTCTCTGCCCCCCAGCTGGTCCTTGTACTGGAGGTTTGTAGATGAAAGAAAAATGCTGCCAAACAAACAGAGGGAGGAGCTCTGGTTTGTCATCAGTGGTACACTGTGATCAGTGACATACCAGGGAGCCCTGAACACACAAACATTTGTCAGATCTTAGAAAAATATTCTCTCCATTATTTTCACATTTACCAAAAACAACAAATAAACATATAATAAACAGTAAGGATTATTCAAATTACTTGTGGAATTTTTTTCTTACATCTAAGGGCTAGGGTTGTTTTAATTAACCTCCTACTGGGATCTCTGGTCGTGATGTGGGAGCTGTTGTTGCCCACTGAGAGGATCTGGGTCTTTGCTGCAAGCAATGCTCAGTACTTGCAGCCTATATATATATATAACCAGACAATCCCCCATTTTTCATTTGAATGTATGATATGTTAATGCCCATATACAAAGTTAAACGACGACCAAATAATGAAACAATAAGCAAATGTTTATATGGATCAGTCTGTTTCTTAATGTCCCCCTTGGTTCCCGGCAGGAGATGGGCCTCTGGGGGGAAACCCTTATCTGCATGATGCTGGATCACATGTGCCTCCGCTACAACATGTTTGACTTACTGAGGTCATGTAAACAAAATGTTGATTCTGAGCCTTAACATTCAGAGATCAGTGTTTCCCACCCGACAATATGTGATTTAAGAGCTACAGCCCTTCTGAGATGTAGAATTTGTAACATTATGCTTTGTTATTTAGATATATTAGGTGTAGGTGCTATGAAAAGTGCCACAGTGCTATCAGATATGTGTGGAATTTAACAGCCAAAAGTGATAACAAGACCTGGACCTCATGTAAAGAAACAAGCTCTGTTCACCTGGACTGTCCTGTCCATGTATAAAGGAACCTGGGTATTTATCCATATCCACACCACAGACAAACACAAGTGTGATTCGCACATGCTCAGACACAAAATCTGGGTCATTTATGGCCGTGACATCTTCTGTGTGACATGTCCAGTTCCACATCGTGTAATCTTGCCTTTTCTGTATTCAGGATTACAAGAGATTGTTGTTTAACATGGAAGGGGAAATAAAAAGTGGATTTTAATTATTGTGGGAGAGAAAGGAATGAGTCACTTGTGGTTTTTCCAATTTCTTAATTCTACTCTTGTTTTCGACCAAGAAGTCCCTCTGACAATTCACTGAAGTTTAATGGAGGATCAGGGGTGTCTGTTTATGAAGTTTGTGTGTGTGTGTGTGAAAAGAGAGAGATTTAAAGGCGGCTGAGAAAACAAACACATACACATTCACAGAGGAAAGAGAAGAATATAAACAGTAGAGGAGGGAGGACTGCTCTTCCGCACTGATAATTACATATTTCACTGACGGATGAAAAGCAGGTGATGACGTCCTTATCCCTCTTCTGTGTTTTGGCATACTTTCTCATTTATTTTCATGTGCTTCACAGAGACTCTGGGGGGCTTGTAATAGTATTTTACTCACAACTGTCTCAGTGTTCAGTGCAAACATTTACTGCTGTCTACAGTTTCAGTGCTCCTTTGATTTAACGTTCAGTTTTAATAAGTGCTCTTGTCTGAGCTGGGTCCTAAATTTAACATCACCTTTCTGACACTGTCAACATAAATTTAGAAATCATAACCCTGTATGTAGAATTCATGACAGATTTACTGTATTATAATATTTTTAATTTATAATCACTCTTCTCTAAAATTTGTAATCCAAAGTCCACACATACAGAAAAACGCATTTTCCTTACAGCATTTTTTAAACAGACTTGATGCAGCATCACTGCCTCTATTTCCACCCACAGCTGCACTAACTTCACGACAAGACGTTGCATAGATGATGGGATTAAGACACTGCGTAAGGTCTTCTCCAGGACATCCCAAATATTCTCAGTTAGGTTAAAGTCTGGAGTCTGTGGGGTCAAATCCACATGTCACAGTAATGTCATGCTGCTTGGACCACTTTTTCACCATTTAAGCCAGATTAATTATTTTTCATTTTAAAATATACCTGTTAAGCCAAAGCCACAGAATTCATGGATCGAGAGTTTCTGGGGCCGTTGCTGCAGGTCAGACTCCCTCTCTTCACCCGTGTTTTCTGACTTCCTCCTTCCGCCCAACAGTTTATGCCTGACACTGTCCCTGGAATACAGGAACTTTTTAATGAAAATTAAAAGAATTAATGAATAAAATGTTAAATGGACAATTCATACATTTCCATGTCCTGTCTTGAGAGAACAGTGAGGTGTATTAGGATTCTGAATTCGAGCTGCTGTAACCATTGCTCCCTTTAAAATCGTCCTTTAAGAGATCCCTCCAAAAGAATCTTCCCAAGAGCTGCTAGGATGGCTGCCGGCTCTTAGTCGTGTTACAAATTAAAAAGTTGAGTAATCCTGTTATTTATAAAGAGCGTACAGAGACAACAGACACAAAGGATCTGTTGTATTTGATTGGTTCATATAAAACAACACCCATGGCTCTTTGTTGTGTTGTGATCATGCTGTAAAGTTCAGCCATAAAATCAGCTGTCTTTGAACATGTTTTTAATTCCCTCTCAAAGAGGTACAAACACGACAGATAACCCACAAACACGACCACACCCGCAAATCACTGAGCGTCCACACACAACCCACACCTCGCAGCTGAGTAACTGTAGTTTTCCAAACAACAACAGCAAAGAGAGAACAGAAAATTTGCTGGAAAAAGTGTACGACTGTAACTTATGATTAAAAACATGCTAGTTAAAGTTAAATAAAACTCTCTGGAAACAGATTCAAAATCTCCCCAAATCTAAGCTGTTTTATTTTCTATTCATTGTGTGAAACTTTAGTGTTGTTGCTTTGTATTCTGTTCTACGGTCTATCAGAGTCTGTTTAAAGCATTTTCAGACTGTGAGAACTCTTCATGCACCACAGCACAGAACGCAGCACAAAATCTGCTGCCACAATCTGCCTGAAAATCATGTAACTACTCTGATACACACCAAGGCAGTGGGGTTTTATCTGACATGTATGGCTGAACACCCTGAGGCACATGGAGCTGTCTTAAATTACAGGGCAATTTCCAGCAGTGGTCAAGATAAAATGGTTTTACATTTCCAACATACAGCTGGCTGATAAAGTAGAGACTAGACCATAATGAAAGTGTGCATGTGTGTGTGTGTGTGTGTGTGTGTGTGTGTACAGTAGAAAGCCTTTTAAAACTTAAGAGGCAGATATTGCAACCCGGACCTTCTGGGCCATTAGCCACCCTACGAGGGAAAGTGTAGGGTTGAGAGAGTGTAATACACTTACTACATGCCTGTTGACGCACTTTTGACTTAATGACATCCAATCAGTCACATCCTCGGGCCCCCATACACAAACAATTACAGGCTTGCTCGGCTGCAGTGGATGGTAATCGTTCACATCAGCTGAGCAATGATTCTTTAAAGATCCAGACAACCTGCTGTTTTCAAATGACACCTTTGTGTGTTTTATACGGATGTGGCTGATTTTAAACTGGCTATATGACCCTATGCTACCTGCAACATCTACAAACATATTCAGAGTTTACAGACTTTGATAGCGAGAACCCAGCTTTAAAATGGCTTTCATACTTTTTCTACACTCAAATATTTAATACGTGGTCATTTCCTACAATAACTGAATGTAAATGTTTTGTCAAGACCTCACAAAACATGCTGGAGGACTCTTTTAACACAGGAAGTGACTGTCGCAGAGAATCAAATCTTATTGTACATCCCTGTTTGTCTTTTTTAGACTCACAATAGGTTGTTTTCATCACTGCGAATCCAAAGACAAATGTCTTAATGCATCAGATCTCTGACCCTGTAAGTGTTGAGACTTTCTACACTCTGTTCGCGGTCTGGGAGATGAGACAAACATCCAAGTCTTTTTTAAAAGAATCCCTCTCCTAGCGTGTTATTGCTGTGTGTGGTTGCTATGAAGGAAGTGGTTTGAGTTGTTAAAGTGGGTGGGGGCAGGGGGGTAAGTGCTGCATTTTTAAAAACATGATTTATGACACCTCTGGATTCCTATTTTGTCTTTATAACTGCAGCTCCCTTACCATTGACACCACATTCTTAACAGCCCGCATCCTTTGTTTTTTCGTCCTTGAGGATGTTGAGGACTTGAACCTGCTAAACTTGTTGACATCATGGCCTGGAGATGAACAGAGTTAGAAAATGTGTGTAACTGTAACCAAATCAACTATCATCAATCACCACTAGCCTTATTCAAACAAGCTGGAAATGGCACTCGAGACTGTAAAGTTAGGAAATGGCTTCTGCATCCAGGTTCTGCTGCTCCGCTACTTTGCTCTTAATGACTGACTCATTCTCTGAGAAGCCTGTTACAACCTTTTCTTTTTCCATTTCCTTCCATAACACACAGACAATCAGATGCTAATGAAGATCAGAAGAACAAGTACATAATAGTAACTATACATAATTTACATATACATATATATATATACATATTGTTCTGAATAATGGCAACATCAGTTTGAAACCCGATTTTAGTATCAGCCAGAGGTGATACAACAAAGTCTCTTCAGTAGTTTGCCCTTTTTTCAGGGGAAACCAGGTTAAAACACAGTGAGCACTATTTATTGCTGCCCATGGGGAGTTCAGTGTGTCTCAAATGAGTTATCACCAGAGCCAGGCGACATCAATACGCTCTGACACAGCCACTCTGCCAGCCAGGAAACAAGTCAGTCAGTGAGACCAGTGAGTAAGCCAAGCTGACAGCAAACCAGACAGGTTGGCCAGTTAGGCAGCCAGACGAGCAGGATTCAGGGCGCCGGCTGGTCAGTTAGTGCTGCTGTCAGTCAGATTTAAAAAAAAAAAAACAGCAGTGGAGGGGGTAATTTAGACCAGTCAGTCAGGGGCTTTCATAAAATGTCATAGTTTTGGCACCTCTAGAGAAAGACGATTTAAAATGCACAAAGAGAATCCATTGTAGGTTGTAGTAAGTCCAGGTTTAAGCCTGACTTAATTTTATTCCCTGCTCCTTGAACTTGTACCACTTTAAACATCATGATGGTGAGTGTGATAGGCAAAGCATTTTCAGTTTTATCCCGTTTAGACCTGGGTAGAGCACGATGTATAGGCCCTCTATTACTCTCCTGGCCAGGCTGCCAGCCATACAACTCACTGAACGGCTGGACTGTCTCATTATATGACTGCTCTACTGGCTGTCTGGCTGACGGGGCATTTAGGTTATTACAAGGACGCTATTCGGTTTTACAGGAGAATAACATGGTCACTGTTCACTCTCCTTCCTTTCTTTATTGCCCCATGAGGATATAGATGGAGCCAGCAGGAGAGTGATTAAGATTTTAGGGAGCTGTTTGGCTGGTCTAGCAGTTAGAGGGTAAAGAGTGGGGATTTTTTTGGGCCATGAATTAGACCCAGACGTCCTCCTCCTTCGCACCCCCTTTTATTTTAAGTTGCTTCTATTGGCTACATTCGTGTATCTTCTCACTAAACACAGTGAGATATATAGATAGACACTAATAGACAAATAGATATAATGATAGGTGACAATAGTCTCCCCAGTAGTGTCATTCCTCTGACTGCGAGAGACTGAAAAACGGCTAGTTAACCCACTTTGAAAGCCACATACACAGTGAGGCATTCAGGTGCGCCCTACAAATCATCCTCTAATGTTTGTGGATGTGTCAGCTCCACAGAGATTCAACTGTACTCCAGCCCGTCCTTAATGACCCCTGACACGTCCTCAGTTTGCTTTTAGAGGAGGCAGGAATGGTCAGTAAATACAAAGGTTCTCTCTCAGCGTCAGGATCCAAGTAAGAGATAACTGCGTCAACAAAACATGATATGATCCGGTAAACGATCTAAGTCTGAAAATAAGGCCTAACTGAATCTGTTTCCAGTGCAAATCTGACATTTCTTCTTTTTTGAAGACACTGTATTGAAAACAAATGCATAATATATTTCACCACATGGTAAAATATTTTTATTTGTATGAAGAAAAACAAAAACATGACGGTTTTATGGTCCCAGACAAGTTTATCATCTACAGGTGGCTAAATGTCTTTTACTTTGTTTATTAAAACCAAGATCAAACCCTTAAACTTTATGTAAGGCAAATATTTCATGGTTAGACTGTTTGACCATACAGGACAGAGAAAACATAACTTCAGAGCTCTCCTTCCACCATCAGTTTTTCTCTCCTCAGACTATTTTGATCATTAAAGGCCTGGGCACACAGTGATGTGGGTGTACAGTATGCTGGTCCCCCGATTAAAGGGCAGCCATTGAATGGTGTATGTTTTGTGGTTTGAACCAGCAGCGCGCAGGCCACCGCACAGTTTAGGCTGATGCAGCTGCAACACACCAAGATCAGAGTGTGCGTGGTCGAGGGGTGGGGGAGAGATTACGAGTTGGACAAGTTATGGGAGGAAGGCATTTAAACATCAGGTTTGATACATGAAGTAACCTTAATCTTAATTCTTAAGATAACTGTCATTTCGAAGGAGTACCACACGGTCCTCTATCTTTTAGATCAAACACTTCTTGCTTTACTTTCTTTTTTCTACTGATAAAAACTACTTCATAATGCAGGGCAACAGTAGCCAGAAGAGTTCAATCATTACCCGTGGGTCTGTGTAACGTCGTGTTTACTTGGTTCTTGGTTAAAATGGAACACAATGAACACATCCAACACTAGACTCACCACAGGTTTCTTTCTGAATCTGTCCCGAGCCGAGGACTGCCACTGAACCTGACCTGAACCTGATGAGCATTTCATGTCTGAACCATCTCAAGTCCGACACAGGTGGGTTTGTGCTGTGTTTTTCCGGTATGGCCCTCGTGCATCGGTTGTGCTTAACTCAAACTTACAGTTTCCAAAGCCTGATCATGAGTTAGACTACACTCCAGTGACTCTGGTTGTTGTTGGTTGCATAAGCCTTTACTTACAACAATTTAAATCCAGAAATATTTACCAGTGAAGTGAATATGCACAAAATAAAGTATCCCTATTTTACAGGACAGTGCCTCAACTGGGAAGGCATTCACAGGGTTATCACTTACTTCTTCCTCTCTTTCCCTCCCTCACTCCCACTGAGCAGCCATTTGACGTACCAAGGACCTCTTTCAGTGTGTCTTTTTTAAGCAGCCAGTTTCTGTAGTGAGTTTGGCCTGACAGAGGATGTTTTCAAACTGGTGCTGACATTGATGAAACACCTCCGGTAGAGAACAGGAGCTGCAGTTGAACACAGCGGTGAGAGTGTTGACTGAGAACCTGAGTCTATGTGTGACTCTGTGTTTGTGAGTAAGTCATTTTCTAAAAGTCAAACAACAAACAGAGTCCTGTTTCAGCAATGAAACACTGAATGTCTATTTTAGTTTATTGAGTTATAGAATATTACTGCATAAATACATAGTAACTGATTATCATGACAACTTTAAAGTGCTTATTTTATTTATTTATACATGTTTAGCTACTTTATTGATGCCTAAAGGCAAACTGTTGTTGGATAGCTTGTTACAGAGTTTCTGTGCCTTGGTCAAGGACACCTCAACATGTGGCCAGGAGAAACAGGGAGTTGAATCACCTATCCCCGGTTTCAATTCCAGGGTTCATTAACAACAGCCCTTCAAAGTTATTCACAGCAGCAGGAATTGCTGGAATTGTAATGTACTTTACTAAAGTAAAATATAGAGGAAGAGGAGGAAGCGGGAAAGAAAAAGTGGTGGTGGTGGTGAGGAGGAGGGCTTTAGGATGAATGGAGGAGGTGGTTTACTGTAATAGGTCTCATTAAGAGCACAGGAAGAACATAAGGTACAAGAGGACAGGCACTCAGTGTCCTGCTCTGCCTTGCTGCATGCCTTCGACTACTCTGTTATGGTTTGCTGTGTGTGTGTGTGTGTGTGTGCGCGTGTGTCATGAGAAATAAGATACAGATAAACAAAGCGTGTGTGGAGTGTAGAGGAGAGGGAGGAGACAATGAATAATGTGTGGAGTACAAGGCTACTATGTACATAGTACGTCCAAAGACATAGTTTCCTGGTTGTGGAAGTGAATGTGACTATTACTGAGGTATTAATGTCTCCAGATTGCAGGTCTGTTCCTGCCCCCGCATCCGCTGGTACTCCTCCATCCACAACTGTGAAATTGGGACCATGTGTTGCTGCTGCATGCCTCCTCCACCACCACTGCTTCTCCTCCATCCCCTTCATTGACTAAAAGTAAGTTTCTAAGCATCCTCTTTCCTCCTCCCAACACAGCAGCAATAAATCTCCATCTTCTTCTCCTCTATTTCTACAAATGGTCTATTGGCCCTTCTCTATTTAGTACCTCTCCCTCATCAAATTTGTACCAGTGGCCGACCACGTCTAAAGGCAAAAGTGTTTACAGGTTGAATGGCCACACTCACAGGTGATACCGAATGCATGCTTTCGTAGCCTACTCCATCTCCAAAACTCTAGTTGTGAATGGAAATGGAACCACTCAATCTTGTTTGGTGGTTGTTCAGGGGAAATGAATCAGGTGTCTTGCTTTCTTCACTTAACAGAGAAGAGAGAAGGTCTCAGGCAGGTGAGGTTTTCATGAAACCAGTGAAAAAGGTAGTGGAGTAGCAATGAGGAGTGGCAGTGTGTGCGTGTGTGTGTGTGTGTGTGTGTGTGTGAGCAGGGGTTGCTGAGGTGGCCAGGTCACATCTTGACAGGATACAGTGGTCAAGTTTATTTTATCTGCCATGAGGAAAGCCAATAGAACAGGAAGACAAGGTGAACTGATGATCGTAGGGCAGCAGGGAGAGTATGATGACACTGTAACGGTTAGGGTTACTGTAAGTCTCTAGAAACAGCAAGTGCATTTGTTTGCAAATCAATATGCACAACTTGTACATACACCAAAAGTGTTGTTTTTCCACCCTGATTACTCCTGAACTAGGCAACACAACTTAGTCTTGCCTCTAGAAAAGTGGTGCTTCACGTGTGGCAGCCACTCCAAATTACTTTTCCCAAGGAGATTAACAAAGGATCTATTAGTAGTAGTGGTAGTAATATTGATCTTCAATATGCTGCTAGTGGTTCTTTCAACATTTTTAAGGCAATCACAATATATTTATTTCTCGTCTTTAATCTATTGCTTTTACTGATAGTAAATATTGATATTACAATTTATCACCCTAGGTTTACACAAGTCCCCCATCTCCCTGGTTAAACTGTGGTGTCCCACAGGGATTAGTTATTGGGCCCCTTCACTTCTTAATATATATATCGTACATCCTGGGTCAGATTATTTGTTCCCATGGCCCTAATTTTCAAGATACCCAGATGATTATCTACTTCTGTAAAAAATTCCCCTGCAGCCTCCTTCCCAGTAACTCACTGTTAACGTATACATTTTTAAAATTGGTTAAAATGATTGCAGCCTTTTTGATATTAAACACTGATAAAACCGAGATTTCATCCATTGGGCGCAAATCACTCTTACACACAGCAGCTGATGAATATCTCAAATTATGTCAAAACCTTTGATTTTTATTATTTAACCTCTTCAACCCCAAAGCCCCCTATAAATGCGGAAGAGGTTAATCAGTTTCAATCCTCACCAAAAGTTCCCGCCTGTCTTTGGCCATTCCTGACCAACAATGATTCATGTTTTCATTATGTCCTGTATTAATTATTGCAATTTCCTCTTTGCTGACCTTCCTGTTATATCCTAACAAAGGCTTCGGTATGTTGAAAACTCTGCAGCCAGAGCTCTCACTCAAACAAAGCATTTAACTCACACAACTCCCATCCTCTTTCAGCTTCACTGGTTACCGGTTCAGTCTCATATTAAATATAAACTAATCCTCCTTACTTTTAAAGCCTTGCATGACCTAGGTCCTTTGTACCTCAGTGAGCTTCTAATGCAATACTCCCCCTCTTGCTCTCTCAGGCCTTCTAATAGCAACCTTCTCATTGTCCCACGCACTTAGACTTTCCACCTTCGGAGCCATGTCAGTGAGATGGTCGCTAAACTTTGGGAAGCCCTTCCTTACAGGTTGCATGACATGATATGTTTTTCATTCACTACTTTCAAGACTGTGTCAAAAACTTTCTTTTCACTTAACAACTCTTTGCTGCTTAAACAATTTTGCTTTAGAACACAGCCGTCATTGCTGTTATCAGTTACACCCTGGTTGTTGCGCGCATACACACACACAGGCATGTTATTAGTGTCAAGATGCACTGAAGAGCCTCCACACTCACCCCAGGTTCATCCTCAGAGGTCACAGCATAACATCCTACAGGAAGTGAACACACACATACACACACACCTTTCCCCTTTCGTCCTCCTCTTCTTTCTCATGTCATACTCAAATTACACAGCATAACATCCTGTAGGAAGGTATGCGTATGTATGTGTGTGTGATGGTTAAATTTATTAAGCAGTTACTCTTAGAAACTTTTGGAAATGGAATATCTGACAGATTTTAAGAAGTTGTTAGAGTCAGAGAGCATTAATCGTCTTTACAAACTGCTGAACATAAATGTTTACAACTTTACTTGAAAAATCTTACTTTGGATTCACTTGTTAGTCTAAACAGTGCATCATGGTGAATGATTTACTAAGATCAAGAATGTATAAACTAATTATGGGTTCTAGCTACAAATAAATTGTGTGTTTGCATTTATTAACATACAGTATGTACTATTACCAAGGCAATCAATTTGACCTGTTGACTCCCCACTCATGAACAGGATAAATTACATTTCCAGACTTTCTACATAGTAATGGACAGTATGATTTAACTCTGACTAACATGGCCATCTGTGGAATTAATAATATGTAAAAGAAAATTGACTTTTGAGGCTGCATCATGAACATTAAAAGTGTAATATAGTTTGCCTACTATGTGTGATAGCACAGTCTTAGTATTCTAATGGGGCTTTGAATGGATGGGTTAACAAAATATTGGACCTGTTTTGGCTCTGATTTCAGCATGATTTGCACTTGAGTTTATCAAATTCCAAAACAATCAAAAATGACAAATCAGGAGAATGGAATAATATAGAATAGCCTTTATTGTCATTCACAGTGTACAACGAACATGTATAACACAGCATTAACCCAACTTAGCTACCATTTGCAGGGAAACTAACATTTTGTTTTCTCTTACTGACACTAAACTTTAGAGTCAAAGGTCTATTTGAGTGCCTTTTGGCCGCAAAATGTTGAACACTCCATTTCCCCCTGGAAGGTAGAAGATGACGGTAGACTGATAAGGATTAAATTGTGAGATGTGCATTTGTGTGTGGGTGAGACTGAGAGGTCTGTAACACAGCACAAAACAACATCCCTGGAGCTATTCCTGTAATCTCTCTCAATTGTCCTCCCTCTCAATCACTCTTTTCTCTTTTCCTTCTCAATCACTCTTTATCCCTCCAGGAGCTACATCAAAGAGCGGAGTGCTGTTATCAGTGCTCGGAGCTGTGTGTGTGTTGGACATACCACAGCTTATCTCTGTGAGTAGCGGACCCCTAGTTTTATCTCGCACAAGGCTTGCTGAGATTTATCAATGGAAATGACAGGTAACAAAACTCAACAAAAATCAACACCTCTGGAGTCAGGAAAGCTAAAAACTGTAAACCAAACTACTGAACTGAACTAAATAGTTGACGTGGTTTCATGTCCAGATGTCCCCAGTGCCAAAACTGTTTCAACTGCAATACAGTGGTCTGCAATAACTTTGTTTCATGAGCTCTAAGTGTAGGCACTGTGCCATACGCTTTTGTGCCATATTAGTAGTATAAGCACACTGGACACGCTATAAAATGAGACATTAGTTAAGGTAGATTTTAGCAGCACTAAGGCACTAAATCTAAATGCCTCCATCGTCTCCCTTCCCTGCATTCATGTCTCCATACTCCATGATAACGCTGCCCACTTAAAGAGGCTGGTGGTTGGGGGTCGACTCTTTTCCAGTGATATTGGCCTGAAGGCCACATCACAGGAACACATGCTCTCTTTGATAAGCAGGCCTGTTCCAGCAGCTGCAGACAATCACTGACCACAGGCAGGGCTGATAGCTGCCTGCTGTTACACTGTTAAAATAATAAGAGGCCACAGAGAGCACCTGAAACGCAACACAAACACACTCAAACATGTCAACAATGGGCATCGTTAATACCTGGCAAGTGTGCCATGTAGTGCAGGTACATTCAAGTAGATGTTTACCGGATTAATAAAAACAAAGACTTGTTGTTTTAATGAATATTTACTGAAGTCTGCTGAAACCTAACACAATATTTTGATCTGGTTGAACTTGATGAACATTACCTGCCTAATGTTTCTATATGATGGGATGATCTGAAGAAAAACTTTTCAAAAATCACTCCTTGCACTCCTAAACATTGTGTACTGTAACTTGTAAGTGGAACTGGAACAAAAAATATATTATTTTGTTTTGTTCTATAGAATATAATAGAATAATTTAAATCTGATTTAAATGCAATGATTTAGGAGTTGCACAGCAACTGGTCCTTGAATATTTTACCTGTCCTCTTTCATGGATAATCAGGATTTACTCCTCGCATATTCTATATTCACTTTAATGTCATCTTCACCACTAAGCAAATGTGAGAATTCTGGCTTGTAAAGAGAGCAATGTAGACAAACTCAAATGATGAACTGGACACAGGAATACAAACAGAATCTGCCCAAATCTTCACAGACTTGGGCAGGTGATAAAGTTTTCAAAGACATGTAGACACAGAAAGCATTATTTGTAATGAGCGCTTGAATGAGTATGATCCTATCAATTACAAGGTTATATTTTTGTTATATTTTTATTTAGATGTTTCGGTTTCAATCTGAATTTCCATTAATGTTAGTTCCACTAATACTTTCATGAGTTTCCTTTTATTTAAATTTTTTGGAATATTTCTACTTCTTTTTAGTATATTTAGTTTCAGTTTTAAATATGTCAACAATATGATGTTGTGATTTTTAGTCCTGTGTTTAATAAAAATGTTAATTACAGACCCAAGATTTCTCACCGTATCTCCTGTGCTCAGTCACAGACTCTCACATTTTCTCTCTGACCTAATTTCTTCTCTTCGTAAGGCCTAAAGTTAATACTTTCTGAAAATACTTATATTTTCAGAAATATTATATACCGTACAGTTGGGAAAGCAGTTTTTCTTCTCTCCTTCAGTCAATTTTTATCTTTCAGAAACAAATCCTCCTCCTGTTTTATACCTAAAACAGGAGGAAAATGTGTCCTGTGTTGACACGTATGCTTCTCGTAGCGATAGGACTTATGGTTTTGGAGCACTGAGTCTAAACGCAGAGAGAACTCCATTTTCTCCTTCATTGACTGCCATGTTAATTTTTGTCAGTGAGCCCTGCTTAAGATGAGAGAGGAGCAGTTGGAAAAATTGCCTCGAGGAGCTAATTTCTTGGACTTTCGACACCAGAAAGGTATGAGATTGTTAGAAGCACGTGGGTGCTCTGGTGTGGCTAACTTTCCAATTTGACCAATGGTCGTTGTGTTATTGAGAGTTTTATTGGAGCTAAATTTGAGCATTTTGGCTAAACTTTGCGTGCGTGTAGCCGTGTTTTTGCTTTGTATGTGTGTGTGCATGCACATCTCAACACGAACATGCGCAAGAGAGGCTAACAGACATAGCAGCTAGCAGGATTACCCTTGTTAACGCCTGCTGAAGAGGCTGTGAGCAACGAGCTGCTTCAGTTCAAGGTGAACAAGAGGACCACTGTAAACAAGTGGACTATTCAACAATTTCTGTCTGTCCTGAATTTCTGTTCTTGTCGAACTTTGCAGTGGTTGTTGCGATAGTGTTATGCTAAGTAGCTACTTAGCGTGCTCAGTAGCATTAGCAATTTAATACGATGTAAAACTGACTGACTTCAGACTAGACACTTCTTCATAGTAATGACAACTTTATATCTGTGTTACCAGACCACATATGTGGTGTTTGTGATTATTTTTTATAAAATACTGACTTTAGCGGACAATTTGCTTTAAAAACCGATCGTTCAACTTCGACCAGAAGTGTTTCCACTTAACCTTCACAATAAGAGCATTATGAGCTTTTTTTTTTTACAACTACCAGAAGTAGTGCAGTTACCATCAAACCTCTCCAGATGGTCCAAAATGCGGTGGCCCGCCTCATTTTTAACCAGCCGAAGTACATTCATGTCACACCTCTTCTCACTTCTCTTCACTGGCTCCCAGTGGCTGCTCGCATCGAGTTTAAATCCTTGATGCATGCCTACAGGGCTCTCAATGGATCTGCTTCATCTTACTTTAACACACTACTAGTAAGTAACACTCCTGCACGCTCTCTCAGATCTGTGAATAAAATTAGGCTAAAAATCCTGTCTTCACAAGGTCTCAGATCACAATCGAGTGTTTTCTCCTTTGTGGTCCCTGGCTGGTGGAACAACTTGCCCTGCCCCATTCGACTGGCTGACAGTATCACCACCTTTAAAAAACATTTAAAAACTCACTTGTTCAAAAAGTACTTCGAGTGAGTCTACCACACACACACACTCATTATGTTGTCTAGCACTAAACAATTTCTAGGCATGTTCTTTGTCTTTTAAGTTAGGCCTTATCAGGGTTCTTTGTTGTAGTATCTCCACGTTAGTGAGAATTTAAATGGTAATTGCTGGTGTAAAGGTGTTTAAACATAGAATAAAGCGAATAACACGATAGATACGGTGTGGTAGCAGCCTGGTAGCTGAGCCAGACACACAGCGCTAGCTCCTTGTAAGTCGCTTTGGATAAAAGAGATAAAGATATGCTGGTTTATGGATAAACATGGTTGGTCCCATATGGTAAAAAGTTGATGCTGCTGTTCAGATTTGTGCACATGTTTAACACTAATCACAGAGTGACAGAAAAATGTTTGCTTATTTTGTGGTTAACTTCACATAAGGAAAATAAAGACGTATACATCATTAATATTTTAATTTATTAGAAAATGTCTCTATAAATGTCTATATAAATAATGTACTCTTTAGCACAGACAGATGGATCTTTGGACAAAACTCGACTGGTATTAATTTGTCTCTGCTTGAAGTAGCTCCTCTATTGTTCAGAATAAAACTGTTGTCCTCTACTGTTTCTCCACTCAGCATGCATACACTGTGGACTCCAATCCTTTCTCCTCATTAATGTGTAGGTTCTTGGTTACCTGTGTTCTAGAACCTCAGCATTCTGCGCCACCAACTTCTCGAGTTTGTTGTTGGCATCCAAAAGGACTTTACTGAGGGTCTCCATTTGAGTAATTCTACACTGGTTCTCTTGATTTACAGTGTTATAATTGTGTTGTAGGTTTATGAATTCTTGTTGAAGATGTACAATTTCCACCTTTTTCTGTTGCAAAATTTCAGTGTTAAACCTCAAGGGCTCCTCTTGGTTGTTGACTTTATTGTTAGCCACCTCAAGGTGTCCTTAAAGGGCTTCCATTTCTTCACTCATAGACTTGTTTTGTTTGGTTACGCTGGTTAAGGTTTGTTCTAAGTTTTTGATTTCTTGCTGAAGAGCTGTAATTTTAAGCTCTTTCTCATGTAGAGTTTCGGCATTACACCTCACAGTCTCCTGTTGCAGGACCTTAGCATTTTGCCTTGCGGCCTGATGTTGGTCGTACAGTTTTTTTTATTTATCTTTGAATTTTCTTTGGAGTGCATGCCTTTCTTCAATCAAGCTTTTACAAGTGACGTCCATCACTTTGGCTGATTCTTGAAGACTTGTAATTTTAAGGTCTTTCTGTTGTGAAGCTTCTGTGACACATGTCATGGCCTCTTGACTTTCTTGAAAGTTAGTGTTAGCCTCCTCAAGGTGTCTTGAAAGGACCTCCATTTCCTCCTTCATAAACCTGTTTTCTTTGGTTACGCTGGTTAAGGTTTGTTCTAAGGTTTTATTTTCTCGCTGAAGATCTGGAATTTTAAGCTCTTTCTCCTTTAGGACCTCAGTTTTACGTGCCTGATTATGCCTCAGTGCCTTCTCATGGTTGTATAATGTTTTATTGGTTTCCTTAAGGTCTCTTGTGATTTTCAGTCATAGACTTGTTTTTCTTACTCAGGATGTTACAGTACTGTTGACTTTTTAAGAGTTCATGAGAAGTATTGTTAAGCTTTTTATCTTTTTCCCACAAAAGCTGATTTTTACTTCTCAGATCTTCTTTGAGCCTGTGATGTTCTTGCTCCAGATAGTCGTTTCTTCAAAGCATCTTTCTCCTGCTGAATTGCCTGATTCGTGGTCTTGTGGTACTGTAGGAGTTTGGTGGTCTTCTGATTTTCAAGTCTCATAACTTTTTTTTCATTTTGGTATTTTGTATGTACTTGTTACCCTGGCAACTGAAGCACCAACACCCACTCTCTGATTGGCTGACACTTTATCAAAAGGCCTTGGCTGTGGATTTCTATCAGGCATGTCATACTGTCAGGGAATTGAGGTAACGGACCCAATAGCACTCGGAACACAGAGGGGTTTAAAGGAAAGAGGTTTATTAACAGACACATAATAACGACAACCAAGGAAAACAGATAACTGAACATAAACAGGTCTAACCAAAAATCACTCCACAAGGGAGGCACACACTAACACAGAGATAAAGAAACTAATTAACTGTCAGACCTAAGCTGAGCTGAACCAGAACTGAAAACCACTCCAAACGGGAGGATAAACGCAGGTACAGGGGCCTAAACAAACAACTACAAACAGGTGACTAACTATGCACAGGAAAGCAGTGAGGGAAACAGACTGGGCTACAGAGGGAGAGTATTACAGGACAGACGAGACTTACAGGCAGGCGGGAGGACGGAGACCGACAGACAAGACACCATGGACCAGACCAGACACACAAGACCAAACCAAGCAGATGCAGGAGGCGACGGGGAGACAGGACGGAACACAGCAGACCAGACGGGGATTGACAGGCTGGCAGGGAACACCGAGCCTTCAGGACTGGCAGAACGTGGAGGAAACATAACAGTTATGCAGGACGTGGAGAATCATGGCAGTATAATCCGGCAGGGGAGAGACAGGCGAGGGGAGAATATAAAGGGAGTGGATCAAATCAAGGTGAGTGTTAACAGGTGAACGTGATCGGGAGCCGGGAGTGATCAGGAGGAAGTGACAACAGCTGTGGATAATGAGGGAAGCGGGCGTGAACCAGTGAGCGGCAGAGCGGGGGCGTGACGGGGAAAACCGTGGCGGAGACATGAGGACCAATAAACCAAAACAAAACACAGACATGACGGGAAGGCAGGTTGAGCAGGGCGGGATAGTGACTGACAAAAAAACAGAATAAACTACAAACACACCAGGGGGCGGGGCAGACCGGGGCGAACCATGACACATACATCAAAACGACCGTCTTGGTCATGACAAGTCCCTCGTAGTAGTTAGATTGGATGTCGATCTACCATGGCAACGTAACTCACCAAAAACCACTAAGTAAGAGCTCACAAGACAGATTGCGGATTCCAACCACACATGTCATACTAAGGACAATCAGCTCATTCATGACCTATTCATATATGTTGGCATGTTGAGTTACCATGGCAATGTAAATTGCCAAAAACCACACAGTAAGTGCTCACAGGACAAACTGTAGATTCATACCTCCCGTAATATATATAAAGACAACTCTGCTCGGTTGGGGAGATCGGTCTAAGGTTCAGCGGCACGAGGTGGCAGGCACCTCCAAAGTTTCCCCAGGAATTTTATAGTTCATTTTATTGTCTTATGTTACACTGGAAGACTTGCACCTTAATTTCATTGTACAATGTCTCATTGCTACAATGACAATAAATATTCTGATTCTCTAAGTAACTATCTCTTCATCCTGTTGCGAGAAAAAAAGAAAGAAAGCGAGAGGTAGCAAAAAACTTTTTATATACAATTTGGCTAGTGACAGTCATGCTAATTTGAATTTACTTTCATTTACATCACCTTTGGTCATGCTCGGTTAGTCGTCATATCTCTGCAAACATTGGAGCTGCTTCTTCTTCTTCTTTCAGCTGCTCCCTTTAGGGGTCGCCACAGCGGATCAGCTGCCTCCATCTCATTCCATCACTATAGCATCCCACACCAACCGTCTACATGTCCTCATTCCCTACATCCATGAAGCTCCTCAAATTGTATTATGTTGAAGTGTAAAAGTTAACCAATCATAATCAAACATAATCACCTGTCATCTCAGAAAAAGAACATCAGGACATCAGGCAAGCCACGTCGTCCCCACAGAAATACATTCAAGTTATAAAAGAAAAAATACTATGATAAAGTCAGGTTCAGATAAACTTTGAAATTATAATTTAAGTAGGAAAAATAGTTAGTTTGAAATACAAATTCTAAAAACATTCTCAACTAGACAGGCTATTTGGACCATTAAAATTGTGCACACTAACAAAACTGCCCCTAACTGCTACAGTGATCTAAACAGAGACACAAACACATGTCTGTCTAATAGGTGTCTGCGTCAGAACACTACCACACAGGCCTGGGATCACTTTTGCCACAAATCCACAAAGCAACACAGGAAAGACGCGTGGCACCATAAAACTACTAGGTTTGCCGCTCAGGCAAAGACCTGACAAGTGCTTCCAAACTCTCTGATTACATGACTCGTGTTTTTGCAATTATCCGTGTGTCAGGTGTGTGATGCATTAATGTTTTTGGACTTGGAAGAATTTTGTTGTCTGCAAACTATACAAACCGTTTTCCTGTTGTTCCACATATGTTTTTTACCTAAAACTCTTTCAGAGAAGGGAACACATCTGTGGCGAACCACAGGAGTATCATGGGGTTTGGCTCATCAAGTGACGCAGGTTAGCTACACACGGTGGTGTGGTTTTAGCAGCCTCATTAGACACATTATACCTATGAATCACGACAATGCTAATTATTTTGCTAATTCTGCAATGAATTTTTTTAAAGGAAGAATTGGCACCTCTGTTTTTTCAGAGGACCCATCAGCTTGTTCGCACACACTAAAACCTACACACACCTACATCTACAATGCATGATATTGCACATGTGCAAACACGTGCATGCTGAGCCCGAAGTTTGACTTTATAAGGTTTACTGAGTCGTAAGAAACGATGGGCCGGTTTTTCATACTTTACTTCTTTAAACATTTTCCTTTTTCTAACATTAAGTATTTTAGGTTTGTATCATTATTTTAACGGTGCACATGCATTTCACCAATGTTTATTATTCTATTCTATTTTTCTTTATTTCTTTATGTCCTGGTAAATGTTTCTAATTTCTTCTTGGGGACAAATAAAGTTCATTGTATTGAATGTCTTGTCTGTACATTCTGTCTGTTTACTTTGTTGTGTCTATGTTTGCTTAATTTGTCACTTTAAAAGAAATAAAAAGTACGATAGAGCTGTGACAGTAATCCAGTTCACACAGGGTAATATGATGGCCATGGCTGAAGTTTTTATTCAATATACAAACAGTGTTACTGTTTTTTGCCTATGCTACCAGTTATCAGGTTTAACCTAGATCTGATTATTATTTAAATCTGATATAGCTCTGGACTGAAAAAACTTCATGCATCAGAGGGCAGCCCTAAAATCTGTTCCTCCTTAATAGTAATATGTAATATTTAGATACTGCAGACATTGTTCAGTTGTCCTCTATTATTATATTACCAATCTTCCAATCTCACAATATTGAAAGCACAAAACACATTTGCCTTATTGTCAATTAACTGTATATTTAACAGTGCTGATAAACTGATCCTTGGTCCCGATCTTCTCTATTTGGCTAAACACAAGTGAGTCCTTTCATTGACCTCACGCTGTCTATGTGTGTGTGAGACATTTGTGGAAACAGAAGCAGTTTGTAAAAACTTTGAGAACAATATGTGTAAATGAGCCAATCAAGCATCACAAATGCCTTGTGTATTCAAAACAATGAATCATATATTTTCCTCTCAACCCAAATTCAAGGTCAGACCCGTCTGCAGAGCTAAGCAGCTACCTTGCCTCTCGCCATAAACCAGTGACGAAATAGCAGCTCCTAATTGTTGCATTTAACGCCTGGTGATTACAAGGGCTCATAAAACTTGCTGCTTCTGACAGAGAGACCCCACTCCCCAACCCCCCCACCTCCTCCCATCCCTCCTTCAAGGCCACACAAGGCGTCAGTGTCAATCAGCACGTTTCTTTTTCTAACAACACTTTTTTTATTTTACAACCCAGAGAGGGAGGGGAAGTCTACACTCATTTAGCTAACGGAGACCAATAAACACTGAGCAATGTAGATTAATTGACCATTTACAACCAGGAGAGGAGAGGAGGCAGGCTGGGTAAACCGTGAAAATCAGCTGGGTTGACTTTGAGCTTGTCTGTTATTTACATCCAGATATTTTACATACAAATTACTGAAACCAAGACGGGAAGTATATAAAGATTAACTTATTATTAACGTAACTATAGCTTAATGTTGACATAATGACCTGATCTTGAAAATGTACATTAAGCTATACATTAAAGAAATATAATAAAATAAGGTATTTTTTCCCACAAAAAGATAAAAACCCCTTTATATTAGAAATGATGTATCTAAAACAACCCTAAGGGTTAATACTGTTATACTTATTTTTACTCATGATTACATTTACTTAATAGTAAGTTTTGTGTTTTTTTTAAATAATGGAATTACAAGGAGGTAGGACTGCAAAAATGAACTGATGAAATATAGACGGCTCTGTTTTAGGTGGTTTGTGTTGGTGCAGTTACGTTTGTAGTTTAGTTTATTTCCATTATTTAGTACTATTATGTTATCCTGCTGGAGTGCTTTCATGTGTACTTCATGCAAAGTGTTGTCTGACCACATTAAAAATGGCCACACTGGGGTAAAACCATGGCCGTCTTACAGAAAGGGGTTCACAGATACTCACTAAGCTGCTCCGACAGGCAGCACCAGTGAAACACCAGGAATTAAAATGTTTGTGAGTCTGCGTCTGCTGTGTAATTTTACATACATTTACATTTACAAAGGGCTTCTCAGACTCTCAGGGAGGCGACTTTAACAACAGACTGCACAGATGGGAAAGTTTTTTGGTAATTTGACTTTAGAAAAACAGACCATTTAAATGAATAGATCAATGATAACAGATTGTAGAGCCTGGGTTCTCTGGCAGTGGTTTTCGTGTACTTTTTGTTCATCCACCCTCACTTTATTTTCTAAGTTGCATTCTTGTGCAGTTTGAAGAACAAAAACCCATTTTCTGGATGAAAGAATCACCACAGGTCGCAGAGGTGGAAAGTTTCAGCCTAATGGATCTGGAGGAAAACACTTGTGTAGTGGTTGAATCGCATCTTGTCAGTGGGGTCCTCAAGCCTAGGCTGAAGATGGCTTCTCATTAAGTTGGGGGTGCTGGGCCTTATTGTTGTGCTAATCAGGCACAGATGTGGACACCCTGACTCCGGAAAATCATCCAAGCAGTCTTGACAGCAGACGCCTCTGAGAAGGGAGGGGCTTTTAAATTCTAGGGGGATCATTATAACTGTTTTTGACAGGGATCCAAACCAAATATGTACATGCATGAAAATGAATAAAACTTGAGCTGTCAGCCCTTGAACTGAGATATTTATGACTGCAGTGAGAAGGGAAGAGACGGGAAAAATATGAACATTTTTAAATTTCAAAAACCCCTGCAAACCAAGATGAGTACGGCAGTAAAGCCGAATGCTGATTGAAATGCGATCAGTCTCACGTAGACATGCAATGAGGTAGATGTAGAGCAGTATCAGAGGACCTCAAACACAACTGTTAAGACATAGATTATTATCTTTGCTGCCTGTGATTAGTGGTTGTGGTGTGTATCTGTAGACCTGAGGAACAGAAATCCAATATTCACTCTGCTTGGGGTTCTGGTTTCTTCTCCATTAACCTTTAAGATTATAAGGAAATATCCACCTGAATCTTACATTATTTAAATGTTCATGTCATTAACTTCTGGTGCTCCTGCCTGTTTGATGGGTGCTGAGCAGTTTTCAGAGCTGTTTGCTGCAGCTAAAAAAACTAATTAGCGAGAACAGTAAGACTGAGCCAAAACAGAAAAGTTCCAGTTGTATTAGAATAAAATATAACAGAATAAACCATTGTTATCCCACGAATGAGTAATCTAAATGTTACAGAGCTCTTATAACAAAAGGAATATATTAAAAGAACAAGTGAGTTAGTTATTTACAGTATATATACAAAACACCCTATATAGATTAGCAACCAAAGAAATCACGAAATAAAAAAAATCACAATAAGCATTGTTAACATTTGACAGCTTTCATTTCAGATGGGTGTCTCCTCCTGCTACCAGGCATCACAACAAGAGACCAAGTTTTTGTTGATGTGGTTTTCTGATAAGAGGTGAGAATGAGGTGAATCTGAGCATAGTTCCTGTTGACCTGATGGAGGTCCTGATACTTTCACAGGTGTTTCTTCACTGGATGTTTTTCAACCCTTGGCTGAGCAGCAGAACCTAAACATCCACAGTTTGTTTTCTTCATTCACACAGACAGAGAAAGGTGAGTTTCCGCTTCTGTCACCAACTGCAAGACCAAAAGCAGACACCTACCTCTAAGTGCGTGTGTGGGTGTCTTTAAGGAATTACATGGTAGTGATTGTGAGGTATGGACACACACACACACACACACACACACACACACACAGTGTGTAAGCCAGGTGGGTAGCAGGCTTATTGTGCTCTGCGTTTCTGATTCATGCTCGCTGCCACAAGACGCACCTGCTCACAGCAGTGACACAGTTGAGGAAAACACAATAAAACCATAAAAATAATTAAATATTTAATTAGTTCAGTTGTTACATTTTTCTGTACATTTTGTTTCTAACTAACAGAAAGTAATCAGGATTCCATTTTTCAGATTTTTACTGAACTGTTTTTATTAGAACAATAATAAAGAACGTAAACTAAAAGCCTCCATCAAGTCATTTCCATGTTAATTAGTTTTTAATTAGTGTCCCAATTCTAAGCCATGTTGCAGGACAATGATCCTGAATATACAAACAAGGCAACCAATTAGAGCCACATGGTGGAAAGAGCCTGACTAGCCAAGTCAGTCACCTGAAGTGACATTGAATCACAATCACGTGTTTCACCTGCCTATAAATCATTTCCAATGAGAACTAACTTTTGGTGCAATTTAGAGGTTGAATTTGCTTTCATCTTAAATATTAATAAATTCTATGAACTCAAACCTTGTTTCAAGCTGTTTTGGGTTGACAATTTGGACCAACTTGTCCTTTATTACAGAGTTACTGTATTACTTTACTGATATCAAGCTAATTGTTTTCTCTTCACTATCTCACTACATCAGCCATATTAGGTTGTTGACTTGATCCACTTGATCTTCTTCACCACAGGCTTTAATCGCATTATTTGACATTTTGCAGTAAACAAATCAATTTACTGTAATTTGCATAAACATAAAATCTGACTTTAGCTGAAGAACAAGGGCATTCCTGTGACAATTCCTTGACCTCTGTCAGCAGCAGCAGGACACAGATTTCTTTGATGACTGGTCAATCAGCATCCGTGATAAACAAAGGCCATCTACTCACATTCCCGCTTCACCCGTTTTAATGAACCCATTGTGTATCAGGTGGTGGTTAAGAGGCCTTGGTTCATGTCAAAGAATGAATTAACTGATGCCACAGAGACTGTGGGATTAAGAAAATCCCCCTGGAGGATGGTCAGACATGAAGGGAGTTGGTCTGTTGAGATTAACGCAATTTGCGTTTCACATGTGATTTTTTTAATCTCTCTAAAATAGTGCATCTCTGTGCTTTCAAACTTAAGTCTGCAAATACAAAAAGATCCTGCAGAGAATGTCCAGTTGTATCTACGTCTGTGACCCTGTGTTGGGCTGCCAGGTCCTATGGATTTTTGTTAAGATTTGAGCTTCTGCAGTTCTCTCTTAGTAGGGTCCCTTTTTGTTTTCTTTCTTTTAGAGTTAAATCAAATCAAACCTCTGTCTTATCGGTCAATTAATTCGTGTTTAAATAAAGTGTTTAAATGTAACCGTTAAATTGAGAGTCATGTTTTAGTTGCTCTGAGCAGATTTTGGATGAAGATTCTGTGTTCAATTAACATTTTACTACTCTGCACATATGCTATGTCAAACTCTAAAAATAATTTACAAATAATACACACACACACACAAACAAGATGAGCAGATAATGTCATGTTGTCCCTGATTCTTCCTCGTATGTAGAGTTGAATAGTCACTTAATACACTAGATAGGTTTGAAAGAAAAAAAAAACACAGCACTAAAACATATAAATTAAAGGAAAGAGAGACACGTGCATCTTAACTCTCTGCTTCTGCTTGTTGCTTTGCTGGCAGAGCTTTAACACGATCAGTCAGATTATATTGAGATGTTATGATGTGATAAGTCACTTTATAATGAGATGTTCTGCCAAAGCAGCTAATTTCACATCTGGTGGACTGGGACATCCCCACGCAGTGGACAAATGGACGGCCACAGGCCCCAAAGGTTTGAGTTTAAGACCTAAATCCCTCATCGTCTAACATCCCATTGTCCCTTAAGCCCAGCCTACCTTTAAAAGAAGCCTTCTCTGAACTCTACAACAATGCAGCCCATAAGACCCCCCAGACAAATAGAAAGATCCCCCTTTCTTACCCTCAGCTCTCTCTCCTTCACTTTGTGTAAAGACCTGATCCTCCAGTGTGAGAAGCTCTTAATCAGGGGCCAAACAATAGGGCCCCAGATCCCTGCCTTTTGACAGAGGGTCTGATCTAATAAGCAGAGAAGGGCAGGAATTGGGGTGGGTGGCTTGATCCATGGGATTACTGGAAAAGATCTACCCTGGAGAGGTGGGCTCCTCATGGGGAGAGAAGGAGGAGAAAAAGACTGATAGGAAGGGGAAGATGGAAGGAAGTAAAAAAGGATCCAAGATAGCAGGAAAAAGTGAGAAAAAATATTACATATACATTATGTGAGTACAAAGTGAAAAACAGGAAATAAAGGTTAATGGTGTAATAAACAATTCTTCATCAACATCAGATGAAGACGTGCTGTCTGGGAGGTGTCATAACGGTGTGTCAGGATGGAGCAGCCAAACCTGATGTCGATCTGACACTTACAAGCGTAAGGAGACTCCTGGGGGAAGAAGGTGGTGGGGGGAGGGGAGTGGGGGCATAGGGGAGAGGAGAAAGGAGCTAAAAAGAATAAAAGGACTGAGTAAAGGGTTATGAACACCTGTCTAAGAAAAACAGGAGACCCTTAAGCTGTGCATGAGGGTAGGAGCAATGTGAAGAGAAATGTGAAACCAACGGGAAGAGAGGGCTCGAACAGATCACACGTAGAGAGGGCTTGTTCCCTCTGGGGATGTGTATGCAGAAATTAAGTCATTTTTCTTTTGTGACATCACTAATCACTACATTTAAAGTGTATCTTTAATGACATATCTGCGCTCTCTGTTGGCCTCCATATGCTTTTCATTGTCACCCACAACTTTTTCGATGGTCAGCGACTAGTATTAATAGACAACGTGCATGCATGATAAGTTAGTTATGAAATGATAGTGAGTACAAAACGTACTATAGTGAGTGTAAGTGAGTAAAGCATGCCGTTATCTGTGTAAACAGGCATGAGCTACCCGAGAGGTTGTTTCTCAGCATTGACTAAATTATACTCAGTCTGGTTTTCCAAGATCTCCATATTATAATAGTCCCATCGTGGTCAAGAAGCATCACCTGAATTAAAGAAAATTATGAATTTCAAGGCATTTTTTCAATGTGTTAACTCACTCTGAGTGAGATTCAGCTAATTGTTTATGTGTTGTACCTGTGTACCTGCAACCTTTTAGCTAAGTCTCCACTTGGACAGGTATTTGTATAATGTACAATGTATAAGAGGTAAAATAAAATAAAATACATTAGTTACATTAGTTCCCACATGTCATGTGCAGCTAGCTTGTAGATTCAACTTGTTATTATTATTTTCCTTGTACTTTAGAGGAGAAGACGAGATGAACTGAAACAGAAAAGACACATTAGTATGTATTAAAAAATGTAACTAATTAATCGCAAAGTTTTCTGTAAATATTTGTGATTAATCGCAATTTCTTTATTGATAGCCTGGCTGCAATTACATTTTTTCAATTTTATATATATGTTTATAACAGACATTTAATCAATATAATGAAATAAATGCAAAATAAATACAAAGAATGTATGCTTAAAACAACAGTAACTCACATTAAAGACATCTTTCTAGTATCTTCTGATAAGAAATAATACCAAACCCAGGCCAAAAGGTTAAAGTGTAAGCAGAATATAAGTACAATAAAGGCCATTAAAATGAGATTTTAGCTTTAATAATAATAATTTATTTTAAAATCTAACAATAACAGACATGTAAACAACAATGTGTAACATCTTTATGCCAGCAGAATTTCAAAAGGGTGCACAAAAGTCAATATTTAAAACACAAACTGTTCCTTTAATTTCTGAGCATTTGCTGGACTACGTTTAAAATGTCCTACGTTAAAAACAATCTTGCGACATTTGGCCAGAACACTTTCAATGTGGGCCGTGCAGGGCAGGTGGAAGTAGCTTGGCGGCTGCAGTCATGTTACGAGCGCTGTCGGTGCCAAGCGTGGTAACTTTTACTCACCGACACCGACACCGACGAGTCCAGTCATTATCAATAAAATGTGCTGTGAAACTGTAGTAGTTATCGCTCTTCACTTGTATTTATATTTTAATAATATTAATTAAAATATGCATTCCTGTAATTCCTGCTAAAATCTGAAATTAATTAATAGGTATTAGTTGAGGCTTAAAGTCAGTGGAGGCCAGTGAAAGGCAACATGGTGTGTCAGGGTCATTCATATGAGACCTGGATTATTTGAAACAGAGGGTGTCCCACTTATTGCTCCAAAGGAAAGGGTGGATCCATTAGCAAAAGCTACTGTGACACCAGGTACTTGAGACCATTGGTGTCTTCACAGCAGCAGGCTGCACAGGCAAAGACCCCTGAGGCTTTCAGTGGGGAGACCTGTTGTGTCCATATGGGGTGTCCATTCATTAGTGTCATCTGTGAAGAAGGAGGGACTTTGGTATATAATGTCAGTATATTTTTAGTTTGAGCATTCCAGGTTTTCTCTCAATTAATTTGCCATCTGTAGTTTTAAAACTACAAGTGCAGTATTAAAGATGCGACATCTGCTGCAATTTAACTTTAATAAAAGTTTTAGATTATATTTAAACAACTATCACATGAAAAAACAATCACGTTTGTACAATGCAGATTTGATTTGAGAGGGGAAGGTCACTGGACCTGTTGGATCAATTTTATCTCTCCAAAAAAAAGTTACTTAAGTCAAGCTGCACATCACCAACATTTATTCTCAAACCTAAGCTATATGAAGTCACATATGGAGGTAAGTATCAGGTTGTTGCCTGATGTTTGCTAACAATAACGGAGGCAGACAGAGAAAGAAATGCAGCTGTGATGTAAAACAGTGTAAATCAATGGTAGGAAAATCTTTTAAGGGACATTTGCCAAAACGTGTTTTTTTATAACATGAGGCTCCATCAGAGTGCAGTGAAATGTTTGACGAGAGTCTCCAAGCCCATGCAACAATGTAAACAGTCTTGAGAGAAGGCAGAAGATTCCCAGTGAAGCGGGGACAAGAGTTAGACCACAGATCTGTTTCCATCATCTCTTTCTGTTTATTGAACTCTAATCATGAATAATACCCCCCATATGTAACATGTTACCGGATTTCCTCCAGAATACTGCAGCCGGGAGTCTGCGTTCACTCAGAGCCCAGTGCTGAGGTTAACTAAACATGTCCCTTCATGTACATCCTGGCTATAACACATAGCGTTTGGATGGCAGTAAGTTTTCTGTTGCCAGTCAACTATTTTTAACAATACGATAGAATATTTTTGTAATGGTATCTTTTTGTCACCTGATTGACTCCTGGTGTGTTAAACTTTCCGCCTAAGAGAATAGAACATGCTGTGAGATGAGAGGTGGCGCTGTTGAAGGAGAACATCTGACTTAATACAATGTTTGAGAAATCAGCTGTTAATGAACAAATTGTTTAAATTTGACACTTTCACGCCTGCCACGTGCGCTCTGTATAAACCTGGTGCTGGGCAGTGAGCGCAGGTCATACTGGAGGACATTAGGCCCTCATTTGGAAGATGCTCCTGCTCTTGTCCCGTCATTGCAAATGTTGTCACTTTCCTTTGCACCAAAGTTAAAAGCAAGCAGAAACTGATTCACAATACCCTCTGCTTCTTAAATGGACAGAATGACTGTGCAGATGACTGACAGAAGGATTCAGATGGGGACAACAGAATCCTACTGTCAGACTGGAGGAGGATTTCCTTGATCAGATGTACTGCACTTGTTCAGTGGAAAAAATTACAACAATTCACACCAGTACTGACTCCAGTGACTGAGCAGGTCAGTAATGTGAAAAGTTTTAGTTTTGCACTTTAGTAATGAATCAGAGGTTTTCCATTTGACCTGATTAACACACTGAATGTACCTGTTTACTTACCGACGATCTCACACAATAAAAGCAAAGCAATATCAATATCTGACATTATTATAATATGTTTCCCATCAGACAAGTACTTCCAGTCCACTGATCTTAATCTTTTCCCGCAGTCTGGTTATTCTGAGTTAGTACAATAACAAACAACTAGAGGTGAGATTTGTCTACATATAAATACAAGTGAAATGTGATGTCACAGGGAAGAAGGTCATAGAACGAGTCCTCCTCCTCTTGAGGTTATCAATGTTGCACTAGTGAGTGTTTTATTGGTGGTATACTGTAATCCGTCCCAAATACTTGAGGGAAGAACATGCAAACACACACGCACACTTAGGCAGTCAGCCAGCCAAACAAATAATTAACAAAGTCAGCGAGATTAATTAAAGCAGCAGGGTTCAGATAGGGTTCAGCCTTCTGTGTGCGTGAGGGAGGATTGGGACTCCCCTGCTGGATGTGATTAGAGAACCAAAGAAGAAAGAGAGAAGAGGCGAGTGAAAACAGTGGGTGTCACTGATATCCATCTTCATGTAAACAGCTGTGTGTGTGTGTGTGTGTGTGTGTGTTTGGGGGGCAGGAGGACAAAATCTCCACCGAGTAAACTCATCGATACAGTCGGAAGCACGTGAAATACGCATTCTTTCATAAACCGTTCCTTTGAAGTAAGAATTGAACAGCAGTGTCTGTGATGATTCTCAGTTGTCCCGATCACGGCTATGCCAAAAATTGATGTTCGACAGAAGGTGAGCTTGTTTGAAGTTTTTGAAGATGTTTCACTTTTTCTTCATCGGTTCTCATGCAAGCAGCTTTGACACCACAACAAGCTCCGAGGGATTTCCCTCTCCAGCTGTACAGTAAACCCCTTACCAACCTACCTACTAGCACATTATGACCACATGTTTGCCTCATGGTGAACTACTGCAAGTGCACATATCAACAGAAATGTTTTTTTTATTATTATTTTCTTAGGCATTCTACATGCATAGTATTGTGTGTGTTTGCTACAAAAGTCAAACTAATTCAAAACTCTGTGAGTCAAAGCACAACAAAGTTTGACAGTGCACCATGTGTTCGTTCTGACAGTATCTCCAGCATTTCAGATGACATGTTTTTAAAAGCAGGTTTCTTGCTGTGGGACCATCCTCCCCGCCCTCTCTGTCCCTTTCTCTCTCCTTCCCCCTCACTCCCTGAGCTCTGCCTCTCCTTTAACTTTGTGTTTTGGCAGCAGTGGTCCCCTGCATCACAAAGCCTGTACTCTCAGCTTGTCCTATTGTGTTGCGAACATCGTAGGTAATGATTAACACAAACACACAACAATAGAAGCTCCAGCACCCACCCAGCTTGGGAGTTTATGTCCTTAAGGTCATCAGCCAACATCACTGAAGATTTCACTGAAAGGTTTCAAGTAATGACTGTGTTGTTCACGCGCTTGTGGATATTAGCTTTTTTTTCCAAGTCATTTTTAAACATTTTCTATGCCACCGGTTTTCAGTCTAAAACTCTGGCTTTAGCCTAATATTTGCAAAAGATGCAAAGCTAATATAAATTATCTGAGCAATCTACATTTACCAACAAGAAACCTTATTATTCCAAGACATATTTCCAATACAATATTTCCAAGACATGTTATGTTTAGTTTTAAGCTGCACAGTCTGATTTGTAGTTTCCAGAGCTGATGCACAGTATCACGTTTAGGGCTAAAAAAAGTTACAAGTTAAAATAAAACATTGCATGCTCACATCTTTTGCAAACTACCAGTTTATTTTCTGAACTGTCAGACAAAGACACTTGAGTGAGGGATGGATATTTACTAATGACTTGCATCAACATTTGAGTATTAAAAAAGGTAGCCAATGTAATGAAGACATTAATAACTCTAGACGTAGGGTTCATGCTATTGTTTGGACGAATCTTCTTCAAAATGAAGTTGCACAAAATTGACAAAGTCATTTTGAAGAGGAGTATTAGCTAAACAGTCTGGAATTTAAATATAAATGGGACCTGATGTTTCAATAATGTGTCCCTGTTGTGAAATAGACTAATGAGTGACCAACCACACCTCACACATTCCTCCTGACCCTTATGCCACCTCACTTTCCCTCACATATACACACATTCTCTTAACCTCACCTCAACCCCATGATTATCATTCACCCCAACATCACCCCTCCTCCTCTCCAATCTGTTATCAGTTGTCAGGCACCAGCCAGCCCTGGTATTCACCATTAGCATTAACATCAGTATGCAGCAGGCTATCAATGCTATCTGAACCTGAGGGCGCAGGGTGGGCTCCACCATATCAGTGATGTCATCAGATAAAGAGGTGGAATTGAGGGTCTGGCCCTGGTCAGGAGGAGATTGTGAGCTAAGGTTTTTTGATTCTATCATACAGGGTATTTGGGATTTAGATACAGCACCATTTAACTTGAACTAAAGGTTGAATGGAACTGAGCTTGACTGGACATCAAGTCCAGTCCTTAACCCACAAACTGTAGAAACACAACTCAACGCCTAAAACTACTGCAGTGATGTGCCTTCCTGTTGCTCTTAGTTTGTCTACAGGTCTATGATTGTAGGTAAACGCCGCCTGAGAATAAAATACATACCGCTGCAGTGTCTTTATTGCCTGGTTCATATATAAATCAACAAATTCAAATTTTCATTCATCATAAAATGCTGATTGTATATGACAGGTGTTATGGTAGCTGTGATAGACAGTTGATATGAAGCAATCTCCAATCTCTGCAATTTGGCAAAAGCGGGTTGTAAACAGATAAACGCTCCCAGATACACTGTGTTTACTATTAACGTTCTGTAAGTTAGGGGTGTGTCAGTGGGATTTAAGAATAAAGATGGTTTTTGTGTGTATGTGTGTGTGTGTTTAGTCTGATTATAAGATACCTGTGTTTTGGGAGGCGACAGCAGTGTTAATGCTGTTTTCCCTTGTTGTTGTGCTAATGAGAAAGAGGTGGGAACAAACCTAACCTCACACACACACACACACACACACACGCGCGCACACACACACACACACCTTCTGACCTATATCAAGCCAGACTTGGAGGGTAACAAAAGTTAATCATTAGAAGAATCTGTGCTCATCAGTCCCGCTGTATTGAACCAGCAGTCACACACACACACACACACTCGGGTATGACACAAACACACTGAAGCTGCAGTCCAGCCCAGCAGTCGATCACGTAGCATGAGCTGGCACTAACAGAGCTCTTATCTACTTTATGACTTCCACTCCAGCTCGTTTATTTGTGTACTTTGACTTTCGCACTAAAGCTATATCCGACCTGAAGTAGCACTGTGCTGTGTTAAAGGTCAAACCTGGAATTTATTTTAACACATAAATTTACAGCTAAACACACTCATACTGCAGCCACTTGCGGCAGTAAACACAATGTGCACCTTCTTTGCCTCCTCTGTGATTTATTTTAAGTTGGCATAGCTTTCAAGCAGACACAAACACTTCTTAGCTCATTCTGATGGTTCACTTGGCTAAAGCAGGTATTATATAACAACCCTGCCAGGACCTTTACGGCTTACAATTGTTCTCTTCCTACCCATTTTTTCCTATCTTTTCAAAAAAATACCTGAGTAGAAGCTAAAAAATAACCAAAACAAAACATTCCTGACAGGCAGAGATTATGTATGGTTAACATTTAACTGCAATGAGCATTTAGCGTGTTAGCTAACCTGTAGTCTTGCATGGCACAAAACCAGCACTGGTCAATGTGCATTGTTATATTCAGCATTACTAGTTACAACTTTGTCTTACGTGTGAATTTGGAAGGTCTACATAAGCATAGAGAAACAGATATGATTCCACTTCAAAAACCATGGACATTGACCCGCTTCTACACATTAAAAAAACGAACGTCAGATTTACACTTAGAGAGTCGATTTTAACTCCGATAACATTTGGTCCCACTCAAAATTAGAATAAAATTGACTCTACAGTCACTGTTAACTTTTCAGTGTTAATTCTACTCAATTAAATTTTAAAATTAAAAACATGTGAGCCCTGAGACCGCGCACACCTGCAGACTGGTCCTGATCAACACTGTGTGGAGTTAAACCTTTACACTGACTTTTAACTCTGCTGTTAAAGCTGATTTACTCCTCATTGAGTTGCAAATACTCTATCTAGGTTAAAATAGGTTTACTCCGAAATATTTTAACACTCCATTTTTTACTGTGTATAACAGAGCCTGGTTTCAGCTTTCCCACCCAGAGTTTGGTACCTGCTCCCATTCAGCCACAAGAACGTTGGTTGGGTCACAAACATGGTTTTGATTAATTAGCTGCACAAACCAAACCCATCTCCATGGATCTCCACAGCTGCAATGTGTCGTCATGAAATATTGCTGTTGATACAGGATGCATCTTTAATATTTCACTATGATGAAACATATCTTTACTGTCGGTTTGTGCAGTGACCCTCTTACATTTCTTTCAGTTGACCGCAGTCTCTGTCCCTTAAATCTGTCAGTGGTTGTTTTGGTAAAACAGTATAGATTGTTATTACTCCTGTCTTGTCTTCCAGCTTGCTCTGCAGTCACTCTGCTTCCCTCTGACCTCTAGCCTCTTTACCCACCCTGGATTATTTGTTTTAATCTTTCTACTCAGCCTCTATTTTGTTTCATTTTATCAGATTAATTTTTTCTCTTCTCTGTCCTCTGCTGTTTTGTTTTGAACTTTCTCTTTGGTGCCGTTTAAAAAGACATTTTGCTGCTGGCAAAATTCCTATCCCACATTCCTCTGTGTACATTTTCCAGTTATCTTATGTGTTTAACTTCTCTTGGACTCCTTGCTCTTGTGAAGTGTACTCTTTGATTCTTGTTTGTCAGTCCTGCTTTGTTGTTGTCTTTTATATATTCGATTCTTTTTTTCACCACTTTATTGTCTTGTGCTTTCATATATTCCTTTTTTCATAGCTGTAATGTTCAGGATTGCATCTCATTTGTCTGATTTTGAGTCTTCTAATAACAACATAAATAATAAAATTGAGGGAAGAACTGTGACAATGGAATATGTTATCTTGGTGGTATTGATCTGAATTGGTCACTGATTTCTAAGGAGATGCTATTTTTTTTGTTTCCAGAGTTAGTTAAAACAGTATAATAACAGTCTTGTCAATGTGTGTGTGTGTGTGTGTGTGTGTGTGTGTGTGCGCGCGCGTGCCGGATGCAGCATGCAGAGGTGTATTACATCACATCTGCAGAGCAGGCTGTGACAGTATATATGTAAACTATACAAGCCAAAGTTAATGAGTTATTAAGAATATTTATGTGCTCTCACATTTTTATCACTCTATTGTCATTATCAGGTGTTTTCTTTATTCCCTTTGTATTCTGATCTCATGCTGATGCAGCACAGACAGAGTCGTTGGTCATACACCTGAAAGATTTCTCTTTGTTTTCCTGTAACAACTTTTATCTTTCTTATTTGTCCCGAAATAACAGGAATATGATATATTCAGATTTTAGCTGTGTACATAACAGCTCTGAATGAATGCACAGGTCTCATTTTAATAGAGCTTTCATATAAAAGTAAACATTAAGGCTTAGTGTTGATTCTCTGCTGCAGCTAATGGGATTACTAGGCCCTGTTCTTTTACTGATGCAATTAAAACCTGAAAGCAATTCACAGGGATTCACTGAGCAACTTAATTGAATGCGCTTCTGCAGAGGCCTTAATGCTTTGTTTGCACAAAGGACAATTAAGCCGCAATAAATGATGTGGTGTCATAAAAACGTTAATAACGTGATTTATGTTCTTATTTTCAGTCTTAAAATATCCTAAAACATTCTGCAACTTTTAAGCGTCTTACAAAAAAAGAGCCACAGATTTCAGGAGTAACTTCTGCAAACGTTTGTTGTGGAGAGGAGGGAGAGGCAGAGGGTCTTGAGTTTTGTTTGTCAGCTTCTCAGAGGGAATGGGGGTGTTTTGTGTGGGGGTAGGGGGTAACAGAAGTGTACCCCTCCTCTCGCTCTCTGTCTCTCTCTCCCTTCACTCCCTTCCCTCCCCCTCCTCCTCTGGCTCCCCCGGTCGTTCTCAGACCATTGTTGTGGCTGTCGTATTGAGAGCAGCGGAGTGTTGTAGGTGGGCTGATGTGTGGAGCACGCAGGCACTCGCTCCTCTCTCCGCACTGTACAAAGGAAGAGACTTACCGAGAGGAGAGAACCCAGAGACGCGCTGCGTAAATACGCACGTTAGAGTTTTCTCTAAGACAGTTTTACTGCTCAGCTGAGAGGAGACTCTGAGCCACGGGGCACGTTTTAGCATTTCTCATTCTCCTGCCACATCTGATGTTTTAAAAGCATTTAGAGAACGAGAAAGAACACGTTTTTACACGCTCCCGTCCAGCGAGTCGCTCGCTCTGTGGTTTTCTCTCTCTCTCCGTGGATTTAGCGCTCTGAGCGTCCGGCTGCAGTGGACTTTGCCCATAGGATCACAGCTCCTTTCTTGGGTCACCAGGAGAAGCAGCCAGCTCTCGTTTCTGTTCCACTGGACTGTTATTGTTGGATTTATAAACTCAACGACGTGTCAATCCGGGGAAAAAAGAACCGCTCACGGGGGCATACAGCGGGAATACTGGCGCTCCAAATGAGGATTTCAATACTCACCCGTATCGACCGGGACAAGGAGTGATTTTCCGAGGACAGACCGGGGGAAAAGGTGGGTGAAAACAGACCGAGACAGCTGGAGATTCTTGGAGAATTGTTTCATTCATTTTCAGGGTGGACAGCAGACTGTGGATCTGATTACAACAAAAAGCGACTTAAGAAGCCTCGTGTTCAATTAGTTGAATCCCCAGATTGCGCGGTTAGGCTGAGGTTTTTTTATTTCTTAAGTGATTGTCTTCAACACCTAAGTGAGCACCTTAGCTGCAGGGAAAGTCGGTTTGACCAACCACAATGACTCAATTTGCGAACTACTGAACTGAACCACGGTTGTTCCCTTAAAAGTGTCATTTCAGTAAGAAAAAAGGTGAATGTGTGGCTAAGCAAAGATCCAAACAAGTCGTTCTTAGACATTGAACCTTACACATGTACTGTTTCTGTCGCTCAGAGCAGTTTGAACCTGTGTCAGAGTCCCGACCCCACACAGCCGCACAAAAAGGGATACATTCAATATATATATCATCCACGTTAATGGAATAAAATGACAATGCACTTGGTGACATTCCTAACGAATCCTCTCAGACTTGTTTGACTGCTTGAGGGACACACGTGCAAACTACATGTGTACCCGTATCCTTATAATATGAATAAACAGGTCTAATGCGGTTTATAAAGGGACTGTTTGAGACTAATAGGCTGATTTATTAAGTGTGATTTCTATGAATATGCAATGCGTTGAAATTAAAAAGCCTACACACAGACGCCCTTCTCTCCGTTTTTAGGGCTGAAAAGCAGAATACAGTAGAAGTGTTTTGGCTCCGGATGAACACAGCAGAGCAGCAGCTAGGCAGCGTGCCAGTGGAATTAGCAGCAGCAGGAGAAAAAAGTTTTCCAGTCCTTAATTGAGAAAGAATACGTTTCATTCAGCAAGCTGGTTCTTTAAAACGGTGTGTTTGTGTGTGTGGGCGCGGCTTGCACGCACCGAGCGCGCACCGGGGTCTGGCGCCTGTGCGCAGTTGGCTCGACTCTCAGCAGAGAAATCCCTATATTAGACATTGTTGTGCTTATAGGCTGTCTGAGTTTATGGTTTTTTCCGCAGAATGAGCGGACACGGGCAATGTGGTGCTTCAATGTGCTTTTAAACCCTTTTCATAATAGAATCATTGAGTGTTATCTGAAAAATCAGAGCAGAGTATGTTTTATAAGTTGTATAAGGATTTATGCTAAAAATACATTCTCCAAACTTCCTGAAAGGGAAGTGGACTGGGCATTTTCAGTATTTTAACTATTAACAAATTGTTCCTTGTTAGCAAAGCAGGTAAAGTTTGAAATAAAATAAAGATTCTCAAATTGAAGTTGTCTTTTTCTAAGATGATCATGGAAGCGAGGAGATATTTTCTTTCCACTTCCTGTGCTGAACAGGTCTCCCTGAACAATTCATGCTGCTGCTTCAGATTCTGTAGTTTTCTGGCAGGTTAAAAACTAAAAACATCCCACTATCCATTGACAAACAACAGGCGATAGCAGCCTTTCTCCTTATTCATGGCGCAGGAGAGCCTGGACAATGTAAGGCCACCGAGCGGGACAGTTAACGGGACATCTGGTTAAGAATACAGCTGCTCATAGTCAAAACAGGCTTTATTTGGCTGAGCAATTGTTTGTGTTTTTGCCCCCTGGTTTAAACCTCAACAAAAAATGTTTGTGTCTTCAGCTGCTCTCCCGCCAAATCTCCTGAAAGAATCATGTTTTTTAATCAACAGATAACCATTGGCCATGTGTTTGTTTGTCTCCACAGGATTTGAAGAGTGTGCTTTTCCAAGTTTGCCAATGCCAAAGACCAGAGTGTGAGGCCCGCTCCAGGCTTCCAACACACATTTCTACCTTCAACAATAAGACACATGCTTAAAGATGGTCAGGGTCTGTACATTCTGCATTGTCCTGCTCTGTTTAATAGACAGAGTCTCGGCCAGGGTCGTCAGCGGAGGAAGAAATAAAGGTGAGTGTTTTTTCTTGCATTTGATGACAACATTTCTATAGTAGCATTGTTTCACGTTCGGTTTGTTTCTTGCATGCACACATTTTACATTCAGATGTGTGAGTGAATTGGTGAACGGTTCTCTAAGCCAAGTTCAGATTTTCTGGCAGCATTGTCCCCGGAGGAAGTCCAGGTGACAGGAAAAATGACAGAGAGGCAGTTGCCATGTCTTCGTGGGGGTAAAGAAGGGGAAAAGGCTCCCAGTGTTTTCGCTGCTGTAAAAAGTGCTACCTGATCTGCCCGAGGCCCTGGGGGTCGGAAGTGTAAATCTGCCTGGCTGCGTGCCAGCTGTAGAGGATGAAGCGGGGCTGTGGGGGCTTTTTCATTGATGGTTTATAAACAGAAGCCAAAGCAAGAAACGAGCTGCTGTCAGTGTTACGTTCTGTCAAAATGTTTCTAGGATGAACTTTTTGTAAGAATGTGAGTGGACTGATGATAGACAAAGTGGATTATTGCCCTAGAGGCGTCACACACAAAAGTTGCTTCTTTTTTCTCGTTGATGGCCCCACTTTGTACTGCAGAGCCAAGCGAGGCCAGCCAGGGCTTGTTGTTCAGACGGCAGTGTGCAGGGTGGGCTCCACGAGGACCTCTGAGGTGTGTTTATCAGAGAGATGAGTAAAACGTCAAAGCAGGGCTGATAAGGGAAAGATGCGATGGGTTGTAGCAGGTCGGATCACCTATACCTTAATGTTATCCTATCCTTTACCTATTATTGTCAAACTGGAAGCTTGTTTTACAATCATCAAACGAATGATGGTGGAGCTTCCTGTTATTGGGCAGCACCAATCACAAATTCATGTTGTGTAAGTAGAAAGGATCTAAGATGGGATCTAGCCATACATTAAAGTTGAATTAATTAATGGCTCATAAGCGTTTTACTCCGATTCCTAAATGAATACCTGTAACTGGAATCTGTCTCTCTTGGTTTGATATCAATTTTTAGATAAGAGAGAGGCCTCTAAGAGAAAAGTGTAAATATCTCTAAGAAAGATTATCTCAACGGAGGAGACGGAGACATCAGAAACAGAAAGCTAGCTCCCCCCTCTGATATCAGTTTGGGGGCCTCTCT